>OX415252.1:103434704-104634704 GCA_948329865.1 Linaria vulgaris
CCATTTCGCGAAGTTTTCGTTATATATTCCTACTGGAAATTGCCAATCACTCTAACTGAGCTAATTGCTTTGAATTTCACAAATCCCCACCACCAAAGATTCAAACTTTTAGGTAAATTAATAAATTCTTGACAAAAAAAAGCAACTGTACAAAACATTACAACAAGATATATAATAATAAAAAAAAGACACATAAAACCTTATCCCTCAATCCCTCACTCAGATTCTTGTCCATACAAAAAAAAAACCCACATCAAGAATCACATGACAAACCTATTACCAAAGTGAAAACCCCAAAAAAAAAAAGAAAAAAAAGAAAGAAAAAAAGATACCTCCTTTGACAACACTGAGCCCAAAGAGCAAGATAACTCTACAGAGATCACATCCAAGGCCAGTTTTATCCGGGCAGTTGACCGTTATCACAGTCTGCCCGTCACCACTCTCAGCTTCTTTAATCAACACAGCATCTTCATATATAATACCCATCACTCACATGATCTCTCTCTTCCTCTTCCTTATCAAAAAAAGTATACCCTACTGTGTGTGTTAGTGTGTTTTTTTTCTATTATTAAGTCACGTGGGATCTTGAAAATGGGATTAAAGATGCGATATTTTTTTTTCTGTGGGGAGAAAAGCAGACAATAATGAGGTGGTGCCAACACATAACAGTAACAGTGGACAGCAGCAGATCTTGTTGAACGGGAGTGATGGGTTTCTCTCTCATGTACGGGTTTTTAGTGAGATGAGAGAGAAGACTTGGAGTGTGGGTTCCGAGACAGAGGGAGAAGGGACCACCACTTTTATATTTATTTATTGAAAGAAATAAAGGAAAAAGGCAAGGTATCTCCTGGTTGGAAAATTCTGAGCCGTATGGTATCTGATCTCGTACTCTCCGACAACTTCATAATTCCATTTCCAAGTATTTCTCCTCTATTCGGTCTGGTGTTCGATTCTTAGTGGGAGCAAATCGATTTTATCACTTTTAGATTGTGACATGTTACATATGATTAGTCTATTATGATTTATCTGGTAGGCGAGGTTTGTAGGCTATTTCATCGACATGTAGGTTTATCTAATCTAAAGGATAACGGCTAGAATTCTCGCATTATAAAATAAATAAAAAATGAATCTTAATGCACTCGCTTATTATATTATATTTGTAATAATATGAACGCGAGGGAGATATTCATGTACATCAATTATAAAATAAAATGTGATGTATAAAATATAAAGGAATGATTTATCTTCAACTTTTTATTTAACATCACACACTTTTTATTTAACATAACACAAGGCAGGTATTTATACAATATTTAAGATATCGTATGAGAACAATTTATTTATTTATATTTAATCGGAGGTGATGTGCTAAAGGATAACGGCTAGAATTCTCGCATTATAAAATAAATAAAAAATGAATCTTAATGCACTCGCTTATTATATTATATTTGTAATAATATGAACGCGAGGGAGATATTCATGTACATCAATTATAAAATAAAATGTGATGTATAAAATATAAAGGAATGATTTATCTTCAACTTTTTATTTAACATCACACACTTTTTATTTAACATAACACAAGGCAAGTATTTATACAATATTTAAGATATCGTATGAGAACAATTTATTTATTTATATTTAATCGGAGGTGATGTGCTAAAGGATAACGGCTAGAATTCTCGCATTATAAAATAAATAAAAAATGAATCTTAATGCACTCGCTTATTATATTATATTTGTAATAATATGAACGCGAGGGAGATATTCATGTACATCAATTATAAAATAAAATGTGATGTATAAAATATAAAGGAATGATTTATCTTCAACTTTTTATTTAACATCACACACTTTTTATTTAACATAACACAAGGCAAGTATTTATACAATATTTAAGATATCGTATGAGAACAATTTATTTATTTATATTTAATCGGAGGTGATGTGCTAAAGGATAACGGCTAGAATTCTCGCATTATAAAATAAATAAAAAATGAATCTTAATGCACTCGCTTATTATATTATATTTGTAATAATATGAACGCGAGGGAGATATTCATGTACATCAATTATAAAATAAAATGTGATGTATAAAATATAAAGGAATGATTTATCTTCAACTTTTTATTTAACATAACACACTTTTATTTAACATAACACAATGCAAGTATTTATACAATATTTAAGATAACACATGAGAACAATTCATTTATTTATATTTAATCGGAGGTGATGTGCTCATTTCACACCACACAAGGTGTTGCTTAAAGGGGAATTTTGCACCAGACGTCCTTTATGTTAACCACTTTTCAAAGAAGGTCCTGTATGTTGACATGTTGCAAAAAGAGTCATGTATGTTGGCATCATTTGTAATTTTCGTCCTATATGTTGACATTAACAGAAAACATCATATATGTTGACATCATTTTTAATTTTCGTCCTATATGTTGACATTAACAGAAAGCGTCCTATTTGCATTTTAATCCCTAAATAATTTATATAATTACACTCACACTTAAAAATTTAAAAATTTCAACAAATTTAATTGCATTCTTTTAAGACACATTCTTTTAAGAAAAAATTGATGATATTATATTTTTAGAAAATTAAAAATTTCAACAAACTTAATTAATAATTTCTTAAGCTTGATTTTATTAATTATTTGATAATTTTATTTTATTTTTAAAAAAATTATAAATTTCGAAAATTTGAAAAATATAATTTATCAATTTCGAAAATTTGAAAAAAAAAAAATTCAATTTCGAAAATTACTACCCAAAATCGTTCGAAATAGTTTGAAAAAAGTTATCAATTTCGAATTTTTTTAAAAAAATATTAAAATTTCGAAAATTTTTAAAAAAATTACTTTCAAGTTCGAAAATTTGTTACCCAAAACATTCGAAATAGTTTGAAAAAAATTATCAATTTCGATTTTTTTTTAAAATATATTAAAATTTCGAAAATTTAAAAAAAAATTACTTTCAAGTTCGAAAATTGCTACCCAAAATCGTTCGAAATAGTTTGAAAAACAATTATGAAATTTCGATTTTTTTAAAAAAATATTAAAATTTCTAAATTGATAATATTTTTTAAAATTTTCGAAATTGATAAAAAAATTCAAACTATTTCGAACGATTTTCGGTAGTAATTTTCGAACTTGAAAGTAACTTTTTTTTTAAATTTTCGAAATTTTAATATATTTTTAAAAAAAAATCGAAATTGATAATTTTTTTTCAAACTATTTCGAATGTTTTGGGTAACAAATTTTCGAACTTGAAAGTAATTTTTTAAAAAAAAATTCGAAATTTTAATATTTTTTTTAAACTATTTCGAACGATTTTGGGTAGTAATTTTCGAAATTGAAAAATTTTTATTTTTTCAAATTTTCGAAATTGATAAATTATATTTTTCAAATTTTCGAAATTTATAATTTTTTAAAAAATAAAATAAAATTATCAAATAATTAATAAAATCAAGCTTAATAAATTATTAATTAAGTTTGTTGAAATTTTTAATTTTCTAAAAATATAATATCATCAATTTTTTCTTAAAAGAATGTGTCTTAAAAGAATGCAATTAAGTTTGTTGAAATTTTTAAATTTTTAAGTGTGAGTGTAATTATATAAATTATTTAGGGATTAAAATGCAAATAGGACGCTTTCTGTTAATGTCAACATATAGGACGAAAATTACAAATGATGCCAACATACAGGACTCTTTTTGCAACATGTCAACATACATGACCTTCTTTGAAAAGTGGTTAACATAAAGGACGTCCAGTGCAAAATTCCCTGCTTAAAGTAACTAGTCTTACCAATTTTCGGAATGGGTGGCCAAAATGGGGCTTTGGTTTGTCCCGTAATTTTGTAGCCAACCGCCTTACAGCGTGGGCTTGAGAATAATTTTGGTAGTGGATTGTTCATGTTTTTTCGACTCTTGTTAAAAAAAAATCGTGATGGAAGTTTTTTTGGTGTGGATCCTTTGCATTGCTAATATGGTGTTTTTTCGTATAAAAAAAAGGAAAAAGGTAGGAGTGGACTGTAATAAATTACAAGTATTCAACTCGGATACGGCGCCTTGCGAATTACATGATGTGTTGTTTGAACTTTGAAACTAAATGATCCATATCAAAAAGTAATGAAACATTAACTATACATATTCAATCAATAATCAATATCACTTCAGTTATGAGGCACGGTAACTTAAGCAAAGTGAAATTAGTTCAACTTTACATTGGTAAAGGGATGATTAGCAGCTCTTGCCAGCTAGCGTAACAAATGAAATTTAGATGATGTTAATGTAATTATTTTGGTCTTATTTCATCCGAATTACAATACACATGTTACCGTTACAATAGACATGATAGGTGTCAAAATAATATTAATCGAATATAAAATCGGACTAGCTTGGTCCGGAACACCTAATACAAGCTGACTTGCAGTGCAAATAGAAATACAATTAATTTAATGAAGATCGAATCGCAAAGATTCGATCGAGTGAATGTTGAATCGTTCTTATTCGAGAGAAGCGAGTCTCGAATCGGATGAGTATCGAATTGGTCAATGCCGAATCGGATCGATCGAATCGCTGTGTATCGAATCTCCAGGTTCGATCCTGAGTTCTTGAGTGATCGTCTTGAATGCCCCCTCAATAATGTCAGAGAACGGGGTATTTGTAGACCCCGTCCCGTGGGCCTTAGTGGTAGTTGGGGAATGAGTATCGGATCGTGTCCATTCGATCTACCTCTAAGGTCGAATCATGTTGATTCGATATTCCTTTAAGATCGAATTCCTTTTGTTCGATATTGAATTTTCTGGGCCATTCTCTTGTGGGCCGGCCCAATATTTTTATTGGGCCTTCCTAAAATACCTCTATCATATAGTCCATCCAGTTTGGGAGTTGGTCTTGGCTAGAGAGCGGGTGCCAAACTCTAAAAGTTTGCGTTGACTTGGTCGCCAAGTACCTGCTATGGGTTTGACTGTTGAAGATCCTCCCTCAATTGGGAGGCAGAACTTGGAGAACGTGGGTCCCAAATATCTGCTGCAGGTCCTTTAGCGCGATCTTAAGAATGCAAGCTTGAATTCGACTGGTTGATAGTGTCAAATTTTCGAATTCGGTTTTGAATTTTTGCCGAACACATACATGCACCATATATTAATGTAAAGTCTGGGTTATTACTATCGATCGAATGGAGTCGGATTCGATTTTGGTTAGTAAATCGAATAGGCAGATGATTCGATCGGTATTTCGCCTTGTCTCTGGCATAAATCGAATGGGTTTCATTCGATCTTGTTTGTAAAACGAATGTGTGCGATTCGATACTCTTTCTGATGGGCCTTATGGGCCGTTCCCCCCTCTATATAAAGGGGAAGAGGGGTGGAGGACCTCATGCGCGTGTTTGGATAGCTCTAGCTGCATCGTAAGTACTATCGAACAGGCACGATTTGATACTCCCTATATCGAACAGAGCGGATTCGATACACGGTGTATTGAACGTTAGGTCATTCGACTTAATGCCTTAGTAAGAAAAATCCAAGATTTTCATGAAAATATAGCTTTCTCGTTTCTGACTTTGCTTTCATTTCTCTTTTGGTGCAGTGTTATTCCACAATCAATTTGGTGATTTTGCAATTTTAATCAAGGTAGTGGACTGCTTGCTTTATTTGCCTCTTTTATTTTGTATTAGCTTATGCATGTGCCTCTAGCATATCGCGTAGTTGTCGTAAGTAGCGGGAGTGACGTATATCTGTAGTCAGTTTTTTTTTTCTTTTTTAGTTTGTTTTAGTTTGTGTTGATCGAGATGGTGAGTTTAGAGTCTTCGTCTGGGAGCGAGTCTAGTAGCACCTCAAGCTCTAATTCCGTTAATTTAGCGGTGGGCCCTGGAGGTGATCCTGGTGGTTCAAACTTGGTCAAAGGAGATGGTTATGAGACCATTGACATAGAGGCGGTTGATTTTGCGAGGGATGATGATCAACCCGCGCTGCAGGCCGGGGCGGATGATGCGCCCATTCCCCCTATAGAGGATAATTGTGCTGATAGTGAAGCAGATGAAGAAAATGAGATAATCAATACAGATTTCGATGACTATGAAGAAGTCTCGGGTATGGCGTACACTGCTTATGTGTCGCGTCTACAGCATAGTCGCCCCTTTTGCGTGAAACGTATAATATAAGTAATAACTACAAGTTAGTGATTCTTGGCCCAGACCAACGTGTGCACACTGCTGCTCCCGGACACCTCACCGTCTTTGTCGGGCAATTGGCTAACGGTTTACAATTTTTGGTGTTTGCCGAAGTCAGACGTATTCTAATGTCTATTGGATTGGTACCTAGCCAGCTGACGTCGGATTCGTTCGGCCATATTTTTGGCATTATCATTACCATGAAAGGTTTAGGCGTGCCATGCGGGCCCAATTAGTTGTGGGCATTGTTCGAGGTGTGCAAAAAGGAAAAGGCTTCTATCATATAAAGGCATGAGGCATCACAAATTCTTGAGATGAGGATTCTCCAGCTACGGGAAAGATTGGAAGAAGCGATATCTCTATATCGAGGGAAGTTACTGATAAGAGTTTTTCGTGTATCGTCGGGACTGGGTAGATGTTTCGAAAATCGCGATTCCCTGGTGGGTGGGTTTTCCTAGGTAGGGTGATCAATTTAGGGCGAACATGATACATAACCATCAGTTTAATCTTAGAAAGATTGTCAAAAACCGTGTTTTGTCACTTGCGAGGTTGTCTCCGGTTCTGTATACTCTGAGATTTACCCTCGGTATAAATTTTTTGTGTTCTCAATTAATGGTGCGCTTTTTTTTCAATTTTGGTATTTTAATAACGTTATGTTTTCTCTTTCTCACGTGATCTCATCACGAACCGCCATGCTCGCATGAGTCAAGTTTTGGCCGCTGATGTTGAGGGTGCACAAACAACTGTTCCCATTCTCGTGCCTCCTCCCAGGAAGAGGAAAGACAAGGGAAAGAAAGCAACAAACGAAGTTGTTGCATTCGCTCGTGCCGACGCACTATGTGATCCCTTCGAGGATCTCCCTGGCGGAGGTCGCGAAAGCTCATCTCCTCTGACTGAGTTTAGTCAGGCGGGAGGTTTGATGGGTCAGCCATTGATGAAAACGAGACAGCGGAACAATGAGAGGTTGCCGCACCCGCTAAGAGAAGGAAAGCACCCCAACTCATTCTCAAACTGGAGGTGTTATCCCCCCGGTGCCGCGTACACCTGGTCTGATGCCTGCTGGTGGTTTCGTTCCTATTACTGAGGCAAGTGCTAGGGCTGAAGATAGCCAAGGTTCGCGAGCTCGAGTTGTGGACTATATATATTCTGAGGAGGAGGCTATCAATGCCTTGAAGGTGATCCTTCTGAATCTCACAGTGGCTTTCCCGGCATTCGCCGAGGAAAGGAAAAGAGAAGAGCGGCATGCACTCCACATGATCAACTCGGTAAAGTGACCATACGATCCGATGTAATCTTTTATTTACGCTTAAATGCTTAATTTTTGTTGTTTCTTTTCTAGACTAGAGGGGTTGTGGATGCGATGATTGAAGGGTTGAACCAGGCTCAGGAGGATAGGATGAGTGGGCTAGAACGCCTACGAGCGGAATTTCGGGATAGTAATCCTAACGCGTTGAAAGCCGCGGTGGCTGATAAGGAGAAAGCCCTTCAGTATGCTCGGGATTACGTCAACTGAGCGCGCGGTGATTGGGAGGCCGTGAAGCTCTCCCAAGATGCCTTAAAGCGGCTCGAGGCGCAAGTAGATAACATGCAGAGTAGTAACATGCAGATTGGTTACGCATAGCCAAGTACTTTGCCTTTTTTGCTCTTGTCTAGTTAGATATAGTTACTTCTTTAACCTTCCTTGTTAATCATACATTGTTGTTTGATTAGGTTCCTACCGCGCAGCAGCGTGTGGAGATTGCCGAGGATTTTCTTCGGAGCAACACTTTTGAAGAGATTAGTGTTCGGCAAGGGGCCCGGGATGCGAAGAAGGCTCATGTGCTTACATTGCAGCAAATTCACAGCACTCAATACCTGCGCGGTAGGTTTAATCTGCAGTGGTTGGATTTGTCGTTGGGTCCTAATCGGGAGCCTCAGTCGTTGGCTGTTGAGAACGGGCATGTCGTGGCAGACAAGTTCGCCAGCCTGCTCGAAAACGAGACCCTGATTTATTGAGGAACGTCACAGCCTCCACCACAGCGTGCCACTTATCATTCCTCTGAGGACGAGGATGATGCCGAAGGTTAAAGGCCTTGGCTTAAATTTCAATTTTTAGAACAATCTATTTAATTTGGTTTGGCGCTGCATCGCCCTTTTGCTTTGAATGATATGAATGCTTTGAAGTGCTTTGAATATTTGTTGTTTAATTTCTGCTTCTGTTTAATCGCTCGTTTTATTGCCTTTATTGCACGCCTTTTCTTTCAAATGTGAGTTTCACAATTTACGTTTATTTTGACAATTTTAATGTCGTATTATACTGTAGAGTAGCTTTGACATTTGTCTTAATGCCTCTTTATCACATCTGGCATTGTGTCAACTTTTACTCTTTGTCGACGTGGGATTTTCGATTAGCACTTGTCGTTTCAGACAAAGTGTCCGCCCCTCTTCTTAGTCTTTTAGAAAGTTTTTGGTTGCACTTGTCGTTTCAGACTGAGTGTCCATCCATTTTCTTTGTCTTGAGGGATTTATGGTTAGGACTTGTCATTTTTGACAGAGTGTCCGTCCTTTTTCTTCATCTTTCAGGGATTGCACTTGTCATTTTAGACAGAGTGTCCGTCCCTTTTCTTTGTCTTTTAGGGATTTTCGGTTGCACTTGTCGTTTTAGACAGAGTGTCCTTCCCTTTTCTTTGTCTTGAGGGATTTATGGTACACCTGGTCTGATGCCTGCTGGTGGTTTCGTTCCCGTTACTGAGGCAAGTGCTAGGGCTGAAGATAGCCAAGGTTCGCGAGCTCGAGTTGTGGACTATCTATATTCTGAGGAGGAGGCTATCAATTCCTTGAAGGTGATCCTTCTGAATCTCGCAGTGGCTTTCCCGGCATTCGCCGAGGAAAGGAAAAGAGAAGAGCGGCATGCACTACACATGATTAGCTCGGTAAAGTGACCATACGATCCGATGTAATCTTTTATTTACGCTTAAGTGCTTAATTTTTGTTGTTTCTTTTCTAGACTAGAGGGGTTGTGGATGCGATGATTGAAGGGTTGAACCAGGCTCAGGAGATGTAGTCATATTAGAAATAGGCCAGAGCTCGACTTTTAAGCTCAGTTGCCTACGTTCCCCGAGGGTATCCTCGGGACTCAAATCTTCGGTGTCCCTGTTTTAGGTTTGTACATAGCTGCCTCCCTGTGATCATTACAGCAGAGGGAACAAATAAAAGATTGTTCAAAATGTACGGGAATCTAAAGACTTGCAAAAAAATGAGAAAAGAGCGATTCAATCAATCTGCTCCATCTGCATGGGACCCAGTGCGTTCAATGCTTCCTGCTCTTCATGTGGCGGCAATCTAAGCTAGGCCGCATAGCACATCCAACCGTCTATGTGATCTGATACCCCTCGCCCGTTCTTGCAGGGGTAGAGAATTTCACCATTTGATGATAGGTTTATGGCAGTGCTCGGAAAGCGTTCAACGCTGGTCTTCTAAAAATTGCATTGTGACAACCGCTCTCTAAGAGTGTGATACAATCCGAATTGGTTCAGTGGTGATCAGTCACTTTACCCAACTCCGACTGAAACACAACTCTTAAGAAAGGATGTCATTGTCCAAGATCAATTATACACATTATGATAAAAAAAACGTTTAATATGCACAACGAAAGTCTTGAAAATACAAATAATTTGACAACTTCAATAATTACGCACTGATGATAAATCATTTTCAATTACACGAATATCCCAAAAGGCAAGATTGGCAAAATTATTCATGTGATCCATGCTGCCACGTCGGTCTTATGTTGAGGAATGGACAGACATGAGAAAACGAGGAATAAGTCTTTGATGACTTAGTGAGATTCATACGAAACAACTAACAATGCAAGAATTAATAGTGGTTTAATTTATATATTTCTAGGAGTGATCTTACCGATAGAAATAGTTTAACAGGTAATCTGATGTATAGTAGTACCGGAATATTCTTAGAGTAGTTTATGAACATGTGCTTAATAGTAAACAAATTCAACCTTATGACTTTCAAATACTATCTTATACCTCCCAACGAGGAGCGACCTCGCAAACAAAACATGCGACATGCTCGAGTACATGCCGATCCAGTACACGAGTTACAGCCAACTCCTAACTGCAAACGGCACCTAGATAAATGGGTATCAAGCGGAGTTACTCAAACCGACAGTCCTTACTGCCCGGCAGCAAATCGACTCAATCCTTGGGCCCAACTTCCCAAAGGCGTCCCAATAGGTGATAAACAAATAAGCTAGTAAACCGGATAATATCCGTTGCTTCTTGAGCTACATGTCCCGAACATAGTTCGTTGCTCTTTGCATAGTTCAAAAACCAGCACATGAGATTCTAATATCGAAGAATTACCACGATTATGATTTAATATGTGATAAATAATAAATGATTGAATAAGATTTAACGATGAGTAAGAAAATCATTGTCCCCCCCCCCCCCCCCCCCCCCCCCCCCCCCCGATAATGTCAGAGGACGGGGTATTTATAGACCCCGTCCCCGAGTGGTAGTTAGAGAATGAGTATAGAATCGTGCCCATTCAATCTACCTCTAAGGTTGAATCATGTTGATTCGATGTTCCTTTAAGGTCGAATTCCTTTTCTTTGATATTCACTTTTCTGGACCTTTCTTTTGTGGGCCGGCACAATATTTTTATTGGGTCTTCCTAAAATAACCCCATCAGTAATTTTAAGCTCAACCTCAATGATATGTTATGACGATCTTAGTAAATTCAATAGGGACGTCGAAACTCCAGATATATAATATGTAATATATATTTCCCTATTTTACAAGATTACTTTTTATAAGTCATCTTACACCAGTGCGGGTTACGTACACTTGCATGTTCTTGTCTGTGTTTTTGTGATTTTTGGAATTGTTGCATACACTAAGGGATAGTTTGATAAGCTATGACGACTAAGATTAATAACGAAACTTTATTTTGTTAATGGTGTTTTATTTAATATTAGACAAGTGTGATACTGAAATCCTCATCCAACGGGAATTGAACAAGAAAAGTGTGAATAAAAAGAAAAATAAATTGAGCATGTTACATGTCCACATGAGGTTAATTAATTAAACTGAATAGTTGACTTGAGCTAGTACAATGCGCAGAAGTCAAGATCTAACACGATTGCCTAGATTTGATGTTAAAGTCGATATATTTCTCCTGTTTACAGAGTTAGTGCTGGACTTGTGGATCATATTATATACCAATAATTGTACTATGATCGGGATATTTAAGTTTTAAATGAGAAACGTAATCACTTATATTTAATATTTATTTATGATGTAATTAACACTCTATTTGTGTATGACGTAGATGCAAGAATTTAAATAGATTCAGCTTAGTTGCTTCTTCTTAGCATGACAAATTAAAGACTTCAATATTTCAGGAATATAATTGGTCATGACCTGGATTATTTAACTAATACTACCCTACTGTTATTTATCAAGAAACTGATTCTACAATTGAAAATGTCAGGCTAAACCTTAGTAAGAATGTACTAATAAATGTTGATTTCCAAACTTTTATTGAATTAACAGTTGACAGTTCAATGCTTGAGTTCAAAAAGAATGCTTATAAAAGTCGTAGAGAATAAGCGAAGCAATTCACCTAACAATTTAAAGACACCTAAAAATTCACCTAACAATTTTGTGCAAGTTAAAGACAACTACATCTGCCCATCTACCCGGCGGGCTGATTGTGATACCAAGGTAGATGGGTGATTTCTACTGAATTGACCACACTTTTAAAATATATACATGTAGTGATCAAGTATTTGCTCTTGGAATCATGGTATGATCAAATATGGAATGGGCGGAACAAGATTTTTTATGGAGATCACACGGATGGAATTGAAAAGGTGGTGCTATTCCACAAAATATAGTTTTTAGAGTTTTTTTATTGGTTATTTTTTCTTTCCAAAACTTTGTTTGGCTTATTTTTCCGACTCCTGTTCATTTTTTGATGAATATTTCTCATGCTCACAGCTCACCATTTTCATTAATGAAATTGCTTATAAAAAAAGAAAATTGCTCTTAAAAATAAAATGAGGTTAACTCATGTGAGTTTATGTTAGAATAGATTTGTATAAATATGTGTAGAAAGATGGCAAGATATTTTCCTTTGACTAGGTAGTTTTCTTATTGATAGGACTCATGAACTAGTATATATATACTCTTCATTCATTGATGAAAAATGGATCGAGGAATATATTATCTTTCATGGTGTCAGAGCCATATTCTCTTCTTTTTTTCTTTTTTTCTCTCTAAATCATGATCAACCCTAATTGCCGCACATACTCTCAGCAGCCGCCCCATGGGCCCAACAGACCTGTAGTTTTCCGCCATGGGCCGCACCTCTGGTGCCCTATCCAACCGCCCCTTGGTCTCAGCATCCCGCGACGCCGTCTAGTCAGTCGGGCCTCCTCGGATCGCGCTCGCAGCAGGCTTACCACGCCCCGCCTTCCGCATATGCGCTCACTCTACATGACGATAATTGGTATATGGATACGGGGCGTCATCTCACATGACATCCAATCTAGGTACTCTCACGTCTTACTTTAGTTCGAGCATTAGTTCAGAAATTACTGTTGGTAATGGTCATACGATTCCCATTCAAGATTCGGGTTCCACGGTCCTACCCTCTCCCTATCCCTCTCTCTCTCTTCATCACGTTCTCCATGCACCTAAAATCATTAAAAAATCTCATCTTTGTTTGTAAGTTTACTAGGGATAATCTCTTTTATGTCGAATTTGACCATTTTGGCTTTTTTGTAAAGGACATCAAAACGGGCACTCCAATTATGAGATGCAATAGTCACGGTGATCTCTACCCCGTCCTTCCCAATTCGTCCTCATCGTCGTCCTCCTCGCCATCATCCTTTACCGCCCTTTCCTCCTCTAAGTGGCACGAATGCTTGGGGCTCCCAGACGCCTATCATCTACGTTTTATTTGCAATAATAATTTAGTTAATTGTTCATCTAAAAGTACTTCGAGTTTTTGTTCTTCTTGTTCTATTGGGAAAAACATTAAACTCCTTTTGTTTTGTCTAATTCTTTTACTACTATGTCGTTTGATATTATTCATAGTGATATTTGAACGTTGTCTATCTTCAGTACGTCAAGCTCTCGCTATTATGTCTTATTTGTTGATGATTACACGGATTTCTTGTGGACTTTTCCTATAACTCGAAAATCATAAGTTTCAATATTTTTTATCACTATGCAACTACGTTAAAAATCAGTTTGAACGTGACATTAAAACACTCTAATGTGACAACGTCACTGAATACAACAACAAGAATTTCACCCTCTCTTTAAATCTCGCGGCATGCAATTCCGTCTCTCATGTCCTCATACTTCTCCCCAAAATGGCAAAGCCGAAAGGAAAATTCGCACTAAAAATAACATGATACACACTCTTCTTGCTCACGCATCGGTACCCCCCCAAATACTGGCCTCACGCCCTCCAAACATCCATCTATCTTCTCAACATCCTCCCCAACTCACATCTCGGGTCCAAGTCACCACTTCAAATCCCCTTCCAAAAAGACCCTTCCTACTCTCATCTCTGCGTGTTCGGGTGCTTATGTTTCCCTCCCCTACTATCAACAAACTCTAAGCTCGGTCCACTCCTTGCGTCTTCTTAGGCTACCCTACTAATCATCGTGGTTACAAGTGTTAAAACCTAGCCAATAAACAAGTTATCACGAGCCGCCATGTTGTATTCGATGAAAACACGTTCCCTTTTGCTCAACCTTGTCCAACTCGTTCCCCCTCTTACGAGTTCCTCGATACACCTCTCTCTCTCATATTACATCATCAACTACAACACTCGGCCTCATGCCCCTCACACGTTGCACCACAACCCATGGTCTCTACACGTTATGCCCCTCATGTTGGGTTCAATGTTGGGGCAACATTGCAACCGGAAACTTTGGCACCAGTTTCTACACCTTTTGTTCCCAATGTTGGGTCGATGTTGAGGTAACATTGCAACTAAAACCCTGTGGCACCAGTTTCTGCACCTTCTGTTCCCAATATTTGGTCGATGTTGGGGCAACATTGCAACTAGAATCCTTTTCCTCACACCGCGACTCCCTCGTCTCCACCATCACGGCCCACTTCTCCTACCTCACCTACACCGCTATTACATCCTCTCTCTCCTCAAATGGCCACACATAGCAAACACGGCATCTTTCGTCCCAAACCACTTTTTAATCTCCATACCTCATCTTCTCCCTCTTATATTTCTTCTAACCCCTCGGGGCTCTATCCGATCCCCACTGGAAATCAGCCATGATGGATGAATTTGATGCTCTTATTAAAAATAAGACGTGGGAGTTAGTCCCCCGTCCTCCTAATATCAATAGTATTCGTTGTATGTGGATTTTTTGTCATAAGTTTCATTTTGATGGTAGTTTTGAGCGGTAGAAGGCTCGTCTTGTAGGTGATGGCAGGTCTCATCAAGTTGGAGTGGATTGCACAGAAATATTCAGTCCCGTGGTGAAACCAGCAATCATTCGTACGGTACTTAGCATCGCTCTTTCGCTTTCTTAGCCCATTCACCAATTGGATGTTAAGAATGCGTTTTTACATGGATATCTGGATGAAACCGTTTACATGCATAAACCTTTGGGTTTTCGTGATTCTTCTTTCCCGGACCACGTATGTCTCTTGAAGTGGTCTCTCTATGATCCAAGCAAGCCCCTCGTGCTTGGTACCAATGATTCGCTGATTTTGACGCCTCTATTGGCTTCTTTCATAGCACATCAGATCACTCTCTCTTTATCTACCGTCATGGAAAAGACACAACCTATCTCTTGTTATATGTGGATGACATATTACTCACAGCCTCATCTTCTTCCTTGCGCACCTCCATCATGCGTCGTTTCTCGTTCGAGTTTACTATGAAGGATTTTGGTAAGTTGAGTTATTTTCTTGTCATTGTTGTGACTCATAATTCCCAGGTCCTATTCCTCTCTCAACGCAAGTATGCTGAGGAAATTGTTGAGCGTGCGAGCATGAGCTCGTGCAAACCAAGTCTCACACCGGTTGATACAGAGCTGAAAATTGGTACGACCTCGGCCAGCGAGCCTTATAATGATCCCACTCATTTTCGTCGTCTCTATGGGGCTCTCCAATATCTCACTTTCACTCGCCCGGACATCTCATATGCCGTTCAGCAAATGTGTCTACACATGTACAATCCTCGATTGGCCCACCTGTAAGCTCTCAAAAGGATTGTGCGTTATGTTCAGGGGGCGCTCCATCTCAGCCTTCACCTCTTTCCATCTTCTCTTACTCGGCTTATTTCTCACACGGATGCTGATTGGGAGGGCTGCCCCGACACCCGTTGTTTGACTTTGGGTTGTTGTGTTTTTCTTGGTGACAACTGGATCTCTTGGTCTTCTAAACGGCAGCCCACCTTATCCCGTTCTAGCGCCGAAGTCGAATACCGTGGTGTCGCCAATGCTGTCTCAGAATATTGTTGACTCTGTAATCTCTTGTTGGAGCTTCATCATCCTATAACATCCGCTACATTAGTCTTATGTGACAATGTAAGCACCGTTTATCTTTTCGGGAATCCAGTTAAGCATCAGCGTACCAAATATATAGAGATGGACATTCATTTCGTCTGAGAAAAGGTAGCTCGTGGCCAAGTACGCGTCCTCCATGTCCCGTTACCATCTCCAAGGAGAGTATTCAGTCGTTGCCCTTGATAAAAAAGGATCCAACACGCAGGCTACAACCAACTCTAGCGCGGGGGTTACAACCAACTCCTAACTGCAAACGGCGTCTAGATAGATGGGTATCAAGCAAAATTACTTAAACCGACAACCCTTACTGCCCGACTGCCCGACAGTAACTCGACTCAATCCCTGGGCCCAATTTTGCGTCCCAATGGGTATAACAAATAAACAAACAAGCTAGTAAACCGGATAATATCCATTGCTCCTTGAGCTACATTTCCCAAACATAGTTCGTTGCTCTTTGCACAATTCAAGAACCCGCATATGAGATTATAATATTAGAGAATTATCATGATTATGAATAGATATGATAAATAATAAATAATTGGATATGATTTAACGATGAGTAAAAAAATCATATTATGAGATGAGATGCCAAACAAGATTATGATGAAATGTAGGTTGTTCGAGGTTTAGTAATGGAGTAGTGACTTTTCTTTCCAAGTTCCTCAGGCCGGATGCCAAACGGGGCTAGAATAAATCAGAAATTGAACCTCATCTTAACTCGTACCGGAGAACCTTGATGGCATTGATTAGTTCGTCAAACCTTTAACAAATTTAAATAATATTAATCAACTGAATTTATAATTCACCACAACAAATATTAGTACTTTTTCTTCAATTCTCATGTTGGTGAGATTGAGAATGTTCTTGTTAAGAATGCTAGTTACAATGTAAATTTTAGTAAATAACACATAAGCTTAATTCATGTCATTACAAAACATGAAAATCTTAGATGATGAATTTAAAGAAAAACATATTACTTAACTAACTCTAGGAAAACTCATCTTTTTAGTCTTTAATCAATTCCAAACTTTTAATAACCACACACCTAATAAGTATCATACGAAATAACACCTTAAAAGGTATAAATAACTTAGTCATTAATTACTTTATTTTACATAGTAAGTTTAAAAATGCATATACTTGTTTTATAATTTAAATATAAAGATATAAACATGAGAGGTTTATCAAAACATGTGATAAGGGATTATAAATAATCTTATTTGATGGTTAGGTCATGAAGTGGCAAGAATAATCTTGTAAGACTTATGAAAATAATATGTTAAACATGATAAATCTACCATTTAAATGCTATAAATAAGATCACAAAAGTGTCAATTCATGATTATAAATCATAATAATCTAATTATAACTAACACTATATCATGTTAAATCTATGTGTGTGATAAATACATTGAATTATGATGGCGATTAAACTTATAAATTAAGAAAACAAAGGTTGTGCCAAATAAACTGAAAAATCAACGCAGTTTTGGTTTTATCTATGATCGGACATCCAAATGAACTTGGTTTTCAAATATTTTTATGCTTTATGGTTTATAGCATCATGAGATATGTGGAAATCCTAGATTTTGTGAAAACACAAAGGTTTTCTATGCTAAATAATTCTTGCAACATAAGAGTTGCTATCGGATTTCATGGCAGCATTTACGATTTATGGATTATGCCCTCCTAGATCATATTATTTGAGAAAGATGTCTTCATACGAAAGATAGAAGACACCAAGGAGAGTATTCAGTGGTTGGTCTTGATCAAAAAAGAATTTTCTACAATTAGTTATGATTTTTCTAAGGTGCAGAATCGGCATTCCGTGCGTAGTAAAAGTTTTGGCGTCCTTTTGGGTAGAAAATGGCAAGATAAAAATCTAGAAAAATTATTTTCCGTACAAAAACACAAAAATTAACAATTTTTATTTCTTCTTACTTTTGTTGAATCATATTATTTTGGGCTGTAAAAAATCGTGAAAAATGGTGAGTATTTATACGCGAAAATAGTAGTTTAATTATACTTATTTATGTCCAGCCTTGATTATTTTATAATAAATCACAAAAAAATGAATTTTAATCATGCTCTAAAGGATGTCATGGCTTACCACGTCAGAAATATGTCATGGCTTACTTCATCAATTTGTTAATTGCATATCAAGTCCCTCAATTATTTATAATTAAAATTCAAATAGGTATAATTAGATTTCTTTGTTACATACGTATTTATTTATGTAATTTTTCTAGGTAATTCAATCAACTTGGTTAATATTTGAAATTGAAATATATATTTTAGGACTAGAGACTTATAAAAATGATAAAAGACTAACTTTTAAGTTTAGGGACTAAAATACATTTTTTTTAAATATTTAGGTCGAAAATAGAAATTTTCAAAAGTTTAAGGCTAAAGTATAAATTTATTTTTTTCCTAATTTTTGGGGCGTTACACTTTAGCATCCAGATTTCCTCATCCTGCGTGGACGAGGCAAACTCGTAGAAAACCGCACAAATGTCATCGACCCTGGGATCGTACATACATTTCAAAGTTGCATTACTTGGTCCTGCCATTGATAAAGAGAGAAAAAGTTCTTTATTTTTAGGTTTTTTTTTTGCTTGAGAAATTCTGAGAGATAGTGTAATTTTTTAGGGTGATAGTGGTTATTAATGTTAAAGTTGAAGAGACGCGGCAGTTAATGAATTACAACTCTCCAGAAGTAACCCGACGGTCACCACTGATAGTTGTCTAATCAACTTCGAATAAATTATTAAAAAAATGTATTTAAACTGAGTAACCCTATTGGTAACTACATAATCATTAAAACTCGGTCAACTACTATTGCAAATGACACTCTTTTATAAAACAACATTACACAAAGTTATTTACTTACATTGATTGGCATACAGACTTGGTTAATACTTATAAAATTAACAGCCAAATCTACTTAGAGTTTTAGTTTTATTCTTACCATTTTGACAATAGAGTTCATTTTGAATTTGGAAGGTGTATAAGATAACTCTTGTTTAAACTTAACCTTATATGATTAGTTATACAATCTCCCTTTATTACTAGAAATTCTGCCTTTTTGTAATAATCTTAGACGATAAGTACCATAAATTGATTAATGTTTATGGTCTTAACAAACATCCTTAAACAACAATCTCAACAATAAATACAAACTCAAGTGATTATAACCAGACGAGTAACTTGATCACAATGGAAATATAACTTTAAACAACAACTTAAAATACATACAACATCAAGTGTACATTCAACAAAACAATCGGACAACGTTAAAAAACCTTAAACTACTCAAACTAATGTTTTAAAACCTTAATCAACTAAAACAAACCTTAAACAACTCAAACAACACTAAACCTTAAAAACTTACTTAGACATCTCTAACACACACTAAACCTTAAAAACATTCAAACTTTTGCAATCACAAACTATGATAGATCACCACCAAAATCAAAAAAACAACGAGCATCAACAAATTTCTGTTCTTGCATTCCAAATCAGAAACTTTTTTTTCTAGCTCATCGTCCTTATTAGCTAGAGCCGACTTCAGATTCTCATACTCCTTCATCCTCTTATGCATCTCTATTTCATTTCTTGAATTCCTTAATTCTCTCAATCTGGATTCAAGCGCTTCAAGCTGCCTCCTCAACTGAGGTATCACAACTCTCGCGCGTTCACAAAGAGGATCATCGACACAGAAGAACAACTCGCAATCGTATTTCGTACCTTTATAACATTCAGTAAATCGACCACCAGGATCCGCGTCGGTCAAAGAGGTCCTCGTCACCGCGGTTCTACCACAAAAGCAGTTGATATTAGCGAGATAACTTGTTTCGGGAATTGTTAAACTAACAAGAGGGAGAGAAAGCAGATGAATTAGGGTTCTTAAAAAATGCGGGAGAATAGAAAAGGGGGGGGGGGGGGGGGGGAGGTTTGTGGGTTGTAATTATGTGGAAGAGTGATAAGTGATATATATATATATATATATATATATATATATATATGTGTGTGTGTGTGTGTGTGTGTGTGTGTGTGTGTGTGTGTATTTAAGTGTATGTATGTATAATACGTTAGTTTTTCGAATTAGTATTATTTTTAATTTTGTCTAGGTATTTAATTAAATCTAGTTAAAAATAAAAAATAATTCATATGTACAAAATTTATTCCACGTGGAGGTGCGACTTTGCCACATGAGACGCGATTTAGTGATTTGATTGGCAAACAGTGTTTTGAGCATTTTTTGAAAAGATACCGGACATAAATTCAGGGTTAAAAAGATATCGGGCAAAAAATAAAGTGAGTGAAAGATATTAGACATTTTTAGCAATTCTGCCAATAAGATAATATATTTCTAAAAGAAGGCAGTATTCTGTAGGAAAATCCTCAAATGAAATTTGGACCGGAATCAAAACATAAAATTGCTTTCTCTAGAATCGCCAAAGCCCAAATTGTAGAAAGGTGCAAAAACTAATATTGTAGAAAAATGAATCCGACCTACCGGATTCGAACCAGTGACCTAAGGATTTCAGCAACACACTACAGTCCTCCGCTCTACCAACTGAGCTAAGGTCGGATTGATGTCAGGCTTTCAACAGTTTAAATATTTATAACTAGAATATGAGTATACCATATAAAGAGAAAAGACTAACATAATTTTTTTGTGAGAATGACCAAATCTTTTAAAGTGATAAATTTGTTACCATAACTATATGTATTATGTTAATTTTAGCTTGAAACATAAAAAAGTTCACAATGTACTTAGATACGATCCAAACCGTTCTTCATCAATTCTATATTTAATTGATTTATAATTATCAAATCATCATCGGCATATCAAACACATTTAAAGGAGCTTTCAAAGTGTAACATCCTTAAAATTTTCTAGTATATATATATAAAAGAATATAAGTATCATATAGATACTTATTAAAGAAAGAAAAATATATTATTTGGTTAATTACCTTTTAGCCCTTCATCTTTTAAAAATTATTATTTGGCTCCAAATATTTTAAAATATTAAATTAATCCTTTTAATTTAAATAAAATAATAAAAACAAATAAGTATTGAAATCAGATTTTTCTTCACTAGGACCCCAAGAAGTAATGGTAGAGACATGAAGGACCATAATATGTCCAAACATTAAAAGAATGGAGGAAAAAGTCTTCATAATAATAATTTCATATAATTTATAATAAGATATATTCGGAAAAAAAATTGTTACATCAAACTTGGCCGAATATTCTTGAAAAAGCACAGTAAATTACTTGAATATAATAATCTAAATAGTATTAAAATAATTGATGGGTTAATTATCTCAATCA
Organism: Linaria vulgaris; assembly: GCA_948329865.1. Lineage (NCBI taxonomy): Eukaryota > Viridiplantae > Streptophyta > Magnoliopsida > Lamiales > Plantaginaceae > Linaria > Linaria vulgaris. The sequence continues at coordinate 103,455,779 of OX415252.1, forward strand.
CGTAAGTTTGCCTATAAATACAAGCCATTTCTTTGTAAAAATTCCACACCAAAATTACTTATGAGTTTGCATATGATCCATTCGCCAAATTTCTCCTAATTTTCGTCCTCTACTCATATAATTTTTTTCCAGAAGTTCCTAAACTCAAAAATTGTGAGAAAAAGCTCAAATTCTAATTCTTCCCAAACTTTTCAGTTTTACCCATGAACTTGAAAGATATAAAAACAACATCAAGGCTTAATATTTTGTTAAACTGCTCTATACACATCTTCTTAAGTGTGTTTAGAACAAAGGCCCTAAAAATATTTGGAATTGCAATTGGTTAGAAGGGTCGATTAAAGGTAATTTTACGCTTGCTCCAATTTTCAACTCTAAATAGCACATCTCTTTTGATTCTTCAAATTAATTTGTGCATAATGATACTAATCTTAAAATTATACTTAGTAGTCAATAAAGTCATGAGGATATGTTAAAACCCATTTATTATAAGTTTTAATTAAGTATATGTAGTAATTGTGATTTTTTTTTAATTACATGTTGTAGAAAATATATTCATACTTAATTTCCCTTTAATTCTAAATCAATGTGTAAAATTGTGTTATGATCTAATTTATAACCCGGTTAGTTCCAAATTAATAATTAAGCTTCATCTTAAATTAGTTATACGAAATTATATCTTTGTGATTCCTTATATATGTAACAATATGTATTGTTATAAATTATTAGATATGAGTCTCATGTTAAAATCAAAGTTATTTGTGTTATAACTAATAGGTAACCGTAAAATAAAATAAGTTTGCCTAAATAGTTCATACATGGATTTTAACAAGAAACTAATAATCTTACAGTAAAATAACGAGAACCGAGTTAAAATGTGATTTATGTCCTATTTCTATTTCTTGACTTGGTTGTAATCAAAGATAAGAAGAACATACGAGAAAAAAAATAACAAACTATAAAAGTTAATTATTTAGTTTAAACTTATTAACACATTTAAATTTATTTAGGAGACAACAAAACATTTCCCGAACACGAAGTTACTGTCGCTATTGAAATTATAATAATTTTAAGCCCTGTTTGACACCCGACCTGAGGAACTTGGACTGAGTACTTGTGATTCTTGGTTTTAAATGGAGAACAACTTATTCTTTCTACAAAATCGTTTTCTTTTATGATCTCATTTCGTAACATAATTCTTTCGCTTATTGTTGAAATATTTTTGGACCATGAATTCTTAATCCTTTTTCATAATTACAATAATTTCTCTAATATGATAATCGACATGTTGGTTCTTGAACTGTGTAACGAGCAACAAACTATGTTCGTGATATGTACCTCAAATGCAACGGACACTGTCCGAGTTACTAGCTTATTGTTTATCTGTTATACACATTGGGACGCCTTTGGGAAGTTGGGCACATGGATTGACACGGTTTACTGTTGGGCACCAAGGATTGTAGGTTTAAGTAAATTCGCTCGATACTCATTTATTTAGGCGCCGCTTGCAGTCAGGAGTTGGCTGTAACTGCGTGCTAAGTTGACATGTACTCGAGCATGTCTTTAGATCTACTTGCGAGGTCGCTCCTCGTTGGGAGGTAAAATGTAGTATATTGGATAAAATAAGGTTAAATCCGTTATATGAAATGCACGAGTTCATTATCTTGTTGTTCGTTTGCTATTCTTTACCTCTCAGTTCTAATGTTTTCTTTTCATACCATATCAAATTTCATATATTTATTACATCTATTATTGTTACTAAAAATCTCACTAAGTCACCAACGACTTACATCTCCTGTCATTTTCTCTGTCCATTCCTCAGAATAAGCAAGGCTTAGCAAAGCGGCTGCATAAAAACTATTGTGGACGTGTGGGATTTCAAATACATCAAAAAAGTGTGTGACGATAAAAACAAATCCTCAATAATTGTGTGTTTTATTACGTATTCGGTGGTTTGGGTTTCGTATGAATTTTAATAATAAACTCTATAAATCTTGAAAGCTTCCGCTGTAATAAATAAGTTTGTATTTGGCGTTATTATGGTTCCATTTTAGTGAGCCTCTCTGAGGTAGCATTCAGGTTCGAATTGAAAATTTACAAATCCTATTTGGGGACCTAAACGCGATTTTAGAGTTTGGGACCTCACCCAAAGTGTATTGAAGCCCGACATAATGCTTCTTAAACATGTCATTCTTCCATTAAAAGAATCATTCAAAGAATATTAAAGTTGTTTAAGTTTATCGATCGATTTATCGGACAATAGTGTGATTTGTCCATATTTTTCAATTTTGTTCCAACAACACACGTGTCATGACCATGGCTTACCGTCTCTATTGCAAGGGCTTGTGAAATCGCTAACTAGAAGAATCACACTTCTCTATATTACGTTTTAGCTACTATTTTATATTTTATGCTCTTTTATTATGTCATGAGAAAGCATTAGCTTATTTAGTCATTTAGGTGAAATATGTGAATGTTAAATTACCATTTGAGAATTAATCAGAAAATTATTTCAAACTTATCTCTCTTTCTTCACTCTCAAAACTCTATCTTCTCGCTTACAAACTCTCTTCATTTCCAACATTATAACTACTATAAAAAAATCCTAAAAATACCCTTTATGATCTATATTTTGAACACAAATAGATTAAGAATCTTCACCAATTCCATGCCAGGTCATAACAACAACAAGATAAATAAACGTACTTTGCTGGTTAAGATAAATAATTTGATTTTGTCTTATTTTTAGTATTTATAGAATGAATGTCTATTATAACTTTCTATAAATATATAAATATTATTAATAATAGAGAAATAGCAGATTATCACACTTTTATTTGGTACATAAAGTGATCATCATTATTAAACGTCATCATTCGCCACCCCCAAAGACTAGCCCCTAAATCCTAACATGCTCTTCTAATTGAGGTATGCTTGTATTAATCAAACACAAGACAAAATTAGCAGTGAACTAATAAAAATAAAATTATCCAACACATAACTTATTATTATTATTATTTATTATTCACGCCTTTCCCTAGTGCTTGCTTGCATGTGCTATACAAATTCGGACGCCACGTGGCAAGACCGTTAAGCATAAATAAATCAGAGGAAAGTAAAGTGAAACGCATTTCTCATTTTGAAGCCAACAAAAAATAAAAATGAATTATTTTTCTTCCTCTCTAAGTTACGCTTCTCTCCTCCTCCTCTTCCTGCTATCGCCGCCGCTCACCTCCACAGCCGCATTGCTCCGGCCGCCGTCGTTTTCGGCGGAGAAGCTGATCCACGGCCTCAACTTGTTCCCGAACCACTCGATTAACGTCGATGCTCGTGCTCCTCCTTTTCTCGGTTCGACGATCGTGGAGAGGCGGTTCGAGTTCCCGAATCTGATCGGAGATGGTGTTTCGGCGGAGGAATTAGGGCATCATGCCGGTTATTATCAGATTCAGCATTCTCATGCTGCCAGGTGTCATAACCGCTCTCGATTGTTGCTTTTTGTTCTTAATTAAGTGTTGATTAGTTTTTTTTTTTTTTTTTTTTGGTGAATAACACCAGCTAGTTAGGGTATTGAGTTGGATTTACTCATATTAAATGCATTTGTTTATTTCAGTCATGCTTATTTGGAACGTAGATGCGGTTTTGCTTATTAGCTATTGTTAAATTTGTTGTTTATAGAGGAAATACGGTTTCGAAGGTTATATGGATACATCGTGTATCCTTCGGTTCGGAAAACAGGTGGTGGTTTAGACTAGAGTAGAGTATATAGCTGATGAGATGGTAATAATATAACTATAAGTGATGAGTTTAATGGAACAGTAACCATAGTTGGTGGGAATTTTATAAGCCAATTTTTTTACATGAGTTTTCTCGAATGTGGAGACGTGCGGTTTGTTTTGTTGTGGAATGTGTAATTTGTATGGACAACAGATTCAGGGTTCTGTTGGGAGTCGATTTAGTAACTTCGTTGCATTCATAGGTGGCAGGGGATGAAGGTTTTATTTGGATCAAGGGATATGTATTCTCCGAAAGGAGGAGATTAAAGGAGAGAAGCTTGTACGAGGTGCTTTCATAGCTACATGCATCTCCTGCAATCTGCAGCTAGTAAAAATTATATCTGTAAACTCTTAAGCTTTAAGTTTAGAAGGTATTGGTGTAGCTTTCATTTATTAGAAACGGACACTAGGTTGTTGGACTAGAGAATGAATAACTAGGCCTTCTATTTATAAGTTGAGTGTTCAGTAGGTTCATGAAATTACTGTGGTTATGCCTTAGTTCTGATACTTTTTTGGCTGGATTTAGTGATAATACTCGAGCAATTTTTTCCATTTTCGTCCTAGATTTCCTGTCAGTAGAGTGTATATTTCAGTGGCAATCATGAGCTTGATTTTATGCATTTGCCTTCTCGGAATCTATGGATTCACCTTGCTCGTCTTGAGTTGGATGCTTTTGTTTTCCATTTATATGAGCTAGGAGAGGAAGAGTGAGCAATTTTAGCTTTAATGAGCTTAGCTGGTTTAGTTGTGGGCCTTTTCTTATTATAGCATTGATAATATTGTCCCTTACTGTTTGTTGCATTGACAACGTTGTACCTCATAGTTAACAACAATTTATGAATAGGCAATTAGATATTATTTGATACAGAATAATTTACAGTTGGTATATATAGTCTTTCTTTTTTTGTATTTGCGTCTGAAATGACTCTAAATTGGTGACTGTAATTGCAGGATGTTCTACTTTTTCTTTGAATCACGCAGTAGCAAAGAGGACCCTGTTGTCATCTGGTTGACTGGTGGCCCAGGTTGCAGTAGTGAGATGGCTCTTTTCTATGAAAATGGCCCTTTCTCTATTGCCAATAATTTATCTCTTGTATGGAATGAATATGGCTGGGACAAGGTAAATTATTTTGATGAAAACTAGCCTATTACCAAGTGCACTGTATTACGTGGATATTCTTGATAACCTTAATTTCTCGAATAATGGATGACATCCGGGTCCAATGTTTGGTATAAGTGCATTTTGACCATAAATATCTAAAGATTTAGATATTGAGAAAAAAAATCGGCAGCAAAAAGTTAAATGCATTAAAAATGAGAGCAGTAACCTTTAGCTCAATTATACTTTCATGCTATCTAGCAGTTTTTATGTTTTTTGTAATGTTTATTATTTTCTCTTCATGTGAATCTAGTGGCATTATTATGCTATAAGAGGATGTGTTCTTCATCCCATGTTCAAAAAGTTTGTATTGTTTCTTCAGTGTATGTTCCAGTTTATAAGTTTCCTTAAGTTATAAGCTTCCAGTGGGTTATGTATTAAAGTTATTTTAATCGATGCAGTTTATTTGTATTAAAGTTATATGTTTATTTAAGGTACCATATCAATTATTTTCGTAGAGTCTTAGATGACTATCCATTGCCTTTAATCTGCTTATTCAAGGGTTGATGAAGCCATATCATAGTCTTGCTGCCAAGTTTCTTTTTTCTTTTTCTTTTTGAGTGTCTTGGGGTGTTGGGTGTGGGATTATAGGTGCTTTATCTTGTTGGATGTCGAAACATCAGAACTGGGTTTTACTGTTACAAACTATACTTGAAGCTTCTTTGATTAACTGATGCTCATTCTTTTAAACAATTCTGCAGATCTCCAATATTTTGTTTGTCGACCAGCCTATAGGGACAGGATTTAGCTACAGTTCTGACAAACGTGACATTCGTCACAACGAAAAGGGTGTCAGTGATGACCTGTATGACTTTTTACAGGTAAATTTGGTTGACTTCGTTCTCCTTTATTCATGATCCAGCTATTGATCAGTCTTATTTATAGTTCTGACAGGTGTCACATCCTTCACTAATAAAAGGTTGTCATGATGCTAATAAGAATTTATGCTAGTGAGTGTCATTGCCATGTTTCCGGCTCACTTATGTGCGTAATGATGGGGGCACAATGATGGTAAACTAGCCAGTGAATCTGATATTGTGTGAGAGAGAATCGTTTCCAATCAAAGAAACAAAAGGAAAAGAAAAAAAAACGTTCCGGGTCTGATAATGCTCGTAAGCAAATGAATTTAAAAAAAAAGGAAAAAGGAAAAAATGTTGTATGGCCATAGAGTAAATACACCACGTGTTGAGTTTTGTCCTTTTACGGGCTATCCTTTTTCCTTAAAAAAATAACTTGGCTCGAGGAAGGCAGGTTTCTCCCTCGTAAGTCTAATATTGAAAGTGAGCGAATCTACTATAAAGGGTATGAAATGATGCGTCTCATGGACAGATTGTGTATTCTATAGTGCTATAGTCATGGAACTCAATTGCCTTGATTTTTCATTAGGTGCGACTCTTCACAATTCGTCACCGCATATTAGCTAAAAGCTTTTGTTGCATTAAATGTATAAGGAGATGCATCAAACAATCCGTGAAAAAGCTAAATTCAATTGAAAACTTGTGTAAATATAGGTTAATTTGCGGGAATTTTCTTGTAGGCATTCTTCAAGGAGCATCCTTCGCTGGCCAAAAATGATTTCTATATTAACTGGAGAATCGTATGCTGGGCACTATATTCCTGCTTTTGCTGCTCGTGTCCACCAAGGGAACAAGGCTAAAGAAGGGATTCATGTAAACTTGAAGGTATTTCTCATTGCTTACAGTTGGGGTCTTTGTATGTGTATGTTATTCACTTACATGGAAAACTTGACAGGGATTTGCCATTGGAAATGGGCTCACGGATCCAGCAATTCAATATGGTGCATATGCTGATTATGCAGTGGATATGGGAATAATTAAGCAATCTGACCATGATCCGCATCAACAAGGTGCTTCCGCTCTGTCCAATCGGCAATCAAGCTTTGTGGTTAGTTTTGCATTTTGTTGGTGTATCTTTTCACTGGTTTCATTTACACGTGTCTTCTTTCCTGCTCAGACCCATCAGCTTTTCCCGTGAAAGAGTTTATATGCGCTATTGGAAGTTGAAACCTTTCTATTTTTAGTGAAATAAGTTGTTCTAGTACTTCCTCATGCTTGTGATCAAACTGAGGTCTCTTACGCAGTGGCTAAAGTTGACAGTTTTTTTTTTTTTTTGTTTTTTTTTTCAGGCACTGATGGGACGGTATCTTGTATGGCTGCCTATGTTGTTTGCAACACAATCTTCAATTCTATCATTACGCGTGCTGGCGACATAAATGTGAGGAACTCATGCAACTGTGATGTTTTATTATGGCTAATGTGTGATGAACCAGATTGAGACAATAATGTAATATCAGACACCCCTATGAATTGGTTATCTTTCCTCGTGCAGTATTATGATGTTAGAAAGAAGTGTGAGGGCAGCCTTTGCTATGACTTCTCAAACTTGGAGAAATTCTTCGAGCAGAAGTCTGTGAGGGAAGCATTAGGAGTTGGAGATATAGAATTTGTCTCGTGTAGTCCTACTGTATACCAGGCCATGCTTATGGATTGGATGAGGAATCTTGAAGTTGGTATTCCTACTCTTCTTGAAGACGGGATAAAGCTGCTGGTTTATGCTGGAGAATATGATCTAATCTGCAACTGGCTTGGTAAGTCGTAATTTAAACCTTTGCATAAAAGAAGTTATTTTGAACTGTAATTTCAATTGAATATGTGAGGCATGATGTTTATTGTAATTTGACGGAGCAGGTAACTCGAGATGGGTTCATGCAATGGAGTGGAGTGGTAAGAAAGAATTTGGAGAGGCTCCTCAAGTAGCTTTTGAAGTTGATGGTTCTGAAGCTGGAGTGCTAACCAGCCATGGACCTCTCAGTTTCTTGAAGGTTTGTCTATCTCTGTCCTGTTTAACGGTGTTCTTGTTAAACCTCATTCCTTTGTTTGAAGATTTTGCTGACTCTATTGTCCAAACAGGTACATGATGCTGGACACATGGTTCCCATGGATCAGCCGAAGTCTTCATTAGAGATGCTGAGGAAGTGGATGAAGGGTTCACTCTCAGAGCAGGCGTCCGAGCCAGAAGTGTTGGTTTCTTCAATGTGAATGTATCGCCAGAGTTTGGTTTCTTCGCGCTAACATCTTATGACAAGTAAACATGTTGTGACATCTTAAAATATTGTAATGATGGTTTGAAAGGATTTGCTATGGATGGAAAGCGCAATAATTTACTTTTATGGCTGTGCTTTTTGATCTAGCAGCTTATTACAATCACGTTGAAAAAAGTTGTCCAGAAAGTATATATGTATTGAGACGGTTTGTGGTTTGCACCATTGGTCTAGTTGACTGCTAGTTATGAAGGGAAGTTAGAGTGGAAAATCTTTCGTTTTGGGGGCGTTGTAATGTGAAATGTAAGAAAAAATACTTTACTTGTTTGCGGAATATAAGGCACGAGTGTGTTATTCCAATAGGGACTTGTGTTGTGTGTAAAAAGTGCATGGTGGAGAAAAGGGATTATCATGTTAGTGATAGATGAATAAGAAATAATTAAAAATGTGATTTTCATCCTTTATACGCATCTTCTCAATGAACGAAGTTAAACAAACAAAGACGATGACAGGATTGCAGGATGTTGAAGCCCCCTTTTTTTTCATGAGTTTATGTTTCTCGCTCATTACAGTAGTGTATAAATTTTAGTCTTATCTGTTTTTGGACCTTATTAAAAATTATTATATATAGTGGTTGATGATAATTCTTAAATTATGGGAAATAATTACTCATAGTTTCACCTGAACAATGTATTGATAATAATAATGTGTATTGACGTAATCATCTGGAATATATCAACATCATAAAAGATATGTATGAGAATGTGGTGACAAGTGTCCGAACTTGTGGCGGTTTAACAGACGCTTTTCCAATTACAATTGGCTTACATCAGGGGTCAGCTTTGAGCCCATTTTTGTTTGCCATTGTAATTGATGAAATCACCAGAGCCATCCAAGACCGAGTCCCATGGTGTATGTTGTTTGCAGACGATATTGTCCTCATCGATGAGACGAGAATGAGAGTTAACGCTAAATTAGAACGATGGAGACAAACATTAGAAGCACGAGGATTTCGACTAAGTCGAACAAAAACAGAGTACCTCGAATGCAAGTTTAGCAAACAACGAAGAAACAACGATGGCACGGTTCAGTTGGATGGCCAAGAGATACCGAGAAGTGCGCATTTTCGGTATTTAGGCTCCATACTGCAGATGGATGGAGAGTTAGATGGAGACGTCAACCACCGCATCCAAGCTGGATGGACAAAGTGGAAGAGTGCGACAGGGATTCTGTGCGATCGTAACTTTCCTTTAAAGCTTAAAGGAAAGTTCTATCGTACGGCTATTAGACCTGCTTTGCTTTATGGCTCCGAGTGCTGGGCTATTAAGCAAAGTCATGCACAGAAAATGAACGTTACAGAGATGCGCATGCTTCGGTGGATGTGCGGTAACACTAGGAGAGATAGAGTGCGCAATGAAGATATTCGGCATAAATTGGGTGTGGCGGCCATTGACGAGAAAATGCGAGAAAATCGTTTAAGATGGTTTGGGCATGTTAAACGCAGACCCATAGATGCACCGGTACGACGAGTTGAAGATCTCGACTTAGGACAGACGGCTAGAGCTCGTGGGAGACCGAAAAAGACGTGGATGGAGGTCATACGGAACGACATGAAGCTAAAAGATCTAAATGAAGACATGCTCGTCAACCGAAACCTATGGAGGCAGAAGATTCATGTTCACGACTCGACGTGATTCATTCATGGTTCATATAGCCTACCCCAATTTAATTGGGATTACAGGCTTGGTTGTTGTTGTTGTTGTTGTTGTATTGACGTAATCATCTGGATGTGTCACTTCATCGTGCGGCGTTTGCACAAAATAATTTCTCCAAATAGCCTAATATCGATGAGGATCTACATGTCTTGCGTGATGAGAAAAAAAGAAATGAGACAAGTATTAATGAATGAGTAATGCTTGATAGAATAAAACGCGACCAACAAACAATTTCTATTATTCATCGTGTAGCAAAAATCTACGGCCTCTTCGTTAAGTTTGACCCCTGATAGGCAGAGTCTCTTTGTTAAGCCAGAGTCTCTTCGTTAAGCTCGACTCTCAGATAGCTAGAGTCTCTTTATTAAGCTTGACCTCCGCGACGCATGGCCACAATAAAGAAAAATTTATTGTCTCTTTGTTAAGCCCAACCCCTTGGGATGTTCATGCTGATGGATACCACATATATTCGTGCGCCATATTGTTGAATTAAGATCAGAAGAAATAAGCTTGGTTTGAGTAATTTATTTAATTTTAATTTTGAAAAAAATACCATACTCTCTGCTGACTAGTCACTCTACGTCATACTAGCTCGAGCTTCTGATTGGTCCAAGCTAGCTTTGAGTTCGAGAAACCTGCACTGGAAACACGGGACGTGAAATAGGCGGGGGCTGACCCCGCGAAGGTACTCCGATGCCTAAGTCAGTAATGGGCCTTTTTAGGAATGGGCCTATAATGCCAATTATATGCCTTGTAATGCTGAAAAGTACGAAATTATACCGAAAATGGACTAAACTGCTCAAAACAGGCCAAACAACTCGAATTTAGCCTTCAACTCGAATTCAGGGAAAAATAACTCGAATTCAGCTTCAACTCGAATTCAAAGCAAATAACTCGATACAGAATAACTCAAATCTAGCCTTCAACTCGAATTCAGGGCAAAATAACTCGAATTCAGCTTCAACTTGAATTCAGAGCAAATAACTCGAATTCAGTTTCAACTCGAATTCGATGCAGAATAACTCGAATTCCTCAACTCTAACAGAATAACTCTAACTCGAATTAGGTTAAAGCTCCTTCAAAAAATGTACCTTAACAATGAAGATTAGCCGGGTATTTATAGGCAAAAACCTTCCGTAATTTTCGGCGTGGGCCGCGCTAATGGGCCTCGGCCTTTTAGGCCTGATTGGTTGGCTTCAACTCGAATTAAGCCTTCAACTCGAACAATGGCTTTCAACTCGAATAAAGGCTTTCAACTCTAACACAACATTTCAACTATAACAAAGGATTTCAACTCTAACATAGCATTTCAACTCTAACACAACATTTCAACTCTAACAAATGATTTCAACTCTAACACAGCATTTCAACTCTAACAAATGATTTCAACTCTAACACAACATTTCAATTCTAAGAAAAGATTTCAACTCTAACACATCATTTTAACTCTAACACAACATTTCAACTCTAACACAGCATTTCAACTCTAACAAATGATTTCAACGCTAACACATCATTTCAACTCTAACAAATGATTTCAACTCTAACAAAGCATTTCAACTATAACACAACATTTCAACTCTAACATACCATTTAACTCTAATTGCGCTTATAAGTCAAATTGAGCCCGAGTGTTGATACAAGGCCCAAATTTGACTTATTAATCTAATTTCAATTTTTTTTATGGTTCGCCCGTCATCGATTTGCCACATGTCACGAACTTATAGGTCGCATATTATTTGGCATAACACTCTCCAAAGTATTGCTCCTTTTGCACTTTGACCAATAATTTTGTTTTATTCAACTTACTCTCTACTAGCTTATGTAAAAATGTGTGAACTCATCTCGTGAGGCCTATATAATCTAACGTAACTGACACACCTGCAAATTATACAAGAAAAATGTGCATGATGGGAGAGAGGTGGTGGGAGGAATTCTCGTTTTGAAAGTTATAGGAGTAAAGTACAAAATGGGTTACACAACAAGGGTTTGATGCTTTTTTCGTTTTAATAATTGTTGCATATTTCGGGCATATGAAGATACATTATATACGAGGCTTTTTATGATTTCAAAAATGTCTAAAGCATTCTTAAAATCCAAAAATAATAACAACAAATTGAATGACTTGCTTTTTGAAGTTTGAGGAACTTTATAATATTGTTAAAATTTATAATATAAAAAAATTAATTAGATAAAATGTTACATGTGTTAACATGCATAAGGATATCATTGCAATATATTGTTTTTACTTTTTACTATAGGTTAGCCGTACAAACCAAAGAAAAGGTAAAAAGCTTATAACCATAATATATGTATGCTATATAATATCGTAGAATAAACACGGTGTAGTTACATAAAGGAAAAATTTAAAACAAAGAGCTTAGAGAAACTTAAACCACAAGTCAGCTAATTAAATCCGTACAGAAACTAGAGAGGCATATAATTATATAAACATAAGCGCGTACAAGGTTAACCAAATCTTAATACCCATGTTAATAACTTTCCCAAATATAATATGATTACTAGTGGAATTAGGAAACATTTATATGTCTATATATACTTTGATACGTCCCCCGTTTTCATTAATTCATTGTCACAAGTTAGAACAAAAAAATCAAATACAGATCAACATTAAAGTTTCTTAGAAAAATCTATAAATTTCGTAGGTTGGCTGCACTACTTCGAAGTTCAAATTAACCTTTTCTTCCGCATATCGGTTGAAGATAACAATGGATTCTTCAAGCGCTAACAGCAACGGCTACCAGTTATGCGCTCGGGGGTGCGGCTTTTTTGGGACGGAGGCAACAAACGGGCTTTGTTCAAAGTGCTACAACGATTATTTTAGAGAAAGGATGGCAGAACTTGTTCGTTTTGATCGAGAACAAACTGCTCGATTGACGAAACTCAAGAAAGAACAAGAGAAGGAGATTAACAATAGGTGTGAATGTTGCAACAAGAAGATTGGAGTCGTTGGGTTTCAGTGTCGTTGTGGGGGAATTTTTTGCAGTTTTCATAGACTACCCGAGGATCATCCTTGCTCTTTTAATTATAAGAGAGTTGGAAAAATCCAAATTCAAAAGGAAAATTCTGTATGTATACGCGACAAGATGATCGATAGGGTTTGATGATATTGGTATATCATATTTTATAATAGAATTTTTTGTTCAAGGAAAATTTTAATTTTAATCTATATTTAATTATTTATAGTTGCAATTTATTCGTTTTTTGTATATTTCCGCGGCATGTTCTTTATTATTCTGGTTCATACTCTAGCGATGTCATATTTTGTACTAGACCAATTAATACATATTCAAGCTGCAAGTTCATGGTATAATATGATACGTAAATCTTGATTACTCTATGAACGAAACTCCAAAAATCAAGGGTACATAATTTTTGATTTAGCATGAAAGTTTAACATATATATTACTAGATCTCTGTGATTATTTTTTCACCTGACAAGATATTTTAGTTTAGTATAATAAGATCGATGATAATTAATTGTATTTGTGTTTCATGACATTAATTAGGTCTAACTAATTACACAAGCTTTTATAAAATCACATACCATATATAATCCATATACACTTGAAACTTGAAAAGAAACTATAATATGCATTACATATCGGTAATGCTTTTTGCGGGCCATAATAATTATATACACTTCACATGTGGAACAATTTTGGCCTGGTGACATTTAATCTTTGACTTTTAGTAACTTGCCTGTATGGTATATCCATCACATTCATTTCAATGATTATGTAGAAATCAGCAAGTTTCATGAATATCACCTAGAAGTAAAAAACAAATTTGGGGTAAGGAGTGCTCACAATTTAGCGATAATAAGTTAATGACCATACATTCCGAGTTAATTACCATGCGTTTTAATGGGTGAAGAGAGATTTAGTAAAAGAGCGAAAGGGATTGGGAATCATGGATCAAAAAGCCGTGTAGTGTTTTTAATATATTTTTAATTGTGTAGAAAGTATAAAACATAAAAGAATTTATAACACTTAGTTGAACAAAAATGTTTTTTAAGCATACAATACTATTACAAACGACATATTCGACTATTGAGGTGGTTATCATCGGTGGACAAATTCACAATGAATAATTTCTTAACCTGATTATTGAATTTAGTAAATTGAATCGATTATTATCGTTCATTTTTTCCGAATCGGGATATATCCTGTCATTTTTTCACTTGAGAACATATTTCCAATTTAATAGAATGATAGTATATGATAACTCATGTATTCCGTTCTTGATGACACTAGCCTTTTCTTCTTCTAAATTTGGACAATTCCCTTGATATTCGAAAAAAGATTGACAAATATGTTAACTATTGAGAACTTTGGGAATTCCTTGAAAATTATTGAAATCATAAAATATATAAGCTCTAGGAATAACGTCAAAATTATACATATCTTGATATCATAAAAACCACACATGTAATGTATATATGAAATGTGTAAATGTAATTAAAGACGGGAGAATAATATAATTGGTTTCCACTAAATTAAAGCAAGTGTACAAAAGTAATAAAGCAAATGGTAATTGCATTACTTATATAGATTAAAAAAAAAAAAAAGTCAAAGCAAAGAGTTCATACGGAACTTAACCACAACAAATATAGTTCCAACCTAATTAAACCCGTCCCCACCTCTCCCGCCAAAACAAGAACTCATAAACATAATTATAATTATAATTATAATTAAGCGCGTTTTTAAGATTTGGGGAAATCTGATTAATAGTCCCAACGGTAATAATATAATAAGTAATTAATAAAAGTTACCATATATACTAATCTATTTACTTATTACTACTTGCAATAGGAAAAAAAAATTCCCGCTCTCCCTCTCTTTCAATATATACACCCGATCATTCAACTATTCCATTCAATAGTTCCTCATTCATTCAACTATTTCATTCAGTTATTTCATTATATAGTTCTTTAGTTATCAATCTGATTAATTCACAAGTTAGATCAGATTCCGTATATTGCCGTTAAGAATGGATTGCCTCCTCCTCCTCCGTGGTGCTAATTCTGAAGTTGCAGTAGAAGAATATGATGAATCTGGTTCTACTGTGGAAAAAGACGAATATTTTACGCTCTTTGGTCATTCGATCAAGTTGAGTAACCAACGGATGATGAACGATACTACCGAAGTTTCTCCTGTAAAACAACAATCTGTAGGTACTTTCTTGTTCAAACTACTCAAGATTGGTCGTGATAAGCGACCAAGAAAGACGCTTGATCTCATTGGTTTAATGGAAGAGCGTCACGGGGAAAGGTTGTTTAATGATAATCACGTGCTGATGCCGAGTTTCAAAGCTGTTGATGATGATGATAAAGAACATCCCAGATATGATCATGACAAGAATTCAAGTTCATCAATTGATCTTGAACTCAGAATCGGGTCTTCTGTCCCTGCCATCAATACGAAAAGAAGTCGGATTTCAATTGATTCGTCAGATAATAATCACAAGATACTCTGTTGTTGGCCTCCCCTGATCAAGAAACAAAGACTGATGTTAACAGGCCCACCTAACAGGGCTACCAGTGCCAATACTTGTACTACAATGGTCAATCATCCTGTCGGACTTCCTGTGGTGAATTATGTGATGATGAAAGATAATAGCGTACAACTGTCCGATGAATGGAAAATCAAGAAAAAGTTGACACAAAGTGACGTCAACGGTTCCTCCAGGCTTCTCATTGGACTTGACATGGTCTCCAAGCACATTTTACCACATATTAATAACAATGCAGAGTTTGATGAGATGGTGGGGACTGAAGTTGTCGTTTGGGACGTCGACGTTGGATCAGAACACACGCTGACGTTCAAGAGATGGAAGAGCAACAGCTTCGTGTTTGTGGGAGGTTGGAAGAAGGATTTCGTCAAGAGGAGGAACTTGAAGGTGAACGACGAGATTGGGCTCAAGTGGGACGATGTCAATTCAAGGTTCCAGTTTACGCTGCTTCGTCGAGATTCAAACAATTCGGAGAAGATTGATAGTTTGATTGATTACTATTGAGAAATTTGCACGAGTACTATATGTTTAGTGTTAAGATTTTAGACAGGGCACCTTGGTTTGGGAACTTGATTTTGGATAAGATGATTTTATCAATCCTCGTATAATCAGTGGTAGTTGTTATGTTGAGGCTAATGATGTATAGCATTTTGGATTATGTGAATGTATCGAGTAGTGATTCTGAATTGATTAAAACAATTTTGATGACATTTATTCTTCTAATAATCTTTCGGTTTTATGTATTTGGGTGTATTAGTGATTTAGTGTATATATGTACGTACCTGGTATCTTGTCTCTCATTCAGTTCAACAATTTATTGCATCAAAATCAAGTTCAGGTGGTTTGTTTCTTCTAATATTACGTTAGAAGAGAGCTCACCGTAGTCGAAAAACACAAAACCGATGATTCTGTATTGCCCATAAACTTTTCAATAGTGTGAACTAAAGCAACAGCTCTTAATTAAGCTTTTATCGTGTAGGCATGCATGGCTGGCTCTGTGGATTTGAAATGCCACGTAGCCCAACAACCGCTAGCTAAACGTGAGATTGAATAATAGGAAGGAAATATATATGCAATTTCATTTTTAGGCGAAATTTATAAAATGAAGAACTCATCCTTTATAAATTTCCCTTGTCACTTTCTTCTCCTACTGCTACTGCTGTGGCCGCTTACCTCCACTGATAAGCTAATAATCCATGGCCTCAACTTGTTCCCGAATCATTCAGTCGACCGTGGCGATGCTCGTGCTCCTCCTTTTCTCGTGGAGAGGCGGTTCTTCAAGTTTCCAAATCTGATCAGCGATGGTGTTTTGGCTGAGGAATTGGGCCACTATGTCGGTTACTATCACATTCAGCATTCTCATGCTGCTAGGTTCGATTTTGTCGATAGATACCGTACTAGTCGTATATAAAGCTACATGCATGCATCTCATCTCCTACACTCTGCAGCTAGTAAAAATATAATAATATATTGTCAAACTCTTAAGTTAGTAAGGAAAATTGTTGTAGCTTCTATTTATTTATTAGAGAGAACATGCATTTATTTATCTCTCTCTCTCTCTCTCTCTCTCTCTATGAATGGCCAATTAGTTAGTTATATTGACAAAGAATAAATTACAGTAACAATATTCACAAATTCCTATAAAAATCCTTCTGTACTTAGTTTTGAAATGACACTAAAATGATGGTGAATGACTGTAATTGCAGGATGTTCTACTTTTTCTTCGAATCGCGCAACTGCAAAGACGACCCTGTTGTCATCTGGTTGACTGGCGGCCCTGGTTGCAGTAGTGAGATGGCTCTTTTCTATGAAAACGGCCCTTTCTCCATTGCCAATAATTTATCTCTTGTATGGAATGAGTATGGCTGGGATAAGGTACGTAAAATTATTCTGATGAAAATTAGTAGTGGATGATGATTATGTGGATATCCTTTACAATGCCTAGGTTCTTGGTAATGAATGACATTCATATTGAAAGTTTTGTATTAGTATATTGTGACCATCGACATCTGAGAATTTAGCTATTGAAAACGAAGAGAATTAAGCCAGTTTTTTGATTGTTTGAAAGAAGAAAATGCATGCTAGTTCGCTTGTTTTTATTTTCTGCTACCCCCTGTGCTTAATTTTTATTTCACATTATATACTAGGTTTCCAATATGCTTGTGGTGAACGTATGGTGGTTTTTCGTCATGGGAATCTGGTAAAAAATTTATGCTACGATAGGGATAGGGTGTGTTCTGCATCACTTATTTCATAAGTTTCTACGGTTTCTTTAGCATTTATTCCATTTTGTGAGTTTCCTTAAAGAAGAATTGTCTTTTTTCATGTCGAAACATCAGAATAGGGTTTTACTTTTTAACAAACTATACCTGAATCTTCTTTGATGAACTGATGCTAATTCTCTTTATCAATTCCGCAGGTCTCCAACATCTTGTTTGTCGACCAGCCTATAGGCACAGGATTTAGCTACACTTCTGACTACCGTGACATTCGTCACAATGAAAAGAGTGTGAGTGATGACTTCTACAACTTTTTACAGGTAAATTTTGCTTCATTTCATTTTATTCCTGTATTTTGTTCGCCGGCCAGCCTATTGGTCAGACCTTGGTGTGACAATCTTTACTCAGAAAAGGGTGTCAATGATACCATTAAGAGTTTTTAGTGAGTATTCTTTCCATCTTGCTGACTCACTTATCTGCATAATGATGGAGGCATAATGATATACTACTAGCCAGTCAGTCAGATATTGTGCGAGAGAGAACCGTTTGCAATTGAAGAAAGGAAAAAATAAAACACACCATGGTTTTTGATAACTATAAGAAAGCAAATGAATTGGTTTTGGGAAAAACGAAAAAAAAATATTGGTGTATGGCCGCAGAGTAAATAAGCATGAACGTGATGATTTTGTCTTTTTATTGGCTGAAACTTGACCTGGGGAAGGCGGGTTTCTGGCTCATGAATCTGATATTAAAAGTGAATCAATTCAAACTATAAAGGGGATAAAAAGGATGCGCTTCCTGAACAGAGTGTATGTATACTCCAGCTCTGCGGTGGCACTGAGTTGTGCTGATTTTTTATTGGTTGCAACTCTTCAACAATGCAGCAAATCAGGAATAGTACAATTTTCTGTTGCATTAGCTAGTGTAAAGTGGATGCATCAACTAGACATGAAAAAACTAGACCGTGTTAGTGAAAATTGTGTGCCAATGTATTTTAAAAATAGCAGTATTTTCACTCCACAGTTTTCTTTTAGGCTTTCTTCGAGGAGCATCCTTCGCTGGCCAAAAATGATTTTTATATTACTGGAGAATCGTATGCTGGACACTATATTCCTGCTTTCACTGCTCGTGTCCACCGAGGGAACAAGGCTAAAGAAGGGATTCATGTAAACCTGAAGGTATTTCTCGATGCTTGCACTTGGGGTTCTTTGTATGGGTATTTTTATTTTCTTATATGGAGAAACTACAGGGATTTGCAATCGGAAATGGGCTCACCAGTCCAGTAATTCAATATGGTGCATATGCTGATTACGCATTGGATATGGGAATAATTAAGCAATCTGATCAGGATCGCATCAACAAGATTGTTCCGCGCTGTGAATCAGAACTTAAGCTTTGTGGTAAGTTTTACATCTTGCTGCTGTAGGTATCTTTTTTCTTCACTGGTTTCATGAACACATATATCTTTCCTGCTCGCGTAGTATAGCCCAACTGTTTCTTTCGGCTTTTATGCATCATTGGAAGTTGAAACCATTCCCATTTTTGGGAAATAATTATTCAGATACTTCCTTATGCTTGTGCTTAAACTGAGCTCTCTTACAACGCTAAAGTTGAGAGTTCTACATTTTGCCTTCAGGTACCAATGGGACGGTATCTTGCATGTCTGCCTATGCTGTTTGCAAAACAATCTTCCATTCTATCATTACGCTTGCTAGCGGCATAAATGTGAGGAACTCATAGAAATAGTATTGTTTATGTATGGCTAACATATGATGAACCGTTTAAAAGTATTTCAAACACCTCCGCAAAGTTGGAACTGTTTTTATCCCTTTATGCAGTATTATGATATTAGAAAGAAGTGTAAGGGCAGCCTGTGCTATGACTTCTCAAACTTGGAGAAATTCTTCAACCAGAAGTCTGTGAAGGATGCAATAGGAGTCGGAGACATAGAATATGTCACGTGTAGTTCAACTGTATTCCAAGCACTACTTATGGATTGGATGAGAAATCTCGAAGGTGATATTCCTGGTCTTCTTGAAGACGGAATAGAGCTGCTGATTTATGCTGGAGAATATGATCTAATCTGCAACTGGCTTGGTGAGTCTTCTGTTATTCCTTTCATAAAAAAAGTTGATTTGAACTGTAATCTCTATCGAATGGGTATCGTTTGATGTTCGTTATAATTTGATGGAGCAGGTAACTGGAGATGGGTTCATGAAATGGAGTGGAGTGGTAAGAAAGAATTCGGCGAGGCTCCTCAAGTTGCTTTTGAGGTTGATGGCTCTGAAGTTGGATTGTTAACCAGCCATGGCCCTCTTAGTTTCTTAAAGGTCTTTCTATATCTTTGTCCTGTTTCGACTCATTCCTTCAAAGGTTTGTTTGTTTCAGTACTTTGCTAACTCTGATTGTTCAAACAGGTACATGATGCTGGACACATGGTTCCGATGGATCAGCCTAACGCTTCTTTAGAGATGTTGAGGAGGTGGATGAATGGCTCACTTTCAGGGTGGGCGTCTGAGTCACAACCATTGGTTTCTTCAATGTGAATATATTGTCAAAGTTTGGTTTGTTACTAGTGTACGTGTTATGACATCTTATATTGTCATAATGAAAGATTTAATGCAAATGTTGAGTTTTGCTATCCAAGAAGGCTGCATACTAAATTTTTCGCTTCGCTTGAATTTCATTCTTTACTAGCGAAAGAAGCACCCTCCGGCTTTCAGCCGCCCCAGGGGTTGCTCATCTAATATAACACGACAATGGTTTTGGGATTGGTCATAATTCTTCATAGTAAGTAACATGTTTTACTCTATTAAGTTAACACATGTCAAAATACGACGTATCAAGTTGTAACTTCTGAATTTTCTATCATGGTATTGTTTGATTTTAAGGCAATTGATTGCTACACTTTCGCATGCAAAACTTATAAATTACCTTTTTGTAAATCCTAAATTAAATCGAGGTGCCAATTAACAATATTTTAAAATCCTAGCCGATAACAAAAGTAATAAATCAAACAAAATTTCGTTGATGATTTTTATTCTAAACTTTCTCAAGTGCTGCTGCCAAATGAAGTGCATGCTCCTTAAATATTTTGACTATTTCATTCGCAGGGGACCATGGAAAGTTCAATGACTGAAAAATTCTAATCTTACCACATTTTCTTTGAATAGGACTTGTACTAATGCATCCAAGAACCAAATTCTCAATATTACATATAATCTTATATTTATCCAAAATAAAACAAAATATTACTTCTAGTTTTGGTCCATTGCTTGACCAACTAATAAACACGGTCACGCCCTAACAATATGAAAGGCAAGCACGACTTTAGTAATATCGGTATAAATCGTTAGGATTATATTATATTAAATCTCGTTAGCTGTGACTTTGCCAAAAGACAATATACACACTACACAACCATGATTTCTTAATGAAAAAGAAAGTCCTACTTTTCTTTCTGGTAATTATTTTGATAAATTAAATTAAAAGAACACCAATTAATTACATAAGCGATAATAATAATTATTTACTGAAGAATATTCCAAATTCAACTTACAACTCTTTTTAGGAATAAATATTATAATTTCACACAGATGAGAGCTGCAATCATCACTGCCAGCTCAAACATGAAACAACTTTTTTCTCTTGTCATCAAAAGAAATCAAATCATCATCATCATCATAAATAAAATAAATAAATAAATAATTTATATTTGAGATATTGACCACAGAGGGGATCGAATTTTTGCTGCTCAACCGAACGAATCCAGTAAGCAAAGCATCTGTATCTATACATTTCGCACTTGTATCTATCTATCTATACATTTTGCCCTAACCTGACTTTCATATTATCGTCAAAATTGATTGTAAATTTGTGTGTAATTCTGTGGTTTAGGACTGTGTGAGATGTCGATCTTCGACGGGCTTCCTATTTCGAGAGAAAAAGCGGTAAGTTTTTGTTTTTGTTTTTGTTTTTGTTTTAATGACCTAGTTTTTTAGTTGAGATTTGTGTAGTGGAATTGAGGATTGTGGTTTGGTGATGGCACTTCAATGCATGTTTAGATGTGGAAAAATCTCGTGTAGGATCGAGTTTAGTAGGGCGTTGAACGCCATTGCTTTTTAGTTTGAGGATGTTTTCATAATTGTTTAGAAATGGTAATGCTGTTTGGGATTAAGTTAAGTAAGGATTTTATTGCTCTGGTACTGTTTACTTGATTGGGAGAAGTGATATCGGCTTTCATCGTTTCTGGTAATACGATTGGTATAGAGCCGGTGGTCGAGTCATTTGCGAGGAGCCAGTACCCAAGTTCAAAACTGGCTTGTCTTTCGTCGTTTAATACTGGCTTCAGATTTTTTTTGCTTGAACTCTTTCGTTTTAGTTTCTGAACCTTAAGTGCTTCTAGTTGCACATTACCTTCTGAACCTTAAGTGCTTCAAGTTGCACATTACCTATTTCTTGGTGTAGCGGAAGTTAGCGTAGCCCATTTTCATTCTCAATACCTAGACGATCAGATGTCGAAATTCTTGATCAGGAAAGGTAGTTAAAAACTTGTAGGTCATCTCCATGTCCATATAAACATAAATATAATAAAATCATGCTTTTAACTACACCAACTCACTGAACTTTCTTAAAACATGATTTTTATGTTTAATATGTAATTTTTCATCGGTATCAGTAATTGGTACATAATTGTAGGGGAGTGCGTTAAAGCACTAAATGACGAGAAATTCTCTGAACCTCTCTGTAATAGATTGAGTCCTTGGATGTCTGGATTGCCTTCTTGTGTTTTCGATGCAGATAAAACAACTATCTCGGTGGCATCTATTAATGTGGTTGAACTGTGGTAGACGATGCTAACCAGATTTTACGTCGTAGAATGACTGGATAACTAGTTGATTATTAGGGTATTTAACTTTTTTGTGGCTAACTTGCAAGTAATCTTGAATCTCTTTTTAGTGTGATCACAATATAAGAGGAATATTACTCATTTGTTGAGAAGGTGCAAGGGCCCTTGGGTACAGCTGTTTTGTTGGCTCTGGCTCTGCATATCCTATAAAGACTGAAATATTCTATCCCTTGTACTGTAACTTTGACGGCCCTGCATATGAAATTCTTCTCTTTTGAAGGCACATTCTATTAGTTCTTTTATCATTTGCTACCTTGATAATGTACTCACATTTTTTATTTTTTGTGAGACGCCAATAATGTTTTGGGTCTCTGGAAGGCCACAGTTCTAACAGTGCTTCATAATATTTGTAGTATTTAAGGGAAGAACTTTCTAAAATAAATGAAAGTTGGGTTGCGGCACGCTTTGATACATTACCTCACGTTGTCCATATTTTGACATCAAAAGATCGTGAAGCAGACGTTCATGTGTTAAAGGAACAGAGTGATATCATTGAAGAAGTTGTTGACGAAGTCGTTCACGCTTATCATGGTGGCTTTAACAAAGCAATCCAGAATTATTCTCAGGTTCCTTAACTGCTTATTGTTTTGTTTACAATGCTAAACTTGTGGCGTCTCACATATGTGCTTCCAATTATACGTCTGCGTATATAAATTGAGTAGCTATTAGATGTTTTTACTTGTTATCCTCTCCGGCTATTTTGCTTGATACCTATGATGTACTCAAAATTTACACTTCTGACCTGAGTTAATTTTTTCTTTGTGTGGATTAACAATTTTCTTACAAACAAGTCTAAAAGAAAATTGAACGAGATATTGTAAATAATGTGAAAAGCATATAATCTCTAATTTGATCAAAATACTAACTTTATAGCAGTTAGCTCATTCTGATAGATGTTTCCCTTGTATGCTATTTAAACTTGTATCAACTTCAGCTCATTAGGGTTTGAGTTTTTTTCTGATGTAATTTTGTCTTCAGATATTGCGGTTATTTAGTGAATCTACTCAAAGCATTGGCACGTTAAAAGTTGATTTAGTGGATGCAAGGAAATTTCTTAGCGCTCATAATAAGCAGCTGCATCAGTTATGGTATCGCTCTGTTACTTTGCGGCATATCATAGCTTTGTTAGACCAAATTGAAGGCATTGCTAAGGTGAGTGTTTCATTGTTCTATTTAATTGTCTGATAGAAATAAGCCGTTGTGGGCGCTTCTTTCTGGGTTGGAAACAGAACGAAAATCCAACTTGTCCTATTTTTGAGGAAAATCACCAATTTTTAATAACATTATTTCTGGCGCTTCTTATTTACAACTGATGATCAATCAAGTAGAGCACCTGCGTATTCAGAGTTCTTACTTTTTTATGTTATGCTGTCTGATATGATAGTTCTTCCTGTCTTAAGATCTTCCATGAAAGGTTTATATATGCAACTTCACACATGTTAATTGTGAACTCTTGATATAGTACACAGTTCTGCTGTTCTTGTATAGTCTAGTATCATACATTTGGCAGTAAGAGTGGAGCAAAAATCTAAGGAAGAGAGAAGTAAAAGGATTTTGATATCACACACTATAGAACTAACCAGCTATATGAGCTGGTTTATTTGCTCCGTTTATACATCTGTCCAGATTTTTTACCTGCACGGTGTTAATGAACGGGAACATGGTCTGAGAATCGTATGCCAGTCAGCAACCTGATTTTTATCTGTTTGGTTAACTTCAGTGTCTATAATATTTGAGTACTACTAGTTGTTCTCATAGTCACTGCTCCGGATTGTTGGCACTTGGGTGGTGTTTGCAAACTCTTAAAAACAGCTAGAATCTGCTTTTAATCTAATTAAAGCACTTTTATGGTGTTTGGTTGACAAGCTAAAATGGCATAAGTACTCTTTTTTAGCTGATGACTGCCACAACCTTGAAGTTGCTATTCCCCTGCTAAAGGTGGTTTTTTTCCAGTGTTATTTTCTTTACAGTTTTTTCAACTTTTAGATTTTTTTCCAAACACCATTACCTTATGAGTTGTACAAACTTTTAAAGCTTTGGCTTAAATTATGAGATTGTGCGTTTAGAGAAGAGTTTGCGAACACCACCTTAACGTGTTTGCAAATTGATATACATATGTTCCTTCTCCCAGTTCATGTGACTGAAAGCTAATTGAAATGCCTATGGAAGCACAGCTACATAAAAGCATAGCTGCAACTGCAGCTCATATCTGTTTCGAATGGTTTACTTGTTCACTCTTGCTTTGTTTTGCATGTCGAGCAATAGCTTAACAGATCTTACCAAGTCAATCGCTGGCAGGACTCTGCGTTTTGTTAGTTGTTTAATTATTCTCTAACATGCTGCAGGTACCAGCTCGCATTGAAAAGCTCACAGCTGAAAAGCAGTTTTATGCTGCAGTACAATTGCAGGTTCAGTCAATTTTGATGCTCGAAAGAGAGGGCCTCCAAACGGTTAGTTTGTTCTTTTTTTTTCTTATCAGATTTGGTTTGTCTAGTAAAGAACGTACACTTCTGCAGCATAGCTGCTAAATCACCCTTGCTAAAACTTCCATCTTGGTTGAACTAAGGCTTTTAACATACTAGGAGTCTCAATAGTCTTCTAGTGTCTGCTTCAGAAGTTTAGATTGAGTTATAAGCATTAAACTTGGTTATAGATATGTTTGCACAAGGCGAGACTTTTACCTCATCCATAAGTAAACCCGCATTAGTATCAACTGCAATGACATCAATCGTCTTGAACTTCATCGATCCACTTAAGAGGTTTAGTTGATATTGACTTTAAAATAAGCATTCTCCACGTAACTTACATCAGCCTGAATTTTGACGGAGATAAAAACTTGCGATAAACAAGACAGTTCTCGGGCCCTTCAATGTTTTAATTTCAAACCTTTTTGGGAGAAAAAGGTCTTTATTACGTACACATTACAGCTACCCTAGCGTTTTCTGGAAATACACCATAGCAGCAATACTTCCATCGAACCACTATTTTGTAATTTTAGTTTCAGATTTCCAAATTGTAATTCAGTTTGAAATGGAAGGCATATCTGATGGATGTTGATCTGTTTGTTTCAGGTTGGTGCCCTTCAAGATGTCCGCTCTGAATTGACGAAATTGCGAGGAGAACTATTCTACAAGGTTTTGGAGGATTTGCACGCACATCTCTATAATAAGGGTGAATATAGGTATATTTTTCTCATTTTGTCAACATGCTGACACAAAGTAAAATTGGAATCTATCATCTGAACATACCCTTCACATCCTTCGGACTTCTTCCGTGGAACTATCTCACTGCGGAAGCTGCTACAGGCTTCTTGGTTCTTAATCTATCAGACTTTACCTTATTCATTGTTTTGAGAGAATAAACCAGATCTGATGTTCACGTGCTTCGAGAAAGCTTGCTTATTTGATTTTGATGATTATTGGTTCAAGACCATTTGCTCCTTTTATTACGGAGAAAACCAGTTATTTTCTTTTCATTAGTTTGCTGATTGCTTTTACTCCTTTCCTTCTATCTTCATGCAGCGATTTGATCTCAAGTATTTATGAAAGTGATGATTCACTTCCAACTACCACAGCTCTATCCACGGGTTACTCTCACTCTCTGTCTCGAAGAACCAGGTCAATAAAAGGAGAAAATGGTTTTGGCACACATGGTGCTGGAGACGGATACCATAAACCTAGTTCGGCAGATGGAGGGTAAGATTAGATATGCTGTTTCATGAGATCTCAGCATTGAAGTTGTTTTCCCCCAGTGACTGATGAACATTCTACCAATGATCTTTGGCTGTCAAAGTTTTTGTTGACTGTCATCGTGATAATTTTCATTGCTGTCCTGCATTCTCGAAAGATCTTAATGAATTACTTGCTATAACTATGGCGTGATCATGACTCCTCTTTGGGGTGACCAGCTGATTCTGCCAGAGTTCTTATGTATCTTTTGTTTCTTCCGTTCCTATTATGAAGTTGGTCATTGTTTTTACTTAAAGAACTCTGTAGCTTGTATAATTGAAATAGTTACTGACGCACACGTATTATGGTCTTCTTGTGGTCTTCTTATGGTCTGTGGTCTTCTTATAGCCTTTCTTATGGTCTTCTTTGCCTTTTTTGTGGGATGAGACTCAACATTCTGACATTTAAATCTTTTGATAGTGTCTCACAAATCAGAAAGACAACTTTGCAAGACTTATTCTTGAAATTTCATTTTCCTTCCAAGTTTAATTATTATTGGAATTTCTTGGAGAACTACCGGCTTGCAATTTTGTTATCTTTTTCCTTTCTTATATTGCTCTTAATAGCTTTTATAGGTCTTAGATTCATTATCAAACTGCCTTTCTCCAAATGCATAAAGTTCTATAATTTTCGTGGAGAAGAATGTTTTAGCTTTTATTTATCAATTTTCTGAACCAAAATACTCTGAAAGCACTAAGATCTTTCTCTGATTCTCTTATTGTTTCCGAACCTCCAGCTACCTCAATCAAAAGGCCAACTGTAGTTCGAAAATGGAATGTTTTAGGAAATACCAAGAATGTAGGCTTTTGTCTTTGCTCAACACAACATAGACCTTTTGCATTTTATTGTATGTGGGTTGGCCATTTCTAGTTTAGTTGTATCATTGATTTTGTTTCGGCATATTGTGTACTAATATGTTCCGAACGTGAGGAACTCCAAAGTAAAATGGTTTAGGATATATCATGAATATAGGCTTTTGCCTTTGCTCAATGCAGCGTAGACTTGGCCTTTGCATTTCATTGTATGTGGGTTGGCCATTTCTGGTTTAATTGCATCATTGATTTTTATTCGACATATTGTGTACAAATAAGTTCCAAACATGAGGAACTCCAAATTAACTTAATCTGCTATAAGGCATGGATCTCATTTTGTTGATCATTATAGCTTGAGCCGTTTCTTCTCTTTCTACTTGGGTGTTCAGTTCTTCTTTTGATGAACAAAATGAGGATGGCACGATGGATATGCATGATGATGCTACATCTGATGGATATACTTCTTCAATGAGGGTCACTGGAGGTGACAATGGTGCAAGGGTTGCCAAAGGCCTTTCTCGCCAAACTCCCATGTGGTTGTCAGAGTCCACCCCTGATGAATTTGTTGTATGCTCCTTTACATACTGTACTATTGTAATTGGTTTCATTTAAATTTGTTGAACTTGTTAAATGGGCTGAGTTGTGCATGCAAAATTCAACGCAGGAAGCCATGAGAAAGAGCGATGCTCCACTTCATGTAAAATATTTGCAAACTATGGTTGAATGCCTCTGCATGCTTGGAAAAGTTGCTGCTGCTGGTGCTATGATATGGTATCCTGTTGAGTTCTATTACTTGAGTGTGCACACTTCTATAAATTGCAACTTCAGCTTAGTTTAAGTACCCTGCGGTAAATAGTTCATTTGACAGAATATCAGTTACACTGAAGTTACTTCTTCCACATGATCTTCATGCCTAGTGAGGAGATGTCCTTCCTTTTCTTGAGGTGATATTTGGGTGTTCACAGTGGCAGTTTTCCTTTATTCCGGGAAAAAAAGAAAAACTGAAGTTGGATTTTTGTGCAAAATACAAAATAAGTAACTGTATGTATATGCCATCAGACAACTTCTCTTTAAAATGGGTTATCCTTTTGGTGCGTAATGTTGGGAATTCAACATTGATACTTAAAATAACAAATGGAACTCGTAGTTTTATCCATTCTGTTCACAATAATTCAAAAATAAACAGATTGTCTCCCTTTTCAGAAATTCGTCAACCTAGATTTGAAACTTTCAAGTCCTCTATAATTCACTGCTCAATAGGAGAAGAGAAGAATTTAATAAGTGTTACTTATTAGATATTATGAGACATATAGTGTTTTCTAATATTCGAATATAATGAATGCGGTTGGCAAGATGATCAATATGTATGATTTTTCATTGTGTGGATTCTTATTGATTCTTGTAATTTCACTTGAAAGCTAGCATGTGAAACAACACAAATTGGTTGACTTATTTTCTTATATACGAAATATGATTATATAGATAGGCTGCTTGACACCTGTGCCAAATAATCATTGCTCTATAGAACCACTTCACTATCAGCACAAATTTTAGCTAAAAAGGGTTTCCTTCTAGACCTAAAAGTCAAATAAAGAATGGAGGGCTCGGCAATATTGACTCTTCCTATGTTGTTCTATGATTTTCAAAATTGTGGGAGAGTCGGTTGTACCAATGAAAGTGAGATGTGATGAAACCGGTGTTTCATGTCTTCATTATGTTCCTAGATCTCAAGGATTTTCTTTGTTACTTCTTGTTTCTGGCTGTTACTGCTCTATTCTTGATGATATCTAGCTATAGCATTGGGATTGCAGCTTTGTGTTGTCAGTGCTTTAACATAGACAGAATTACGGTCAAATAATTTGGCTTTGCAAGTATTCCTGGCCTCAATTATTAGTTTAGGGGTATCCCTTTTCCGAGCTCTGTCCTAACCATTCTTTGGGAAAAGCAAATCTACTTCATATTCTCTGATGCTATTTTGACGTCCTTGAGTTGTTTTCAGTCAAAGATTACGGCCTACAGTTCATGAGATTATCACAAGCAGGATCAAATCTCAGTTGGAACGTATCAATGGGTCAAGGCCTGGACTCAGCCATGCCACCTTGTCTACAGTGACAGGTCTGCACTATCTAAAAATGGAAAGTCGGCAACAAACAAAGAAAAATCGTCACAATGGGATATCAGTCACAGGAGCTTTATTAGCAGCAAGCCCTGTGTCTCATGTAATGTCTCCTGCTGGGACAGCTCAAATTGCAGCTAAGAAACTCCTTGATTCTGTACTAGACACTGTTGTCAGAATATTTGGTAAGATTTCCAAACTACTTCTCTGGAGGTCGTTTATATGTTCTTACTGTTACATTCATTGACCATGTCTAATATGTCTTGCTTGTCTCTCGGTCTGAGATATTTCCAGAAAACCATGTTA
Organism: Linaria vulgaris; assembly: GCA_948329865.1. Taxonomy (NCBI): domain Eukaryota; kingdom Viridiplantae; phylum Streptophyta; class Magnoliopsida; order Lamiales; family Plantaginaceae; genus Linaria; species Linaria vulgaris. Next base: position 103,485,106 of record OX415252.1, read on the forward strand.
TTGTTGGAGAGCTTCTTGAATCAAAATCTTCGCAACAAGTTGACTTGAACACGCCAAAAGCAATGGCTGCAGATATCAATTGGAACCACGATCCTAATGCCTCTCGTGATACCGGGGGATATACTATTGGTTTTTCGTTAACAGTCCTACAGGTTCTTGCTTTTCTGCTTGTTATCACCTTCATGCTTTTCAGAATCATCACATGTAAAAATTAGGAGACTTACATGTTTATTGTTGATACCATATGCACGATGCCAGAGTGAGTGCCAACAACTTATATGTGAAATTCTTAGAGCAACTCCTGAAGCAACATCTGCAGATGCTGCTGTGCAGACGGCTAGACTCGCTAGCAAGGCCCCCTCTAAAGATAAGAGCAAGTAATGCTGTCATGTTCTTGCATCTAAATGATCCTGCCTGTTTTAAGTTATTCCTCTTTTGGTTAGAATTTCATTTTATTTGCCTTTCTGTATTTGAGGTCTTGAACCAGGGGCCTCCTTACATTTATTTGTTTGGGTGCAAAGGAGGTTTTCTGCATTTTTTAGGCCATTGGTTCAGTCCCTGTCTCGCATTCTTATAAACTGATGTTGCTTTATATATATATATTGTCTGTGTGTGTGTATATATATATACTCTGTATTTGTGTTAGTGCATCTGGTACCATAATTTGCAAGAAATAATGTTTATATATCAAGATCAGATAGCTTGAAATGTTAAATTTCTACTGGTAATAGTGTAATTCCAGGCATCTCTTTACAAAAGGTGAAAACTGTGATACCTCAAATTATCGATACTGATTAAACGGACCACAGTCCATCTCAAAAAGTAGGGTTGTGCAAAAAGAATCGGATCGATCGAATCGGGTGAAAATCGATCGAATGATCCGATCCGAGGATCGGATCGAATATTTGATCCGACTTTTGGTTTTTGCCTTAGGATCGAACCCCCATTTGATTCGATCCTCGATTTTAGAGGCTGAGAATCGGATCAGATCGAATTCTCATCTTATTTTTTAAAAATAAATAAATATATAATAACATATATATAATATTATATTTTTATCTATAATGCTAAGCCTATTAAGATGCTACTAAGATATTTCTATATATTGTTAGTGATACTAACATTGATCAAAATTGGGAGTGCTGGAGTAAGTAGTAACCTTGAATGAAGCTGCTGATAAGCCAGTGCATAGTTTGAATGGAAAGTGTAAAGTGGTGAAAATTAATTTGTGAAAGTGTATCTTTTATAATTGATTTGTGTTTTGTGTCAAAAAGTGTGATTGAGAACCATATGAAAGTGAATTTTGTAATTCAGTAACTCTGTTTGAATGTTGTGGTTGGTCCCATTGATATTAAATTAAATAAGAAAAAAAAAAGAAAAAAGGATCGAAATCGAATCGAATCGGATCGAAATCGAATGATTTTGGATCGAATCGGATCGTTTCTCCAGGATCGAAATCGACTTCCAGCCTCGATTCGATCCGATTCGATACGATCCGATCCAAACGCACACCCCTATCAAAAAGAACATACAGGAGAGGTTACATCAATTTCTTTGACATTAAGCGGTGGTAAACGGTGATAAGGTCAATACATCATAGTTGAAAATGAACTTAGATATTATTTATGTAAGGATAAGGGTGATGGTTATTATATAGATTTTCTTAGTTTGATAGGTAGGGTTGCTCTGGTTGAAAATGCACTAATTTTGGTGTGTTTGCCTTCTGTGCATCATCATGAACACGTGTATGAAGCTAACCAATGGTTGCTTGCAGGAGTGGATCAGAAGATGCTCTGACATTTGCGTTTCGTTTCACAGATGCTACTATTTCTGTTACTAACCAGGGTAAGAACAATATACCACTGAATTCTTTTGTCGGCCTTTTGGTTACTCTTACATGGAGGTTGGCAAAGTTGCATTTTATCTGAATTTTTGCTGGACATGGTAGCATCACTATATCTGCTGGACACTGATCAGTGTCCTGACAATTGCTAGCAGTGGTCATTGTGCTAAAATGACAAAATGTTGCTGCTGGATGTTGTATATGCATTATTTACTTTATTTTGCTTTAGCTTACTGGTGTGGGCCTCATCTTACTTTTTTGCTTGTTGCTAATTGCATTGATACAGTTCAAGCACCGCAATCATGGATTTTCACAGCAACATCTTGTTGTGTTGGTTTGTAAAATTCAATGAACATTCCCAGTGACACTTTGCAGGCTGCTGTACTTTCTAAGGCACCTTCCCAGATTGATTAGTAGAATTGTAACCGTTTATAAGGCCTTACTTACTCCTCCATAAAATCAATTTAAGCATTTTGAGTTACTTGGCTTCCGTCGAACTATAAAGGGGCAACCCGGTGCACGAAAGCATCCCCGCAATGCGAGGGTCCGGAGAAGGGTCCCACCACAAGGGTGTATAAGGGGCAAGCCTTCCCCTGTCAAATTTGACAAGAGGCCGCTCCCAGGACTCGAACCCGTGACCTCTCGGTCACACAGCAACACCTTTACCAGTGCGCCAAGGCTCCCCTTCTTGGCTTCCGTCGAACTATGATAACGAGAATTAGAGCAGAAGGGAAGGAAAGGAAGAAGGTATAACCTGAAGAATTGGGGTGGACTTAGGAGGATATGAGAAGAGTATCCGGGACAAGAATAGGAGTGCAGGCAATTCAATATCAGTAATAATCAGTAGTTGTTGGACAATAAGCATTAGCCACATTTCTGTAGGCTACTAAAACTCTGAACGAAGTAGAACTAATAAACTGGAATCCTAACTTACTAAAATATAAAATCTTAACCCAATAGAATCTCAACATACCACGAACCTTTTCTCAAGATACCAAGGAGAGAAATCTGTATTGGATCTTCTCGATTTCCATCAATGCCTGTTTGAGCTCCTTCTTTCTTTTTTCAACTGTCTTTCTGCCATCACTTTAAAGTTTAAACTGATACCAGGGATGAGTTATTTAATATTTGAATTTCACGTTCTTTTTCCAGGATGGAGTCGGAGGGGTCCAAGTGTTCTCCAAGAAGGTTATGGAACTGGAGCTGTGTTACCGGAGCAAGGGATATATCTAGCAGCATCAGTATACAGGCCAGTACTTCAGGTATTTTTTCACTTTGGAGGAGAAAAGGAAGCACGTGCTGGCCTATTCTTTAGGTTGATCATTAAGCTGCTTGTGAAATTATCCTTATTCTTCTCTTGGTTTGCAGTTTACTGATAAAGTTGCATCGATGCTTCCTCAAAAGCTTTTACAACTTGGGTGAGTGCCATAACTGTTAGTCTTAAACTTTCTGTGCCACAAGACTGCCGATCAGTGTAGCATTTACTTTTGTCAGCCATAAACCTTAAATGTTTATTCTCAAGTATCGCGTTCTCAACATAAAATGCCATTTCAGGCTATTTCAGAATATAATTTGTTGTATCATATGAGAAGGGAAAACCATTAAGCCTCAGTGAAGGTTTCATGTATCGTTCAAATCCCCAGGATGTTTTATCGATTTGGGACGACCTCAGGAAGGGTCTCTAGACTGGCAGTCCCATGGAACAGTTAAGCCGAGGGTGAAATAAGTTATCCATTAATTTTTTTTCATGATATACAGTTATGGAACTTATATCGACTAACAGTTAAGGTACTCTGTAACTGATGGAAAATATCAAGTAAGCTAGAGACATAATTTGCTGAACCACTGGTCAAACCAATTGGGGAAGTGTGAAAAACCGTACTATCTAAGCGATCTTGATGATCAGTGTAATTGACAAGAACTGTTTAATGCTGGCATGGTCCAGAAATCCAATGGTGACTGCCAATTGTAATGCAGAGATGTGAAGCACGTGTCATCTTAAGCTAGAATGATCTCTATCATTTGTCTCATTATTTTTTGCAAGATTATGAAGGTGCCACAGCTTCTTGCTCTATTAATGTCTCATGAGTTGCATAAATTTTAGAACTTTGTGAAACATCATTTGATTAAGTTGCAACTATTATATCCTATGACAAATTGATTTGTTCACAGATGCACTTTGTGATGCTCTGTTCTTTTGTTTATTTTAGTTTTCTTGCATTAGTATGTCAAGTACCCGCTTATTGTGGAATGAGATCAAACTCGTGGCAGGGGCTTCTTTGTTGACTGAATTAATATATAATATTTTAACTGAATGAATTGAGCAAATGGTAATACAACACAAAATTTTCATAGATAGAACAAAACGTTCCTTTTTGTATGGAAATGGTGGCTTTTAGTTCATACAGGTCCGAAACTGAAAACATGCTCCTCAATGCTATTAATCTTGTCAAACTGGGTTTCTACCACATGTATTATAGTCCTGTATGTTGCTTTTTGATCCTATATTTTCCGTTATGTTACTATCCTGTCTGCCTGCATTTGTGCCCTTCTGTTAGTGAGACTGGCACTTGATTCTCCATGCCTTTTAGTCCTAATATTGTTGCGGCGTCATGCTAATTGTTTTTTTTTTTGTGCAATTGAAAATTTTGCAGCAATGATGGACTTCTTGCATTTGTGGAAAACTTCGTGAAGGATCACTTTTTGCCAACAATGTTTGTAGACTATCGGAAAGGCGTACAACAAGCAATATCAAGCAAGTCCTAGTCCTTTGACCTCTTACCGTTCTATGATTTATCTACTGAGTTGTATTCATTTCCATACAGCTTATCGCCATATAATGAACTGTTGCATGAAATCAATGTGGTCTTGTTTTGGTTGCTCTCCTCCAGGTGGCTGTGTATAACTTCACTGCTTATTTGACACTATTAAAACAATCAAGAGAATTGTGTGGATGTATCCTTGAATATGTTAATCTAGAGACTGTCCAGTAAGTGAAATCTGGAGGTCAGATTCAACCTCCTGTTAATTTCAAATCTGGGCAGCCAGGGGCCTAGTAATACAAATGTATTGACACCTCCTCTTTCTTGTCTCTTTTGCAAAGTAAGCTGTATACAACTTGAAATACTTTTAGCGTGAGCGTATGCACGGCTCAGTAGCATCAAAACTCACAGCGTGGATAACAGTTCCATATTTTACTCATAAGATGGAAAGCATTGGTTCACACCAAATAAGATTACAGACAAATTTTGTTTTCTTCTTTTTATTAGTGTCATTTATTAGGTCCTGTTCGTTTTGTTGGGTCAAGCCATAAGTTCATTGAGGATTCGATATCACTGTTAGTGATCAACTTAATGTTGAACAAGGAACTCTTATGTCAAGATACTGTATCATAATTTTCTTAATGTATTTTCCAGAAGCTTGTATTCTTCTCAACTTTTCTACTACTAAGTCCCTGTTATCTAGATCTTTTACAACTATTAATTCTATTTTCATTAGCATCTCTATGTGATATCTCCAAACTCTAACCGTTCTATCTATGAAGTGTCTTAATCATGTTTGTGGCATTCCAATAAAGCTTTCCATTTCCTGTTTTGAATGTACTCTGATAAGACTGGAATGCTTCAACATGTCTTGTATCTACAGAGGGTTTGTATATTCCAACCTAAGCAGAATTTTTGCTTTGTACTCCTCGAAAACATTGTGATATTTCAAGTGCATGTTATGTTCCATTGAAATTGGTGTTTTGAAGTTTAGTCCACTTCTGGCAAGCATAATGTTGATAATTGAAATGTGAACTGTTGCAGTCGAACTAGACTGTCATGTGACTGGGCAAAATATAGATAGATGAATGATGATACCCGTCCTTATCTGGATTTTTTGGCTTCTGGGAATTTATATATCATGAAGAGTTGCTCTTTTTGATGATTGAATGTCCAGTTATACTGATACCACTTTCCTCCTCTACGCAGGCGCAGCTGCATTTCGCCCAAGAGCGCATGCCGCGGCTTCTTATACTCCATCCATTGAGAAGGGTCGACCTGTTTTACAGGGATTATTGGCAATAGATTTCCTCGCGAAAGAGGTATCCTTGAATTTTACAGCTCATGTTTTTTGGTAAATATCATAGTTAGGGAAAGTAATAACTGGGGTCCTTATGTTTATGCTCCTACACATCATTTGACTAGGTTCTTAGCTGGGCCCAAGCAATGCCCAAATTCGCTGGTGATCTCATCAACTATGTGCAAACTTTCCTGGAAAGAACATATGAAAGATGTCGTACATCATATATGGAGGCAAGACATTGCCTTTTTTCATCCTTTTTCCTATTTCAGTAGTTTATTTAGCACGTGCAGAAAACATTCTGTTGACGCTTCTCTTCTAAAAGAGGAAAGTACTCTGATCTTGCTACTTGTCACATCTTTCCCCTTCATTTTTGTTGATGGTCTATAGCATGTTGCTGTTGTATGCGTAGTTAACTCCAGGTGCAATTACACAATGTGCGCTGAAACATAGTAACACTGAGTTGTATTGTGAGATAAAGATGATCTGCACTGTAACATAGTTAGTCTGCAGGCTTTGCACATTGTCTATACTTATTTTTGTCATTGATTGCGTTCATTTCAGAAAATACGATATAAGTTAGATTGAGATGAATACTGGATTTTTGATGAACAGTGGTTTTCCTCTCAAGAGTTCACTAGCCCCAAGTCAATCACTATCACCTAAATAATACCAAAATTTTACTTTCTCTATAAACTGAAAGAGAAAGACTTTCTAGATTTAGCGCTAATGGAAGTTACGTGACCGGAATTAATAGTATAGCTGCAAAACTTGTTGTAGAGGTCAGTGCAGCCATCCTCTAGTGTGAAACTCATGATGTTATGTTCATATAATCACTATTTGGCATTTGTATTCTTATACTAACTTCCTTTTGCTTGAAATATCAGGCAGTGCTTGAGAAGCAAAGCTATATGCTTATAGGGAGGCATGACATTGATAATCTATTGCTTCTTGATCCATCCAGTGCGTGTTTACCTAGTTCACTAGATCAAAGAATCTCTGAAACCAATGGTGATACTGAGTCCATTGAAATGGAATTAAGTGATATCCTTCTGACTTTGAGGCCTATCAAGCAGGTTTCCATGCTGTTGTTTGCTATTACCTTTTCCAACCAAACACAAGTACATTCAGACACACATACACACATACACACACACAGACACACACAAAATGGCATATATTATGAGATCCTATGATTATTTCCCTGTATGTGGCTTACTCTCCCTGTCATAACTTTCTGTAGGAGAACCTGATTCGTGATGATAGCAAACTTATTTTGTTGGCGTCATTGAGTGATTCATTGGAGTATGTCGCGGACTCAATGGAAAGGCGAGTTATTTAATCTCTCATAGCCTTCATAATCCTGTGCTACCCACCTTTCGTCAGAACTGATTCTCAGTCATTTCTATCAAATACTACTTCTGAGAACAGTTTTGGAGTTCAAATGGAATTAGTGGTCTGCCGTGGTTTAGAATGTTTGTGTTTGTTCTCTTTCTTAGAGTACTGATGCATTTACTACTTGACATTGATTCATGAGGTCATACATCAAGTTATCCTATTCTTTCTCGTTAGCATGACATGATGATATCATGAGTAGACCTGACCAGGATTCCCATTTGAGTTTGTGTATTTGCAAGTGTCCGTGCTTGTCATTCTTATGAAAATCCTTAAGAGCTAGTTATTTTGAACGAGTATCAAAGAAAAAGTGTTCATATTGTTTAGTATACTGGTGGAAATGATCCACCATTTCCAACATTTAAAAGGTAAAGTAGGTCACACCTGTTGTTTGCTGATAGCATGATCTTGTAGTTCTCCCTTTTTACGTAAATTGGACAATATTAGCAATTCCTTGTGGTTTGAATCTTTCTAGTACTACTTCTAGATATGGTACAGTTGACTTAGGTTTATTAAGTGACTAGGCAGTAAGGTATGGGCAACAAGTGAAATACCTTGAAAGGAATTGTAATGGTTGTGTTTGGTTCAAGAAGATATTCAAGGTTATCTTGTTATAATTTCAATAGGAAAGGTATTTGTACAGGAAGTATTTGGTGCACCATTTTCCCAGCACTTAAGCCATGTTTGCTAATTATGGAATACACTTCCTATTGACTAACTTCTGCTACGTATTCACCCTTTTTATCCTGATTTCATTCACGTGAATTCATATTTTGAATTTGTTATCATTCCTTGATTAGTTACATTATATTTCACCTCTTTTTCTATCTTTTGGGCGGTCTACATTTAACTTCGTGCCTATCATCAGGTTAGGAAAGTCGTCATCTAAAGCTTATGGTCATGTGGAAGAAAGTGGAATGGAGAAACCGGCACATCATGCTAGAACAAGCAGTTTACCTCCTAAAGATATTGCATCATTCGCTGAAGAATACAGAAAACTGGCAATAGATTGCCTTAAAGTTCTACGTATAGAAATGCAGTTGGAGACTATTTTTCATATGCAGGTCAGTCATCTTTGTTTACTCCGTCGTGGAAAGCTTGCTTACTGATCTATCTTGATTCAGAAATAGTTGTTCACAAAAATTAAAACAAAAACAATTATTCCTGCCAAAATTGAAAATGTATAGGAGATGTCAAAGAGGGACTATTTGGATGACGAAGACGCAGAGGAGCCTGATGATTTTGTTATTTCATTAACTTCTCTGGTAAGTTCTCAGACTTAGTACTTTGTGTTGTTGATGAGCAAGTCTTTTTCTGGATTCTGGCAATAGCAATCTAATTATTCTCGGGTTGAAGTCTAGTTTGAAACATTATTTAGTATGGATAGTTAAGCTAAATAAACTTTGTTCTGAATTCCGGGAATAGAAATTTAGTTATACCCTGGTTAAACTGTAGTTTGAAAACAGTGTCTAGATGAGTATGGAGCTGGATAGGTTAGCTAAATAAACTCTTGTTCTGAGTTTTGGAGATAGAAATCTAATTATACTCAGGTTAAGCTGTATTTTGAAAACATTATCTTGATCAGTATGGAGCTTTATTGTCAAGCTACCTTTTTATGACCCTGCATATTTTAAATCTCCTCAAAGTAAAGAAGTTCCCCCTATTTTTGGTCAAAAGAGGGTTTAAGGGGGTATTCGTTGATAAACTCTTGTAATTTTGGTACTGATTGTACTTTGGTAACACGTTTGGAACTAAATCTTGATATATCTGCTCCTGTTCTAGCTTTTAACTTAATTGATCGAGATAGGAGCTAGGACTTTTTTTTTTTCGAGGTATACCAGAAAATTATTCAATGTTTGCTTGCAGTTACGCTCTGAAATATGTATTTCCAGTTACTGATTAGTCGAGGATTGCATAGCTCTTAGCTTCCATTTTTCCCAGAGTTTGTAAAGTTTGTGGTTCAGCTTTCACATGCATACTTCGGACCACGTAATACGGAAAACATTTGTAATTATAACAGAGTCAGTAAAACGTAGATGCTTATAGAGTTCCAGGACAGACCCTTAGGCAAGTCCAGCAAAGTTGCTTCACTGAAACAAGAAAATACTTACCCACAAAACCAGAGAATCCAACTCTGTTAAATGTGTTTTAACTTACCTATGACATTTCTCACCGAGGTTGGTTTACTTTAATTGGTCTGGGTGCTTTTTTTAGTGGAAAATATATGATTTATTAAGTGCAGGGGAAATGCTTTTATATGCCGACAGAAAATTATCTAGCCACTCTTTTCTGTGTATCTATGTATATGGGATTTGATTATAGATACTTTTTATGACATGGTACTTCCTATTCAAATCACTGAAGCACCAAGTTGTTAATATTTTCATATGTGTAACATAGATAACAAGGCGAGATGAGGAAATGGCACCATATATTGCAAATACAAGACGAAGTTACATATTTGGCGGCATATGCAGTGTTGCAGCAAACACATCAATAAAGGTTTTTTGTCACCCATTTAATATCTACTCTCTATTATAGAAATTGAGAAATAGGAATATGTTCTTCTATTGTCACTAACGAGTGAAACTAATACTTCCTTTTAGGCTTTGGCTGATATGAAATCAATCAACCTCGTTGGTGTTCAGCAGATATGTCGTAACTCAATTTCTCTGGAACAGGTATTTCCATCTCATGTACTCTCCCTCTTGCTCGTTCTGCCCGTCACCCTTCATCTGCTTTCATGAGTCTGCTATCACATTGATAGGAGCTTCTAAAAACTTTGTGATTTGATTCTGCACATATATTGCATTAACTTTATTCACTCCAAAAACCAAGTTTGAATCATTATTGTGGCTCATTGTGATAAATTTGAAGCATTCTATGTGTTACAATATAATCTAAGTGCTCGACTGGGTGGCTTGCCAATTTATTGGTCATCGGTGCGAGCTTCAATATTTTGTAACTCCCATAATATATACTCGCGTCTATGGAAGACCAAAAAGATATGTATCTTACCTGGTGCCTGCACTTTGCTGGAAAAGGAGAAGTAAGAAATACTTGGTAACCCCTCGGGAAGAGTTATCTATGCTGAATGTGTAGAGATACTTTGATGGTGAATCATAAAGTACAGACAAACTTTGCGCTGAACAACTCGCATAAGACTTGTTTTTTCTTATATTCAATGTCTAGTTGATGTGAACACTCAAATAAAAATGTACAATGAGTTGTCTGAGAAATCAAACAAACTTTGATGCAATATATGCTTCGTTGAAAAGAGAAATTATAAAGAAGAAAAAGGTAGGAAAAAGTTGATCAATATATGCAACTGTATGTCTCACAAATCATGGTTCACTGGCCATTTTATATGTGAATCTTCGACTCCTTTTATCTTTTGTAATTTGAATGATAAATATGAACTGGTGCTATTTATCATATTGCGAAGTTCATTTCTTGTGGTTAAGCATGAATCAGGATTGTTGATTCTCTGTTCTGTGCTTTTTAGGCTTTGGTTGCAATCTCTTCAATTGATAGTGAAGCTGTACAGCTGAGATTAGATCGTGTTCGGACATACTATGAATTACTGAACATGCCCTTTGAGGTAAATCATAATAGCTGATGTGTAATAGTTGTACTTGTCCTTTTCTCACCCTCTCTCCTTTTGGGCGGCATGGATTAAATTTTAATTCAAACTATATATTCTCTCTTACAAACAAAAATATACTTTAATTTTCAGGCATTGCTCGCATTTATTTCAGAACATGAGTACCTTTTCACGGCTGAAGAGTGAGTCACCCTGGCATCCTAAAGTTTTCAAGAGAAGAAAGTTTGTTCCGTATTTAACATAACATTTTTGCTGGCAGGTATGCAAGTCTGTTAAAAGTCCAGATCCCAGGGAGGGAAATCCCCGAGGATGCTCAAAATCGTGTTGCTGCGTTATTACCTCATTAATGATCCCACTTTGTTCAACCTGAGACAAGCATGGGATTGGTTGTGCATGCAGATTTTACACTTGGAACTCGCCGAAACTAAGCTGAAAAAAACGACGTGTCTCAAAGTTCTAGTACAAAAGCTCATTCTTTGTTCTTTTAGGATTCTCCTCTTATGTGAGTACAATTTTGAACTGCTGTAAGGATTGGTGTTAATGTGAGTTTTGCTGAGTTGAGCTGTGGGCAAGATTGTTTACCTGCAGCTGCAAATATTCCCGTAAGAAATACGAAACTTGTAATAGTGCAAGTGTTCTGCAACGTTTTAAGAGTGCTGCGTTCCTGTTTATTTTCAATAGAGCGATCTGTTTCTGTAAGGGTGCACATGTGTTTCATTGTAATCGTGATGTTTGATAAATAAAAGTGGATGAAGTCACCTATGATTGGTCAACTTCGAAACACTCGCTTAAATATGAAAATTACAAAAACTATCATACATTGGATGCTACATACTGACACACACACACACACACACTATGAGAGAGTATACTGAGAAAATTTAAAAGGAAACCATCATGTTCAACGAATTAAAATTCAATTAAACGTGCAACATAATAACATATTTTGGTGATGGAAATTATTTCGAAAGTTCCCTATTTATTATTGAGTCGTTGCTGAAATCAAATCATTGTTTCGATACCCATCACAAAAATGAAATTCATTGTTTCGAAGCCAAATAGATGGGAAAATCGTATGCTTGGGTAATTTCCTGCGCATTTGAGACTCAATTAAAAACTAAATTAGAGTATTTAAGAAATAGAATATAAAGGTCTTGTCAAATTTGGAGCTTCTATTCCTACAATTTATGGATCTTCTTTTAATCTTAACTATTGGTTATATATAATAATTTCTCCTTTTACTGGCTATCTAAGGAACAAAAAGAATTCGGTCACGTTCTCTTTCCTGGAGAAGACCTATTTAATATATAATTTTTCTGTACGCAAAAATTATCCTACATGCTAAATGTTGCATTTAATTCCTCAATTGGGCAAGTTGAGAGAGTATTGTCACACTCGTAGTGCGTTGTTTGAAATTGTCAAATTGGTAGAGCTTATAAACTATGGTACATAGAATAGTTCTAACATTTCACAACAAATCAGAGTGGCGCAGCGGAAGCGTGGTGGGCCCATAACCCACAGGTCCCAGGATCGAAACCTGGCTCTGATATGAGAGATAAAAAGGCTTCTCATACCAACTCTATTTTTTTCTGCAACTAGCTGGTAGTAGTAGCTTACTTGTAGTTTACTCATCAAAAAAAAAAAAAAAAAACTTACTTGTAGTTGTATAATTACTTCAATTTTTTTTATTTATTTATTTATTACCTTTTTTTAACTTGTATGAACTATGTACCACTTATTGGTGCAAACTTGAAAATAACCATATTCTTATTGGGATGCATCTAACATGGAAATTAACTTTACAGGAACAAAGCTAATAAAAAGTATGAAAATAGTACTTAGCTAATATAAGTAATTATACAATCTTATGGCAAAAGTTCTGGAAAATATAAATTTGTATATGTTATATCATGTTTTGAAATGGAGTTACAATCAAAGTCAAAATAGGGATTCACAAGGAGATAACCCCTGTCACAATAACAATTAATTACAATTAATTGGCAGTTTGGCACGCTATCAAAAGGAACAATTTCATTAGAACAATTGGAAATCGCCTATCTAGCTAAGTTGTGTGCGGTGTGGAAAATAAATCGGAGGGATAAAATCAATAGGAATTCGGCGAATGATCTGATCTTCGATTTAATGCGTTAGGAATGAACCCCCCCTTTTGATTTGATCTTGATTTCAGAGGTTAAAAATCGGATATAATCGAATAATCATTTAGTTTTAAAAATAAAAAGGTAAAGTAGTATACTACATTAAGTTAACATATATATAAGGAAATACTAATAAGTAACTCAGTATATTAACTAAAGTATTAAACCTTAAATCCCCTACTCACATGAAGTATCGGCCACCTCTTACTATTTTGTGATTTGTAGTTTAATTACTTAAAGTGTAATACTTTTGTATCTAATATATATGTATAATCTTGAATTATAACATACTGATTACTAAGTAATACTAATTATAATGTGTTCTTTTTTTTTGTAGGGTTTTCTATGTTGTACATTGGTTAATATTTTGTAATGAGAAATCTTGTGAATTTGTTATAAATTCTAATTATGTACATATTTAATTCAAATTTTCTTTAACTTTAAATAAAAATAAAAAGAAATAATATTTGTTCTTTAATATTAAAGTAAAAAGAAAAACAAGAAAAAGCTCAAAGTTGGATCAAATTTTTATCGAAATCGAATGATTTTGAATTGAATTGGATCGTTTTAATTGATCTGATTTCGGTCTCCGCTTTGCCAAGATCGAAATCGAATACTCGTGTTGATTCAATCATATTCGATCCAATGCACAACCCTATGTGCGGTCATATTGTTAACTCTATTTAGAAAACGAAACTTTTATTTCGATCAACAAGCCGATTTTTTTTGAATCTTCTCAATAATATTCTTCACGGCCCAATTGCAAGGTTCAAGAGGATGACACAACCCTATGTGCAGTCATATTGTTAACTCTATTTACAAAACGAAACTTCTATTTTGGTGAACAAGCCGAATTTTTTCGAATCTTCTCAATAATATTTTTTTATTGCCCAATTGCAAGGTTCAAGAGGATGATTAATGAGATAAAAAATTCCACTGAATATGAATCCAAAAATAATAGTTGGCTTTCTGAATTTATTGTGAGGTTCAAAGCTTCACAAAGGGCATGTGATTCGGCCAAGGCAGGGTTCAAGCATTAGAAACATGAATAATTAGAGTAAAACAAAATATGCACTTAAACTAACATCATATTTAACCTTGAGGCTTGTGCCAACATAATTACTAGGGCAAAATATTTTTTTTTGTCTTTTATTTTGTGCTAACTTCAAGTTTTGCTCTTTAATTTTACGGGCTTAGTAAATGCCCGTTAAATATTTTTTTTTTATAAAAAATGGCCGACGAGCTCCAAAACTCGGTTGGGTTGATTTTTGCTTACGTGGCGTCTGACTTGGCCGCCACATAATAATACATTTTTTTTGCATATATATGCATTTATATATATATATATATATATGCATTTATATATATATATATACACACACACACAAAACTTTTTTATAATCTACAATTTATAATGGTGATAAAAATGTAAAAAAACAAAAAAAAAATCTAGCATCTTCATATATATGTATATATAAATATATACACAAGTTTTTTATAATCTGCAATTTATAATGGTGTTAAAAATTGTAAAAAAACAAAAAAAAAAAAACTTCTAGCATCTTCATATATATGTATATATAAATATATACACAACTTTTTTATAATCTACAATTTATAATGGTGATAAAAATTGTAAAAAAAAAAGAGGGAATAATCCTAGCATCTTCATATATATGTGTATATATATATACAAAACTTTTTTTATATCTACAAATTTATAATAATTATAAAAATTATAATAAAAAAAAACATTCAAAGAAAAATAATTATATCGTCGTCGCCCCCACCCCACCACCCCGATTTCGCACAACCCCTCCCCTTCCCCTCCCTCCCTCCCCGATTTTATGGTGGTGATTGATTTTTCGGTGGTAGTTGTGCTAGTATGGATTTTGGGTTTTGGTGATGGTGAGTTGGTGGTGGTGGTGATGGGTTAGGTTAGGGAAGAAGATGTTGACGGGGGTATTTCGGTAAATTCACGCCCCCGTCCAGTCAACAATTTTTTTTGGCTGATGTGACGTTCGAGTGACGTCCCAGTCATACGTCACGTAGGCAAAACTTAGCCTAACCCAAAATCGGAGCCCGTTGGGCCTTTTTTATATAAAATAAAAGAGTTAACGGACATTTACTAAACTAGTAAAATTAAAGGAAAAAAATTGAATTCGGCCCAAAATAAAGGGCAAACAAAAAATATTTTGCCCTAATACTATGATACGGGTAAATCTTATTAAGCTCCCTAAAGTTTCAAATACAACGATGTAACCCCCAAAGTATTAATAATATTATACGGGCAAATCTTATTAAGCTCCCTAAAGTTTCAAATACAACGATGTAACCCCCAAAGTATTAATAATATCTCCCCGGACGGTTGATCAGTCGTTCATATGACACATGTCTATGTTTTTGTTTCGTAAAATTTAGTCCAAGACAGGGGCGGAGCCAGGGGGTGCGAGCAGGGGCACCCGCCCCCCAGCCTCGGTCCCACCTCCTAGTAAATATCTGTATATATATAATTATTGTATGCATATATGATATATAAATATATATGTGATCTATTAAATATATATATATATATATATATATGTGATATTAATGCATACGAAACAGGAAATATATGATTTATTCTGTAGGAATAATTACATTTAAGTAGCAACGTGAAAAAGGAATTTGGAGATATTATATATCTTGTCAGTCTTATATATAGATATATTACCTTAATGATAGGAGTTAGTTTTGGTTTTAGGAGTTGATTACTCCATAATTTGATTAATTGTCAGAAGTTTGTCACAATTATTTTCCTTTATCTGAATGATTAAACATGATTTTTTGTTCGTCTCTTTATTTGTTTCCTAATTATTTTACAATTATTTATTTATGTGATTTGCATAATCGGAAAAAACATTAGTATATGTTTCGTGAAGGTAAACAAATCTATACTACTTGGAAAAAAATGTGTATATCGCTAGATCAAAACAATTATATCGCTCGTTCAAACGTTTCACCCCCCCTAAGCGAAATTCCTTGCTCCGCCCTTGGTCCAAGAGGATATTTAACATATGTTATGGAGCACATCACTAATTTTAAATTGATATATATATATATATATATATATATATAGTTTTCATAATTACATGAATGAATATCCCTAATTGTAACCCCATTAAATTAATAGAAGCGTAGTCCTCAACGTTTGAAAGGTGTCCTAATTAGTGAAACAAGAAAGAATAGCACATCAACTACTATTTAATAGATTTTCTCACAACATGTGTCATCAAAAGGAAAAAAAAGATCCCAAAATATTTTTCTGCCGACCAAAAAGAATTTCATCTCTCTCTCTCTCTCTCTCTCTCTCTCTCACACACACACAATATCATTCGATTCGATTTTCGATCTCTGTAATTCGTACGATTCAAAACCCCAAATTCATTCATATATATATATATATATATATTATCTGCAATTGATTCATACACATAAGATCCAGTTTCCTTTTTTGTTATATATATATTTGTGATCCATGGGTTGCTCCTCCTCGGTTCCTGGTAAATTTCAACCCTTAGGGTTTATTAAATCGACTTATTTAATTTCTAATATTATTTAGCTATTTTAATTATATAATTGGAGCTGCTGATTTTGATTGTTTGTTTGTGTATACACTATACATACACGTGTGTTGTGTAATTTTTTTTGTCCAGATAGAAATCGTGCTCTGGCGGGCAGTCTTAATCCTGATAATGGAGCCTTAAATGACGCTAAAAACCTTCGTGTCAAGGTGAATTTTCGAATAGATTTTTGCTGCTGCTGCGACGTAATTTTAATATTGTTACCCGATCTTCGTTTAGCTGATGAATGCAAAACAGCCAGAGTCGTGCTCATGCTGTATTTGGTTTGGTTGTCGTCGAGGCTATTTTAGTATAGGGTGTTGACCTTACCTTACCTACACAGGAGCCGAATACTATTTTTGTTTTTATTGCTTGGAACTAGAAGAGTTGATTACTACTACCTTTCCATTGAAGAATCAGTCTGGATAGATAGAGGGACTTTTTTGTTAACTTAACTTAACTTAACTTTGAATACGGAGTTAGTTACGTGATCGGATTTGGATTCTCCTCTCTTAATTGGTGTTTCTTATTTGCCGCTAAGTTTTGTTGTTTGGTGTAGAAGAACTGCAGTAGCAGTGTATGGCTTTCAGTCTTTCCATTTCTCTGATGAGTATGGAGATAGATCTGTGCTCACGAAATAGTTATTTTGCACCACATAATTTAGAGTCCTATTACTTTCAGCTATTATGAGTGGAAAATTAACTAGGTTTTTTCTGGTGTGCTCATTATTCCTGTTATCTCTTCAGCTAGTGCTTTTAGGAGACTCTGGCGTCGGGAAAAGCTGCATTGTTCTTCGATTTGTTCGTGGTCAGTTTGATCCAACATCCAAGGTAATGGACAGCTACATGGAAGTTGGATACTGCTTCTCATTGACCTTGTTCAAGTTTGCAATCTTTTGATGATACAGGTCACCGTAGGAGCCTCTTTCTTGTCACAAACAGTAGCTTTACATGATTCAACTACAGTCAAATTTGAAATATGGGACACGGCTGGACAAGAAAGGTGTTCGGTTTAACTCAATTTGATATACTGATTTCCCTAGTTTTATTCATGTTGTGGAACGAATATGTCTATATAGGGCAAACATGAAGTGAAATCCCCTTTTCCCATTTCGAGTTTTAAAATCTTGGTAAAGATCCTGTTGCTTTTTTCAGGTATGCAGCCTTAGCACCATTATATTATCGAGGTGCTGCAGTTGCAGTTATCGTGTACGATATAACCAGTCCCGATTCCTTCAATAAAGCACAGTACTGGGTTAAGGTGCGTTCTAGTTTGTTTGCATTTTCACACAGTCTTTACTTTATTGTGTACTTGCTCCATCAAAAGAAAATTGTCCAATTTTTTACAAGTAATTGGCTGTTCTGATGTTGTAGGAGTTGCAAAAACATGGGAGTCCAGATATAGTCATGGCTTTGGTTGGCAATAAAGCGGATCTCCATGAAAGGCGAGAAGTCCCAGTTCAGGTGAGCAGAAATATCTGTATCAGTTTCTGTCTAGGCAATTTCATATGTTGTTCATGTCACTGTAAGACTTTTTTTTCTGTGTTTGAAGGATGCTTCTGAGTATGCCGAAAAGAATGGAATGTTTTTCATTGAGACTTCTGCTAAGACAGCAGACAACATAAACCAGCTCTTTGAGGTCAATTTCACATTCTTTTCTGAGTTAATTTTTCTTATTCTGAAATCGAATGCCTGCAAAGTGAAAATTGTTTAACTACGAGTTCCACTCATTTTTAACAATTTTCTCTCTATTATTGTAATGCTCGTAACCACTAGGTCACTTGCAATCTTATTCTTTAATTGTTGAAGGACCAATAACTCCTTTTGCTTTTTGAGGGACTCGTAAAGCAGTGGGATATTATGAAAGTAGTACAAGTTCTAGAAGAGTGAGAGGAATGAAGAGTTTTGGATCCTATTCTGTGCATCATTATATACTCGTATTACATGCAAGCTGAAGGATAGTGAGATTATGTTCAAACTCTATCTGCTCTTTAATCTTTTTTTGTAATGGGTTTGATTGTCCACTTAAAGTATAGGGCCCAGGCTAGGTATGGCATTTCTTTTCTTTCTTTTTCTGTGAAATCTCTGTTATCTCTTAGAAGTGTTTTGTATTGCATATCAATCTTCATGGTAAAAGATTTTCAATAAGATTTTTTTCGAAAGCGAAGGAGTGTGCTCATGCTCATGAATGTTTGTAGTATTAAGTTATTTTGCGGGTATTACAGTTGACATTTACTGATGACATTTTCAGATGCCCAAAAGGCATTTTTTTATTATGACATGTTTTAAGCAATGTGGAAGAACTTACTTCAGGTAGAAATAATGACTCCGTGATTTACATGATCATTCTGAGAAAAGAAGAAAGCTTAGATGTTGATATTCCTACATATGCTTATATATTTACTTTTGTGTGTTTGTTTTGTTTTGTTTTGACAGGAAATCGCCAAGAGACTCCCACGCCCATCTCCTTCCTAAATGTTCAATCTGTGTGGAATCATGTATACTACAGTTGGCTCACTCTGCCTCACCTGTATATTTAAAACATACCATTTCATATTCATACTTGCGTCCACAGTAGCATATGTAAATGGTTTGTGGTGTTTAACATTTAAATTCAACTGTTTGTAACCAGAAAAGAATATGTGTGATATCAGTGATCAATTGATGAAACACCCTTCATTTTTATGCTCTTCTCCAGTTTGAAGCTTTCTGCATGTTGTTTTGAAATTAGCATGTGAAGGACAATGCATAGATAAATTACATCCAAACACTTGAAACAATTTATCTATGTCGGGCACGAGAATATAGTATGAAATAGTTGTTTGTTGAACGTGGATGCTATTTCCCTAATGATATACTATAATCGGTATATGTTGCACTATCAGGTGATAGAAAATAGATATAGAGGGTTTTATTTAATTATTACGGAGTGTAACGTCGTAAGATTGCGATTGATTTCTATGGAAGTTGGGGGATCGGTCGGATCATTTGCCCCCCTCTCTGTTGATTTAACCTCTGTTTTCTGGTCTTTGAAAAAAAAATTGGGGTAGGTTGATCAAAATTCAGAACTGAAATTTGTTTTACTTATTTAGTACTTTGGGTATACATATATATCCATTGAAACCAAATTTGGGGATGGCCAATTTTACAGGGTCTGTTTATGATATTTTCATTTAGGTCATTGTTGGTAGGGGTGGGAGGGCCGGGTCGGGTTCCCCCGACCCGACCCGATCTTCCCCGACTCGGGAAAAAACCGATAGCAAACCCGACCCGTTGCTGCGGGAAATTTCTCCCGCAGCAACTCCCGCGGGTCGGATCGGGATCCAAGATCCGACCCGCGGGATCCGATATTCACAGTGGCCAATTTTTTTTCCCATGTTTATGTTACTAACACACACACACACAACAAACACACACAAACACAATACCACAGCAAACACACACAAACGCCCGACACACACACACAAACAAACAACACAAACACTCACCATCTCCGCAGCGGCTCTTCCGCCGCGCCACCTCACCGACGCCGACACCATCTCCGCCGCTAATCCGCGCCTAGGTATTTTTTTCAAATTCAAAACTCAAAATTGAATCGAATCCACTGGAATTCTCCGCCGCTAATCCACTGGAATTCTCGGAATCCCGGGACCCCGACGGGATCCCGAAATCCGCGGAACTCCCGCAGTTGCGGGAGTTCCGTAATCTGCGATGCGGATCGGGAGCCGCCGGTGGCTCCCGATCCCCGCCAAATCCCGGGGGCCGGATTCCCGATCCCCGCGGGAATCCGGCCCAACTCACCCCTAATTGTTGGTAGGTTGAAAATTGAGAACGGGAGTGACATTTGTGATTTGTGTGATTTTGAATTTTGATTAGACTAACCAACTTACTTGGAGACAGTGTCACATGACAAGTAGAGTAGAGATAACATGGGTCACGTTTGGGATCATTGGGAGCATCATTGGTTTTTGACAAGCTTGCACTTTCGTCTTCCGAAATGTGGTGATGCGGGAGTTCAAAGATAAAAATAAAAATGTGGTGATGTGGCCCTCTTTGTCATAATCTTATCTTACAACTGTGTTGGCAATGCCAACTTAATTTTAAGACATCAATTAGTATTGGGAGATTTATTTTGAGAATTTTCCATTATTTGCCCGCAATATTAGAACTTTTTAAGCATTTTGAGGATGGTTTAATTAACATTTGATTGACATTAATTTCGATAAATTTACTAATATTTATGTAGTAATTAGTATATAAGTTGTAAGATGCAACACTTGATTTTGTCAGTGCGTGATTTGATCTCATAATGTTAATATAATGAAGAAATGGAGGTCTTCAATCCTTTTAATATTCTATTCAAAATAATTTTTTTCTTCTAATTATCAGATTTGGATAAGACTAATGCTAGATTAGTTTTTCTAAAATCATTTTTATACCAAAATCTTGTTTAGCTTTATATAATTATATATGCATGTCGGTTTAATAATTAAATAGCAGCAACTTTTCTTTGATATATTAGTTCATTTTTTTTCTTTGATAGATAATAAACGTAGATCGTTAAACACGAAACTACACAATAAATGAGTCAACAAGAGGGAAGCCTCCATCACAAAATACATTGGATGGGATGGCTTCGGGGGGGATGGGACCAAAAATAGCAACGTTAGAGGCCCAACGAGCCAAATTGTGCGCTGCTTCATTACAGTTACAGTGCGCAAACACAAAGCGCCAAAAAGGATTAACGTTCCAAAATTTACGAATATCCTCTATAAGAGAGGCAATGGACCAGTCTGGAATTAAGTTCGGGTTATTGATGAGAGTCACTGCATGGAGGCAATCAGACTCAAAACAAGCTCTTTTGATCTTCAACGAAGCACACCAACTGCAGGCTTTTTTGAGTGCAAACACTTCCGCTATCAGTACATCAAGTGTGTCTTTACCATGCGCAAATGAGAAGAGGATGGACCCGTTGAAATTTCGGCACAATCCCACCACAGTAGCTCTGTTATCTTTAATTGTCGCATCCACATTGAATTTGAAAATTGGCTTTCGAGGTGGTCTCCACATTCTTGGGAATTCTGAGGATTTCCTGGCCTGTCTCTTGGAAAGTTGGGCTTTAGTATGCTCCTTAGCATTAGATGAGACTACCTCCAAAATCTGTTTAGGATCAAAATGAATTCCATCAAAAATAGATTTGTTTCTACTTTTCCAAATAAAGTCCATACAACATGCAAAGAAAGTTAAAAACTCTCCCCTCACTGCATTACTAGGCCAAATACATGAGCTTTTATCAAACAAAGATCTAATCCAGTGAGGGAATTCTGATGAGCAGATTTTATCAAGCTTAAAGCTCCATTTTGAGGCAAAGCAAATAGCTCTGATGAGAGGGCACTCCAGGAAGATATGGTCAACTGAGTCTTCCCCTTCAAAACAGATTTTGCATTGAATATCATGCACATTAAATCTTAAATTTAGTCTAGAAGCAGTAGGCAAAATGTTATGGATATATTAGTTCATTAATGTCTCAATAAAAGTTCAATATTATTTGTTAGGTTTGTTGAATTCAATAGCACAAACATTATTTCGACCGATTCCCCAAATAGTTCCAAAGCACAGCCATTCAAGATATTGTATTGTTCTCTATATATTTTGCCCCATGTTAAGTAGGTAACACATAACAAGCGTAACTTCCGGATGTCCAAAATATTCATAAGGGATAAAGACATCAAGCCGCCCAATCTATTGCCACTTTATCTTTTTTGGCCGGAATATTTCCCCATTTGAGGTATTTTCTTAGCCTATTTCTTGTCACCAACTACCAATATACATCTAGTACAACGCATATGAGTCGGGTATAGGGTAATATTCAGCCAAAAAATTACCGAAAATGCACCGGTGGTGCAAATCGAACAGACACCCCTAAATTCAAGATCAAAGTGCTTATAAAATTAATTGAGGGGGAACGCGCAGAAGTGACATTAGGTTGGGGGGCTTGAAGTTTTTATCCCTAGTCATAAATACTGTAAAAACAATAAGAAATGCTCAATGAATTAAGTTCAATAATAAAATGACAAATGAGATGGATGTCTCTTACCACGACAAAAAAAAAATAGTTATTAACTAAAAGAAACAAGAAACCTAAAAACGTGTTCAATATAAAGGAAAAAGCAACATATCACAATTTAAATTTATGGCACCTGGCCTGTTACGGTTCTTTGAACAATAGACGGGTTACATGTTCCATTGTGCCGAGATGTGAGGTGCAGGTGGTGATGATCACCCCCAAGGTATGCGCTAGTGCCCCTGACATGCACTCCAAAACCCTCCAACGCTCGTGAAACTTGGGTTGGTCGATCCTCTATTCATTCGACTGCCCACATCATAAAAAAAGTTTACGCCAATTGGTTGATAGGGAAGTATATGCATTTTAAAATCCATATAAATCTGAAAGTAGAAGCACGTACAATGTTACTATTGAACACTTGTATTTTTATGTTTGAATGTTGTACCTTAAGTGAATAAAAATATTGTACATGCAATAAATATTCAAAGTTCAAACAAATCTTTCTGCAACATTTTGATACGTACCTTTTAAAATTTGATTTCTTACAAGTCATGTATTTACCATGGAAAGAGATCAAGGATAATTGGATATTTGTAATTTAAGGGTCTTGAATACATCTCACTATTTCCCAAAAGCAACTAATTGCATAATTAAAAATTATCTATACTTTTATATAAATGAAGCAATGATCAATCTTTTGATTTCCTTATTAACCTCTTAATGCACTATTAATTTTTTTTATTACTTGAGATATAACTATAAGTTTTTTTTTTTTAATTTTAACATTATTTAAACCTTCTCATTAAAGAAAAAGGTTATTGCTTAATTACTCTACATAGAAAGAAGGTTAAGATTTTCTATCTTTTCATGTTCAATCTGAGAATTTTGCATTTGACGTCATTTATCTTAACTACTTTTCAAAAAAGGTCATTTATGTTGATATTTAGCAGAAAACGCATGGTAGCCTAATTATTTTTTTCGTCCTTCTTCGCCTGAATCCGGTGGACTTAATAAAAATCTATCACTGGACGTCCTATACGTTAGCATAATTTTCACTTTTTTGTCCTCCGTCGAGTCCGGTGGACTTAATTTCTCACTGGACGTCTTATATGTTGGCATAATTTTTATTTGACGTCATTCTCCACTGGATTATGGCGGAGAAGGACGAAAAATAAAAATTATGCCAACATATATGATGTTTTCTACTAAATGTCAACATATAGAACATTTTTTAAAAAGTGGTTAACATAAAGGACGTCAAATGCGAAATTGCCGATCAATCTTCACATATTTAAGTTATAATTATTACCATCTAAATTAATTATATTATATTTAACATAAATTCTTAATTACGCGAGAACTGAGTGTCAACGTTTCTAGTTTTGTCATACGGTAAGACTGTGTACCCACACATTGGGCAAAGATAGGAAAAGTAAAACTAAGATGTATACATTTACAGAATCCATGAGTAATTATTACATAACAAAATACAGTAGTAGAATATCAACAAATACTATACATACACATATACAATATAATACAATTTCCTGTTGGAAAATTAGAAAGGAGAGAAATAATGTGATGATATGAAAGAAAGAAACATTAGGATTCACTGAGAAAAGATTTTGATTTATGTGATCATAAAAAGAAAAGAAAATCTTTGTAATTTGTATCCAAGCCTCCAATTTATGGTACACAATGGAAGTGTAAAGTCCTCTCACATGTGTGTGGACTCCATACACATTTGAGAAATCTTGCACTATCACTATACCATGGTGCATGGTCGAAATCAATAAGACAATATGTAACGACTCGCTTTATATGCCTATAAGTACTTAAGCTAGCATATTTTTTGACTTGATTTTTTGTTTTTTTTTCCTATTTGACAAAGCTATTGTCGACAGTGATCGATTAGAGGTATTGGTTTATGATTTTTAACCTTTTTAGTACAAATACGAGTCAATCATGATTGATTAAAAATGATAGAGTAGAAGATAGTTAAATATTGCTCATTAACTGCCTCATAAAAAAAGTATTATTGCTCATTAACTAGGGATGTTGTTCTCGAAATACAAGCCTCCTTTAGACAGAGAGATCAGGCAAAATTCTTGACTACAAAGCAATACTTCATTGTATTTATTATTTAGCCTTCTAAATATACAATATATATATATATATTCATCTTTCTCTCTATTATACCTTTCAAACTACAACAAATCATAGCAATAGCATAGAAAATCTTGCATCCGAATTTTTATTTTCGGATGCAAGATAGTTTGAATTGGAAAATTGCGATGCAATTATATTGCATCGCAATATTCGGATGCAACAACAGGCTTTGCATCCGAAAAATCGGATGCAAAGTTAGGCTCGGAAAGGCTGCATCCGAAAATTCGGATGCTGCCTTTGCATCCGATGATTCGGATGCAGCCACGTAGGCTGCATCCGAAATTTCGGATGCAACTGACCCTGCATCCGAATTTTCGGATGCAAGGGACCATGCATCGGATTTTATCCGATGCAAAGATATAAAATATCTCTGCATCGGATAAAATCCGATGCAACATTAAAAAAAAAAAAAATAAAATAAAAGAAAGTATTAAACTATTTTTGCATCGGATAAAACCGATGCAAAAATATTAAAACACACTGCCCGTCGCGCAACACCCCCCACACACACATACACACACAGCGCCGCACCACCGTGGACCACCGTTGACCGCCACCGTCGCCGGAAATTACCCAAAAATACCGGTAAGCAATTCTATTCTTCTCAAGGATCAATTTGACGCAACTTATACTATTTTTCATCAATTATTTATATTTGTGCAATTTTAAATTTTTTATTATAATTTTGATTTTTGTTGTTATTTGTTAATGTGAATATGATTATTGTGTTGTTATGTGTAATGTTAAAATAGTTTTGTACTTAATTGCGATTTTAATATAATTAGGGCTTAATTGTTTAATTAATTGCCATTTTAGGGTTTAATTTCAATTTTTGTGCGTAATTGGGATTTTAGGGCATAATTATAATTTTAGGGCTTAATTGTTTAATAAATTGCGAATTTAGGGCTTAATTTGTAGTTTAACAAAAGGTTAGGGGTATAACTTGTAGTTAACAAAACTTGAGGGTAGATAATGTAGTTTTTAGAAAGTTATAGTCTCAATTTGAAGTTTAAAATTTGTGTGGTAATTAATTAGAAGGTTTGGGCTTGTTTGCAAATATGTAGAGTATTTGGTTATTGAACTTTAGAGGTTACTTTGTAATTTAGAAAATATTTGTTGAAACAAAATTAGGAATTAGATTATTAATTCGAAGTTTTTGGGGTTTTTTGGGGAATGAGTTGAAGTTTAAAATTTTTGTGGTGTTGAATGTATTTAATAGAGTATATTTTAGGAATAAGGTAATTAATTAGAAGGTTTGGGCTTGTTTGCAAATATGTAGAGTATTTGGTTATTGAACTTTAGAGGTTACTTTGTAATTTAGAAAATATTTGTTGAAACAAAATTAGGAATTAGATTATTAATTCGAAGTTTTTGGGGTTTTTTTTGTGTTGAATGTATTTAATAGAGTATATTTTAGGAATAAGAAGGTTTGGGCTTGTTTGCAAATATGCAATTTACTAAAGTTTAAGGAGGATTATATTGATATTTTTGTCGGATAATTTAGATGGCAGATAGAGGTCGGGGATCATCTAGGGGTGGAGGAGCCCGTAGGGGGAGGCGTCCGGGGAAGGAACCTGCATCTACTAGTCAGCAGCCACGTAGACCCCTGGTCCACCCGTTTAACCCACTTGATGATGATGATGATGATATGCCGGTTCACCCTACGCACTATGACCCATATGGGTTTATTGCTGGCTTCGAGATAGAGCCTCTTCCACCGATCAGCACTGCCACCACCGAGTCGCCGCATGCCTTAGGTTCCGACATGCCGACATCGTCTATTGCTTCAGACATGCCGACATCGGAACGAGGGCCCGCCGATGTAGGACCATCACATTCCCCCGATGACGATGAGCCGAGAAATCTTCGAGGGCAGGGCAGAGGGGCACTTATACCAAGTGACCGCGATCATAGGCAGTGGATCACATTTTGTCCATATACTGGAGCGTTGAGGGACCAATCGGCCATTAGTGCGTCGATTTCTGCTACTTTGAAGAAGTTGTGTCAGGGCCCGTGGTTTCGATTCAAGGATTTTCCTGAACCTTATAGGAAAAGCGCATGGAATGAATTTGAAGTAAGTTTTTTTAATGAAATTTTTATTAGATATTAAAAATAGTTAATTAAAATACATATTTTTTTCATTTATTGTTGTTTATTTTTCATATGTTTTTGTTTTTAATTATTTATATTATTTTAAATTCGCAGAGCCAATATCAGTGGGATGAAGCCGACGAGTATAAAGTTAGGAATGTTTGGAAGACAATTGGCAACAATCGTTATAGCGAATGCTTGAACTCACTGAAGAGAATAATGTTGGCGATAAGGGACAACGGCGAAGATCGTAATAGACATGATATATGGATTCCAGAAAATCATGAGCAAGATTTCTATGATTATTGGGATGGGCCTGCACACAAGAATAGGAGCGAAAAAGCCAAGATCAACAAGAAGAAGGCGCCATTGAGGAACTGGTTTGGTGGGAGGCATTCGGGCCAAGAAATGGCCGAAAAAGTGGTATATTTTTTTTTGGTAATTGGTTCTTAAAATACATATTAGGGTGTGGTATTAAAATTTTTAGTATTAATTTTTTAATTGTTTTGTGAATCAGGCTGAAGATGAGGGTGTTACGATTAAAGAATTGCCGATAGCGAAGATATACAAGCTTGGCCGAGTGAAAGAAACAAAAGATAGCGAAGGAGTTATAACGGAAGAGTGGGTATCAGATGAAGCTCACCAGGCTTGGGTAAATAATCTATTATTACTATGAATATAATTTAAGAGTTATAAATTCTACAGTTTACTTATTGAATTTTTGGAATTTGTCATTTTTTTTTTGCAGCTTAAATATCTGCAAGAGCTCCAGAGGAAACATGGGCCAGACAGGAGCAAATGGCCTCCATGGGACTTCGACACCTGGTTCAAGGCTCAACCAATGAAGAAAAATCAGATTAAAACATTTTCTACCACAGCAGTTGGTCCGGTTATGGGGGTACAAACCCATTCGCATTTCAGAGGTGATGCCTCTAGTAGTGCTCGTGCTTATGCGGATAGAGAGGCAGCGCACATCGCACGTCATGCAGCGATGAGGGATGAGCAGCGTCGAGCCTATGCGGCGTATCAGTCGGGGCTGAGGCAACAGTACGAGTGGTCGTTACGACAGTGGGAGCACAACAAGCTACTCACGGATAGTCTGAGAAACATGTCGAGGCAAAACGGACAGGAGCCCCTAGATTTGCCGTACCCGGATAGACCACCGCCACCCGAGGGCCTAGACGATCCATTTCCTGGTAATGATAGACCGGTCACTCGCTCTCCTGTAGTTATGCATAGTAGTTCGCCTACACAGCGCCACCATCCGCCGCAGCCCGCTTGGCGAGGGAGTCCTACCCAGCGTTCGCAGACTCACACTTCTCTGACCCCACGGCATACGCATCCACCTCCTCAGGCTAGTACACAGTATACACATCGCTCGAGATCCTTCTCGCCGCATCGTGATGACTACCACCCATACCCTGAGGGCGGTATGTACTACCCAGACACGTCACATATCCTTCGTCGAGAGCGGGAGCCTGAGCATACGACATATCAGCGGACACACCATGAGTCGTCTCACCAGCACCCGCCCCATCGTACGGCATATCAGCGACCACACCAGGGTCGAGGGGATGCGATGTACCATGAGATGAGTAGGCCGAGGACTCAAGACCGCGGTCTCAGGTTCGAGGAGATGTGCAGTATCAGGATGTGGGTAGGCCGAGGTCTCAGGGTCGAGGGGATGCAGCATTACAGCAGCCGACGCAGCAACAACTTGATGGGGAGTTTGGCATTTTGGATCCAGAATCAGTAGCTGAATTTCAAAACTTTGTAGATGAGCTTAATAACGAGTTTCAGCCTTCTAACCCCCAGCCTAGTATCCCACCTCATGCCGATTATATATTGTGGATCTTATGTGTTATGTTTGTTATTGTAATTTTTGTTCCAAATATGTTATTTTTATTGGGACTCTTGTTATTGGGACTCTTGTTATTGGGTCTATTGTTATTTGTCGTGGTGTCCTTATTTTTACTTTTCCTAAGTTTCATTTTTAAGTTGTTATTAAATAAAAAAATAAAACAAATCACAAAATTAAGACATAGTCGAACAATACAATGAAACCATACATGAGAAGTTGAAAATTGAAATACAAGTACATATTAGAACTAAACATAATCCGGGTCGCTACTGTCATTATCTTCGACCATCTCCTCTTCTCCCTCCTCATCATCCCCCTCCTCGTCATCATCCTCGTCAACCTCATCGTCATCATCATCCTCGCCACTGCTCACTGCCACGGGTTCCTCCTCAATTGTCACTGGTATAGATTGGCCATCCACTGATAACTCTGTCAAGTTAAATGATGTAAAGTCAACGAACAATCCGGACACAGGAACATTTTCTTCTTGGAATACCGTTTCAGGTAGACCTTGAACTCCTGGAGCTTCTGTCACTTTATTAGTCATAGAACTCATGTCAACCACGTGTCTCGCTGGAGTGTGAATCACTACCCACCATCCCCTTCTTTGTCTGTTCTTTTGACATGCATATGGCGTATAGTACACTTGTTGCGCTTGGCTTGCTAGAATGAATCGTTCGATCTCCCCAGACGGGAGACGACGCATTGGATCAAGCTCGATCAAACGGTATGACGGGTGGACTCGCAAACCACGAGAGCTGGTATCATACCATATGCATTTGAAAAGGAAGATAGATTCTCGGTCTTGGTATTCTAGCTCTAGGACTTCGGTCAAAGTCCCGTAAAAATATGTGTCTTCCTGCTCGTCACTGCACCACTTCACGCATACCCCACTGTTCGTCGTCTTTTTCCCAACGGCGTATCCATCTGTGTGAAAACGAAGACCGTTTACCACATAGCCATTTTCCCAACTAATCACCTGATTCTTTGGTCCAAGTGCTAGGTTTAGCAAACGCGGATCATACTCGCGACGATTGGTGAATACCATGTCTTTGAACCATCATACAAATTGATCGTTCCGTCTTTGATGGATTGCATCATCGACTAACCCAACACACATCTCCTCATCGAAAACACTGATATAACACAATTTGAAAAATAATTAATGTATTTATTTTAGTACGAGGACTTAATAAATATTTATATATTATTTATCACTAACCGTATCCAGGGTTCAACCTCCGGGCAATTTAAAAAGATATACAACTCGGCAGCCTTGAGCTCGACGGCGCTTAACCGCCGTATGCGAGACGCTTGTCCTACTGGCGAACCGACCTTTCGAAAGACGGATAGTCGTTGAGAATCATTAGGATCAACTCTTGTCTCGTTTCTACCCAGTCGGACCAGACGTGTATCGAAATCATGCTCAAAATAATGATCGCAGAAATTGGTCATCTCGAACGTCAGGTACGCTTCAGCAATAGATCCCTCGATCTTCGCCTTGTTACCGACACTACCCTTCAAATCGAACATACGCCTGAAAATATAAACCAAAAATTAGATATGAACGATATAGTGAATCAATGTAAATAACTGTAAATTCAGTTGTTGAATACCTCTCGAAGGGATACATCCATCGATAGTGCACCGGTCCTCCCATTTTTGCTTCCCATGGAAGATGAATAGCTAGATGCTCCATGGAGTCAAAAAATGCTGGTGGAAATATCAGCTCCAGTTTACACATTGTTTCAACAATTGCAACCTCTAGGCGAGCCATATCAGTTTTGCGAATGGTAGTTGCGCACAATGCCCTAAAAAAATTGCTGACCTCTACTAACGCACCCCATACATCATCTGGTAAGAAGTCTCTGAAAGCAATAGGAATTAGTCTTTGCATAAAGACATGACAATCGTGACTTTTCATTCCGGTCACTTTTAGATTATGCATCTGAACACATCGGCCAATATCAGAAGCATAACCGTCGGGAAACTTCAAACTGCACAACCATTCGCACACTTGCCTCTTCTGATCCTTTGTTAGACAATATATTGCATGAGGTTTATGAGTGCGTCCATCCGATCCCTCCACTAAAAACAATTCACTTCGGTTGGTATACTCTCGCAAATCCAGACGCGCATTCATGTTGTCCTTTGTCTTTTCCGGGTCATCCATGACAGTATTCTTGATGTTGTCGAAGAAGTTCTTCTCGCAATGCATCACGTCAAGGTTATGACGTATCAAGTTTGTTGACCAGTAAGGGAGCTCCCAAAATATACTCCTACGACACCAGTTGTGCTTCGTTCCAGCCCATTGGATGGTCCCCCTTCCTTCTCCGAAATCGACATTAGGGAGGCGATCAACATGACGTTTCATTTGCGCCCCTGTCCTCCTACGCAAAGGTGGGTCAGTCTCTACGTGGTCCTTGTAGAAATCGGTATCATTCTGCCTCAATTCGTGATCTAACGGAAGGAATCTGCGATGACAATCGAAGAAGCTTGTCTTCCTACCCTTCTTAAGCTGGAATGCTTTCGTGTACTCCATACAATAAGGACACGACAGCTTTCCGTGCGTACTCCATCCAGACAACATCCCATACGCTGGGAAATCACTAATAGTCCACATAACAGCAGCGCGTAACTTAAAATTTTGTTGTCTACAGCTATCCCACGTCTGTACGCCGACTTGCCACAAAGAGACTAGCTCATCAATCAAGGGACGCAGGAAAACATCTAGGTTCTTCCCAGGGCTATTAGGGCCAGGAATGATAAGGCTTAAAAATATGTACTCTTGTCTCATGCACATATCTGGTGGGAGATTGTATGGTGTTACAAAGACAGGCCAACAAGAATAAGGACCCGAAGAGCTGCCGAAAGGGGCGAATCCATCGGTGCACAATCCTAGCCTTACATTTCTATCCTCAGCGGCAAAATCAGGATGATGATTATCAAAGTATTTCCAAGCATGGCCGGATGCCGGATGTATCATGTGATCCCTATTCTCACGACAATTGGTATGCCACGTCATGTGCTTAGCAATTGATCGAGACATGTACAACCGTTGGAGTCTGGGAGTTAGCGGAAAGTACCACAACTTCTTACGAGCGATTGGTTTGTATCTATTTCTTGGATTTCGAAAGGGTTTGAAACGAGGTTCCTCACAAACGGGACACGCTGTATGTTCGATGGACTCGAACTCCCCGTAGAACAAGAAACAGTTATTTATGCACGCATCATAAGTTTTTGCACCTAGACCCAAACTTTTCATAAGTTTTTTCATTTGGTAAACAGATTCAGGTACTTTATCCCGATATTCATGAGGGAGCAAGTTGTGAATTATTTTTATTGTGTTGTTACAAGATATATTACTAAGCTTTTGTGATACCTTGTTCGACATAAACTGAGAAACCCATCTTAGTACAGTGGTTGGGCTCCCTATGAATACAGGTTCTTCTGCATCACTTAGCATTTTAAAAAAAGCTTTTGCCACACTATTGGGCTCCTCGATTGCACTTGCCATATTAGAAGTGACGTTAAGAAATTGACCGCCAAATGCGTCATCGACCATATTCCTCATTAGGTCATCTCCTTGACCCCCATGACTATGTGATGATGACCCTATTTCAACGTTTGAGTGTATATTACCCCCCGAGGTGTCACCTAACTCACCGTGATAAGCCCATATCATATAGTGTGGTACGAACCCCCACTTATACAAGTGCATATGAATAGTATTCCTATTTAAATATTTGGTGTTGGTGCATTTTCTACATGGGCAACGAGCTCGACCACGATTCAAATTACTACTATGCGAGAATGCGTAATCGAGAAAGTTCGACACACCAACCTCAAAATGATAATTCAAGTGTTCGTTTTCGTCTAGCCTCTCGTACATCCAACGTCGATCAGACCACCAATTACTCATCCTTCGTTATATTTACTGAAAAAATAACGTTAAACGAAATTAATAAACAATTATTTATTAAAACATAAATATTTAATTAATGCATAATTGACTAAGGTACAAAAAATGATGTACAAGCCTTCAAACGTAGGCTAGCTTAATTGAGCTTCAGGGAGCATACATAGGAGAAAATTTATTATATTTGTGAGAGATTCAAAAAAGTATTGAGAGATTGAAGAGGAATTGTTGAGTGATTCAAATGGATGGACGTTAGTGCTTAAATAGAGTGAGCAATGGGGTAGAGTTCATCTTTGCATGAGAATTTTTCAATGCATAATTACTTGCATGGGAAAATTTCTATGCATTGATAGGTGATGAATCCCAAAATTGCGATGCAAGATATATTGGCATGGAAAAATTTCCATGCATAGAACAATTGCATGGAAAAATTTCCATGCATGGAACAATTGCATGGAAATTATAGCAATTGCATAAAAAAAATCCCATGCAAAGATTGACTATGAATCCCAATATTGCGATGCAAGAGATATTGGCATGGAAAATTTTCCATGCATAGAACAATTGCATGGAAATTATAGCAATTGCATCGAAAAATCCCCATGCAAGAGAGCACAACATGGTAATATTCCCATGCATTAAGCAATCGCATGGAAATTATAGCAATTGCATGGAAATATTTCCATGCCAAAAAATACAAAAAAACATTTCGGGTTGTAAATGTAATTATTCAAAAGTTGCAAAACAACTCAAATTTAACTTTTTCTACCACCAACGTCTTCTAAACCATAAGTAGGAGTGTTCTTTAAAATATAGTAAAAAACGGAATAACGAAAGACGCAAATAAACATTTCAGGTTGTAAATGTAATTATTCAAAAGTTGCAAAACAACTCAAATTTAACCTTTTCTACCACCAACGTCTTCTAAACCATAAGTAGGAGTGTTCTTTAAAATATAGTAAAAAATGGAATAACGAAAGACGCAAATAAACATTTCGGGTTGTAAATGTAATTATTCAAAAGTTGGAAAACAACTCAAATTTAACTTTTTCTTCCACCAACATCTTTTAAACCATAAGTAGGAGTGTTCTTTCAAATATCGTAAAAAATGGAGTAACGAAAGACACAAAGAAACATTTCGGGGTGAACATGTAATTAGTAAAAAGTTGCAAAACAACTCGAAATCCACTTTTTCTTCCACCAACATCTTTTATACCATATGTAGGAGTGTTCTTTCGAATATCGTAAAAAACGGAGTAATGAAAGACGCAAATAAACAATATAACACTATATGATCTTCAACTCTAAACCCTAAACCCTAAACCCTAAACCTTAAACCCTATATAAGTATACTCTATCATACTAAAATTTTATTTTCACATGTAGAGAGTGTCAATCAAGTCCTCTCGTCGATTTTTTTTACCATATGCTATGTTATTAAAAATATAAGTGTTCTTCAAAATTTTGTCAAAATCGGAGTATGGAAAGACGTTTAAAAAATATTTGGGGTAGAATATCTAATTATGCAAAAGATAGAAAACGACATCAAACCTCCATTTTTTTAACCACTATTTTAATAAAACTTATGAGGAATATGTACATTTAAAATTTGTCAAAAATACGGAACGAACAATGTTTAAAATACTTTTGGAGTCGAAAATATAAATATAAATTTAATAAGTATGAGTCTTTTTATAAATAGTAATAATTCACGCAGCCAAGCAATATGTATTTGCATGGGAATTTTCCCATGCAAATATGTATTGGCATGGGAAATTTCCTATGCAATAGATGCTGCATGGAAATATTCCCATGCATTATCTGTCGCATAGGAATTTTCCGATGCAGTATCTTTTGCATGGGAAAATTCCCATGCAAATAGTATCCTTGCATCCGAATTTTCGGATGCTAATTTGCAACCTTCCCCTATAAATACCCCACTTATCATTCACTTCTCATTCATCCAATTCTCTATTCTTTCTCTCTCTACTTCTCATTCATCCCCTTTTCTCTTCTTTCTCTCTCTACTTCTTCTTTCTCTAAATTTATAATAAATATATATATATATATACAGTAATAATAAATATAAATAGACATACGACAAAAATAAATATAAATATAAATACAAAAAATATAAGTATATATACGAAAAATAAAAAATATAAATATTAATACAAGTTTTCATAACAAATTTTTATTATTAATACAAGTTTTAAATTTTTTGTTTTTAAAATATTAAGTATACGAAAATTTTAAAGTAACTATGTATAGATATTACTTTAAAATTTAAAAGAATGTACTTAAAATAATTTTTATATTAATTAAAACAAAATATTTAAAAAGTGGCGGATAAATTTCCGCCACTTTTTTTTTAAAAAAATTTCGTATACTTTGCATCCGAAATTTCGGATGCAAAACCGAACCTTTATACTTTGCATCCGAAATTTCGGATGCAAAACCGAACCTTTACACTTTGCATCCGAAATTTCCGATGCAAAGATTTAATAAATCTTTGCATCCGAAATTTCGGATGCAAACCTTTTTACCGAACCTCCCTCGTACCGCCACGTTGCACATCCGCTCTCGGGTTATGCAGCGAAAATTTCCGATGCAGGCTTTTGTTGCATGGGATTTTTTCGCTGCAGGACAGCTTTGCATCTGAAAATTTCTATGCATCTCTGCATAGAAAAATTTCTATGCAGCCACTTATTGCATCGGAATTTTCCGATGCAATTCTCTTGCCGGGACACCAAAAGCATGGGATTTTAGCATTAGATTTTTTCCATGCAATTGATCAATTGCATGGAAAATCAGACCAATTGCATGGAATTTTTTCCATGCAATTGCTGCGTTTTGTTGTATTATTTTTTGTCGATTTTTTGAAAGTTTATCGACTTTTCTTTGGCATAAAAAGTTGGAGGGCAAAAAGCGATATCCGAAAATAAAGGGCAAACGATTAAATTTGCCCAACAAAATTGATGCAAACTGTTGACTTGACGATTCGAGCGAGAGGTGAGCATAATGTGTCTGATTATAAAAGTTAATTGTCACTAGCAAAGTATGAAAGAAATGGGCACGTTTTCAAAACCACATAAATCCAAGAATATCCATGAATTCTTCAATTCTAAATCCAAGTATATTTCTTCATAACTAATATATCTATTATTGGAAAACGGGAAAAAAAGCATAAGAAAATTAAGGAGGTCGGGAAGTGCCCGCACCTTCCTTGTCAAATTCAAGTAGAATGTGACTTCTACTCTTTTTCTAAATAAGTACTTCGCTTAAAAAAAAACCTATTGCAATATAACCTTTATACTGTACCATGTAAGTGACGTAACCATGGCTTTCCAGTATTTCAAATATAAATGCAACTGATGTAATTAGACGAACCCATTTTCAATAATGGAAAGAAAATTAGGAAACATTATTAGGATCATTGTCTGACTAAAGTTTTTTCTACACCTCTTAGGGCCTAACCATTTGGAGTTTAGGGAAAGTCTGATATCCATCATACTTTTTGTCATAAACACTATTCATAAATGCTCAAAGTACAGGTTTGTCTAACCCTTGCTTTTGCTTTTGGTAAAAACTCCAAGAAGTAAAGCAGAAAAGTAAGAATATGTGCAACTAGCTAGCATGTAGCCCTGCTATATATCAAATCATAATTGACGTAAGGTCGTTGTCGTTGAGTTTTGTTTTGAGTTTAATCTTATAATTAACTAGGCTAATTTTTTGATCTGAAGTACTTTTCTACTGGCAGAAGCTAATAGAGTAAGCAAGATATCTTCATGTTGAATGGCTCGATATTGCTTCAAGTATTGCGAGCAACTCGAGAGCCCTTCTTATGTAGTATGTGGCCTTTCGCTTTTTGGGAAATCTGGGTGCCACAAAACAATCTTTGTTTTAATAAACATCGACCTCCACCTAGCGAAATTCTTGGTGTGATCAAGGCGAAGGTGTGGAGTTGGTTTAAAACGGAAGAGAGGAATTTTACTTACTAGTTTTTTGAATGGTCTAACGACCCTCTCTCTAGTTGTATTTGAATATCGAAGTATTTCTTATACTCATCTTTGGTAAAATTTTCTTTGCCGATAAAAAAAAGTTCTCATTGACTTAATAATTTATATAGTACAACAGGTTTGGCTATATATTTTAGGTAAGAGGAAACTTACATAATATATCGTTATTGCTCTGTTGATATGATTTCAATAATCCCATAGGTCAAGCCAAGTCTCGATTATAGTGAGTAGTGTAGGTTACTCTCTAACGAAGTTGGATGGAAAATTGATTTTGAGCAAGGTTTATGAAACCACAAAGAGGTTCTACGCAGATTACGTTTATGAAACCATAATAAAATTTTAGACAATTATCAAACTATAAGGGGATTTCGTGTAGGTTTACGAAACTAATGGTGATTTCATGCATTTTCCGCAATATTGAACAAAGAAAAGGATAATGCCATACTAAGCAATGACCTGATCATGCAGATTGATGGAATTTATAGATAACCCCACTGAAAGATAATATTCCTTGATGGGATTCTCATTAACCAAACAAGTATATATATATATATATATATACAATACAATAGTCCTATCAATATGAAAATATCTAATCTAATTATATCTATACAAAGATACTAAAATATCTTTCTATCTAATCTAACACACCCCTGCAGTCGAAGCAGGAGGTTCCCGAATGTTGAGACTGGACATAAAATCTTCGAAAAGTACGCGTGAAAGTCCCTTAGTAAAAATGCCCGCTATTTGGTAGCAGGATGGAACATGAAGAACACGAGCTTGACTGCGGGTGATTTTCCCACGAACAAAATAAATATCCATCTCAATGTGTTTAGTACGCAGGTGTTGTACCGGATTCCCCGAGAGGTAGATGACACTAACGTTGTCACAAAAAACAAGTGTGGCGGAGGGGATCGGATGATGAAGCTCCAATAGAAGGTTGTGTATCCAACAAGATTCGGATACCACGTTGACAACACCGCGGTACTCGGCCTCGACGCTAGAGCGTGATAGTGTAGGTTGGCGCTTAGAAGAACAAGAAATTAAGTTTTCACCGAGGAAGATACAATAACCTACGTAGACCGACGGGTGTCAGGACAACCCCCCCAATCGGCATATGTGTAAGAGATAAGCCAAGAGACGGATGAAGGATAAAGATTAAGGCTGAGGTGCAAAGTTCCTTGCACGTAACGAACAATATGCTTAAGAGCTTGCATATGTTCTAAGCAAGGATCATGCATGCGGAGGCAGATTTGTTGAACCGCATAAGATATGTCGGGGTGAGTGAAGGTGAGATACTGTAGAGCTCCAACAAGGCGATGAAATGTGTTGGATCCTCAGAGGGTGCACTATTCGAGGTAACACCAAGTTTTGGTTTGGTGTCGATCAACGTGAGGCTCAATTTGTAGTTGCTCATACCCGTGCGGTCCACAATCTCCTCGACATACTTTTGTTGAGAGAGAAAGAGGCCATGCGAATCACGTGTGACAACGATGCCAGGAAAATAACTCAACGAGCCCAAGTCCTTCATAGCAAATCCCAAGTCCTTCATAGCAAATTCGGAAGAAAGGTGACACATGATAGAGAGGCGTAAATCAGTAGAGGAAGCCATGAGCAATATGTCGTCCACATAGAGTAAGAGATAGGTCGTATCCTGTCCACGACGATAGATAAAGAGAGAATGATCCGATGTGCTATGAAAGAAATCAATGAAAGCAGCATAATCAGCGAACCCTTGGTACCAAGCTCGAGGGGCTTGTTTGAGACCATAAAGTGAACGCTTAAGGAGACACACGTGGTCCGGATAAGATGAGTCCCATAATCCCATTGGCTGATGCATATAGACAGTTTCATTAAGATTGCCATGAAGGAAGGCATTCTTGACATCCAACTGATGAATGGGCCAAGCATGCGAGAGAGCAATGCTAATGACCGTGCGAATGGTAGTCGGCTTCATAACGGGGCTGAATGTTTCCTCGCAATCAACTCCAACCTGTTGAGACCTGCCATCACCTACAAGACGGGCCTTATGCCTTTCAAAAGTGCCATAAGAGTGAAACTTATGACGGAAAACTCACATAGAACCAATGATATTGACATTAGGAGGCGGGGGTTAAACTCTCACATCTTATTTTTAAAAAGAGCATTATATTCGTCAATCATAGTTCATTTCGAATTAGGTTTGGATAATACGATAGAGGGATTAGTAGGAATAAGTGATTAGGAAGGAGAGGCATGGAGATTGAAGAGTCGTTTGGGACGAAATACCCCATGCTTGCTTCGTATAGTCATTTATGGAGAAAGAGATGGTAAGTGAGGAGATATGGGTGCGTGAGACATAGAAGATGGAGGAGACGCGGGTTAAGGGGATGCGGCGCAATACACAGATCGAGGTGACATGATGGTAGTCGCGGTTTGAAGAGAGGGAGAGCGTAGCGCGGAAGGCGGTGTGACGGAGTGGACGTGCACGTGCGGTAGGGTTTTGGCGTGACACCGATTGAAGGAGTTGTGTGTGGAGTATAGGTGAGAGAGGAGGATCGAGAAAGTCATAGGACAATGGTGTTTAGCAAAGGGGAACGTTGTTTCGTCGAACACAACATAGCGGCTAGTAATAATTTATTTGGTGGCTAGGTTGTAACACTTGTAACCACGGTGGTTTGAAGGATAGCCCGAGAAGACACAAGGAGTGGAGCGGGATTGTAATTTATTAATGGAAGTAGAGGGGAAGAGTGGAAAACATAGGCACCCATAGACTTTAAGATGTGAGTACGAGGGATCCTTTTGAAAGAGGAGTTGTAGTGGGGACTTGGAGCAGAGACGAGAATTAGGGAGAATGTTGAGGAGGTAAGTGGCGGTTTGTAAGGCGTGAGACCAGAATTTGGGTGGGACAGAGGCGTGAGCCAACAAGGCGCGCATCATATTTTTAATTGTTCTTATTTTTGTTTAGTTTTGCCATTTTGAGAAGAGGTGTGAGGACAAGATAATCAAAATTGCATGCCTCGTGAGGAGAAGAGAGAGTGGAACGCATGGATAATATAATTAGTGCCATTGTCGCATTGGAGAGTTTTGATGTCACGTTCAAATTGAGTTTAATGCAATTGTTTAGTGACACAAAAATATTATAGATTTGAGATTTTTGAGTAAGGGGAAAAGTCCATAAAAAATTAGTGTAATCATCCAAGAACAATACATAATAGCGCAAGCACGACGTACTTAAAACATGCGACGTCCATATATCACTATGTAAAATATCAAAAGGCATAAAAGTAACAGTCGTGGAAGAAACAAACGGGAGTTTAATGTTTTTCCCAAGGGAACAAGATGAACAAAAACTAATTTTAGAAGAACAATTAACTAGAATATTTGCACTCAAAAAATGTAAGGGATAGGTCCCCGGGTGGCCGAGACGTGCGTTCCACGTGAAGGAGGATAGAGCGGTAAAGTATGATGGTGGCGACGGAGGAAGGAGAGGGTAGAGACCGCCAAGGTTATTGCATCTCATGATGGGATTGCCCGCCTTGAAGTCCTTCACAGAGAAACCAAAGGGGTCAAGTTCAACAGAAACGAGATTATCCATAGTAAATTTACAAATAAAGATGAGGTTTTTAATGTGTTTATGAGCAAGGAGGACGTTTTTGGGAGAGAGTGGGAATGAAGGAGGAAGAACCGCAGAACCCGAACCATGTATGGGAATCATATGATCACTATCAACTGTAATGTTAGAATGAGTGCTCGAATTAAAGTAACACAATAGAGTACCTTGATTGGACGTCATGTGACATCGCCCCCCGTGTTCATGTACCAATTATCATCGTGAGGAGAGAGAGAGAGAGAGAGAGAGTATGCATGGCTGCCTCAAGATCGATCGGGGCATAGTTAGTGGTTGAAGGCGTGGCGTGATAGGCCTACGAGGGATGCGACCCGAATATGCCCAGCTGTCGAAACAGCGTCGCGGGACGCTGAGACCAGGAGGCGGTTTGATAGGGCACTGGAGGTGCAGCCCACTG
This sequence comes from Linaria vulgaris, assembly GCA_948329865.1. NCBI lineage: Eukaryota > Viridiplantae > Streptophyta > Magnoliopsida > Lamiales > Plantaginaceae > Linaria > Linaria vulgaris. Next base: position 103,525,900 of record OX415252.1, read on the forward strand.
CTACAGTCTAGGTGCGACCCATGGCGGAAAGCTCTAGGTTTGCTGAGCCCACAGGGGCGGCTGCTGAGAATATGGATCGCGATTAGGGTAACTGCGACCGCCGTGCCCGTTTTCAAGACCGCCGCGGCTGTTTCGTTTCTTCTGCGAACGCGACCACGTCAACGACCCCTATAACTAGAATTTGGTTGGAAAGAGGGAGCGGGGGCGTGATCCGGTGCAAGTTGGTGAGTCGCGGTGAGAAGAGCGGCATCTGCGGTGCGAGCAATGCATTTGGAGAGGCTGGTTTCCTTAAGCGTCATCATGGAATGCGCCTTGGAGAAGAGCGGAAGGGGGTCGCTTTGTTGAATGAGAGTAGCGACTCCGTTTAGGCGTCGCTTAGTCCAGCCACGAGTTGAAGAACGAGGCGGTGGTTCGTGACCGGTGCACCGACATTGGCGAGTTGGTCGACCAATATCTTTAGTTTTTGACAATAAGTTGTCACGTTCGAGAAGTCGTCAAGAACCATTTGAGAGAATTGGTTCTCGAGATGAACGTAATGAGAGTTCTTATTGTTTTGAAACAATTCAGCAACACGGGTCCAAGCATCCAAGACGGTGGAGTTCGTTGCCATGACCGTGTGGAGTAGGTTGATGAAGATGGTCCCGTAGATCCCTTGAAGAGTAATTGCATCGAGACGATCCCATAGGTCGTCCCGTGTGAGAGTATTGTAAGCGGAAGAAGGAGGCGTGATGTGATTGAGAACTTGATACGCGCGAGCGTGGATTTTGAAAAGTTCTGACCAAGATGTGTATTGTCTAGTTTTCGAATCTAACGTGATGGGGATGAAGTTTTTAACGTTAGAGACGACCAAAGCCCGATGGAATTTGGAGGGTTCCATTGTGGCGGTCGAGGTGGCACCAGAAAGAGAGGAGGCGACGGCGCTGTCGAATTTAGGGTTGTCGTCGTTAGAGTTGGTCATTATTTAGAGATGAGAGAAAAGAAGAGCATATGACTTTGTACCATGAAAGATAATATTTCTCGATAGTATTCTCATTAATCAAACAAGTATATATACACAATACAAGAGTCCTATCAATATGGAAATATCGAAACTAATCATATCTATACAAGGATACTAAAATATCTTTCTATCTAATCTAACACCCACCCTCTAATTACCACAAGACTCATTGATTATCCCGACCAGATCTTCGAATTAACTAATTGCAATCTAATATTTCAAGAAATTTAAAAAAATGGTGCTAAAAAACTTGAAAACGGAGAAATGCAAACTGTCACAAATCAAAATAAGAATTCATAAACACCACGAACGAGACTCTACCAGTCAACGTCATAACACCACATATAATAACTACAAATACATTTACATCCATAATTTTTGGTACTGGTTACTATTATAAGGAGAGACATCAGACATATATATTTCACCTAGATATTTGGCAAAAGAGGCTATACATGGGAAGAAAATGCAAGAGCCTACGTTCTATACTGAAAAAACTTTTTTTTTTCAGTCGCTGCATGTTGGAAAAATATGGATTTGAATTTGTACCTTACCAATCAAAAGATGCGGTTTGTATAACTATTAAAATTAATTATCACATACATGCACACGCGTGTATCCAGTATCCCATCACTGGGAAAAAGAAGGATGGAAACAAGGAGAGCAGTTTATGATTTAATGCAACTAATTAGTACTCCTTCCCAGTTCCCCCTTAGTTAGTTATTGTCAAAACTGATTTAATCCTTAATCTTGATCATTATACAGTGCACAATAACAAATAACAGAACTTTCATTGAAAAAGAACTCAATCACGGAACACTTGACAATTAATTGTTATAAGTACATTATCACTTTATCAGGTATCAAAAATCTCGGCAAGACTCAATGTACAATATAGAAGTACGTAAGTGGAACAACTATGAACTATTCTTTGATTTACAAACTAAAATGAGATCAAAACAAAAATGCATGTGCGTGCCTATACATTATGAAATATATCTCTATGACACGTTGGCATTAATGTTAAATGGCTCTATATCATATGACGAGCTTACAAAAATATAGTTAATTGAAATGCATGAGTTACAGTTAATCGTTGCAATCGTGCCAGCATAGTAGCATGGTGATGCAGCGGCGAAGGATATAAAATCTGCCCCTCACCTCCTTCGCCCGCCGCCCACATTTCTCTCCCAATGGCCTCATTGTGACGCCACCGCGTCCGCCGCCCCCACTATTTACTTCTTCTAAATTCATATTGCCGAATAATTGAATATTGAATAATATTGTTTGCTGAATAAATGAAGTATACTATACCAATAATATAATAATGATAGGAAGTATATATATGTAGTGGATGGATGCCTAAATGAGGATTATTATTCAGCATATCACTTCACTCGATCGGGATCCTCCTCTTTCAAGTGGGGGCCTGCTCAATTTATACGTACTAATTAATCCAATTTTGTCCACTTCCTCTCTTTAAATTTTCAAAACTTTTTCTCCTCAGATTAATTGATTGGAGAGTTTGATAAGACGACATAGGTTGCCAAATATAATTAAAGTAGTAGAAAGTGAACCTTATGTTTCTTTGTGAGATGAGATTTTAGGCACAAATTTGTGGTAGTTGTAACGCTTGATTTTTAGTGACTACTTCACTTGAGTATGTAATCGCAATATGTAGGACCTGAAGACATGTAATGACCCCCCACCCCCACCCTAATCATGTGTCTGTGTGCGTTTCACGTGTGTTATTGCATGAGGGTGTGGGAGTTGATCTTAAATAGGCCGACCAGAATCAAATGTATTTTATCGTAATAATCAAAGACTGATATGATCACTTTGGATGTGATATTGAAGCTCAACCAGAGAACTCATTATTGAATTGAATATTTTCAAATCTTGTTGTCTTGTTCGCTATTGCCAGCTGCAATCATCTATATATTAATATCACCCATTATTTAGTAATACATTTTTTGGAATACTCTAATGATTGTATCCTCTTTTTCTTACGCAACATAATATTAATTGTGTCGGTTGGGACTTCGTTCATTTCTCGTTCCGATTCAGAAACTCTCGACTCGATTTCACGCTACTCTTAAGTGCATCATCAATACCACAAGGTCTACACCAACTAAAGAGCCCACATTAAGTAGCTCACTACACAAAGTAGATATCACACACACACACACACAAAGTGTTTAGGTGAAGAGGGGGGAGAAGAAAACCCACAAAGATGAAGAGTACCCACAAAAATTGTATTTTCTCTCTTCTCTCTCACTCTAATATTTCTCTCACTAAGATAGAAAATAATGGTGGCTAACACAAATAAGCTTGTCTTGGAAGATAAGGATTCACAAGACTACATTATGGCATAAAGGGAATTGTGCTATTGTTTGGGGCTTTTGGGCCAATACAAAATATAACAACAATCTCCACCTTTGCCCCAAGATGGTGCACTAAGGACGCGGAATCGGAGGACTCGTCATCGTCGGGGCACCTGCAAGTTCACTAAGAAAATGCAAGTGACAATGGAGGATACCAAAGTAAACTCCTGACCACACATGTCAAAATATGTAATCATCACCTCGGCAAGCACATAACATTCAACTAACACATATAACACATAGCACACAAATCATCCTTCACAAAAGTTTAAAATCCTTAAACACGAAGTAAGCTTCTCAACAGGCAAACACTCAGTTCCCATATCAGCAAGATTAAACTCAGAAGGAATTTTGTTCAACTTAACAAGCCCTTTCTCAACTATGTCTCGAATAAAGTGGAACCTAATATCAATATAGTTAGTTCTATTATGAAACACTGGATTCTTACACAGTTGAATATCAAATTGACTATCAGAAAATACAACCACATCTTGTTTTAGAAACCAGTTTCAGACACAAGACGCTTTAACCAAAGAGCTTATTTGAAAGCTTCAGTAGTAGCTACACACTCAGACTCAGTAGTAGACAAAGCAACAATAGGTTGTAATTGAGATTTCCAACTTATGCAAGCACCACAAAAGGTAAACACATAGAAAGTAGTAGACTTTCTATTATCCCTATCATTTGCATAATTAAAATCTACATAGCCAACAAGCTTCACACCATCAAAGCACTTCGAAAAATTCAAACCAAAATTCGCAGATGATTTCAAATATCTTAGAAGCCATTTCAAAGCATTCCAATAAGGCATACCAGGATTGGACATGTATCTACTCAAGCAACTCACAGAATAAGGATTGTCAGGTTTAGACTAACTATCAAGTACATGACAGAACCTATAGCACTAGCATATGGCACACTATTTATTTTCTCAATTTCAGAATCAATCTTTGGAGATTGATCCTTACTTAACACAAAGTGAGAAGCAAGCGGCACATTCTTAGGCTTAGCAGAAGACATGTTAAATTTACTCAAAACCTTTTCAACATATGAAATCTGGTTTAACACAAGAGTATATTTCTTCCTATCCCTCTCAATATTGATGCCTAAAAGTCTTTTAGCATCACCCAAGTCTTTCATAGCAAAATATTCACAAAGACATTGTTGCACATGCACAATAGACTTAAGGCACAGACTGATAATCAGTATATCATCCACATAGATTAATAGAAACACAAGCACAGAAGTAGTATTCTTAAAATACAAGCAATGATCATAAGCACTTTTGACAAAACTCAAAGACTGCATGCATTTGTCAAACTTAATGTTCCATTGCCTAGGTGACTGTTTAAGGTCATACATAGCCTTCTTCAACAAACAGACACAATCAGGCTTCTTAGGATCCACAAATCCCTCGGGTGTTTCATATAAATATTATTGTCAAGATCACCATGCAAGAAAGCAGTAGTCACATCCATTTGTTTCATTTCGCAATCAAAATGAGCAACTAAAACAAGCATAATTCTAACAGTAGTGAATTTGATCACATGAGCAATTATTTCAGCATAATCGATTCCCTCCTTTTGAGTAAATCCTTTAGAAACAAGCCTAGCCTTAAATCTAACATTTTGAGATTCCTCATTCACTTTAAATAACCATTTACATTTCACAACAGAGCACTTAGCAGGTTTGGGGACAAGTATCCAAGTTTGGTTAACATGCAAGCAGTCCATCTCACTTTTCATAGCAAAAAGCCATTTTTCACATTGTTTCGATTCTAAGGCTTCACGATAAGTCCTCGGTTCATTGCAAGCAAGAGATTCAAACACATTAAAGGCAAATGCAGACATTTCAAACACATTGAAAGCAAAGTCAGACATTCTATCAGCCTTTTCCAAAATGTTCCTTTTACCTCTATCCCTAATGAGTTGATACTCTTGAACACTAAGTTCATCATGCACAACATGCTCATCAACCTCATTATACAACAAATTCTCATCGTGTAACTCATGCTAAACATGCTCATTCTGCAAATCATGCTCATTATGCAATAAATGCATATCATCATGCAACACATGCTCCACCTCACTTGAGGTGGTCTCATCTTGATTGTCAACATGCAAATCACTCAGATTATCATGCATATCTAGAGTATTATCACATTCAACAGGCTGAACAGGTTCACAAACACTAGGCACATGCTCCACCTCAAAAGGAGCAGTATTAGATTCAGAATTAGCAACACCAGGCAAAGACACAGACAAGCATAGAAATTCACTCTCATTGAATATCACATCTCTACTTATCACAACTTTAAAACCAGGTTCACTTCTATTCCACAATCTATAGCCTTTAACCCTATCAAGATACCCTAAGAAAACACATTTTTTAGACCTAGGTTCAAGTTTATCACCACTTTGATGCACATAAGCACTACAACCAAATACTCTCAAATTAGACAAATCAAGTGGTTTTTCCGTGAAAACCATTTCTGGGCATTTTCCTCCCAAATGGACAGATGGTGACCTATTAATCACATAGGTAGCAGCACACACGGATTCACCCCAAAACTTCTTAGAGAGCCTAGATGAGGACAACAAACTCCTCACTTTCTCTAGAAGTGTTCTGTTCATTCTCTCAGCAACACCATTTTGCTGAGGAGTATAAGGAACAATTTTATGACGCTTAATACCACATAAAGCACATAATTGATCAAGTTCCTTATTACAGGATCCAAGTCTATTATCAGTTCTAAGCATCTTTATTTTCTTCCCATTTTGATTTTCCACCAAAGTTTTCCAGTTTTTAAACTCAATAAAAACATCAGATTCTTGCTTCAACAAACAAACCCAAACTTTCCTAAAAAAATCATCAATCAAGGACAGAAAATACTTTTTACCGCCATGAGTAGACACACTAGCAGGACCCCAAACATCTGCATGAACATATTCAAGCACATCAGTACACTTAGACTGATTGGGGGTAAGAGGAAACATGGAAAGAAACCTTATGTTGTTTACTTAAAACACATGATTCACAGAAAGGCACATAGGACACGTTATCATTACCAAAATGACCACCTCTTTGCAAAATGTTAAGGCCTTTATTACTCATATGCCCAAGCCTATTATGCCATAACACAGATTTATCATCTTTCACAGCATTCACAAAGTCAAAAACAGGCTTAGCACAACAAACATACAAGCTAATTCTCCTTTCAGCCTTAATCAACAAGTGATTTTTTCAAGATTTTCATAACCCCTTTCCCCCACCTTCCCTCCAAACCATCATCCTCAAGAGCAGAAGCAGATATCAGGCACATGTCTCACATTTTTCAAGGTATACACAGTGCCACAAGAAAATTTAAGACATATATCACCAATTCCTAATACATTGCATATCTTTTTATTTGCTAAGGACACAATGCCATGCTCAAACTTTTTATAACTAGAAAACAAATTTCTAAAAGGAGATATATGGAAGGAACATCCAGAGTCAATTAACCACTCATGTTCAGGCAAAGAACCAGACACAAAATTCACATGATCACACATCATAAAAACATCACCCAAATCAATATCCACATTAGCATGCTTATTCTTCTTGGGATTAGGGCAATCCTTGATAAAGTGTCTAGAATCACCACAATTATAACAACTTCTATTCTTGGACTTAGACCTCTTCTTTCCTTGACCATTAGTTTTCTTACTATTGTTATCATGCTTTTGGTTTTGAAATCTATCATGAGATCTCCCCCTCACATGCATAACCTCACCAGAATCTTTAGACTGACTATTCCCACCCCTAGAATGCTTCAAATCAAGTTCTTTACTTCTCAAACCATTCACAACAATGTCAAGAGTAATGTCATCTCTACCATACTTAATAGCAGATTTCACATCATTATAAGAATCAGGAATAACATTCAAAAACACAATAGGAGTATAATCATCTATATGCTTATCACCAACTTATTTGATATTTTGAATAAGCTTATTAAACACATCAAGATTCTCATCAATATCTTTGTTTAAATCCAATTTCAAACGAAAGATTTTTTCAAGTAAGAACAACTTTCCAGGCAAAGAAGTATCTGTAAACAAGCTATCAAGTTTATCCCAGAGCACTTTGGCAGACTCCAACATACCAAATTTTCTAATCACAGAGTCAGATAAGTTCAAGTAAATAGTGAAACACGCCATCTCATTTAATTCAGTAATTTTAGAATTGTCTTCAGTTTCTAAGTACTTTCAGTTATAACTCTAAAAGCTTTTTGTTGGATTAAAACGCATTTAATCTTTTACTTTCAAATATCACAATCACCTTTCCCATTAAATGGGGCCATACCATAGTGACTCATAGAGGAAGACATGACAACAAATAACTCACGTAAAAGCACACAAGAAACTAGGCACACAACCGGAATCACACCGGAGTCAAGACACACAACCGGACTCACACCGGGGCTAACACATACAACTGATTCACACCGGGATCAACAATGCTGAAAATTAAATCGCCAATGTAAAACCGAAATCACACTGATACCAAGAGGAGTTTAAGTCAATTTACCAGGCAGGATTCCACGAAAGGAATCCCGACTTACCTATGCGCAATCGGAGTGTGCAGAGCAGAAGCAGAAGGGGCTGTCCGGCGACGACGTGGCAGCACAGCGGCGGTGACGTGGTGGCAGCGGCGGAGCGACGAACTAACAACGAAAAAATGACCCTACTTCTCTGATGCCATTGTTGGGAGTTCGTTCCTTTCTCGTTCCGGCTCAGAAACCCTCGACTCGGTTTTCCGCTCCTTTTAAGTGCACCACCAAGACCGCAAGGTCTACACCAACTAAAGAGCCCACACTAAGTAGTTCACTACACACAGTAGATATCTCACACACACACACAAAGTGTTTAGGTGAAGAGGGGGAAGAAGAAAACCCACAAAGATGAAGAGTACCCACAAAGACTCTATTTTCTCTCTTCTATCTCACTCGAATATTTCTCTCACTAATATAGAAAATAATGGTGGCTAACACAAAGAAGCTTGTCTTGGAAGATAAGGATTCACAAGAGTACATTAGGGCATAAAGGGAATTGTGCTATTGTTTGGAGCTTTTGGGCCAACACAAAATAAACCAACAGTGTCGATAACGTCAAATTTTATTGGTAGGTGTGAGTTAATCCGATGACGTGAATGAATAAAAGCTTGCTCAGAAGTTTACTTTTCGACGAATTATTGTAACGTGTTTTAATTATTTCAAGAGAAAAGAGACAAGTCGTCAGTTTCGTTGTATAGCATTTTCCAAATTAATCTTTAAGAAAAAATATTATGATAATCAAAAATGTTAGCCACATGCATATTCTACTGAATTGACCCTATGTTGCACAGATGCTCCAAACTTTTAAGAAATATTATGTCGGAAACGCGGGTGACACCGACATTCCTTAGACACATGTGTGTCAGACACTTTTGATGTGCGTGTCCGACACATTTGTGACACGTTTGAGTTTATTTTACTTATTATCAAATTTTTTTTTTGTTAAAATATAACACCTATTAAACAGAACTTTAATAACTTAATTTGTTAGTTAATCTATATATTATTATATAAAGAAACCCAATGTTATACCAATCTTTTAATTTTCTTATTTACCCCTCATTATACTATTAAACTTTGTTATTAGTAGGGATATAACTGTAATTTATTTTAGCTTTCATATTATTTAATTTTTCTTATTAAAGGAAACAAAATTATTACTTAATTTATCTTACATAAAATTAAGGTTAAATAAATATAGAGTTTCCATCTTGACATATTCAATCTCTAGATATTTAAGTTGTAATCTTTATCATTTAAATTAATTATATTATATTTAAAATAAGTTCTTAATCACGCGGAGACCGTATGCTAGCGTTACTAGTAAATTAAAAAACAAACTTTAAAACTCCACTATCTTCTAATGTATCGCGTCAACCATTTCTTCCAAAAGCTGGAATTCCTTAACTTCTTTTTTTCTTCTTTAATTTTATTTCATGTACCTAAACTTCAATTGTCAACCTAAGTTAATTGTTGGATTTCTATTTAATTTTAATGTCTTTTAATATCAATAATCTTAGATCAAGAGTTTAGAAATGAAAATTTCAAAAAGTATACTTCACTATTTAATTTACCATTTTATTTTGTATGGTTCGAGTTCAACTAATTTACTTATATTTGATATTCCTTTGTGAATGAACTTAAAAATATAATTTAAATATTTTATTTTGATGTTGTTGCTATATGTATATTAATATAAAATATTAAAAAATTTAGACGTGTCCATGCCGTATCCTATCATGACATTTTAAAAAATTCGTATCGCCGTGTCTGTATAGTGTTATATTCGTATTTTAGTATTCGTATTCGTGCAACATAGATTTGACCTTTTCATTCCACCAATATGAATGATCCCTCGGTGGATATTTATTAATATATCATTCGATGTGTATCATTTCCTCTTAAGATATGCTCTTTGTATTTATTATACAAGATTGCACGAGTTCACGATTGATACGTATCCCATCAAATAACACTTTATTCTGATAAGTACCGGATGTGTTGAGTGCAATACTTAAATAAAAGTTCCTGAAATTGACTTTATCTAATTAATTATTCCTTTATTTTCACTTTTTTTTCACAAAAGAAAATAACGAAGTAGAAAATGTTGCTATTCAACCAACTTAATTGTATTAATTATAGGAAATTGCGCAGACTAAAAGGTCGGTTCACAATATCAAAAAGATCAAGTGGGGAAAAAGTTTCCATATAACCAGATCAGACAAAACTGTTCAGCCCATTAATTGTAATTGGTAGTTAATGGGCCTCTCCCCAAATTTTAACTAGGAAAAATATTATGTGCAAAATAGGACTACGCCAGCTTTAATTTTAAATAAAACATTGACAAGTAATGCGTGATTTAGGAACGAAACCTATATATAGTTCGTGCAGCCAACACAGTCAACATCAAAGAGTAGTGGTAACCCGTAAGCCCGCATTAGTTAAAGGGATGGTTATCAACTTATCTACTTTCTTAAAATTTGATTTAATTATAAGTCATATAATAACATAACATGAAGAAAAAAAGATTTAAGAGCCATGTATAGATGTATTATATTACTATTTTCAAACGTTAAGAGTATGCCTAGCTACATTTTTTTCTTTAAGACTTTCAGTTTCAGAGCGTGCATAGTATTCTTTTGCATTTTGCTTGGTACTTTCAAGCAGGTCTTTGTTTTAGGATAGATAAATACTTCTGAACAATGTTTTTGTAAACTGTAACTACAATTATTCCATGAGTTTATATAGTTTGTGGGTAGGTCATGACGTACTCAGATATTTCAGCATATAAGAATTAGTTATGCTGAGATTTTACTACAAGGACGTACCTTGGTTACCTTTTTTTTCTATTTAGCACATTCGAAAAAAAATCATAATGTAGTCGTATTTATCATCAATTTTTAACTAGTCATGAAATCTTGATTGCAAATTTGAAATATCCAATGATGTCATTGATGAATTCGGTGACCACGTCAATTTAAATTGATTAGTAATATATTATGGTGTATATACGTGTTTACCACTCACATTTAAAGTCTCGAACTCTATGATTAAAGTGAAAGATGTCATGATTTTTACTGCTTGACCTGAAGCCCTTAGTATTTGGAAGTGGCTAAAGGGGCTTTCTTGGATAAGGTTGATTAGTGATTGGCATAATTATAATTAAACTAGTATCATTGCGTGCCTAACTTTGTTCTACATGTCTAACTATTGATCTGTTATCCAATTAGACACCTTGATCTTCGAATTCATTAAAGAGCTGCATCATGGTGGCCTTTTTTATTTTTTTGTGGCAATGACACCGGCACTTTACAATGTGATGAGATGAAAATGTTAGTATATATATAACCGTAAATAAACGATAAAAAAGTACAGAAATTTCGAATAGTTGAACCTTGTAACTTTCTGAACTCAATCAAATTATGTATTAAGATTAAATACCTATGCGGACCTATGTATTATCTTTGGCTAGCGATGATGCCAGGCAAAGTCTGTTGCTGCCAAAGCAATTTTAATAAGTTGTCTAATTCACCCTTTTTAAATAAGGAACATAATCAATCAAATTTTCATATCTTTGTTTCCTTAAACTGCGTTTCTTAGTTATAGTAATTATTAAGAACTCAATCTCTACCACGTTTGGCGAACGATCAATAATCTAATTGATCTTTTTCTTCTTAGGTTATATTCATTCGACAAATACACAAATTAATGTTGATAGAACTTTTCATCATTAATTTACAGATAATTAGTTAAATCCACCGAAATAAATTTTCTTCTTTCCACAGTTCTAGAACCTTAAAACATAATTAAGTCTCGAAGAACCCATGACCAAATATTATTTTAAAAGAATGAATAAACTTTCAAATGATTTATTATTTTGTAATTTTCCTCCGGCTCTATATAAATTGAGAAGGGGAAAAAAATAAAACTTTAGTTTATGATTGTTTTGTTCTTGCTTTAAGACAACGAATGAATAATGTTGTTACTTTGAAGAAAAATATGAATAAAATATTGATTAATAGCTATAGGTGAAAGAATTATATTTTTTAACTAATACGAAGCGATTATCATTCGCAATTTCTAATTGGCGGGATTGTTCTTTTAATAACAAATTTAGTAATAATTGGTGTGTACTTTTCTTTTTTGATTTGGGTTTGTATACATGGTTAGGATTGAAGCTTAAATAATATATTTATGTATATATATGTGCATATACTTATACATATATATAATACATACCATCAATTGGAAGGCAAATGCTTTTTTGGTTTCAAATAAGGACACCGATTATATTATTGCCATATTTGTTCTTTTTAGGCTGTGCTTGATTTAGTTAAGATTGATTTGCTTCAGTTACTCTAGTAAGAAAAAGAGATATTTTGGAAATATATCCATTTAATGTTTTTAAGCTTTGATTAGGAAGGATATAATTTAGACAACTCATTAAAATTGCTTTAGCAGCAACATAATTTGTGCTCTGACAATATCCGCAGCTATTATCTTTTTCTTGAAAAAAAATGTCAATTCTTTATTGATAACCGTGTAAAGCAATAAATAACCTTTTTTTTTGGTAAAACAAAGGAGACTACAAGCGTTAGTTCATGTCTTTAGCAAGCAATATATTAATACATTGAGAAGGAGGACTATCCCAAAGGATGTCCACCCCAATAGAACTATTATTAAGCTTAACTAATCTATCAGCTACTAAATTGGCATTCCTTGGAATCCACTTGAAAGTAACACTCCATTGTTTATGTAACAATTGTTGGCACTCTCCCACCAAATAAGAGTTAATCAGCTGTGGTTGAATATCTCCTTTGATCAACTTGTACACAACGAGAGAATAGGTTTCAACCTCAATATAATTCATTCTCCTTCCCCAGGCAATCTCTAAACCATGTTTGAGAGCTAAAAGCTCTACTTCATCAACTGTGGGAGTTGGAACCGTTAGACAAAATCCCCAAAGCCACTGTCCATCATCTGCTCTTACTAAACCAGCCACAGTACCAGAATTTGTACTCTCATTGAGGCCACCATCCACATTGAGTTTGGACCACCCCTTAGTTGGCTTTGTCCACTGCACCCTATCGTGTCTGATCAAGCCTTTTCTCCTCCCTGAATAAAGCTCAAAACTCAACTGTTTTATAAGATAAATGCGTTGATGAACTGTATTCTCTGTGCTGTGGAAAGCTCTAGCATTTCTATGTTTCCAGGCAGTCCATAAGCAAGCTAAGAAGATCCACTTCCATGCTGAATTAGGCCTGATTTGATTCCGAAGTTTCAGTCCTTCCAGATTAGCTTGCAACCAAATATCATCAGATAACTCATCAAACTTTGACACATACTGTATATTGATTAAATGTTCAAAGTAACGTGATAGTTTGCAAAACTCATTATTTCTTCAAACTACACTAAAAAACTTAACATACAAGACATAAAATTAAATAATTTTTTTTTATGAATATCACTATCCTGGAGGGAATAGGAAAAGAGACATACAAGACATTTAATTAAATTGTTTTTATATGATTATCGCTATCCTTGAGGGAATAGGAAAAAAGTAGTTCGTTTCTACTAGTACTCATTATTTGAGTCTTCTAACATATTGTGTGGCCTCTAAGAACTATAATACTCACATAGGAGTACAATACATCTATCTATACTAAAAGGTGGTTATCTTCTATCTTCTACTACAATATAAGAACCGAAAAACTTTTGGACGTTAACTTTTCTTTTCCAATTTTGCCCTTTATTTTTTAATTCTTTATTTTTTCAACTTTTGTTAATTTCATGTTTTGACCTTTAAGTTTTAACTTTCTCATTTCTCCACCAAAATTTGCTTATTTTTGCTCTTTATGTTTTTGTTATTTACTTTCTCAACTTTTGTTAACCGAAAAACTTTTGGACGTTAACTTTTCTTTTCCAATTTTGCCCTTTATTTTTTAATTCTTTACTTTTTCAACTTTTGTTACTTTCATGTTTTGACCTTTAAGTTTTAACTTTCTCATTTCTCCACCAAATTTTGCTTATTTTTGCTCTTTATGTTTTTGTTATTTACTTTCTCAACTTCTGTTCATTTCATGTTTTGACCTTTAAGTTTCAAACTTTCTCATTCCTCCCCCAAACTTTAATTACTTTTGCTCTTTAGTTTTATTTATTTACTTTCTCAATTTTTGTTAACTTCATGTTTTGCCTTTTGTTACGTTTCAAGACATAGAGCACGATGAGGCTGCCGCAATGATGTTGGCATCTGGTATCAAGGGTGGAGCCACCCTGAGGGCTGAGTTGGGCTTCAACCTGGCATCTGGTATCAAGGGTGGAGCCACCCTGAGGGCTGAGTTGGGCTTCAACCCGGGGTCAATTCTGACCCTAATGTAATAGGTATTTATGGAAAAAAGGAAAAAAATGTATGACGTTATCAAGTGACACAGACTTAGACCTTTTGCACCTAAGAAGCTGAGATGTGCGGCTTATTAAGTGCTCCAATACCAGCCTAAATCGAAAACTGAGGATCAGAGAGAGAGAGAGAGAGAGAGAGAGAGAGAGAGAGAGAGAGAGGTATATACAAGGAGCTGAGCTCAATGAACGGTCCAGATCAATCTAATCTAATGGCATTAAAGCTAAGGATTTGTTCTGCACTCTACTTACAATTAAATGAGTTGGCCAAATCCTAGCCACGTTCTAGAGAATTCTAACATTATTATATACAAGGAAGAATCTAGAGTTAGCATATTTACATGATAAAGCCTAAGTGTTGGAAATCTTTTGGAGCGACCCTAGAACTCTAGTTGTTGGACACGTCAGCCAAAGTGCGGGACGCTTGGGTGCCTGGCACTTGCTGCGGGCTGGATGATACGGGCTCTTGCTCGCCGGATAGGGCGGAAGTATGGCCACCCATGAAATCCTCATTTAGCAGAATAGGCAACGTCCCTGACACTTGGAACTCCAAAACACTTTAATATTGTCCCAAAATTGACATAACTTGTTCTCGATCTTTGATGAGCATTTATTTAGCATGATTTAGGTATCTATTTTCTTATGCTTTTGAATACTTATGATGACATATTTACTTGTTTTATTATTATTTTCTATTTTCTTAGGATTTTATAAAGTCAAGGAAAAATGAGGCCAAACTTGTTGTTTTTAGGCAACAATGAGTCAAGACACTACTTCGGGATGTTCAGAAGCTACGGAAGCACTACGAAACTACACAAAAGGAGAAATACCGAAGATAGCGCGATTGAAGAGGAATACATCATGAGACCATATGGGGAAATCAAAATGGCACATGATCAAAACAGAAAATGGGCCAATTGTCAGAAACTCTAAAATGAAGCCCAGAGCAGAGAAAAACTATAAACATGAGGCTACATTCAGTAGTTACAGCACAAGCTCACCATCACTCCTAACCACTTTCGAACATAGAAACCCTGAGAGTTTGTCACCAGAGAGAAAACACCATCAAAGTCTCGTTCTAGTTTAGTTGAGTCATTGTTCTAGGAGAAAATAGTTCGTGAGGAAGAAGATAGCAAAAGAGAGTCAAGAAGAGAGTCAAGCAACAACGTTCCACCGAATTTGAGAAGATTTTCTTTATCTCTTTACTTTGTCTGTGATATTTACTTATTTACTGATTTTTGAACTCATGACTATGAGGAGCTAACCTACTCGTTGTTTAGAGTAGGGGAGTAACTTTGATTTATAAATATGTTTATTTGCTTTACTTGATGTGTGTTTGATAATCTTGAATGTCTAGATTGAATAGTTAATTATAATGTATAACTGACGTTACTCCCGCTCAATAAAATGGAAGCACCCATGCGGGGCCGCCCAGAGTGTAGAATGCTAAGGATAGTTGACTTTCGAATTGGGAAAGCAACTGATGTGCAACCTTTTAGATAACACTAGATCAATTTTGATTATGTAAGTTTTGTTAACACGATTGAGATGAATTAATTGGATTGCAGATTTGTCATCTCTTCTAAAACCACTGATAACTGGGTTGGTCCGTTAAAATGGTAGGTTATTAGAGACTCATAGGTGTATGGTTGGGATAAATCATGCCGTATGTCACATATCCATTAGACATGCAAACATCAAATAACTATCAAGTATTGTAAGTAGACATAGGTAGTTTGTCTATGAACTATTATGATTAAATCATTTTGAAACTCGACCTCTAAACAATCTTTCCAACTATTGTTCAAAACCACAATCAATCAATCAATCATTAAATTTTATTTTTAGTTTAGTTAGTAAATTTAGTTAATCAATTTTTCTTCTAGCATTCATTAGTTTAATTATTTTTATTGTTTATTTGTTTCTTGCAATCAAAAACCAAAAATATCGAATTACTGCTTTTCTGCATTCTTAGATAGATTTCCATTATATTCTAGATTATGCATTCTTAACACTCATAGCATTCATAATCATTCATTACATCCTGCAAACAAAAAAAAAACGATCGTGATAATTATTAGTGATTTGCATTTGAGTGATTCATTCATTAATCCACCATTCCCTTTGCGACAAAGTGAAATTTATGTGTAACATTCTTGTGTTAACTTATATATTATTTTATTACAATTAAAGAAACCCATCAATCTTCCAACTCGCCTTTGTCTCCAGCCGTCCCTTCCATCGCATTCAGTATTCCCGCCAAGCCTTGACCCCTCAATGCTTGACAGTCAGCTTGACAAGGATCTGACAAATTGTGTTCATTTGCGTACTTACAAATTTGAATAATTATCACAATTCTTAACTCACAACTTAAATCTTTTCTCTTAATGGACAAATAACGTCTGAACATAAAAGAGGAGAGAGAGAGAGAGAGAGAGAGAGAGAGAGAGAGAGAGAGAGTTTCTTCAAAATCTACAAATTAACATATATCTATATTATTTTGGAATGTTCATACAAATTTAACTTAAATTCCAAAAATTACTAAAGGTTGGGGGGCAATCTGCAGCGCCATCGATAGGTTCGCGGGCAATTCCGAGCGCTATCAATAGGTTGGTGGTGGTAAAAAATGTGCCCAAAGGTTTTTGGACGAAAACATCCTCACTTAAAATACGTGCTGGGCAGGTGCAGAGAATCTCCAGTGGAATCTTTTGCCAAATAATTGAATTGGACCACTTTGCAGTGCATCTAATACGACGAGGGGTAGAGAAAATGACACCAAACGATGGGGGGTTTTGATGTTGTTTCTTCTATCAATAATATAGTATAATTCTAATTAACTTTTTGAGCGAAAGATACACACCACGACTATTAGTTCTAATTTAACTTTCAAAAACACTGTATACAACTGAAAGAAAACACAATACACAATTGAAAAAGCAACATATGAAAAGAAGAAGGAAAAAAAAACACAGACCGAGTAGCAAACACTTGACACTTCAAGCAGGACTTTGGGCAGTAAAGCACCCAATTTTAAGCCGATTATCACCGGTTCCCGTCGTTGCTCCATATCGTCAGCCTAAATGCGCGACATCGCCCGCAAACGACGCTTATTCGTGGTTGAACCGAGCGGCCAATCAGGTTTTGAGAACACATGATCCAAACCCTCCACCCCTTTCTCTATGTAATTGAAAATCTATTCTATATAGCCATTTTTTTGATAATATAATGCAACCAGTAATCAAATCAAAATAATTTCTAAGCTATAGGAACTCATCACTTTACAATCTCGTCATGGCCCAATATTGGCTGAAATAACCAAGTTTCTTGTGTCACATTATTGGGTAGTGATTGCCTGGAAACTGACTTGTGCTCATAACTGAGATTTTCCAACACTTATGAGGAGAGACACATCATTTCTACCAAAAATGGTCCCTCTATTTGAATAACACGTGAAAGTTTGGGTTTTCCGATGTCCGATCTTATTTAGTTCTAGTGCTAACATAAGGAAGAAATTATATGGTTTTTGGGTTAGGTTTCAGACATAGAGAAAGATACGGCGCCTGGTCCAACAAAACAACGTGGCAGGGTTTGGCCCCTCGGCTTGTGTGGTAAGCCCTAATTCCTTGTGCGTACGTCCCACAACATATACCCTCTCTTGCAGGAAATTATAAAGAAAATCACCCTTGGGCATGTCCTTGTGGCGCACTCCAAAGACACTTTCAAAAGTAGTGGTAGAATTTAAAGACAAGGATTGTGTGTTTTTCTAAAGATAGCTTTTTCACTTGTGCTTGACTTGGGTCCAAAGTCTTTTTCCAATTACGGACCGGTTCAATTTGTGCCTTTCTTACATGGAAGAGGTTGCTCTTCCTTTCGTCAAGCGAAAAGTTGTCCTAGCTTGTTGAAGTGACCACATATTGATTTGAACCTCCCCAACAAAAGTTGCAATCAAAACCCCCTGAACCAATGCCGAAGGAGGAATAAAGGAGAAGAGCCAATTACACATTTTATTGGTAGGGATTATGGGTGTTCATGGTTCGATTTTTTCAATCATTTGTTCGGTTTTCAAAGAACATGAATCATTGGTTCGCGTAAAAACGATAACCAATAACTAAACAAACAAAGTAGTTTGGTTTCCGATTCAAATTGTTCGGTTTTAGTTATGATTTCGAGTTAATCAATCGCCTATTCTTTTGAGAAGAAAAAATCTGCATAAATTATACATATATAAAATTCTTTCAAAAAATCAAATATATTAAATTAAGAACTTATTCGCATTTCAAACGTGTCTACTAAAAAATGCAAGGCATGTTTAAAATATAACACATATATAATTGAAAATTCTCTCTTTAAAAATACATTATCTAACAATCCACAATAACTTATAACACTTATTTGACAATTCATTCATCCTAATTAGTAACATGTTAACGGTTAGTCGTTTATCTCGGTTTTTTTGGATTTTATGGGTGGGTTGGAACACCTTGCCTGGATTTAAAGAATTAAAATATATCTCAATGATGATTCCAAAAAGTGTCTCCCCTTTTATTTGTTGTCTCCCCCTCTTTATATAAGAGCAAAGTAGCATACAAGTGGCAATTATGCATGTTTGACAAGTGGCACATGTAGTTTATAGGAGCTGAGTAACCTCGTTCCGCTTTCAACAGCTGTCTTCGGGGATGCTGACACATATTAGAATGTTGCCGCCCTCAGGCTTCGATACCCTTTCGGGAGGGGAAACCAATACTTGTCTTTTTTCTTGGGGAATGAGAGGTCCTATCGTGGATCCGGGGGTGCTGATGTCATGTGTTATAGTGTATCCGCATCGTATTTTGATAGGGCGATTGCTAGGATATCGTATCCCTAATAGGATATTCGTGAAGTTATTTAAAACCTCCAATACCTCGCGTGGGAGTTTTACCATGTAAATTACTTATCGTGATGTGAAGAAATAGTGGGGGTACCATTTTACCAATATCGAGTGCGACATCTAAGGCTGTTGATACTGAGGTAGGTCTCCGTGATGTCGTGATGGCATCATGAAGGAAGAAATGTTAACACTAGCCCCCCTCCCCAAAATTCTTGTTGCCCTCGTTTAGAGGCAAGAGGAATTTCGTCGGGGAGTATCGGGTGGTTCTTTATTTTTCTCCGATGACGTGGCACATTTAAGTCCACATTTCCTAGTGGCAGGAAAAGTGGTGTAATAGTCCGAATTCTTTGGTTTTTGCGCCAATTAATGTAGTGTCGTGGGGTATAGGCTCATTTAATGAGGAATCGTGGGTAATTAAGACCCCCTCCACTTCTTAACTCCTAGGGTTATAAATACCCCATTCTTTTTTCCTTTTTTCATACTTGCAAAATTCTCGAGCTTCAGCTTTCATTTATGCAAATTCGACCTCTACTCTTATTTTTGCAATCTTAGCTTTCCTCTCCTTTTCCCTTAAGCTCTTCCAATGGCTTCTCTTTCTAACACCGACTTAGTTTCAGCCGCTTCTGTCTCTAGCGCTGACATTTTGTCGCCCTCTTCTGATCCTTCGGCTGTGACGGGTGTCTCTGCACCAGTCACCCATAAAAGGGGTGTTGCGGCGGCGGGCGGCAACCAAAATGCTCCTAAAAAAAGTCCAAAAAGGCGGCCGAGAAGGGTGTGGTCCCCCCGAAATACCCAGAAAGTGGATGCTACCGTTAGTACTGCCACCAACGATGAGGAAAAAAAGTTGTTCACTAATTTTGGGGCTTTGGGTCGTAATTTGAAGGTGGTGATTTCAACGGCGGACCAGAGGGGGAACATTCCTCCACCGAAGCATCTCACGATGTACTATGTCAAAGTGAAGGCTGGGTTGAGTTCGTTTTTTGCCCTTTTTTGTGAGGTTTTCAAGACTTGCAATGTATGCCCGCGCCAGCTCACCCCAAAGAGTTTTATTGTCTTATCTCTTTTCGTCTTCTGGTGCTTAATCAAGGGGATAAACTGTACCATGGAGAGATTTTTCACTATCTTTGAGTTGTTAATATTCCGAGGGGGAGCTCTTTTCTATTTCTTCGCTCATCGCTTGAAGGAGTATCAAATTTTGGAGGGTAATGTGAGCTCGCATAGTACTTGGAAGAATAAATTCTTCTATGTTAAGCCTTTTGTGGTAGAATGGGATATGCCCCTTACTTGGAGGGTACCCAAATCTCCCGAGTGAGTTTTGGATGATACCATGACTTTTTTGCCAGTGTTCAGGGGCGAAGGCGCTGGTTGAGTCTGCTTCGTATGTGGGTCTTTACCGGACCATGGGTTAAGGTTTATTGCCCCTCTTGACAAGATGGAGAAGCCGTTGGCTGTACCTTCAGAGTATACTATTCATTTTGGTAAGTCACGATGCCTATCTCTTTCAATATCACTTTATGATATTTTTATACTTGGTTGGTCGAGTTCTCACGTTATCCATTTTAATGCAGCGAGGGCTCAAAAGCCTTACATACTTGAGGGCGCAGAACTTTACAATTGCGCAGATCCTCACGATGGTGCCGGGGTTTAGAGAGATGCTTTAGCTCAAGGGGAGGCTATGGTTCTTGATGTGCCGGGGTTCATGAGGCGGCTTCCATGACTGCGTCGGTTCCCTCTTCTCTCCGAATTCTGACCGCCGCCTCCAAATATATCAGCATCTCTTTGACTGATAAGTCTTCGGCTTCTTCGGAGATGGCTGATCTCCCATTGTTCACATCGCCTCTTATGGCATCTGGTCCTTCTGGCACGATTGTGCTTTCGGAACCCACTACTCCCTTCTCGCAAGTTCTTGGTGAGTATTTGATTGTGTTTAAATATTTATGTGATGCTTATGCTGGCCTCTTTACCTATCGCGTGCGTGTTTTTTGTAGATAAGGGGAAATCTCTGATGGTTTCGAATAAGGAGAAGGCCTCGATGGATGAAGCCTTCGACCTAGGTGAGCATCTAGGTATAGACCCCCATTTTTTATCTTTTCTTTTAACAAACATTTTAAAACAACTTTCTTACTTCGTTCTCTGGTTGTTAGTAGGAGGAGAGCTATCGCGAGCTTCAGGGGAAACATCTAAGGTTCCAGACTCTGATTTGGCCTTTCTTTTAGGCGAGGACCCCTTTTTGCCCGTCATCGGGAATGTGCCATCGGATTCTTCGTTGGCTGGGAATGTTGGGTTGCTGGACGAACTGATGTCCATGACCCCAGTGTTTGCCGACTCGTCAATTCCTTCTTCCATGGGGTCTATCCCCGCCATCATGTCAGATCCTTCTATTGTGACCCAATTTCCTCACTCGAGTGGGATTTCTCCAATGCCTTCCTCCCTTGGCCTTCCTACTCTGGGTAACGTGCCCCCCTGCAGAGGGGGTGAAGGCAGATCTTGCCACCATTTTGCACTTCTTTGCCTCAACTAATGCGCTACCAGCTAATGGGTGGCAGTTTCTCCAAGCCCGTGTCAATTGGATGGCTCTAATGGCATGCCCTTTTTTGTGCTTTTGAGATATCGTTAAGTCTCTTCTTTACATTTTCGAACTTTGTTTTTAGGCCCCTAAAGTTTTTCTCGTTGTCTTACTTGAGGTTAGAAAATTGCTGGAGAATGCGACCGTGGCTGAGGAGAAGTATAAGAAGATGGAGGAAGATAATAGAGTTCTTCAGAAGAAGTTGGCTAAAAATGACTCGGCTTGAGAGAAGGCCACGCGACGGATGCATGAGTTCTACCTTGAAACTCTTCAGCTCCACTCCTCTGTATTGGAGCTGGAGGCTCCGAGCTTGGTATTGAAAGAGATGGTTGAGCCCTTAGAGAAGGAGAAGGCTGCGGGGATGTTGAGAGAGGCGGAGTTGCAAAAGAATTTGGAGCAAACCCTTCTGCAGGTGGATGCCATTATGGAGGAGTTGTCAAAGGCTTCGATATCGGGGGGTATTACCCCCAAAGTTCTATAAACGAAGTTAGATAATGTAGTTAAGTATGCGCAAGAGGACACCCTCAAACAATGGTAGGCTGCTTTTGCTCGAAAAAATCATGGATATCTGATGGGTTATCTGCTCTGGGCTTCCTTCAATGCGTTGGGCAAGCTCGGAGGAAGGGGATGTTGCGGCCGGGGGTGGACCGACGCTAGTTGGATCTTTGTGAGATGGTGAAGCCTTCTATCGAAGAAGCTCATGCTCTTTTTGAGAAGCACAGTTCTCGTATTCCGCCTTCACCATCGGATCCTAGTACGAGAATTCCCACTATCGCGGTGCTTTCGAGACTAGTAATCCCTGTGGAGATACTCCTTTCGTCACTTCCTCCGATAGCGGTGCCAACCAGCTCTCTATCCGAGATGCATCCTCCGCCTTCTACTTCAGCTTCACCATCTTCCGATGTTTAGTTGTAGGATTTCTTTTTCTTTGTTGATTGTAGTTATCTTGTTTTACTGTCTTTCCACTTTGTTCATTTTTGTTTCGGTCTTCGAGTCTGTACTTAGAACTTTCCAAATCAATGAGGATTTGCTTCCTTTATGCTTGCGTCATTCTTGTATGGATATGTTTTGACTTCATGATTAAATATTTTCCTGACACTTCTGGGAACTTGAGTTCCTCTCTTTAAGTCAACATTAACTTCTGGGTTTGGATCATATCCCCAGTCATCAGGGGCAGTAGCTGCATGTTTCCGCCACATCATTGCATGAGTGATGATGAGGAATATCCTTTCTTCATCTTAGGAGCCGATGACACGTGTCTTTTTGTTTGGAAGGGTGTGACATGGTGATTGGTTAGAGTTGCCGCATAACCCGGGTGGCCCTTGATTTTAATGTGGGGCCAATTAGGGTGACCGACTCACTATATATATATATATTCTTTTGTACTCTGAACATTCCTTTTCACTTGAGCCAAAAAGAACCTTTTCCTCAAAAGAAAACGTTCTCTCTTTTCCTGAAAGTGGACTCTTGTCCTTTTACACTTTTTCCTCTTCTCCTTTTTTTGTGTTGAACTGATCAGCGTGGTAACTTATCACAATGATAAGATATAAGTCATGACTCCTCCACGTTCTTTCTGCTCTCAAAGTAGTTCTCTTCTTGTTTGAAATTCCCCACCATTACATAGCGTGCATCGTAATCTTGTTGAAGCCTAAAGGTTCCCCTCAACATTCAAGGGAAAGGGTTGAAGGGGATCAGCCATATTCAGAAGTTCATCCCTGGCCTCCGTTACAGTCCCGCTTCAAATCGTGTTTCTTCGGTGAGCAAATTAGGGCGGTATTTCTAGGTAGGGAATCATAACTTCCGATTGATCATTTTTCTGTTTTTAATACTATTACTATGAACCCTCGCGGTTTGATCGAAGGGGGTCAGGTAGGATTTGCCGTAAGTACGAAGTTTTTAGATTCTATTTTACTTGCTGAGTATCATCTGGATCCCGATAGGTATGGTATTGCAATGCCTCGTCCACACCAAATGGCTTATTATCCCCCCGCGGGGTATATGACGATATACTCTGACCAAATTTGATGTGGGATCCATTTATTCTTCCACCCTTTTTTGCAATCCCTTTTCAGATATTGACAGATTTCTCCCAGTCAACTTACGCCCAACTCATATCGCTATTTGGTAGGGTATATTTTATGCAGTGAGTTTTTGGACTTGCCCCTCACCCCTATCGGATGGGGGTTGTTTTTGTTTTACGACCTTGTCCTAGCGGTCTCCCTTTCTTTAGTTTGGTGTATCGGGACAACCGTCATTCCTTTATGACCATTACTTGACGCGTTACTCCTTCGGACGATTGGAAGAATCGTTTTTTCTTCTTGAAGCCCAGGGGTAGATCGTCTTCTTCCTGGGGGTATCCATTCGATGGGGATTGGTGTAACGCCTCTGAAATTTGAACGGAAACACAAATTTATACTTTAGTCCTTGAACTCTTGAAAATTCCCATTTTTGACCCTAAATGTTTAGAAAAAATTGCCTTTTAGTCTCTGAGCTTAAAAGTTATTCTTTTATTATTTTTATAGGTCTTTAATCGTAGAACATATATTTTAATTTCAAATATTAACCAAGATGACGAATTATCTAAAAAAAATTACATAAGTAAATATGTATGTAAAAAGATATAATTATACCCATTTAAATTTTAATTATAAATAATTGAGAGATTTGATATGCAATTTACCTAATTGGTGAGGTAAGTCATGACATCTTTAAGAGCATGATTGAAGTCAGATTTTTTGTGATTTATTTTAAAATAACCATGATGGGACATGATCATTAATTATTAAACTATACTTTCCGCCTATAAATAATCACCATTGTTCAACATTTTTTACAGCCCAAACTAATTCGATTCAACCAAAAATTCTTGAAATACGACTTCTTTTTTCTGGTGTTCTGCTTCGAGAAAAAATTATCTCATATTTCTTTGTGTTCATTTTCTACCCGAAAATACACCAAAACTTTATTGCACATAAATTATCCATTCGGTCGTGCACCTTCGAAAAATCATAACTAATTATAGAAAAATTCTTTTTGATCAAGGTAAATGGCCGAATACTTCTCATGATGTCCTCTAACTTTCATATGAAGCAATGTTTTTAAAATAATGTTATTTAGAGGGTTGAAATTCCCAAACCGTAGACTGCTATATGAAAATCCGAAAATAGGTTCTATGTTTTCAAGAATTATTTAGCATAGCAAAATTTGGGTACACTTGTTCCTCATGATGTTAGGTACTAGAAAACACAAAAAATAATTGGTATAAAGTCTGTTTGGATATCTGATCGAAGGTAAATTCGATATTGCGACGATTTTCAGCTTATTTTGCGTACTTTATGTTCTTAGTTTAAGATTGAAAATAATCATCATGATTCCATGATTGATCACTCACACATGACTCTTATAAGATATAACATTGGTTAGAATCACTTTAATATTATTTGTGACTATAGATTAATATTTTTGAGATTTTTCAATAGTATATAAATAGTATATTTATCATGTTTAACACACCCTTACATAAGTTTAATAAGATTATCATATATACTTTCATGGTCTTATCCTCTTATAAGATTATGTATCGTAACTTAAACATTTTTTGATCATTTACCTTGATTAGGTTTACGTATTAATATTTTTATATGTTATAAATACAATATTATGTAATTTACGATAATCTTGAAACAAAATAATATTAACCAAGTTATACAATTTACTGGATTGCTTCATAAGATAATTATTTGATGTCATGATTCCTGGAATTTTTGGAAGTACTAGAGACTTAAAGAACGATTTTCCATAAATCAGTTAAGTAATATATTCTGAAGATATATTATGCATCAAATTAAATAGTTTATCATACTATACTAGATATTATATACTTACCATTTGAAATGATTTTCTAACATTAGAAAATTATAACTATAATTATAATTATAAATATATGTTTTCTTAACATAAATCTTGAGATATAAATTACGTATACAAAGTATATTTGATATTTAACTTAACTTTACGACTACAAAGTTTATCGCATAAGATTTTTATCAATGATATTTGCTATTTACTTAAATTAGTATTAGCTACCTTTTTAACAAGAACTTCCTCAAATTTCTATCAACACGAAAGTTGAATAGTACATATGTTTATTGTGGTGAGTTATAATTATTCAGTTAACTGATATTATCTTAATGTTTTTAAAGGTTTTACTTCGTTACCAAACCTCGAACAACCTATATTCCATCATAATTATGTTTTGCATGTCATCCCATAACATGATTTTCTTATTAATTGTTAAATCACATCCTATCATTTATTATTTATCATATTGATTCATAATCATGGTAGTTTTCCGATATTATAATCTCATCTGCTGGTTCTTGAACTGTGCAAAGAGCAACAAACTATGTTGGGGACATGTAGCTCAAGGAGCAACATATATTATCCAGTTTACTTGCTTATTTGTTTATCTGTTATACCCATTGAGACGCCTTTGGGAAGTTGGGCCCATGGATTGAGTCGATTTACTGCAGGGTAGTAATGACTGTCGGTTTAAATAACTTCGTTTGATACCCATTTATCTAGGCGCCGCTTGAAATCAGGAGCTGGCTGTAACCCGCGTGCTGGATCGGCATATACTCGAGCATGTCGCCTGTTTTGTTTGCTATGTCGCTCCTCGTTGGGAGGTATAAGCTAGTATTTGGAAGTATAAGGTTGGATTGGTTTACTGTTAAGGCACATGTTCATAAACTATTTCCAGAATATTTCGGTACCATTGCTACATCAAATTATCTTGTTAAACTGTTTCTATCGGTAAAACCACTCCTAAAAATATATCAATTGAATCATTGTTAATTCTTGCATTACCACTTGTTTTGTATGAATCTCACTAAGTCATCAAGACTTATTCCTCATTTTTCTTATCTGTCCATTCCTCATGATAAGACTGACGTGGCAACGTGGATCATGTGAATATTGTTGCCAATCTTACCTTTTGGAATATCCGTAGTATTGAAAATGTTTATCAACAAAGCGTAATTATCAAAGTTATCAACATATTTGTATTTTTAAGACTTCCGTTGTGTATATTAAAAGTTAATTTTTGTTTTTATCATAATGTGTATGGTTGATCCTAGACAATGACACCCCTTCCTACGAGACGTGTTTTAGTTTGGCTGGATAAAGTGTCTGGCCAACACCGAACCAACTCATCTCGGAACACTACTCATGGGGCGCGACCATCACAATTGGGGTGTGTAGTACCGAGTTCGAAAGCGGATGTGCAAGAAACAACGATTTTGTGTGAGACTCGGAGAGTTACGATATACGCGATTTGTTGGAGTTCTCTGAAGCTATGGCGATGGGGGGTTTACAGGAGGGCGCGGAAGCTTTGGATTTCCCTTCTCAACCTTTACATGCCAACTTCTTCTTTCGTAAGCCCCTTCTCTTCCTATGCTCTCTCATATTGTATTTCCTTATCGTCTGACTTGCTCCATGTCTTTCATTCCTTGCACTTACTGCATGTCTTTCATTCCTTGCAGGGTCGAAGATGGACTTTTTTGTCGTAAGGGCATTTGACATGATGTTTAAGTTGTATGTCTGGCAATAGTCACAACAGGAAAGATGGGGGAGGATCCTCGCTATCAGGTTTCGAGTTGGTTCCAGGACATGTTATTCTGGATAACCCTCTCTTGATGTTAGGCAGGGGGTCTACTTCTTAGGCCGCTGAGATCTCTCCCACTGATGTGCCGAATACCTCTCTCCGAGGGGCATCAAGGGTATCGACTTCTGTGATTGTTCTTTCTCTGAATTCTTCTATGGGCTTAGGTTTATCAACTCTCGGGGAGGGTGCTGTCCCTGCGAGCGTTTTGATTCCCCCTTCGGGTCAAAACATTGTAAATATAGTCGAGGAACGTCCACCGTCCCCTCTCGTCTTATAGGAGGTGATCGTGAGGAGTTACCATCGGGGGTTGATGCCTTTCCTTTGATAGCCCCCGATGTGAACTTTTGTCGTGCTTTCTTAAGTGGTTTACTAAATAGGTTGGACTGTGCGTTGTTGAATACCTTTTCGTTGTCTTCTTTACAAGATCTGGCTTGCAAGGACCTTTGTCAGGTATGGGTTTCTTCGGAGTCCCCTTTTATGCGTAAGCATGTCCGTGTCTAAATTATTCTTTTTCTTTTGCAGCTATTTATGGTTATAAATGTTGTGGGTTCTCGGAGAGATCAAGTTCCGTCCAATATGGAGGTGATATATCGCCATAGGAACGATCTGGAGAGATCTCTCCTCGTTGCCCAAAAGAAAATTAAAGAGCTAGAGACTAACTGTAAGGCCACACAGAACATCCATGACAAAGCTTTGAAAGATGAATTGGAGAAGTCGTGGGACTTAGAACGCCGCCTTATGCTGGAACGGGCACGAGTGGTTTGTTTGGAGGAAAGAATCAGAGATCTTTGAGACCAGATCCGTGCATTGGAGGAAAGGTTTTCCAAGGTTTATGAGGAAAAGGATGTTTCACATCGTAAGATGGCTGAGATGGCGATGGCATATGAAGTGGCTCTAGTGATCGCTTGTGCCTAGGCCGTAGTGGACATATCCACCCCTTGCCCGCTTCGAAAATCTCTCAGAGGGGAATTCCACAATATGGTCCGTATTGGGTATAGGCTTTGTAATGCCCCTGAAATATGAACAAAAATATAAATTTATAGTTTAGTCCTCAAACTTTTCGAAATAGCATTTTTGACCCCAAACGTTTGAGAAAAACTGCATTTTAGTCCTTGAACTAAAATTAACCATTTTTTATTATCTTATATGCTTCAAATGTCTTTAAGAAATATATTTTACATGTACATATTGATCTTGGAGTTTTTCTTACCTAGAAAAACTTACATAAGTAAATATGTGTAAAAATATTTATTTGTTCATATTTTTTTTATAATAAACAACAAAAATAATATCACATCATAGGCGAATGGTTTTGAAATCAGCCACATCACCCTTATGACAATTGAAATCAGATTTTGGTGATTAGTTGTTAAAGAAAGTAAGGTGGGACCTTAGTTAAATTATCTTAACATGAATAAATAAATAAATACTTATTTATATGTATTTTGTTTGAATTAAACATATCATATTTTAAGTTATGGAAGAAAAATCAGCCACATCTTTGTATTATCAGATTAGAGTCTTCATTAGTTG
Source organism: Linaria vulgaris (assembly GCA_948329865.1). Classification (NCBI taxonomy): domain Eukaryota; kingdom Viridiplantae; phylum Streptophyta; class Magnoliopsida; order Lamiales; family Plantaginaceae; genus Linaria; species Linaria vulgaris. The sequence continues at coordinate 103,554,905 of OX415252.1, forward strand.
ACCAAAAATAAAGAAATTAAAGTGGAACCTTAATCAAAAGTATTTTAATTTGATTTTTTGGCTATAAATAGTAGGCTTTATTCCAACAATTTTCACACCCAAAATCATTTAGGTTTTTCCTTCTTTCTTCCTACGAATCTGTAAGTTAGTAAGTCTAATTTCATAGAAAATTCATCGCAAGTTCTTATTTCATCAATTTCTACCCGTAAATACCCCAAAACTTTTATTACGCAGAAATTATCTATTCGGCCCTGTACCTTAGAAAAATCATAACTAATTGTAGAAAAATTATTTTTGATCAAGGACAATGGGTGAATACTCCTCATGATGTCCTCTAACTTTTATATGAAAAATTATTTTTCAAATAATGTGATTTAGAAGGTCGAAATTCCAAAACCGTAAATTGTTGTCTGAAAATCCAAAAACAGGTTCTATATTTTCGAGAATTGTTTAGCATAGAAAACTTTTGGACATTCGTTCCCATTTGGGTACACATGTTCCTAGTGATGTTAGGTATTAGTTGCGACAAAAATATTTGGAAACAAAGTTAATTTGGATCTCCGATCAAAGGTAAACTTGAAACTACGACGATTTTCATCTTATTTTACATACTTTAAGTTCTTTGTTTATGATTGAAAATAATCATCATAATTCCATGATTGATCACTCACACATGACTCTTATAAGATATAGCAATCATTAGAATCACTTTAATATGATTTTTATTTACGAATTAATATTTTTGATATTTTTCAATCGTATATAAAAAGTATATTTATTATGTTTAACATATTATTACATAAGTTTAATAAGATTATCATATGTACTTTTGAGGTCTAATCCTCTTATATGATTATGTATCGTAACTTAAATATTCTTTGATCATTTACCTTGATTAGGTTTACGTATTAATATTTTTATAAGTCATAAATACAATGTTATGTAATTTAAGATAATCTTGAAACAAAATAATATTAACTAAGTTATACAAATTACTGGATTGCTTCATAAGGTAATTGTTTGATGTCATTATTCCGGGAATTTTGGATGTACGAGAGATTTAAAGAACGTTGTTCCATAAATCAACTATGTAATATATTTTGAAGATTTATTATGCATCAAATTAAATAGTTTATCAAACTATACTTGATATTATTGTATACTTACCATTTGAAATGATTTTCTAACATTAGAAAAATCATAACTACAATTATAATTATAAATATATGGTTGCTTAAGATAAATCTTGAGATATAAATTACGTATACAAAGTATATTTGATATTTAACTTAACCTTACGACATCAAAGTTTATCGCGTAAGATTTTCATCAATGATATGTGTTATTTACTTAAATTAGTATCCTCAAATTTCATCAACACGAAAGTTGAATAGTACATATGTTTATAGTGGTAAGTTATGATTATTTAGTTAACTGATATTATCTTAATGATATTAAAGGTTTGACAAATTAATCAACGACGCACAAGATTCTACGTACACATAAAGGTGAGGTTCGATTTCTGATTTTGTTTTGGCCTAGTTTGGCATTCAGCCTGAGGAACTTGGACAAAAAATCACATTACCCGGTTACCAAATCACGAACAACCTATTATTCACCGTATTCTTATTTTTGCATCTTATCTCGTCTCATAACATGATTTCCTTACTCATCGTTAAATCATACTCAACCATGAATTATTTATCACATATTAATTCATAATCATGGTAATTCGTCCTTATCTTGTCAGCTGGTTCTTGAACTGTGCAAAGAGCAACGAACTATGTTTGAGACATGTAGCTCAAGAAGCAACATATATTATCCGGTTTACTAGCTTATTTAGTAATCACCCATTGGGACACCTCTGGGAAGATGGGCCAAGGGATAAAGTCGGTTTACTACCGGGCAGTAAAGACTGTCAGTTTAAGTAATTTTGCTTGATATCCATTTATCTAGGCGCCGCTTGCGGTCAGAAGTTGGCTGTAACCCGCGTGCTGGATCGGCATGTACTTGAGCATGTCACATGTTTTGTTTGCGAGGCCACTCCTCGTTGGAAGGTATAAGGTAGTATTTGGAAGTACAAGGTTGGATTGGTTTACTGCATTGCCACTTGTTTTGTATGAATCTCACTAAGTCATCAAAGACTTATTCCTCGCTTTTTCCTGTCTGTCCATTCCTCAAGATAAGATCGACGTGGCAACATGGATCACATGAATAATTTAGCCAATCTTGTCTTTTGGAATATTCATGTAATTGAAAATGGTTAATCATTAGTACGTAATTATTAAAATGTCAAATTATTTGTATTTTCCAGACTTCCGCTGTGTATATTAAAGTCAATTTTTATTATTATGTGTATGGTTACACCCCTTCCTATGAGGCGTGTTTTAGTCTGAGCTGAGTAAAGTGTCTGGCCAACGCTGAACCAACTCGAATCGAAACGCGACTCATGGGACGCGGCCGTCACATGCTTTGTCAAGAGGGCGTGCAATATTTGCCCAATTTCCTTTCCACCGTCGTCATTCCCAAATTGAACATTACGCAAGTGCTTCCTGGCGTTCCTTCAGCTTTCCTTGTTGGAGTCATTCGATCCTCCGAGGATTTTACGGTGCCCTCCATGTATGTAGCTGATCTGATGGATCTTACTCCGAATCATCATCGCCGTTTGATTCGGGAGGGAAAACGTCCGTCGGAGGATCTTTAGACTCTTTAGGGTAGTTTTTCTCTCTTTCATTTTGGTGTGTTATCCATGTATATAGGTGTGTGTAAAGGTAACTCTGGTAGTTCCCTGCGATTGTTTTAGTTAGTAGATAGATGATATCGTAGGGTAGGATTGCTTGTGGCCCTCCCCGGGATCGTAATTTTGTAATGGCAACCCCGTTTTCCCTTTGATAATGTAAAATTCATCTACTGTAAACAGTTCCTTTATTTATGCACAATGATGCGTGTTTTTACATGAGGTATAGTTACATTAAGCATAGTACTTTATAAGGTTATACGCATTCCAGGTGTTGTGGAGTACTTCCCCTTCAAGGTTCTCTAACTGAAAGGTAGCGCCCCCGATGATCTTAGAGATCTTAAAGAGAACCTTCCCATTTAGGTTGAAGCTTCCCTATATTTTTAGAAGCTTTGTCTCTCTTCAATACCAGCTCTCCCACTTGGAAATTTTTTCCTCGCACTTTGGCATTGTAGTTTCGTGCCATATGTGCTTTGTATTGCTCCTTCCGGATGGCCGCTCGTACTCTCCATTCCTCCAGTAAGTCTAAAGCTAAGGCAAGATTAGAGGTGTTACTCACTTCTTCATATTCTTTGACTTGCCAACTTTCCACTACAACCTCGGAGGGTATCACTGCTTCGCTGCCATAAGTTAAGCTGTATGGAGTTTCTCCCGTGGCTGTTCTTTGAGTGGTCTTATAGGCCCACAGGATACAAGGGACTTATTCAACCCATCTAGCTTTGTGCCAATCCAACCTGGCTTTAAGATTTTTTAACAAGGTTTGGTTGGTTCTTTCGACTTGGCCATTAGCTCGGGGATATCCTACAGAGGCAAAGTGATGCTTTATATCCCATTGCCCGCACCAATCTTCTAACTGCTTGCTTGTGAATTGGAGCCCATTATCACAGATGAGGTATCGCTGGATGCCAAAACGGCGAATTATATATCTTTATAGGAAGTTGATAAGGTTCAGCTTTCACCCACTTAGTGAGATAATCGACGAAGACTAACAAGAACTTCTTTTGGCCTGCATCGAGGACTAGGGGTCCCACGATATCGATGCCCTACTTTGTAAAGGGGCATGGGTTCGGGCTAGATTCTAACGGTGCGGCAGGTTGATGGATTCATGGGGCATAGGCTTGGCATGACTTGTATCTTTTCGCATGCTTTTTACAGTCTTGGGTCATCGTGGGCCAGTAAAATTCCCGGCGCACTATACGTCCCTCCATACTTTATCCCCTGGTGTGGCTCCCACAAGTGCCTTCGTGAACTTCTCTAATGACCTATTCAGTCTCCTCTTTTCTGAGGCATCTCGCATGAGGGCAGGAGTAAGATCTGCGAAAAAAAATGTCATGGTGTAAAAGGTAGCGGGCAATTTTTCGTGCCATTAACCGCTGTTCTGGCTTGCTCGCAGAATAATCCCCCGGATGTCTTAAGCAAGCCTTAATGCTGACCATCCATTCCTCTTCGGTTGGGGTCACTATGACATTTACCTTTTCAGTTAGGATTTCTCCAAACCCGATGCCTGAAGAAGGGTAATATGATGGGTATGTATCATAGTCGTTTGAGTGGTTATCTTAGATAAGGCATCTGCCTCTTGGTTGTCGAAGTGGGGGATTTGGATTATCTTGCACCCCACAACCCAACACTGTCTCCGACGGACTACTTGAAGGTAGTCTCATATTCTTTCTTCTTTGGCCTCGTAGACGCCATTGACTTGCAGCACAATCAGTTGCGAATCACTATGGACTATCAATTTCTGATGCCCTTATCTTGTGCTTGCCTTATCTCGATTAAAAGGGCTTCGTATTCTACTTCATTATTTGATAGAGGATAGTCGAATATGACGGCAAAGTGGAGTACTTCCTCTTCTACTTCACTGTTGGTCAATACTATCCATGCCCCTCCGTGTGTTGTTGTCGTGGACCCATATATGAATACATGCCACATGGGTGGGTTTTTGTCCACTTCCATATCTGCCATTTCCATGACAAAGTCAGCTAACACTTGAACTTTAATTGAGGGTCTGGGGGCATAAGAGATATTATACTCTGTGAGTTCTACCGCCCACTTCACCATCCGCCTTGGGGTTTCGGGCTTGTTAAGGATAGTACGTAGGGGATGCTTAGTTAAAACAGTGATGGGATGGGAGAGGAAGTAAGGTCATAACTTGCTGGCATTAGTAATCAGAGCTAGCACCAGTTTTTTAGTCAATGTATATCTGCCTTCCACCCCTTGTAACGCTTTGCTAACGTAGTACACTAGGTGATGTTCTTTGTTGTGTTCTTTGACTAATACCGCACTTATTGCTTCCTCCCCCACTGCCAAGTATACGAATAATTTCTCTTGCGGTATAGGCTTTACCAGTAGTAGAGGGCACTCCAAGTAACTTTTCAGCTTACCAAGGGCTTCTTCGCGCTGTTTCTAGTGGAAGTCCTTGATGTTCCTTAATGTTTTGAAGAAGGGAAGCCCTTTCTCGGCTGATTTGGAGATGAATCTACTCAAGGACGCCATCCTTCCAGTCAATTTCTGAATGTCTTTGATAGTCCTGGGGGTGGGCATTTCCACGATGGCTTTGGCCTTTTCAGGGTTAACCTCTATCCCCTTCTCTGTTACCATGAACCCTAGGAATTTTCCCCCTCTGATTCTGAAGGAGCACTTTCGGGGGTTAATCTTCATTCTGAACTTGTCCATAATCAATAACGCCTTGTGCAAGTCCTCTGGATGATCTTTCGCCCGAGATCTTTTAACGATCATATCATCAACGTATACCTCCATCAACCTTCCAATCAATCCTGCGAATATAATGGTCACTAGGTGTTGTTAGGTAACTCCCGCATTCTTCAAGCCAAAAGACATCACCATATACGAGAAGGTGCCCGCATCGGTGATGAAGCTGGTCTTGTCCTAATCTATTAGTGCCATCGGGATTTGATTATACCCTTGATATCCGTCCATCGTAGATAACAGTGCACATCCCAATGTGGAGTCAACCAACTAGTCTATACTAGGTAAGGGGTAATTCTTCGGGCATGCATCGTTTAAATTGGTGAAGTCGATGCACATTTACCATCTTCCTCCAGTTTTGGGAACAAGGACCACATTGGCTAGCCATTGACTTCCCTAATCTGTCGTAGGTTAAGTAGGCGTTGCATTTCGGATCGTATAATCTTATTCCTCTTGGGCCCCATGTTTCTCTTTTTCTGAACTGCTTTAGCTTCGGTCTTGACGTTTAGGAAGTGCTGGCAAACTCGCTCACTAATTTTACCCGAGGGGTCCCTCTTCCTAGGCAAAGAGATGGCAAAATTGTTTTAGGACGTAAACAATTTCGTACTCGATCTTGGAGTTCATCTCGGTTCCTATCTTAATGGTTTTTCTGAGACCCCGTCCAACAATTTCTATCATTTTCAGTTCCTCAATGGGCTATACTTTTATTTCTTCTTTAACCTTGCGCTTTTTGCTAGAGGTGATAGTTCTCTCGTCATCCCCCGAGGGGATTGCGTTCATACGGCATTTCCTAGTCTTAACTTGACTGCCCCAAACTTCTCCTATTCCTGATTGCGTAGGAAACTTTATCTTGAGGTGAAGTGTTGAGGGGGTTACCTCGAATGCTCGTATGGATGGTCGCCTGCATATAGCATTGTAGGTTCGGGATGATGCTTCTACTACCCGGTGGTCACGTTAAAGATGGAACGAACTCTCAAATCATATCGATGGAAGAGATTGATGCAGTTGATGAGAGAATTACTGCCAATCTTGCTAAGTTCAATGCGGAGAATCCTACATTCAGGCGTGAACCAAGATCTTTTGGAGAGAATTCTTCCCGTTCAGGAGGTGAAGATTGGTGCACTGCGACTAAGAGAAAGCTCGTTGAAACAGAGGTTGCTATAGTGGCTGGTGAGATTCCCCCTCCTCCCCGTAGATGACCACGACCCTTGGGTAATCCAAGGCCAATTCCGCCAGGGAGCCTCTTCGACTATGAATTTCTGAACGACGAGAATTTGCAGTCGTTGAACATCACTTTAGGTGGATATCGTCTATGAGAAGAGCAGTCGGCAGAAATAATGAGAGGTTTATTGCCTCAACTGGACCGTTGTGCTGTAGTGGATAATCCCGGGTATCTTGGTTTAGCGTGCTTTGGGCGTCTATTTTTTGCTGTTATAGAGATAGTGGTGTACCGATTGTGCCAGGATTATAGTGGTCCAATTGAGGTGCAGGATAAGCATAATTCTGTTATTGATAAGTTGAATGAGCATATCCGTTGTAGTGATAGTATATGTCATACTGCGTTGGCGCGCACCAATGATTCGGCAAAAATTAGTGCTAAAGCAGCTCGAGATGCTCATCAAGCAGGGTTGGTTGCCAAAAAGGCTGAGGACAGTGCTGTTGCGTTGCGTGCCGAAGTCGCTTCTTTGAAGAGAGAGAATGATTCCCTAAAGCAAGAGATTTCCTCTCTCAAAGCATTGAATGCTAGTGCTGATAAGGCATTAACTAATTTAGTTCGCATAGTGCACTATTTTGAATCAGAGAGTTATAGGTGTTCTATTACCAAATCATTCATGGAGTGGCGTCTATAAAATGCTCAAATTCAGATATGAAATATGGCATGGAGCTTGGCATTGATCAGGCCGATCATCTAGGATATCTTAGAGAGGGTTTCCAAAAAGACATGCTGGATATTAGCCACAATCCTAAGATGAAGATCCCAGAACTCGACGGCGATGATGAAGAGGAGTTTCGTGCTCCCAAGCCTGGTGATCTGTTTTACGCTCTATGGCGTGATTGTAAAGGTGGTAGTGTGCTTGAGTCTGGCCCCTTGGATATGAGTCCATCTCTGAGGCAGGGAGAAAATGAATCGTTGTCGACGATTCGCATACTGAGATTGGACGAGTCAGTGATGTCATCCATGCTGTTTGAGGGAATAGCGATGATGAAATTAGTCTTCCTCCCACAAAAGTTGCACCCCCAGCCAAAGCTTGGTCCACGATACTTCTGGCTAGTCTTAACAAGAGAACTGGCTCTCAGGAATTGTCAGCTACTGCCCTAGATAAAGGAAAACGTATCCCTCATGTACCAATTATTCATGGGCCGACCATGATAATGCCAACTGGCATGTATCCCCATCGAGATATCAAAACTGCTGCGCCGGAGGCTATTGTGTCTGAGCAAACAATCAAAGATCGTAACCTGAGTTCTCCTATAATATATGAGTTTGGCGGAGCATTGAGCGATACATCAGAGGGAAATAAAATTGCATTGCCCGAAGGTTGGGCGCAAGCGGAAAAACTTGTTCTTACAAAGGATCAGATTCAAGAGAATTGTGATAATTTTGCTCGTTCAATGGGTCTTGTCCTTCGTTCCGAGTCCCCCTAGTCGTCCGCCGAGTAGCAATATTGGGATATACCATTTTGATGATATTATACCATTTTTTGTTTATTGATAGTCCTGCTTGTCACTTCTGTAACGATTCTCTTATGAAACCTATTTTGTGGCTTGACATCATAGTCTATTGATCTATACTTTACTGTATAGTTTATCGTATCAATGACTGATTTTAGCCCTTAATTCAATCACGTTTTGTCTATTTTAAAGTGTATATTTATTTACTGCATTGCATTCTTTTATTGTACCTTTTGAATCGAGTACGCTCTTGTGGCATTGCCCTCCCCGTGTGGCTACTCAAGGTCTAATGTGGTTTTGACGCAACGCTTTGCGGTGCATTAGGGGTGGACGTTGCGTTGGGCCACTTTGGGCAACCTACCTCCGTGATGACGCTTTGCGGTGCATGATGGGTGACTTTATGTGTTCGACCGCTTTAGGCCAAACATACCTCCACCATAATGCTTTGCGGTGCATAAGGGTGATTTTTTGCGTTCGACCGCTTTGGGCCAAACGTACCTCCGTCATGACGCTTTGTGGTGCATGAGTGGTGATTTTTTTTGCGTTCGACCGCTTTGGGCCAAATGTACCTCCATCATGCTGCTTTTCGGTGCATGAGGGGTAATTCTTGTTGCTGAACTCCTTGATTCCTAATTAGGGTTTCCATCATCATTTCTATAATACTCCACTTACGTCGTTAAATAGATAGATAGATATATTTTTTAATTTGAAAAGGGTTGGGCCCGGTTTCTTACCGAGGTGCCTACGTTTTCCAGTTTTTGTGAGGGACTCAAGACTTTGTAGTTCATACAGTTTATCGACCCCTGATCGTGATTATCTTTACTTCTATGCATAATAACATCTAAGATGTTGCACATTCCTAGGACGTTTTAGCTTTACACCCTGCATAGTTTCTAGGTAATAATAGCCTCGCGAACTGACTTGTATGATTTTGAGAGGCCCCTCCCATATTGGTTCAAATTTTCTGATGTGTTACTTTGCTGCTATGCTTCTTCGGACCAGATCACCTACATCAAAATTTCAAAACTGGACTCTTTTGTCGTAGCTTTTGGCCATTGCCGCTTTGAAAGCCACAGTGCGTTGGTTTAAATCTTCATTTGTTGTACCTATCATGTACAGATCCATCTGACGCAAACATGCTGATTGTTCAGGATCATAATCATGAATCCTGCATGTCGGCATCCCTATTTTGGCAGGCAGAACGGCCTCAATGGCGTAAACAAGAAAGAAAGGTGTTTCTTCTGTCGATGTTCTCAGGGTTGTCCTAGGCTCCTCTGGCCAGGTTTTTCCAGTGTCTTTCATCCTCCTCTCGAGGTAATCTTTCAACGTCTTGTTGGGGGACTCTGTTTGGCCATTCGCTTGGGGATGATAAATGGAAGTCATTTTGTGTGCTATGCATAGTTCCGCGAACCAGGACTTGATTTCCTTGCCAATGAATTGCGTGCCATTATCACCTTCCATATATCTGGGAATTCCGAAGCAGCATATGATATTTTTTCAAATAAATTCAATCATGTTATTTTTGGTGATTGACGACATAACTTCTGCCTCAACCCACTTGGTATAATATTCAACTGCCACCACCAGAAATGTTTTTCGTCCTTTGGCCACATGTAGTGGCACTACGATATCGATCAAAGGGACATGACACGTCAAGTGGTTGTAGCGGTTGCGCATGTATATGAATAAGGTGAGCATGGTACTAACAGCTACCACATCGCTGCGAGAAAGCTGTTGCATCCTTTAGTAAAGTTGGCCAATAATATCCCTGGCACAGAATTCGCTGGGCCAACACTTTTCCCCCTGAATGATTTCCACATCATCCAGCGTGGATTTCTTTCATTACATAATCACCCTAAGTTGGAGTCAGACAATGGAGTAGCGGGCCTTTGAACGAGCGTTTGTATAGTTCTCCATTGTGAATTGTGAACCCGTAAGCCTTATATCGCATTCTGCGACGCGTGTTCGAATCCCTTGGGAGTATCCCTTCCCGTAAATATTGAAAGTGCAGGGTTTTTTGGAATCAATGTTATACAATGTTGGGACAACATTGAGGATAACATTGAAACCAGAGAGCATGTACAAAAATTGTTCTTTAAATTGCCAAATTTAAGTTTTGCCTTTATTCACTTATTAATCAAGTTCCACGGTTTTAGTTGTTTATGTTTATGTCCAAGAAAGTTTATTAATCATAAAGAAGAGCTATGGATGATTCCTTACTTGAAGTTTCCATAATTCAAGTTAAGTTGAATAGTCAACTCAACACGGTTTGCAAAAGAAGGAAACAATATTGGCGGTTCTCTGCAACTTGATTCTTTCCAGGATTCTCCGATTTGAAGAAGATGTGTTACCTTGCTAGATCGGTAATTAAGGAAACACATATTCAAGAAAGATATCGAGTTCACAAAGAATCCAAAATTCAACAAGGAAACAACAAGAGTTACCAAAACTGTGAACAACACATCTTGGCGTGCAAGATTCAAGAAATCTATAAAGGATGTGAAGTTCATCAAGATGAAGACAAGACAATCGTGCAAAACAATCTGAGAGATTAATCATTCTTTGTATTGTCTTCGTCTTGCTTTTGCGAAGTTTTTGTATCAACTATTTACGTCTAGTTCATAGAAGTTAAGTAGTTCGTACTTGTCTACTTCGTTGAGTCCGATCAACAAAGAGCGTGAGTGAATTGTTGTGAGGAACATTTTTGTTAAAACCTTTATGGTTATTTGGCCTAAGGCTCGGAAGTTTTTAATAATATTGAAAACTTCTTAAAATTTATATCTTCTTGTTTTTAAATTCCGCTGCATATTACTTTAGTCAAGAAGATCACAACAGAGTTAAGGCAACGTCAGCTTAACTCTCAAAGTTGTTGTGTCAATCCATGATTCGAAAATCTCAATTGGCATCAGAGCCAAACACCGACTACACTGGTGGTTTGGAGGTGATACAACACAATAGATAGTGTCAATCCCAATATCAACATGGTTCCAGTTTTGGATGGCTCCAATTACGCATACTGGAAGATCAGGATGAGGTCTCACATCAAAGCTATTGATATTCGAGCCTGGCAATCCGTGATCAATGGATACTCTCTTCCAACATTACCAAGAGATGGTGAAGGTGATCTAGTACCAAAACCAGAAGCAGATTGGACAGCAGCAGATGTAAGTCTCTATAACTCTAATGAAAAGGTACTTAATGCTATCTTTAGTTGGGTTAATCATCACATGTTCAATTTGGATATACTTGAATTACATTGTGAAGGAGATTCTGTTGTTAAAGATTCTAAATATAGACAACTGCTTCAGCAATTTGAAAAACTTGAGATGGGTGAAGATGAAAGTGTTGACAGTTATTTTGAGAAAATTCTTGATATTGCTAACCAATGTGAAAACCTAGGTTTTGCTATGACCAATCAAGAAATGGTTTATAAAGCTATGAGAACATTGTCATCTTAATTTGCTCTCAAGAAGATTGCAATGAGTGAATCTAGGAACCTTGCTAATCTACAGTTTCAAGTCTTGATGAATACTCTTAGAGAACTCAAGATGAAGCTAAATGCTACCATTCCAAGGTAGATGAATCTGTTATGTGGCACAAGAAGTTATGACATGTGCACTATAGAAATCTGGAGAAACTACAGAAGTTAGAGGCTGTGAGAGGACTGCCTAAGTTGACTAGCCCAGGTAAAATTGTTTGTGAAGACTGCCTGAAAGGTAAACAAACAAAACTTGTTCATCCTCCACTTCAGGTACAAAGTACTAACCCTGGAACTAATAAGTGCTTTGAGATACTACATATGGATCTCATGGGTCCTATTGAGGTTAGTAGTCTGAATGGTAAGAAGTATGCTTTTGTTATTGTTGATGATTTTTCAAGATATACCTAAATTAAGTTTTTGAAAGAAAAATCAGAGGCATTCAACACATTCAAGATTTTGCATGCTAGTATTAAAAATATGTATGGCACTTATGTAGGAAGAATTAGGTCTGAACATGGAAAAGAGTTTGAAAATGTAAGCTTTGCTAAGTTTTGTGAAACTAAAGGCATTTTTCATGAGTTCTCAGCACCTAAGACACCTCAGTAAAATGGGATTGCTGAGAGGAAGAATAGAACACTTCAAGAGATGGCTAGAGTAATGTTGAATTCTAGAAACCTATCTAAGAAACTCTGGGCTGAAGCTTTGAATACTGCATGTCATATTAGTAATAGAGTTTATCTTAGACTTGGTACTACTATGACACCTTATGAAATCTTGAAGGGTTCAAAACCAACAGTAGCACATTTTCATGAATTTGGTATTAACTGCTATTTGCTAAAAGATAGAGACTATTTGAGCAAATTTGATCCCAAAAGTGAAAAATGTATATTTGTTGGATATTCTCCTAATAGTGCTGCTTTCAGGGTCTACAATCCAAGATTGCATACTGTTCAAGAATCAGTGAATGTCATTTTTGACGATTTAACTGTATCTGCAGGTACTGAAGAAGTCACTGTTTCAGATGTTGCTCCAACATTGGACCCAACATTGAACACCGAAGCTGGAAATGCTGAACTGGAAACTGGAGCAAATGCTGACTTAACACCAGAAACCCCCAATGTTAGTCCAACATCTGTGATGTCAGATTCTGAAGATGAAGTTGTTCCTGTATCCAGAAGAGATCCTCCTGCTAGGATCCAAAGAGATCATCCAGCCACTCAAGTAATTGGACAAATTATTGAGAGAGTTAGAACACGCAATAAAGAAATGGTTAATTACAAGGATATGGTTAAATTGTGTGTTTGTATGTCTTCTTCATGTACTGTTGATAATGCATCTTGTTTTGTTTCCTCCATTGAACCTAAGAATGTAACTGAAGCTCTTAAGGATAGTTACTGGATTAATGCCATGCAAGAGGAACTCTTACAATTCACCAAAAATAAAGTTTGGAATCTAGTGCCTAGGCCATCACATGTGCATGTAATAGGTACAAAATGGATTTTTCAAAAATAAAACTGATGAGAATGGTGTAATTATGAGGAACAAAGCTAGGTTGGTTACACAAAGTTATACTCAGGTAGAAGGTATAGATTTTTTATGAGACTTTTGCTCCAGTAGCTAGGATAGAATCAATTAGATTACTCCTTGCTATTGCTTGATGCCTTAGGATTAAACTTTACCAAATGGATGTTAAAGGTGTCTTTCTGAATGGTTTAATTGACAAAGAGGTTTATGTAGAACAACCTAAAGGCTTTGTTGATCCTAAACATCCTGACCATGTGTACAAACTTGAGAAGGCTTTGTATGGCTTAAAACAGGCTTCTAGAGCTTGGGATGAGAGGCTAACTGATTTTCTGTTAGGCCTAGGTTTCAATAGAGGAGATGGAGATAGAACATTGTTTATCCTTAGAAAAATCTCTGATATATGCATTGCTCAAATTTATGTGGATGATATTGTATTTGGCTCTACTAACAAGTCTACCTTAGATAAGTTTGTTGAGTCTATGACATGAACATTTGAGATGAGCATGATTGGTGAGATCAACTACTTTATGGGACTACAAGTTAAGCAGCTGGAGAATGGTATCTTCTTGAACCAGGAGAAGTATGCAAGGAATCTGTTGAAGATATTTGAGCTACAAGAGTCCAAGCCTTGCAAAACTCCTATGTCCTCTTCAGTGAAGATAACAAAAGATGGCACTAGCAAAAATGTTGATCCAACATTGTACAGATCCATGATTGGTAGCTTGCTATATCTCTCTGCCTCTAGACCAGATATCATGTTTTCAGTATGTGTTTGTGCTAGGTACCAAGCTGAGCCAAGGCAATCTCACTTGATTGATGTGAAAAGTATTCTTAGATATATCTCTGGAACTTCACCTTTAGACATTTGGTATTCTTATGACACTAACACTAACTTGGTTGGTTTCAGTGACTCTGACTGGGCAGGTGATGTGGATGACAGGAAATCCACAAGTGGAGGTTGTTTTTATTTGGGGAATAATTTGGTCTCCTGGTATAGCAAGAAGCAGAACTGTGTTTCACTATCAATAGCTGAATCAGAATATGTAGCTGCTGGTAGCTGTGTTACCCAACTTCTGTGGCTCAAATACATGCTTTCAGATTATGGGCTAGATAGTGATACACTTCTCATGTTCTGTTGCAATCTAAGTGCCATAAGTATCTCTAGGAATCCTATCCAACATTCTAGAACTAAGCAAATAGACATAAGGCATCATTTCCTGAGAGATATGGTAGAGGACAAAGTGATCAACATTGAACATATTGAGACAACAAATCAGCTTGCTGATATGTTTACAAAACCCTTAGATAGTGAAAGTTTCTTCAGTTTGAGGAAATCTTTTGGCATGTGCAATATGTGAAAATGTTGAGGAAACCAGCGTTGACATAACACCACTGTCTAGCATTGGTACATTGTTTGTGGTGTAGTAGGTACTCTGTTGTTTTTCTTTTGTTGAATTTATTTCCTTGTGAGACTCATTTAATCTTTGTTTTGTCATATTTGGTTTGTGTGGTTGAACTCTTTGATTAACAACTCTCTCTAGTTATCAGTTTCACATCTTTGTTTTGAAAAAAAAAATCTTCTGTTTGTCTGAGGTTATGATAGCCTAAAATATGAAGAATCTGGGGTACACAAAGTTCACTACATTGATGTCTATTCAGTTGTCTTATTCATATGGAAGGTGTACAGGACATGTGGAGAAGCTGGGGTGCATGATGTTGACAGCTTCAGTGTTACTCAGTTGTGCTTATTTACATGTTCCTGTTTGTTTGGCCAAGGAACACATGAGGGTGATCCTTTTTACTAGGGTGTTTGAGGTTTAGATTTCTTACATTTAGTAACACTGATCACTTGGTGATTCTCTTGAATGCAGATTGGTAAACAAGTATGCATAAGGAATTGGGGTGTTGGGGTGCATGATAAATGAATTGCCAACATTCAAGGCCTTTGTACTTGCCTAACTTGTTGCTGTTAATGTTGTTACTAGGGTGTGTGGAGTTCATGCTGCCCTCATTCAGTAGTGACAATAGCCTTGTGTTTTGCAACCTTCAGCTTTTGGTTCAGATGAGTTATTAAAATAATAAAGATTATAAAGAGAGGTGTGATGTGCTGGTCTGAGGAGTTTTTCATATGTGTTTACCATCTGCCTATTTGATATTACAGTGTTGCATTCATGTAGAACTGCATTGTTTTCTTTCTTGTTGTTGAGTTGTATTGGTCTAGGCTTAGGGGGAGTATAATTCATGTGTTGAGGCATACAATTTGGGTGACATACTGCAGGTGACACACATTTCTGTGACTTTCTATGTTGTGGAAGTGAATTTTTTCTTGAATTCATAACTGCTTATCTCTGTGTGTTTCTTGTTATTTATGTTGCTTGCTCATGATCTTGATCTGAACAATATGTGTGAGGTACTCACTTGCTATATTGGTTAGGTTTTAGATGTATTTTTGGATGTATCTCAAGCTCTCACATGAATTTGCCTTGGTGAAGCCTGTACCTCCACCTTCTGGTTTGAATGTTATTGAATGTTATCCCAACATTGTGCACTGCAGCAGGCCAACATTGAAAACATGAACTTATAAGTTTTCAAATTTTTGAAAACCGCTCTGGTGGCCTGTTACTTAAACATCGAAGCGTGTGCGCGAGAAAACATAGTGGGAAGATTTTATTTGATTCAAATTAAGTAACTGCCCACTAACATTCACTCTCTCTCCACTATTCACGGTTAGATTAGGAATTAAAGCCCTAATTTCCTTAATTGTGCTTACTATTTCCTATTTGTGCTTACTCTGCAAAATTTACTCTCTACTTTCAAAATTCTCTCGATTTTCTCTGCAATTTTTCTCTCAAATCTCTTTTACTAACAATGGCAAGCAAGTCGCCCATGCAAACTCTTGCAGATGTTGCTCTGAGCAGTGAACCCACAACTGCGTGCACCTGTTCTCACAATCGGGGTGCAGCTACAAAATCAGATGATGCTCTAGTTGTGGCTAAAAGGAAGGCGATCCCCTATGTACGACGAGGAAAGAAGTCCAAACAAAGAGAATCGACCTCCAATGTTGAGCCAACTGCTGAGACAACCGCTCCCATCATCAATGAGCCTGAAATTGAGGTAAACATTGTTGGACCCAACCCTGAAATCGATGATGACATAACTGTTGAGGGGGAATGTAGTGGATCTGCTGATAAATCTGTGGAGAAATTCGTGGATAAGTCTGTGGACAAATTGGTGAGGAAGTGGATTAGGGCTGAAAAGAAAAAGAGCAAGGGTACTGGGGAGAAGTTGAGAACTACGTCTGAGACTTCTAAGGAACGTGCTGAGAGGAGGAAGAGGCAAAATGAGAGGTTAGCCAGGAAGAAGGCTGCTGAAATTGAAAAGAAGGCTGAGGAAAAGAGGAAGTCTGCTGCTGCTGAGAGAAAGAGAAAAGGAAGGCAAGTGATGGAAGAGGAAACAGAGGTGGTGGATGTTGAGGATGAAGTGGAAGAGGAGGAGAAGGAAGGGGAAAAGACTGAGGAAGAGTAAGATGTTGCTGCTGATGTTAAGGCAACATCAGGGACAGAAGGGTACACAGATGGGCTGTATGTGATCTACCCCGAAGATGAGGAGGACTACTTTTCTCCCTATTATCTTACCCAAGAGTTGGAGAAGAAGTTGGATTCCTTCAAGAGAAGGGAGATTCACACTGAAAGAGCTGTAGAGATGGCCAGCTTCAAGGAACAAAAGATGATGGACTTGCTTAAGGCAAGAGGGATGCATCAATCTGTGATGGAGTTGCATGACTATGCTCCTGAGATTGTCATGGAGTTCTACCTGAATCTCTCCAAATGGGTCATGGACTACAGATCTCCAAAATATGGAAAAGATTGGGTGAGGAGGAGAGTCTTCCACATTGAACCCTACATCATCAATAAGATGTGTGGATTCCCACTCACTGAAGAATCAAATGACCCCTATTATGATGATGTGATTGAAGACTTGACTGGAGGGTTGGTCAAAATCTGGAGAGATGCTCTGCCAACCACAAAACTCACCTCCCTTAGTGCTGTCTTACACAAGATAACTTGCTTCAACTGGCTGCCAAGCAAGAATGTCACTGTACTGACCAAGGAATCAACACTCTTGGTGTACAAAATCAAGAATGGGCTAGCTGTGAATATGGGGGAGAGGGTTTTAAAGTCAATGTCTGAAGTTGCTGGAAGGAAGAATGGCATGCTGCCTTTTCCCTCACTCATCTGCAGAATCCTTAGCAAGCAAGGATTGAAGACAAGTGTCACTGTGGGCTGGAGGAAGAATGATGCTGAACTGACAATTCTCCCAAGCTACTTGTCTGGATCAAGAGTGAAAGATCTTCCTTGGAACCCAAAAGGAGTGGTGAGACCAAGAACTGAGAAGAAGAAGGCTCATGAGTTTGCTGGAACTTCAGTGCTTATGTCCAAAGAGGAAGATTTCATGGTCATAACCTCAACTTTTGTGGATCATCTGCTGAACTGGTATAGGGGGCAAATTGCTGAAACTCAGAGGGAGACTGAGGAAAGGAAGGAGCATCTCAAAGAGTTAGAGGACATGGTTAAAAATTTGGAGAAACTCCCTTCTTCACAAAAAGGGGGAGAGTAGGTCAAAGTTTTTAGTTTTAAAATTTTAGCCTTCTAGTTTATGTTTTGTTTCTTATGAACTGCTGATATGTTTGTGTTGGTACATTTATCTTTATTTGGTTTGTTTTGATCAAGGGACATGTCCTTTATATATTGCTATGGCCTGTAACTCTAAGTACTACTACTGTTGAACTGCTATAACTGCTATTTCTTATGAAAGCACATTTTGAACTGCTTGCCTGTTTAACCTTTTATGCAGGAAACTCACTGATTTCAGTGTTGAGGCAACATTGATGAATGTTGGGGTCTGAACATCTTTTGATGTAGTGATGACCTTAATGCTTGTCTTTGCTAATTTAACTTTGAACATGTTAGCTTGTATTGAGGGGGAGCAGTGTAGTAGTTTAATGTGTTTCTTGTTGATTCTAACTTTCTGGATATAGGACTTGATTGGAACAGGTGTTGGTTTTGTGAAGAAAGGAAAAAAGAGGGAGATTGAAAGTTCAGGGTTTTCTGGAATCAATGTTATACGATGTTGGGACAACACTGAGGATAACATTGAAACCAGAGAGCCTCTACGAAAATTGTTCTTTAAATTGCCAAATTTAAGTTTTGCCTTTATTCACTTATTAATCAAGTTTCACGGTTTTAGTTGTTTATGTTTATGTCCAGGAAAGTATATTAATCATAAGGAAGAGCTATGGATGATTCCTTACTTAAAGATTCCATAATTCAAGTTAAGTTGAATAGTCAACTCAACACGGTTTGCAAAAGAAGGAAACAATATTGGCGATTCTCTGCAACTTAATTCTTTCCAGGATTCTCCGATTTGAAGAAGATGTGTTACCTTGCTAGATCAGTAATAAAGGAAACACATATTCAAGAAAGATACCGAGTTCACAAAGAATCCAAAATTCAACAAGGAAACAACAAGAGTTACCAAAACTGTGAACAACACATCTTGGCATGCAAGATTCAAGAAATCTATAAAGGATGTGAAGTTCATCAAGATGAAGACAAGACAATCGTGAAAAACAATCTGAGAGATTAATCATTCTTTGTATTTTCTTCGTCTTGCTTTTGCGAAGTTTTTGTATCAACTATTTACGCCTAGTTAATAGACATTAAGTAGTTCATACTTGTCTGCTTCTTTGAGTCCGGTCAACAAAGAGCGTGAGTGAATTGTTGTGAGGAACATTTTTGTTAAAACCTTTATGGTTTTTTGGCCTAAGGCTCGGAAGTTTTTAATAATATTGAAAACTTCTTAAAATTTATATCTTCTTGTTTTTAAATTCCGCTGCATATTACTTCAGTCAAGAAGTTGTTGTGCCAATCCACTTTCCGAAAATCTCAAATATGTTATAATCTCATCCTTCTAGGAAAGATCTTCTTGAATCGACATTATATATTCCACTCTTGCAGTAGTGCCATTATATTTTGATATTCCGATTCAAGGCTTGTCTGTGGCTAGTAACGTAACTCGCTTCCTTACTAAAATCTCCAAAGAACTGGCGAATTTTGATAGCACATTGGCCTTGCCGTTTTCATCTCGCGGGATCTCAGTGATATCGAAAAAACTGAAGCGCTCAGCTGGTGCTTTGACTTTGGCAGCGTACAATTTCATCGATTCTTCTCCCGTCTCATACTTTGCTGAAAAGTGATTTGCCACCAACAATGAATCAGTAAACACGTCCAAATGTTCAACGTTTAGCCCCAATGCCAGTTTATTTACTGCTATAACCGCTTCATACTCAGCCTCATTGTTAGTCACCATGGAATTCAGACTAATAGTGAATTCAAATTCTCTACAATCTGGAGATAAGAGGTGTATCTCGACCCCTCCTCCATGACTGGTGGCGGATCCATCTGTATGTAACATCCATGTGGTGGCGACCTGCTAGTTCCTGCTGGGTCTGATATATAAAAAATGTAATTTGTGGAGCCGGCCACAGTGTTTCCCAATGTCTCGGCCATGAAATTTGCTAACGCATGAGCTTTAATTGCGGTTCGCGGTTTGAGTTCCAACCCGAACTCGCTGAGTTCAATTGCCCATTTCACCAGTCTGTCGGAGGTTTCTGGTCTTACTAGCACCTGTTTTAGGGGCTTATTTGTTACAATCGTGATTGGATGAGACTGAAAATACAGTCTCAATTTTCGTGCGGTGGCCACGATAGCCAAGGTGAACAACTCTATACCCAAATAGTTCCTCTGTGTCCCTTGCAACACTCTACTTACATAGCGGATAGGTAACTGCTGGGTTCTTTTTTCTTTGATTGGGACTGTACTGATGGCGTGGGAAGACACTACCAAGTACAAATATAATATTTCGCTCTCCTCCGGTTTGGCCAATAGCGGCGGGCTCACCAAGTATTTTTTTCATCTGCTGGAAAGCTTCCTCACATTCCGGCCCCCAAATGAAATCTTTGCTCTTTCTCATAACCTTGAAAAAGGGTAAATTCTTTTCTGTAGAAGTTATATGAATCTTCCCAAGGCCGTCAAGCGGCCTACCAAACATTGCACATCCTTCATCGTCCTTGGCTATGGTAAATCCAGTACTGCATGATCTTGTCTGGGTTGGCTTCTATTCCTCTTTTCGTTTACCACATATCCCAAAAATTTTCTTGATGTTACCGCGAACGTGCATTTTTTTGGGTTCAGCTTCATTCCGTATGTTCTCATGATAGCGAATGTTTCATCTAAGTGACGCACGTGCTCTTCAGCCTTGAGACTTTACACTTCCATTGACTTTTCGATCTGATGATAAAACATTTTCGCGACAAGTCTTTGAAAAGTCGGTCCAGCATTCTTCAAACCAAAAGGCATTACCCTGTAACAATACACCCATGTTTCAGTTACCAACGACGTTTTGCTCTGATCCTGCACTGCCATGAAGATTTGATGGAAACCACTTCCGCATCCATCATACTCAATAGTGCACATCTTGCAGTCGAATCGACTAATAAATCTATTCTGGGCAGAGGGAAAGGATCCCTAGGGCTGTGTTTGCTTAAGTCTGTGTAATCCACACTCATTCTCCATGTTGCCTCCTTTTCCATGACCAGAACGACGTTGCTCAACCATTTCGAAAACCTCAAGACATATATATGTCGAGCCGCTAAGAGTTTATGTACCTCTTTTTGGCCGCTTCATTCTTTTCCTTACTAAAGTTTTGTTTCTTTTGCCTTACTGGCTTGGTGCTTTTGTCCACGTTTAGCCGGTGCACTATGATTCTGGGGTCTATTTCATGTAAGTCGGAATATGTCCATGTGAATATATCTGAATTACGCCTGAGACATTCCACTAATGTGACCTCTATCATTAGTTCCAATCCTGTTCCAATCTTTATTATCTTCTCGACGTTTTTTCTGAATAATTTAACGATTTTGAATTCCCCTAAAAGTTCCATTTTACATTGTTGCCATTGTTTTAGTAACTGGTTTTCTGCTTTCTCCCGACCTTGCTCCTGAGGCTCGGGTTGTTTTTTATTCTCATCTCTAACCTCTTTGGTTTTCTTCTTTGGTTTGGCGAAACTATCAGATCGCATCCTATGTCTCTTTGTCATCATAACTACTTATATCTAAAATCAATTTAAGCGGTGTTAGACGACGTCAATGTTTTGGTCTTATTTCGTCCGGGTAACAAAACACCGTAAAACGTTACAAAGGGCTTATCAGTTGCCAAAATAATGCTAATCTATTACAATGAACGAACTAGCTTGGTCCAGAACACCTACTGTCTATAACAAGTAATGAATTACTCCTGATATCCTATTTAGACAATAAATTGGATAGATCGAATTGAAGGCGTTCGATTATATACGTATCGAACGGTAGCGATTCGATGCTGCTGCTGATTTAATCTGCGGTGTATCGAATGATGTGGATTCGATGCGGTAAATCTCGAATAATCGCGGTTCGATCTTGGTCATAGTCAAAGCAGACAATATCGAACTGAGTTGGTTCGATATACTAGAGTGGGTAGTGAGTATTGAATGAATGTTGCGAAGGCGAAGAGACGGGGTATTTATAGACCTCATCCCGTGGGCCCCCGTGGCGACTGGGAGATGTGAATCGAACTGGTGCGGTTCGATCGATCACTTAGATCGAACCGATGTCGATCGATACTTAATCAATATCAATTTGTGGCTATTCAATATACTGTTTTAGTGGGCCTTATCCTTGGGCTGGCCCAATATTAATATTGGGTCACTCCTAAAATATCCCATCAATTGAGTAGATTAATAATTAATTGACACAAACTCTTAGAATCGTCACCAATTAAATTATTGTTCATGATTGACATTGGCGAACCTGGTCTTTTATCAGTCTCAAATTCAAACGTAATGTAACGTCAACAACTTAAAATTAATACTGGCTGTTGTAGAGGCAATTGTTAATCAGATCTTTAAAAAGAATTGCCATGTGCAAACGAGATACTAAATATCATCATAATAACTTCGACTGAATATTTTGCAAAGAAAAAAGAACTAGAAATTTTACAAGAAGACCATATACATAACTTGGGTCAGTTATTTTGAGCCGTATAGTATCAGATCAGATGTCTGTGTGTCTTGTGTGTATAAATAAATGATTTGAATGATCTCATCAATTTAAGATCCATATTTAATTGCATGGTCTTTCAGAATTAATCAACTGCATGTAAACCAGGGTTTAGAGGTATTTAATCAGAATTGAGATATGTTTAATAGCTTCACATTACTTTCACCTTATTGATAATGAAAACCAAACAAATTTAACATCTTAATGATGCTTTCGCAAAAGCTTTCATGCTGAGATTTCTAAGCGATCACCACATTATATATAAATAAGTCAATAATAATAATAAATAGTGATACATTTGCAGATCCCTAAGAAGCAATTTTTTGGCTCATCTTGAATAATGGATTCGAGTTTTGATTAATAAATAATACACGCAATGCAAATAAAAAGGTGCATTTATATTGTTATACGTTTAATTATTATATAAATCTATATTTTCTATAGCAAATGTAATCAAATCACAGATTATTAACACCGTAACTGCTGAAAATTTACTATTTCATAAAATAAAATAAAAAACTGAAAAAATTACCAAAATCAGCAATCATTTGTTTTGTTAACCCTAGGCTTTTTTCAAAAGCCTCTTTCTCCCTCCACATGCTCTCATGGCGTCACGAAGACCCCCCAGTATCAGCAGACTTAGATGCTTCCCCCGATACTGGAAAAACGGTGCTCTATTCCTCGCGATAAGTATTTCACAGAGTACAAATCCCGCGCGAGGTATCGAAAACTTTAAATAACTTCACGAATACCCCCAGTAATACGAGACTCTAGCACTTACCTTATCAAAGATACTACCCGGGACTCACCTCCTCACGCCCCGATACCCAATTATGAAAAGGCACATCGGTACCTCTCTAAAACTCTCCAAAAAGAACCTCCCCTCTCCATATCCACCTATCGGGAGAAGGGCATCAGAGCAGGGAGAATGATACACGTCACGACCTTATCCCCCAAAATCGATAAGACCACATAACCAATCGACTCAGCACAATGGAGACACATGGCGCCTATATCCCGAAGGCGGTGACTCCAGGAAGAGGCCCTCGCGGAGACAATTGTCTCAATTAGAAACTAGCGTCCCACTCCTATATACATGCATTGGACACATGTCAAAGGAAGAGGCCTCACTTGTACGAGAATTAGCTCCTATAAAAAGGGGTACAAATTGAGAATAGAGGGATAGGCTTTTTTGGGGGAGAAAAAGGCGATTAAATTCTCTTCAAACTCGGGCAATGCGTTCAAATTCACTCCTAAATTTCTCAGAAAATAAACAAATGTTATCATGATGATTTGACAAATGATTCCACGTGTTTTTTCATAACACATACACCTAACATTAGTCCAAACAACTATTCGTTGGTAACAATAATTAATATAATTGAACCAATTTCAGGCATATTTTCTTGGTTCACAATAATGAAAATCAAACCAAAATAGACTTTAAAAGTTATGTGTACATGATGTTGTCACACACCCCCCACATGTGGTAAATAGAAGTTCACAGGATGATTATCACGTGCTATATGGCTACGAGTTTTTGTCCTTTATATCCAACTTGCTGCTGCGCCCCACCCACGTACAATCCACAATCATTCACAATCTGATCTCTTTTGGTTTGTCATTTTCCTAACTTTTCCCATAATTTTATAGCCATCCGTATCATGTGCACTCTTTTTTACGGATCTTGATATATAAATACGCATATATACATACATACCCACACATACATATATATTAGGATATGTATAGTACGCGTTTGTATTAGAAAATAAAAATACCCTTTTATGTAATATTTTTCATTAAGTCAATCATTATCAATAAAATCTTTTTCATAATGCTCTCGTTCTCTCTCTCTCGTCTCTCTCATAAACCCTAGCCACACCATCTCTTTCTCAAATCTAATATGGTATCAAGAGCTCACCGATCCTAAATTTCATTTCGATTTTCAGACTCTACTCTTCCCTGTAATTCGATTAATACTAGTTTCACCTTTTTCCCCTCTCTTTCGAAATTTTTTAAGACCCTAATTTCGGGTTTCTTCTCCGATTCTGCCTCACCATGACAGGTCTGGCCACTTCCTCTGCGATTTCTGGTTCCGCGACCTTTGTGACAAAGAATCCATGCGAAGATTCAATGTCGGTCTACTTTTTGAGCAATCAGTACTTCATCGGCGCTTCAATCGTCGGCGACAAGTTCAACGGTCAGAATTATATCTCCTGGAGTCACGCCGTGGAGATGGCGCTCAGTATCAAGAACAAAATTCGCTTCATCGATGGATCGCTCTCTCTTCCGCCTGAATTCGATGATGTTAACCGTATTTGCTGGATCCGCGCCAACAATCTCATCCTCTATTGGCTCATGAACTCCGTCACCAGCAAAATCTGCAACATCGTGCTCTATATCAAATATGCCTTTGATCTCTGGCAGGAACTCAAACTCTGGTACGAGCGTACGGACGAATCTAGGGGTTTTCAGTTACAAAAGTCACTTTTCAGTTACAAGGTACACTCTACGTCACCGCCTTTTACAACTCCTTCCGATCTCTGTGGGACAAGTACGTGAGTCAGCGCCCCGTCGTCGCCTGTGCCTGTGGTCTATACACTTTCGGTGTTAACAAAAACATGGTGTTCTTCAACAAACCTACTGTGTCTTGACCTTCCTCATCGGTCTGAATGATTCTTACTCCTCCGTTCGCAACCATATTCTTCTGCTCTCTCCTTTGCCCTCTCTCTCTAGGGTTTATGCCATGCTCCTGCAAAAAGAGGCTCAACGGTCTTTGCACTCCTATTCCACTTCCTTTGAGCCCTTGACAATGTTCTCTCGGTCCAGGCCAACACAAGAAACAGCTTCTTCATCAATGGTGCCTTCTAAAACTGGAAAACCACCCTCTCGGGACTGCAAGCGGCTCAAGTGCACCTTCTGCCGCTTTACTGGACACACTGTCGATCGCTGTTATTAAATCCTTGGCTATCTCCCTGGTTGGGATGGTCCCACTGGCCATCGACAGGCTCCCACCAACTCTGCCTCTCGCAATGAACAAATAGTACTGCCTGACAGCTTTACCAAGTCTGCCTCCTCCAGTACAAAGACATGTTTGAGTAGTTCTTAGCTTTCACGAAGACCCAAGAATCCACCAGCAATCTGCCCCAGCCCACTGCTACTCCTTATGCTGCTACTGTGACCTCATCTGCAGGTATTCCCTCTTCATTGGCTCTCTGTCTTGCTTTACACAAAGACATGCTGAGTAGTTCTAAGGGAGCTTGGATACTTGATACTGGTGCAAATAATCATATGCTTTGTGATTCTAGTTTCTTTAACTCTACCCATTCAGCATGTTACTTTAGCTACTGCCATCTCTGATGTGCACTTGTTCTTAAGGATGCCTTCCTGGTGCCTGATTTCAGTTGCAACTTAATCTTTGTTTCCAAATTAACTAAATTTTCAAACATAGCCCTATACTTTCTCCCTTCTGTCTGTGTAATGTAGGACATAGCCACGAGGAGGATGATTGGTTTTGCTAAAGTCTCTAATGGCCTCTATGTTTTGAACATTTTTGATTTTTCAAATACTCATGTTTGCAATAAGTCTGTTTTCAAAACTAAAACTTTTACTTCTTTGTGGCACAAAAGGCTTGGGCATCCTTCAGCTCAAAATTTGTCTTGTATTCCATTCTTGTCTATTTCTGATTGTGTTTCTCAACCTGCTTGTGACATTTGCCACTTTGCTAAACAAAGAAAACTATCTTTTCCTATCAGTTCATCATCTGTTTCTCATACTTTTGAACTTATCCGCTGTGATGTGTGGGCGGCTTACTCAGTGCCCTCCATTCATGGTCATATGTTCTTCTTAACTATTGTTGATGATATGACTAGATGCACTTGGGTTTTCTTTATACAACACAATTCTGAAGTTCTTTCTCACCTGTGTTCTTTTTACAACATGGTTAAAACTCAGTTTTCACTCAACATAAAAATTATCAGATTAGATAATGGTATTGCATTTTTGTTAAAGAGGTTTTACTGTGACCTTGGCATTATTCACCAAACTAGTTGTGCTGAGATCCATCAACACAATGACTTAGTTGAGAGGAAGCATCAACATTTTCTTCACGTTGCTCGGTCCCTGAAATTTGAATCTAATGTGCCTCTTTCTTATTGGACTTACTGTGTTTCCACTGTTGCTTTCCTCATTAACAGACTGCCATCTTCTGTGTTAGGCAATAAGAGTCCTTTTGAGATGTTTTATCACCATCCTCCCGATTTTAATATGTTTAAGAGTTTTTGGTTCCCTCTGTTTTGCATCAACTATATCCTCTCATATGACTAATTTTGATTCTAGGGCCCACACATGTGTCTTCTTAGGCTACCCCTAGGGTAGCAAAGGCTATATTTTACTTAATCTTAATACTCAGAAAATATTTACTTCAAGAAATGTTATCTTCTATGAAACTGAGTTCCCTTTTAAGCATGCTTCTTCACTAACCTCCAGTGATTCTCCAAAAGGAATACACCTATCTGCCATGATCCTTTCATTGTTTCGCAGGTACCTTTAGCTGCTCCTCCTCCACATGTTGTCCCTATTGCTGCTCATCAGTTACCACCTGCTCCTGAGCACAGTGATTCCTACTCCTATGTGCACACACACAATTGGATAAACTTGGAATGTTGATACCTCATTTACCTCTGCTGAGTCAGAGCAACACTCTGTTTGCAATCCCTTTTCCCCTTATTGCTTACCTGTTTTGTCTGATTCTATGCCTACTTTACTTGACTCTTATGTGCATGATATGCCTTCTCCCTCTACTACCCCTCTTAGGAAATCTGGTAGACAATCCAAGCCCCCTGCCTATTTGAGTGTTTATGAGTATGACTTACCTGATTCTATGCATAAAGTCAACTGTATCACTTGTTTATCTACTTCAAAGTACCTAATTGAACATGCTATTTCTGTATCTCAACTGGGCCACAAGCATAGGGCCTTTACTGCTGCCATTTCACAAATTACTGAACCTACATCTTTTGCTCACGCTAATAAATGTCCTAAATGGAAACTTGCTATGCAATCTTAACTTGCTGCACTTGAGAAAACTAATATTTGGACTTTAACTGATTTGCCTCCTAACCATAACTGTATTGGTTGTAAATGGGTCTATAGAGTCAAGTATAAGGCTGATGGTATTGTTAAACGTTACAAAGCCCGTTTAGTTGCTTAAGGCTATACCCAAGAAGAGGGTCTCGATTACTTCGACATTTTTTCACCCGTTGCTAAAATTACTACTGTGTGTGTGCTTATTGCTCTTGCTTCTTCTAATAACTGGCTTTTACAATAATTAGTCGTTAACAGTGCTTTTTTACACAGGGACTTAGATGAAACTATTTTTATGAAAGCGCCGCCCGGTTACAGTTGTCCATCGGATAACCGGGTGTGTCTTTTGAAAAAGAGTATTTATGGTTTAAAACATGTCGCGGTAGTGGTACAACAAACTTACCATTTGCCTCACCGCCTTTGGTTATTTTCAAACTATTTTCGATTGTTCCCTTTTGGTCAAAAAGTTGAATGCGTCCTTTACTACCTTGTGTGTATATGTCGATGACATTATTTTAACTCGGAATGATTTAGTTGAAATTAATTCTTTAAAACGACATCTTGATGATCAGTTTGCAATTAAAGATTTGGTTGAACTTAAGTTTATATTAGGTATAGAAATCGCTCGCACTCGTCAAGGCATATCTTTATGCCAAAGAAAATACGCCCTGGACATCTTAACAAAGTTAGGGTACATAGGGTGCAAACCCGCCAAAACTCCTATTGATTGTTCTAAAAACGCTAACGATAACCCCCTGTTACCTGACGCTACTGAATACCAACGTTTGGTCGGTCGTTTATTGTATTTGACTATTACTCGGCCCGATTTATCTTATAGTATTCAATGCCTCACGCAACATATGGCTAAACCCACCACATATCACTTAGCTGTTGCGCACCGCGTTTTACGTTATATCAAGTCTACCCTTGGCAAAGGACTCCTTTATCCTGCTAACTCTGACTGCCACTTAAAATCTTTCTGTGACAGCGACTGGGCTGGGCTGCCTGTATTGACACACGCCGCAACGTTACCGGCTATGCAGTATACATTGGTCGTTCCTTGGTATCGTGGAAGGCTAAGAAACAATCCACGGTCAACCGCTCATCGACCGAAGCCTAATACCGTGCGGTGGCTACAACAACCTGCAAGATTCTCTGGCTCGCTTAGCTCTTCAAGGACTTACATGCACCGTCCACTCGCACTCATTTACTGTTCACAGACAGTCGCAGTGCTTTCTGTATTGCCATTAACCCCGTTCATCACGAACAGACGAAGCACATTCAAAAAGATTGTCATTTCGTCCGTGAAAAGGTTCACAATAAAGAACTCAAGGTCGAGCATATTTCCAACGATCATCAGCTCATGGACAATTTGACAAAGCCTTTAGCCCCGTTACCGTTTCAACGAATGATGTCCAAGATGGGCACCATCGATATTCATGCCCCTCTTGAGGGGGAGGGAGGGTGTATTAGGATATGTATAGTACGCATTTTATATAAACGCGTTTTAGTTTGTATTAGAAAATATAAATACCCTTTTATGTAATATTTTTCATTAAGTCAATCATTATCATAAAATCTTTTTCATAATGCTCTCGTTCTCTCTCGTCTCTCTCACAAACCCTAGCCGCACCATCTCTTTCTCAAATCTATTAATATATAATGTACAATAAAAATTTGTTTTGTTAGCTGCGCAACAACTAATAATGGTAATTGAAACTTTTTTTCTTTTCTTTTGAACATAACGGTATATAAACTTCTGACTGGAAGCCTGTGAAGAAATGTCAAATCAAAGAACAATTCAATAAAAAGAATTGGAAGTAACTGTTAGAACAATATTATTTCTATGCAAATAAATTGGACTTTTATTGTCATCGTTATGGAACTTATTTAAATCAACGACAATTGATTTAATAAAAAAATATGAAGTGTGTCTAAGTTTTCTAAATGAATTTTTTTATTTGAAAATTCATTTTATCGGAATTTTTTTAATAAGGAAAGAACTTATTTCGAGGGAGAACAAAATAGTACATGAGGTTCAACAATTACAAGAAAGAGGAGAACAATTCCACTCAAGAAAATGAACACGAAAAATGAGCATATATTTGCTTTGAACCGACACCATGACCGGACTTTGATGTTCACCACTAAATCCTCCAAGTCCTTTGAAGTTCCCTCAGTGGATAATTTGTTTCTAAATAACCAGATATCCTAAATCGTAAATAGCCAAACTCCACGCCAATTGGGACTGAGATGTGTGTTGTGATTGAAAACACCGCAAAATTGTAAACAATGATCATTCGGGTTTCCTGCAACCACCAAATTAACACCCATCCAAGTATAAATATTAATCCAAATAGAGTACGTAACTGGGCATCGACAAAAGAGATGAGCCGCATCTTCATCACCATTGTCGCATAAGACACAAGAAATATCACCTCTGGGGAGATTAACGCCTCTACGGGCGAGATTGCATTTTGTCCAGATTCTGTTGGGAAACACTTTGCAAGCAAGAGTAAGCATCTTTGAAGGGGCTTTCACCTCCCACAACATTTTAAAGTGCAGATTTTCTGTCGTGGTGGTAAAAGGATCAATGAGTCTATAAGCGGATCTAACTGTGTAAACGCCACAACTATCGCCTGTCCACTTCCAACAATAAGCTTTGTTTCTTTGTGGGGAGAAATCCCTAATAACATTGTGCAATTCGCATGGGCCAAATATTTTCGTGTATTTTGATGTAATTAACTTTTCATCTTCTCTTCTCTTGCAAATCTTTCCTAATTCATATGGATTCACCATGTATTGAAAAGTGCCTGTTTTAAACCTCTTGTTGCAACTATATATGGGTATTCATTTATTTTGTCAAATATATGGGTATTATGAAAATCATGTTTAAAAGAAAAAAAAATGATTTTTCTTAAAAAGATAATTTGATATCATTCTCTCTAAGGAAGAATCTTTCTCAAATATTATGTTATGTGATTATGTTTGTCTTTCCATGTGATTGTATAGCTCATTATCTTTCCATAATAAGTATAAACCAAATTATAACATGTATGTTTTGCAAAGATCTCACATTTGAAACCTTAAGAAAAAATCAGCTATTTATGGAGGTCCATCTATCAAGGTGCAACAATCAGGAGTGTGCAGTTGCAACAACGAATTCCAAGTTGTTTTTGCTCACCCTTATAAAAGCAAACGGGGACCGCTGGGCGGTCCCCAGCCCAAACAGGGGACCGCTGGGCGGTCCCCAGCACAAAAGAGGGACCGTTGGGCGGTCCCCAGCCGAAACAGGGGACCGCTAGGCGGTCCCCAGCTCAAAAGGGGAACCGCTGGGCGGTCACCAAAGGTCTTTAGGGACCGCCTGTCGGTCCCTAATAATATTCATATATTGTTTTTAATTTTATTGAACAATTAAGGTGTCGCGTTGTTTGTTTAATTGATAAATATCCTAATAATAGTTAAAAGAACAAAATTAAAAAGTTTCATACAAATTGAAACAACATACGACGATTAATTGTACGTATAACGTAGAATAGATTCAACGTTAAAAACATTCTCAATCTCATTCAATCTACTATTAAATAACTAAATTAGTGGTTTTATGATCGTTTGTTACTTCAATTGACATGTTACAATGAATTTTGTTGCTAAAAATCAAAAACACATAGAAATCGTTTCATAAAATTGAAAACAAAGAGTATGAATATTATTAGGGACCGCCTGGCGGTCCCTAAAACCACCTTTAGGGACCGCTGGGCCGTCACCAATTGTCTTTAGGGACCGCCCGGCGGTCCCTAATAGTGGTTTTAGGGACCGCCCGGCGGTCACTAATAATATTCATACACTTTTTTTTTAATTTTATGAAACAATTAAGGTGCCGCGTTGGTTGTTTAGTTGATAAATATCCTAATAATAGTTAAAAGAACAAAATTACAAAGTTTCATGCAAAATGAAACAACATACGACGATTAAGTGTACATATAACTTAGAATAGGTTCAACGTTAAAAACTTTCTCAATCTCATTCAATCTACTATTAAATAACTAAATTAGCGGTTTTATGATCGTTTGCTACTTCAATTGACATGTTACAATGAATTTTATTGCTAAAAATCAAAAACACATGGAAATCGTTTCATAAAATCGAAAACAAAGAGTATGAATATTATTAGGGACCGCCTGGCGGTCCCTAAAACCACCTTTAGGGACCGTTGGGCGGTCACCAATTGTCTTTAGGGACCGCCCGGCGGTCACTAATAATATCCATACACTTTTTTTTTAATTTTATGGAACAATTAAGGTGCCACATTGGTTATTTAGTTGATAAATATCCTAATAATAGTTAAAATAACAAAATTACAAAGTTTCATGCAAAATGAAACAACATACGACGATTAAGTGTACATATAACTTATAATAGGTTCAACGTTAAAAACTTTCTCAATCTCATTCAATCTACTATTAAATAACTAAATTAGTGGTTTTATGATCGTTTGTTACTTCAATTGACATGTTACAAAGAATTTTGTTGCTAAAAATCAAAAACACATGGAAATCGTTTCATAAAATCGAAAACAAAGAGTATGAATATTATTAGGGACCGCCCGGCAGTCACTAATAATATTCATACTTTTTTTTAAAAATTTTATGGAACAATTAAGGTGCCGCGTTGGTTGTTTAGTGGATAAATATCCTAATAATAGTTAAAAGAACAAAATTACAAAGTTTCATGCAAAATGAAACAACATACGATGATTAAGTGTACATATAACTTAGAATAGGTTCAACGTTAAAAACTTTCTCAATCTCATTCAATCTACTATTAAATAACTAAATTAGTGGTTTTATGATCGTTTGTTACTTCAATTGACATGTTACAATGAATTTTGTTGCTAAAAATCAAAAACACATGAAAATCGTTTCATAAAATCAAAAAAACACGTATGAATATTATTAGGGACCGTCGAGCGGTCCCTAAAAACCATATTTAGTGACCGCCGGGCGGTCACCACTTGTCATTAGGGACCGCCCGACGGTCACCAAATATCTTTAGGGACCGCCCGACGGTCCCTAAATGTTTAAAAAATAGGCGGGATTGGGGGGGAAATTTGAAATTTCCAAAAATTCAAAATTTTCACCCTTATTCTATATATATACCACCACTCTCCTATCCAATTTTTCAACACTCTTCAAAAACACACAACTCCAAAATTTCTCTTATCATTTTTCTCTTCCTAAATCACAAAAATAAAAATTATTCAACAAAAACTTTCATTTCTTCTTTCTCTTAAAGAAACACTCTTCTCTTCTTCTTTTTTTTGTTCAAATCCAATACACAACATTTCTTCTTCTTTTGTTTTCATTATTTTCTTTGTTTTATTTTGTTAACTTTCATTTCATTATTTTCTTTGTTTTATTTTGTTAACTTTCATTTCCTTGTTTTCTTTGTTTTATTTTGTTAACTTTCATTTCATTTTACCTTTTTATCATTATTTTGTTTGTTTTTGTTCTTGTAAATGTTTGTTGCAAATATTTACACACAATTTATACAAAAACCCAATAATATTTCCGTAAATTTCTGGAATATTATTGGGTTTTTATTTTTTATTTTGCCACAGGGGCTATGAATATTATTGGGGACCGCTGGGCGGTCCCTAAAAGTCTGAATATTATTGGGGACCGCCGGGCGGTCCCTAAAAGTCTGAATATTATTGGGGACCGCTCGCCGGTCCCCATAAGTCATTAGGGATCGCTCGGCGGTCCCTAAATTTGCGGTCGCGGAAAATGGTCCCCGCGACCGCCAAGCGGTCGCCAAAGGGTGGGGGACCAAGGGTATCCGCGACCGCCTTTTGGTGACCGCTGGGCGGTCCCTAAAGGTCTTTAGGGTCCGCCCAGAGGTCTTTAGGGACCGCCCGGACGGTCCCTAAAGACCCCTGAATCTTGTAGTGACCGGAGACAATTATCTATTTTTCTATTTGTTTGGCAGGCCCATGTAAATTACATAGGTGTCATTATTATTTTCTTTTTAAAAGAATACAAGATATCATCAAGACAATTCCATCAATTGGAATAACATCCCTTCAACTATATATTATGAGAGAAGCAATCACATAAAATTACGTACAGAAGTGCTTCACCTATCACGATTTTTTTATGTGCAACTAAACTAGCTAGAGACCAAGTAAAATGTGACAGCAAATATAATAAAGAATGGAAATTATTTTCGATTTTATGAAAGATGCAAAAAAAAGATCACGTCGACTAAAACGGTTCGTCGCTTCAAAATCTGTGTTGATTGATGTATATAGGATACCAACATGAAATAAAAAACCCCATAAAATTTCCGATATATGCAGTTTGTGATTTAATTGTAAATTGTTTAAAGGGTAAATTTCGTTTTCCCCCCAAAGCTTGAGAGTTTTCGCAAATTTATATGTATTATTTTTAAATAAATAAATTAAAATTAAAATTTGGTGCAAGTTTCGTAAATCATGTGAGAGTTTCGTACATGTTTTACGGCCACAAATGAGTTTATGGTTTAGGGCTTAGGCACAAATTAAATGAATTTTGTATAAAATTAGATCTCAATAATGTACATTGTAATGAATAAAGAACATGTACAAGAATAAAATACAAATATGTATAGAGTGAGCGTATATTACTTTTCGATAAAATTAGACACAATATTTTGAGCAGAATTTCTGATATTATGAGGGGATTCTAAACAATTATCAAATCATAAAAGAGATTTGCATAGATTTTCAAACCTCCAGGGGCTTTTCATGTATTTTTTCCACATATACAACAAAACAATAATGGCTCTATAAGATGCTTAGAGGACAAAAGAACATTCTCCAAAAGCCACGACAAGAATTAAAAAAGGGAAATTATAAGTTGCCAGTACTACTGAAGACTTAACTAATAACAATTTAATTTTCATGGACCATCTTCTTTTTATAACAATGTCATCTTTGGAAATTAAATAGAAAAAAATAGATCTTTGCATCTAAAAAAGAAAATGACAGCCATAAGACAATAAATGCCTACTACGTAGGACACTTCTGTCATTTGACTCATTCGTACGAATCTCTGCTTTAAATACACTACACTACACATGAAGTAAGTTGAACAAACATTCTTAGTAACAAACACAAAATCATTGTCTCCGTGTGCGGCTGTGAAAATCACCCTGTCTAGTTGAATCTTCAAGATTCAGACCCATATAAAAAAATAAAAAAATATATAAAGAGAAGAGAATCTTCAAGATTCAGACAAGAAGCTAGCCTTTAAAGACAGGCGAAAAGGTGGTGCCTTTTTCAGTTTTGAAAAGAAAATTATTGTAAGAGAATCTTGTCATTATTTTGAAGAGGTAACAACTAACAACTCTCTCTCTCTCTCTCTCTCTCTCTCTCTCTCTCTTTGTGTGTGTGTGTGACAATAGGTCAGTCATTACACTGTCAGCTAGGAAGATCCTATGTGGGATGCATGTCTTTGCTGACATGAAATTTTGAGTCTTAATTTGGAATTGACTTTGTATAGTTCAACTTAAAGTATCATTCTTTTTGAGGTAATTGTCCTGATTTCTACCTTTTTTTCAGCTAGTGAACAAAATCCCACTTCATTGATTTGGTTTATATTTCAATTTCAAGAAAGTAGTGAGATTTTATGACACCTGACATAAAATTATAGAATTTGAACTGTAATTTGTCAAGTAATTGCATTTTTTCTGCACTTTATGTGATTCTGTAATGTCCCTTACTTCACATGTTGGTTGAGTGATTAGTAGAGAGCATCAGATCTACTTACTTTGTATGTTAAATGTTATAATTGGGGATGTGTGTTTTGAAGGAAGAGGAAAAGAAACAATGAACAACTCCGTATCCGAGCAGAGTCTTTACGTCGAGAGTGATGAAGAGGATGTGGAGAAGGTGTATGATAATAATGGCGTCAATAATGAAGAGGGGAACGATTCTTTTTTCTCCAATTACTCCAATGACCACGACGATGAAACTCGTCGAAGCATACCCAATTCTTTGAACCCTTCTTGGCCTCAAAGTTACAGGTACTAAACGCAACACGTTTTATGTTTTTTCGAGGCCGCGGAATCTATGACGTTTCAAGGTGATAGCTGATTAGCATTTCTTGAGTTCTCTGTTGTGTTTTTTTTCCACCATTCAATTATTTTTACCAAATATAAAAAATAAATAAAAGTCTTGAATTCCATTCAACTCGTTAAGAAAAAAGTGCTCTCATCATGATTTTCTTGCTAGTTATGATTTTTTTTTTGATGAAGTTGAGATCTTCTGTTGGGATGAAACTAATTTGTCCTCTACTGGGCCATACACAATTATTGTATACAATCATCCGAAGCCAAATAATAATCGAAACGCTTTTTTATGGTTAAAACTCTGAATTGCTCACTTAATAAGCTGACTTCGAGTACACGTAAGTTGTCCACAATCATCAAAACTGAAAGTGTATAATTGTTTTTTTTCTAAATCAGTTTCTGGTTTGAAATACTCGGCTGTTGGTATTGAGAGATAATCCTGCTTTGTTTATGATTTCATCGATATTGCAGATAATAACTTGACTGTCGTTTTATCTCCTTCATGTAACCATCACACTAATAATACTTGTCACCTATGGCATTGAGTTCAACATACTAAGTTTGTCTAATGCACTTATTGCAGGCAATCCATTGATCTGTACAGTAGCGTCCCTTCACCAAGTCTTAACTTTCTCGGGACACCATCAAAATCAGCACTAAACAGTTCACACCTTTTGCCTAACCTTTCAAGGAGACACACTCCAGAGATTTTACCGTCCCTAAGTAAGCCTTTTTTACCTGAAGTAGATCACGACAAACCTAAAGAGAGACGCAGTTCGCATTCTCTTCTGCCGCCAATACCAGGAAGGAAGTCCAGTTTGAAAAAATTGTTCCCTGATGGCAGAGCTTCAGTTACGCATGAACTTCCCGTATCAGGGCAGAGTTCATTTAGCCAGGCAGTATTAAATGGTAATTTTTTTGAAATTGTCAAAATAGTAACTTGTAACCAGGCAGCGAAAGATTAAGGGAAAAGACCGGCAAATAATCCAAATAACTTGTGATTTCGAATCATTAGCATCTAGCTTTAGAGCATTGAACAATATGGTCTTTCTTCCTCTAATGAGACAATCCTTTTGGTTTTAAGATAAGTTTGTCTGATGAACATTTAGTGCATAAAAAAAGCAAAGTAATTGAAAACAGCTTTATGCAGGCATGAATGTCCTGTGTGGAGTCGGAATCCTTTCTACACCGTATGCTGTCAAAGAAGGAGGATGGATTGGACTTTCTTTGTTATTCTTATTCGCGATACTCTCTTTCTACACTGGGATGCTTTTAAGGTACTGTTTGGATAGTCAACCAGGGCTTGCGACATACCCAGACATTGGTCAGGCTGCCTTTGGTACTTTAGGACGTGTCGCTATATCAGTGAGTCACTTATTTCATAATTGCCTATTTACTGCGTAAACCTGCGTTCTTTACTTCTTTGAGTTGCAAGATTGCATAAGTGCAAAATATGAATTTCTTTCAGTTAACCAAGTACACTATAAGACAAACGTTATCCTGATACAGTTATGCTATGCATCTTGACGAGATTGTTACTTATTTATTAGAACATTCAAGCATGCATTTGTTAAGGATCTCGAAACATATGGAGATAAAAGTTTTAGGAAGTTTTTTAATTATATTGTCTCTCAACTATTCTTGCGTTGTTTCCCAAATCTTTTCTGAATTGACTGCTCAGATGTTTATGTAAATTTATGTCCTGTTATATGTATTACAAGATTTTGCCGTTTTCAGCGAAGAAACTTATAGAACATACAAACTAATACTCTTTAATCTCTTATATGGCTCTTCTGGCTTTGAATAATGTCTATGAGCTGCACATTCTTATTTCAAATTTACTGGAAAAATCATGAGATTAGTTACTAACATCTTTTTTTTTTTTTGGTTCTGTTGTACTTGTGGATGCAGATAATTCTGTATGTGGAGTTATATGTAAGTATTTCGATAATACTGTTATATTCTTATTTGGCATACTATGGACCTAGTGATTATATTTTCTGCCAAAACTGTTCAAAGGAAAACTGTATTTTTTTTGTACTTCAGATAGTCTCTTGATATAACCATATAGTTGATGGCATCTGCAGTGATAATTTTCCAGAAAACTAATGCCAGCAAGACTGGGCTAGCGTTTTCAAACGCATGGTTCCTTATTTTTGGACTTTTTATGAAATGAGATCAAAGAACTTTCAAAGTTAATCATTCCTAAAAGTAAGCTTAGATGCTTGAATGAAATTTAGCATGTTAGCGATTGGGGATTTTTTAAATTGAGCATCCGGAAATTCTGAAGGAATATTCATTATGTCCTGTTTTAGCTCTGTCTACAATTTCATGATAAGAGTTCAGAAAGTTAAAATAATGTATAACGAAAAAGGCATGATGCTCACCATGCTTATTCTTTGCAAAGAATATGGCCATGTTCTTTTGTATAGATATACATGAAAAACAGCTCATTTGTTTTTTGAAGTTCCAGTAACCACCGAGAGAAGTAACAGTTCATTTCTTGTTTCTTGCACATATTTTACTCAATATTTGTTCATGTTCAGTTGAATCTTCTGTTATTTCGCAGGCTTGTTGCGTTGAACATATTATTTTGGAGAGCGATAACTTGTCATCTTTATTTCCAAACGCACATCTGAACTTCGGAGTGATAAATTTGGACTCACATCATCTTTTTGCCTTGATGACCACCCTGGCTGTTCTTCCGACTGTGTGGTTAAGAGATCTCAGTGTTCTTAGCTACATCTCCGGTGAGCATCTATGATTCTGCGAACCAATCACTTTCTTAATCTTACTACTCATCACTTTTGATATATTCCTATATTCCCTAGTAACTATTCTAAGCCTAAGCCATTTATATTTCTTATTTTATAATCTAGAGACAACTCAAAAATAAGGAAAACTACTTTGGATAATTCCAATCTTTTAGAGTATGTTCTTAGGTGGCATATCATTTGACTAATATGTGTTCTGTGTTATCGTTGCCCACTTACTATAGTTGGTTGTTCTTTCAAAATTTTCAGCCGGCGGAGTTGTTGCATCAATCTTAGTGGTTGCGTGTTTGTTCTGGATTGGCTTAGTGGATCAAATTGGTTTTGAGACCGAGGGCACGACGCCACTGAAACTTTCCACCCTTCCTGTTGCTATTGGTCTCTATGGTTATTGCTATTCAGGACACGCCATTTTCCCCAATATTTATACGTCAATGGAGAAACCTAGCCAGTATCCGGCTGTCCTCTTGACCAGGTAATGCAAATGAGTCCTATTTTCTTGCAACAGAGTGAATGATTAACACTCATTTAGGCTGGATAGATATTTGTGTATGATTAGATTCTGTTCAACACTAGGCTGTTTATCTTCTGTTCATTTAGTATCACTGTGATCTGCTTTCTGCTCTTGATTGTCGATGATAAGTGCAGTTTTGGAATTTGTACGCTGATGTATGCGGGAGTTGCTGTTCTGGGATATTTGATGTTTGGAGAATCAACACAATCACAGTTCACCCTCAACTTGCCGCAAGATTTAGTCGCATCAAAAATCGCTGTCTGGACTACAGTACGTTTACTCAACTTACTGTTGCGTTAGTTCTCCCGTGCTTCAACACTAACATACCTAAGAACCCCCACAACTGTTCTTGTCTTTTTCCTTATGTTAACCGCTCTTTTTGCTGCTTGTTCTTTTGCAGGTGGTAAATCCATTCACCAAATATCCTTTTGTTCGCCAATTTTCGGCTATTGTTTAATTCAATTGAATGGTATTTACCTTCTCCACCACACTTTTTAGATTTCTATTACAGATTACAGAAACAAATATAAATATGAAGAGGGACATTACACCACACATAAGCTTTCTGTAGTTATAAATATAACGTAAGAACATCACCCAACTTTGTTTGGTTGCTTTCAGTATTTCTATGTCGTTCTTCGTCATGTTTAAAGAAACAATAGCGAATTCCTTGACTATAAATACATATGCATTGACCTTGTCTCCGGTGGTAATGAGTCTGGAGGAGTTGATACCATCAAACCATGCTAAATCCTTTATGTACTCAATTCTCCTTAGAACGGCATTGGTGATTTCTACATTGCTAGTGGCACTTAGCGTTCCATTTTTCGGTAAGCTCGTCTACTTTTCTAAAACACCATTGTGGCCTATTAAAAGAACAAGTTGTTTAATGTAGTTGCTTCAATGCACTCTGTTTGTGTCCTGGTTCCTTAAAACCTTTTTCTCTCCTTTTTACTCTTGACATTTTGGGCATTAGCTCATGACTGTACCACTTTTTTCGTCGTACAGGACTGGTGATGTCGTTGATTGGTTCGCTACTCACGATGCTTGTCGTAAGTCATTTTAAGTTGCTTCTACCATTTGTTGTTACGCGTAATATCTGTATATTAACTCATGTCCATGTATTTGTGAATGTGCTATATATAGTGTGTATTTAACTCCTTAATTTTTGCTGTAACAGACCTTGATTTTTCCATGCGCATGCTACTTGAGCATCTTAAAAGGAAAAATAAACTTTTACCAGGTAAAGCTGAGTTCTCTTCTTCACTAAACAATATGTACTCGAAAACACAAACAATTCTCGATTTACCCTTTACTGGGAATTCGGACAATCTTGTAAAATCCTCTTGACGCTAAAGTATAATGAGATATCCATGAAAATGGGATCAATCATCGACATTTCCATAATTCCGGACCATTTTTTATTGTAGGGCGCAATGTGTTTACTGGTGATTGGAGTAGGCGTTGTATCGTCTTCCATCGGGACATATTCAGCACTCTCCGCGATCATTAAGAACTTGACGTGATGAGAATTTTTGCAGTAACTTATAGAGAATAATATATGGGATGTCTTCTGCTTAATGCGACAGACTTAAATTTCTGTATTAATAGAGAGGATTCCTTGAAAATTTTGTAAGAGAAATTGTTGTTTAAATGGGTGTTCAATGTGTATTATTTCAGTTCATTCAGGAATTGATATTTTCTATGAACATTTGCAGCTTAAGAATAAGAGTAAGAAATGAAATATATGAGCAGATACTTTTCTCTATTTAATTTGTTATTTTTTGTCTTTTATATTTCTTTATATGTACACTAAACTTTTAGTTTTAGTTTTAGTTTTAAATTTACCCTATGAGATGACTGCAGTTACATAACTAAAACAATAGTAAACCATGACAAGTGATTATAGTTAATAGGTCCACAAATAAGAAGAAAAAAGATAGAATATGCAAATTTCTTTATATGATCATCTGATGCGCATCATATACTTCACAGTACTTATAAGTGATTTAGACTCTCTTTTTATTTCATTGTATAACACAATTAAACCATTTTTATTAGTTACATAATTGCATTAAAACTTATAAACCTATGCAACTAGAATAATATAATCAAACTTAGCTTAAGTATATAATAAGAAAATGTGGTACATAACTGAAGCACCACCCCTTCTCGTTATTGTTTACAAGGCATTAAAAAAAGGAAAAAAGAAAAGAAAACCTAAGGTAGTAACCTCTTCGCAGCCACCAAATTTTGCCATCTACGTCATCAATTTTTTTCTCTCTGGTAAGCTTTTCCCTTCAAATTGGTATGCATTATTTAATTGATAAGATTTATTTGCAGATCAAGTATTGTATTATTATTTTTTAATGGAAAGCACGGATAGTGATAAAAATAACATGGTAAGTCCAACCAAAAATACAACCACCTTATAAGTATGACATTCAATAGTTACAAGATACTTATGACTTTTATAATCTTTATGCAAAACACTTTGGCTTTGATGTCAGAGAAACTCATATAATGGGAGAAATAATAATGAGAAATAAGGTGCAGTAATTTCTTGTATTCTTGAAGGACACAAAAGAATTAATGAAGTGAGCCATGTAGTGCAATGATGAAGATAAAACGGAATAATCCTAGAAAGCGGGTGATTACAGAAATTGTTCTTGACCATAATCATGATACTACACTATCTAGTGCACAATTTTATAGATCATATTCCACAAAGGGCACATTGCATCAATTTGTTAAGTATGTTGCACTATATGGTGTATAAAATTGTGAACTAGATGGTGTAGTATCATGATTATGGACAAGAACAATTTCTGTAATCGCCCACTTTCCTGGATTATTCCGTTTTATCCTCATTATTGCATTACAATCAACTCTTTTACAAGGCCTAGGGATAACTAACTTCATTAAATGTTTTTGTCCTACACGAACACAACAAATTACCGCACATTGTTTCTCATCACTATTTCTTCCTTTATATGAGTTTCTCACTCAGATGCCAAAGCCAAAGTCTTTTGCATAAAGATTATAAAAGCCATACACATCTTCATAACTATTGAATGTCACATACCTAGAGTAGGTGGAACTTGTATCTTTTTTGTTGGAGTTACCATGTTGTTTTTGTCGCTCTCTTTGCTTTTCATCTGAAAAAAAAAATACAATACTTGATGTGCAAAGTCTTATCAATTAAATAATGCATAACAATTTGAAGGGAAAAGCTTACCGGAGACAAAAATTTCGGTGACGTTGATGGCAAGCTAAGTGGCTGCAAGTAGTTTGCTACCTTAGGGTTTTTTTCTTTTTTCTTTCTTTTAATGTCTTGTAAGCATTAACGAGAAGGGGTAGTACTTTAATTAGATATTATTTATTCTGTTTCCATAATGTATATTGGGGTCTCATAATGATTTTATATATTAATGGGGCAAGATCCTGTATAACTTAAGGAACCTACGGGAACTAATTGCAATTACACGACAATTTTTAGAGCTGGCCAAGATATATATATATATATATATATATATATACCAACATATATTTTTCTTACTTATGAATATAATAATATATACCATAAAACAATCAAATCATATCATGATTCATAAACACGTACAAATTACCTTATTATAAATCTACATACTTAATTCATGTGTCATGTTTAATTAGAGAAATAATCTCGAATTGACACATTAAAATCTAGTTACAATTTACAGACACCCAATTGATTTTTAATTTTCTCTCTCCTATCAGTTTCGAAAAATCTCCACCTTGTACGGTCCTAGACATCTCCGAAACTCCACACGTGCAAGTAACTACTAAAAGAGCAACAAAATAAAATCAAGTACCCTTTTTTCCTCATTTCAGCATTCTCTGTGTAATCATCAATCAATCCCACTTTTCAATTCAGACCAATTACCCTTTTCTGTATGTTTCTTCTCCTCCCTAATTTTAATTTTTTTAATATCTCTGTTCTTGCATGCATGATTGTACGTATCTTTATTGTAATAAGCATGTTGTGTGATCTATTTCCTATTTTTATTTCGATATTTTTTCATGTTGGTTAATAAAGTTTCAATCTTTATTTATTTTGATTATGTAACTTGAACAAATAAATGATTTAATAGTGTTGATCAAGTTTTGATTGATGTTTGGCACATACACTTGTTTTTTACGTTGAATTCTGTATTCATTTGGGGTTGATTTGGATCTAAATCTCTATTTTTTTCCAGTAGAAATTGAAGGGTAGCAGATTCTGAATTGAAGATACCTTATTATTATACCAACCAATGTAAAAATGGTGGGGAACACTTTTGACGGTAGTACCATGATCAGAGGATTGGATTCCAGTGGGAATCTACAGAGCAATATCAAGCAACGGTATAATGGCGGTTTGCTTTTCGAGAGGAATAAGGATTTGGACATGAGTAGAAGCGGCAGTGCACCTCCCACTGTGGAGGGTGCGCTGCGTGCTGCTGGAAGTCTGTTCAGGAGTCCTGATTTTGTACAGTTGAAGGATAGTGGTAGCAACATAAACAGTAGTAGTGATAGGATTGGTTCACTGACAGAAGAGGAAGTTCGATCACACCCTGCGTATTTGGAATATTATTATTCCAATGAGAATCTTAATCCTAGGCTGCCTCCGCCCTTGTTGTCGAAAGAGGATTGGCGGGTTGCACAGAGGTTCAGGGCAGTAACCGGTGGGTCAGATCATGGGAATGAGAATTTGATGGATGATTGTGGAAGTTCGTCGTTGTTCTCGATGCAGCCACGTCTATCTGTGAAAAAAGCAGAAGATGAACTAATGGAACTGAGGAAGGCTGCTTTGAGAAATATTTCGCGTAGAAGTTCTGTTGATTTGAGGGATAAGAGTTTTTCGGACATTATCCAGGTTTCTGATCTTTTCCACTTTGTTTTTGATTTATTTTTTAACTTGTCTTGATTGCACGTTGCCTGTGAGTTCTTAGAACTAGTGGTGCTTGTGTTTTATTGTTTCACACTCATCTTGCTTACTCGCTCGACATTTGAACTCATCTGTTACCCAGTGTATCTTCTGCACCAGTTTTCGAGGCTTATTATCCCTCCTACGGTGTTGTTTTAACATGTGAAAGCTGATTTCAATGCAAGTAGGAGAGTAGGTGCAGAAGACAAATTTAAGCCGTTTCTTGACAAAATGTCTGTACTGTTAATCATGAACTCTGTCTACGTTTTCTTCCTCGTCTTGCGTTTTTTACTGGCTACATTCTATCAGGCTCATGCAGACAACTAATCATATCTCTGTGCATGTATTTTTGGATCTTTTTTAGGACGGCCTTGGCCAAAATATGGCATCACCCATTTCACGCCCTTCCAGCAGGAATTCAGTTGGTCATGTTTCCTCAGGAATCTTTAATACCAATGGAGCAGAAGTTCAAAATACGCATGAATCTTTTGAAGCTATGCTTCCAAAAGAAGCTTCAATGGGCTTTTCTGGCACTCAGAATGTAGCCTCAGCTTTCCAAAGTTCCTTTGCTTCTTCTGTGAATTTCTCAAGTAGTGAGATTGCGCTCATGAGAAGGTCCTCCAGTCCTGCTCTCACTAATGTAGGTAGCAAAGCTCATCTTGGAAATAACAAAAATTCCGTGGCATCAGAGGCGACTAACTTTATTTCATCTGGCATTTTTGATGGAGCTGATATT
Source organism: Linaria vulgaris (assembly GCA_948329865.1). NCBI lineage: Eukaryota > Viridiplantae > Streptophyta > Magnoliopsida > Lamiales > Plantaginaceae > Linaria > Linaria vulgaris. The sequence continues at coordinate 103,599,346 of OX415252.1, forward strand.
GCTGCTTCTCTTTCTGGATTAAGCATGTCCAATGGACAATTGCATACTGACGGCATGTTAATGTCTTCACGTCAACTCGGATTGCCAGTTGATCATCAACTGAATCAGCAACAGCAGTATTTTGACAAGTCTACCGCTGAAAAGTTGGCCAATGACATCAACTATGGTGATCTAACTGGGAAAAATGGACCAATGAGAAGCCTCACTGCATCAAAGACGTCACCGGTTAAGATTCTTCAGCCCCAACTTCAAACTTCTGATTTTACAAACCTGGAAGATAGGAAAATTGGGCAGCAGGGAAATTTTTTTTCGGGTGGGCATATCTCGTTTCATGAGAATGCTGATATGATGACCAATCATGATTTTGTGGGAGGTTAAGTTGTCACTTCCTTTGTTTTCCAGGTGAAGTAGTTTAGCACGATATAGCATGCTTTATTTTTATCTTAAAAAATCTTAAATTTATATGCTTCAGGTCCACATTTAATTGGTCCTACCGGAAATGGAATGAATCTGATAACTAGCAATCAGGTTGGAATTCATTATCCTATTATGAATCCGCATCATATCCAGTACATTCGTGGAAGGAACATGCCTTTCGTCTCAGGAAACTCTTCGGAAGGAAGATGCGTAAATGATCTGTATGACCTTGACAATATGCAAGCTTTGGAGAAAGCTTATCTTGAGACGTTGCTTTTCCAACAGAATCAGCAATACCAGTCGCCCGTTTTACATAAACCTAGCAGAAATAGTCTCTACCATGGTAATCCTTCATTTGTTCCATATGCAAGCCAATACCAAGAAAACAGGATGTCAAGAGCAATAAGTCCGAAATGTTCTATATTTCCGAATGAGAAAACTTCGCAATTTGCCTTAGCTTTAAGAAGAACTAAGGGAGACTTTGCCAATTTGTTGCATCCAACTGGTGGGAAAATTATGAACAAAGGGTGTGATTCTCTATTAGATGCAGTCAAGAACAATAAGTCCCCTCTTGAACTCTTGGATGTTCTAAATTATGTTCTTGAGTTCAGGTACGAGATCACGGAAATGGTTTCTCTGTTTTATTATTATAATTTATCTGCATCTTGACCTCTTTGATTCAATGTTTTACAGTATGGATCAGTATGGAAGTCGTTTCATTCAACAGAAGCTAGAGACTGCTACTGTGGAAGAAAGGGTGAAGATATTTCAAGAAATTATTCCTCATGCTCGTACTTTGATGGTTGATGTCTTTGGAAATTATGTTGTTCAAAAGGTATTGATATATTGAATTATATAAATAGCCCTGAACACTAATATATCAAACGTTTTGGTGACAACGATGTATGTTGTTTGAATGAGCAGTTCTTTGAGCATGGTACTGACAGTCAAAAAAAGGAGTTGGCCAAGCATGTTATTGGTCATGTCTTGCCCCTTAGTCTGCAAATGTATGGTTGCAGAGTAATACAAAAGGTTTATTCTGTAACTTTATCTCTTCTACTTTTCCTTATGGCAACTCAAACTTGATGAATGCACTTTTTGCATCTCCAAACATGACGTGGTAAATTGGGGACGAGCAACATCAATACTTTGTGGAAATTCTGTTTAAAAGATTTTGTTCCTAGAGTTATTACCTTACCAATTCGGTCAGGGAATTTTTCAGTCTGATAAAGTAAACTGTTACACTTACACGTTATAAAGGGTAAGAGCTGGAAAAGTGGCAGCTCTCGTACTGCTTTTGTCTTGAGTGATTATGTTGATGCATTGATTCTAAATCACAGGCCTTTGAAGTAGTTGATGTAGAGCTGCAAACTGAAATGGTAAGGGAGCTTGATGGTTCGGTGATGAAATGTGTTCGCGATCAAAATGGTAATCATGTAATCCAGAAATGCATCGAGTGTGTTCCTCAAAATCAAACCCAGTCCATAATATTATCATTTTTGGGACAAATTGTGACTCTATCAATGCATCCTTATGGCTGCCGTGTTGTCCAGGTCGGCATACTTCATTTTTTCCTTTTTTTGCATTCAGTTGAAGTTTTGGTGCCAATATACCTATAGTTACAATCCTTTTTTTCTTCTTCCTGTGAAATAGAGGGTTCTTGAGCGTTGTGTTGATCCTAAGACCCAACCAATCATTATGGATGAAATATTGAGCTCTGTTTATAAACTTTCACAAGACCGGTATGGCAATTACGTCATTCAGGTACTTCTTTGGACTATCATACGGTTTACAGCTCCATATTGAAATACATTGACATTCCTATTTTAACTTTACATAGCTGATTTGGAGTTTAATAATTAAGACGTTGTAGAGCTTCATCTTCTTTTCAGCACTACTCTATTATCTCCAATATTTGGTTTTTGCTCATCATTTTGTAATCCTTTCACCTCGTAATCTGGGGGATTGTTGGGATTTTCAGATATTTCTGTTAGGTACTGGTTTTTAACTGCATGATGAGGCGAATTTTCTCTGATTAATGTCTTTGGTTGGTGCTTATGATAAAGAGTTGACAATAGAAAGAAACCAAGAGCAATGTTAATGAGAATTAAGTATTTCATGAGCATGCACTGTAGTGATGAGATGAAACCCAATCCTTTTTGTAATGGAAGGATATATATGAAGGATCTTCTTTTTCGTTGAATTTGTCTTTAACTGGCGTTGAGAGAATTCAGCTTAATGCTGTATAAGACGGCTATTAGAGCAGTTCATGTACATCATAAAATGTGCCTTTTAAAAGCCATCATTCTCAAATGACAAGCATAGCTGGATTTCATTTGATGAGTTATTGCCATATGCAATTTTCATTAGATGCCCTCTGTTGTGCAATTAACAATTATTTACCTGTAATAGTAGTAGAGATTATCCGGAGCGATCTTTTTATTGATACGAGTCATACAAAAAATGATACGCTAAGTGGGAAGTATTATGTTCTGGAAATCTTCTTTTATATACTTCTAGATAACCACTGTTCTATTTTTGCTTATGATTATGTCATCATCATCATCTAACTTCTCCTTAATATCTTTCCCTTTCTATTTTGTTTAGCATGTGCTGCAGCATGGTAAACCGCATGAAAGGGCCGCAATAGTTAGCAAGCTTGCTGGACAAATTGTGAAGATGAGCCAACAAAAATTTGCTTCTAATGTTGTTGAGAAGTGTTTGACTTTTGGTGGTCCAGAAGAGCGTAAACTCTTGGTTAATGAGATGCTGGGTTCAACAGCTGAAAATGAGCCGTTACAGGTGCGTCGCATAGTTTTTGGTTTTTTGGATGGTAGTACCAGAAATTACTCTTGATTAGTAAAGTAATGTACATCTCTTTATCCAACTTAATTGGGGCAAAGACAGTCCATCACTTATAATAAGTATACTGAGGTTGAATCAAACATTAGCTTTGACTTGATGAGTAATTGAATGAGAAGGAAATTACCTAATGTTTTAATGTGAAATTGCAGGCTATGATGAAAGATCAATTTGGAAACTATGTTGTTCAGAAGGTACTCGAGACTTGTGACGACAGGAGCCGTGAATTGGTTATGTCTCGCATAAAATCTCACTTGAATGCTCTGAAGAGGTTTACTTATGGCAAACACATAGTATCACGTGTCGAGAAGCTTGTTACAACTGGAGGTAACTACTCAATCTTGCAAAATACTTTCAAGTTAATAGAAAAATGCACTATGGTTGACATCCTAATTTACTTTTACAAATACATACCATTTACAGAAAGGCACACAAGTGAGATGATCCAAGTTTGAGGAAAAGATAATACTTTTATTATGTACATAAGAGTGGCCGAGTTACAAGATGGCCACGACTCATATCCCAGACTGTAAAGAGGTAGTTTTAACGTAGATTTTGATGGAATAAACTATGCTGCTTGCACTCGATTAAGCATAATAATTTTTCTAGTTGATTGTCGATAATAATTTGGGTTGATGATCTGTAAAGAGCTGAGGATGTATATATAGTCGCAGATATATATTATGTCAAACAAATAAATTTTTACAGGTGGGTGTTTTTGTTGAATATCACATCACCACTTGTGATGAATCTATTATGATTCAGTACAACGTATATTCACTATCTTTACTTTTGTTTGTACTTTATGGAGCTTTTGTTCTATTTGTGCAAGTGTTTGCATTGTTTTGTAACATAATGGAATCATCTTCGGATTTGAGCCATTATCCTTGCTCTCAATGGCAATGATCCATTTAACCAAAAATAAAATAAAAATGTCAATTGCCCAAAATGACATGCACAACAACTTGAATCTTACCTTGTGGTATTTGAAGCTGTCGAATGTCGATAGTCAAATAAATACATCTTTTCAGGTAAGTTGGTATATTATTTCCTCAAACTTGCTGGTTGCGACGTAATAATACAAACATCTGGTGTATATAAGAGTTATCTGTGATGTTTTAAACCGAATGCACTGGATACCCAGGGGTTACGCCGTTTTGTGCTTGCCCTTTTTGTCTTCTCCTTCCGTCACTCTGTTTTGCTCTTCGTAGTTGTTGTTCAGGCTCCACAGTCCCAACATGGAAACCATGTCAAGTCTAACAAGAAGCCTGGAGGAACCGTTGACGTCACTTTTTGTCAACACTTTCTTTTTTATCCACTGAGCGGACAGTAGTAGATTATTATCTTTCACGTAATACGGGAAGTCTCACAAGATGATCAACTATTGTAATAGTATTAGTACTAGTAGCCCTCTTTGGTGAGCCTCTTAACATCAATAATTGTTTCTTGATCAGGGGAGGCCAACAACAGAGTATGTCATGATTATTATTTGATGACTTAATTGAAATCCAACTTCTTTTTACTCATCATAGACCATTTTTTTTAACGATTCAATTATAAAAAGAAATTCATCTGACATGATTTATTAAGGGTGAGCAATTGAAGCGGGTATTGACTTCCGCCCACTCTCGTTTGGGTATTCTCTATTTAGAGCGGGTAAAACATGAATGGATAACCACAACTTGTGTACCCGCAATTTTGTCGACAAACAAATGAGTATTATCAACAAAATTCCCGCCCACGTATGGGTACCCCCTACGTTTCTTCAATAATTTCAATCTATACACATATATATATATATATACTAGTATACCAACATATACTAATTTCATGTAGCATGTTATACATTTTATTAAGATTATATATCTTATAATTAAGATTTAAGTAACTTCAATTAACTGAAACATTGTTAATTCTTTAAATGTTCATTTTTTTTTAATAATTGATTTCAATCATGTATGCTATTTTTTATTGTCATTGATGAACGATAAAGTTGGATTTGGATGATTATTAGATATAAGCTATTATGATATTTTAAATTCTAATTACGATGTGTACAAATATTTGATTTTAGAGAGCTTTTTGGCTTGCTCTTTAGGTTACAAAATATAAAAAATACATAAAAATGGGAACCTACTATGATACGATATCCACCAAGAATGAATATTGTTCGTATGCTAAACGTAAGATCACTATCTTCAGGTTGTTTGGATGGCACCTCGACCCGTTGCCTTAGTACAAATAGGAACCTTGGTATATGGAGTCCACGACCCGCTACTTGATACAAAATACGAACCTTGGTATAATGAAGACGCCACAAACGGCTATGGAGGGTGTTGTTTGATAAGTCGGATTTGAATTCCACAAACAAGGGTGATGAACCCATTTGATAAGTTCTGAAACAACTTTTCAAAGAATCAAAGAGAATAAAATATCACAAAGTTTATAAAATTGATAAGTGTTGTCTTACAAAGAAAATGACCTCTAATATTTATAGGCAAATCAAATTTGGCCACTAAGAAAGCAATTAAGACCTTCCAACAACTTCTAGGAAAAGAAAATACATTACCTGGGCTAGGAAATGATGAAACACTGGTCAAAGCCCGTCTTTGACTTTTGACCATTATTTAAAAGGCGACTTGGATCAGATTTGACCATCTTTTTTGTTTATTTAGGTCTCATTTATCATTATGGATACAAACTTGGTTAATTAGCCCATAAAGAGATGCTCTCATCTTCTTAGCACGCCTCTTGTGATTGGCTCATTTAAAGTTCGAACTTTGTCCATTCTCGTGACATCTTCTTCATTTGAATTATTGCAAGCTCTTTCCTTTGTAAACGTGTTCATATTTGCATCACACTACCCGCCTCGCATGGTGTGGGTACTCGCAATGTAGTGGGGGAATTGAAATGATAGCAAAGTCCCATTTCCCATTGACACATGTATTCGCGTGCGGGTACTTGAAATTTGGGTACTCGTCCTGCGCCACCCCTACGATTTGTCATAAATAATCATTAATTTGGGGAATAAAGACGAGAACAAATTTTGAATAACCATGACATGAATCATTTTGATATTTTCAATAGTACTTCGGCTTGTACTTTAATTTCCAAAATCATAAATCAATGTTGATTGTGTCAATTACATAGTGGAATGAATCTCCTTTTAATAGTGGATTTTAGTTTAGAAACTACATGGGTTTTGCTTTAATTTATTTTATGAAGGTCAAAAGTATAAATTTATATATAACTTTGCTTTAATTTGTATTTTAGAGATTATTCTATCTATATTGCGACCCTTTACAATATTGCCAAATCAGTTATCGTATATCTTTTACTTTTTTTTTGTATAATTATTTCAATATAGTAAAAGCTAATTGTATATATTATTCCGACATCCTAACCTAATCACATAATACACATTTAAAAATTGATCAAAGAATTTATTCTTTTTTATGAGACCTTAATAATTTTTGGGATGATAAGAATTATACTTATATAAGCGGTAATTTCCAAAGCTTTCCTAATTAAAGTTCGCAACAATATCACGGATAACATAATAGTGTATATACTATTTTAAAATTTATATAAATAATTTTTATTTTATTACTTTTAAAATGGTGTATATACTATTTTAAAATTTATATAAATAAGTAAATCGTATAAAAAACTTGTGTATCTAGTAAGACCGAATGAATAATGTGAGGAAACCAAAATGAAAATATTTTGTCAAGTGAAAATGACAGTAAATCATCCCAACGCTTTCAAGTTAATTCCAAAATCACGTATCCCTTGGTTTTTAGAGTTTTCTTTCATAATAATCAAGAATTATTACGTGACAAATTAATACATGAATTTACTGCTTCAATAATTAGCTGGTCTTGTTACAGTACATAACATATATAGCTCCTATAAACCAGAATATAAACATGCAATGGAAATAAAAAGAATTTCGACAATAAAACACATTGAAATTATAAAGTTAAACTTTAATTTTCATTAATTAAAAATTAGATTACAAAAAAATGATTCATAGATCTACGAGTCAAATCCTATTAACCATCTTGTCACATTATATCCTGATGCAGTTTTTATTTTTGAACTTGCATCTTCCCGCTCTTTTGTCATCAGAAACGTCGGAATGTGACTAGGGAAACTTATGCAAACTGCAAAAAACCCCTTACAACGTCACTGAAACCCATCTTTACCAATCTTCTTGTTGCAACATTCACATAATTAAACTTCTTCTCTTCTTTTTTTACTGGCAATTTCTTATACACTACAAGAAAACATAGCAATTGGATCCCTTTTTTATGCATGGAAAATTAAAATTCGATCCAAAATAAGCTGGATCAAATATTTTGGACCCATCCAAGGCAAATTCGATCCATAATGGGCCTGCAAAGAAAAAATTCGATCCAAAAAAAGCCCGCATTGAATTAATTCGACGCAGCCCACAAGTCTGGGTCGAAAATAAGTGATGCTGGCGTGGCATCACTTATTTTCGACGCAGCCTACATGGCTGCGTCGCAAATATGCCACGCAGGACATACTGGGTGGAAATAATTCGACCCATAAGCCATGTGGCGTCGAATTATTTCGACCCAGAACTTAAAGCAGTCCAATTCATCTGTAAATAATTGTGTACCAGGTCCTATACCATTTGATTGATGACACATGTACACTAACAATTCAGAGTTCACGTGCCCTTTATTTTATTTTTTTCTTCTTTAATAACATAGCTGAACCCCAAGTTTATTTATTATTCTTCTAGCGCCCCAATAACAGAAAATACTTGTCATAGGTAATTTTAACTTCAATTAATTGCACGAAGATTTTTATCGATCAATTATGCATATATACATAAAGTCGTAAACACATAGGTAAGTTAATCTCAATAAATAACAGGAAGCTTTTACTATTTATGCATGCATATGACCATATATCTTATCATTAAACGAAGAAATAATTATTGTGTGCCTAATAAATGATGTGCTTTAACAAAAAGAGAGTAATTTAGTGTGTCTAGTTAAAAATAGTTTTAGTTTGCATGTCATGCTCTTTTACAAAAAAAAAAAAAAATTCTTATTTCTTAGCTTTGTATTTTATTTGGATCAAAATTTTGATTCGATAGTGAATTTGGGATTTGAGATTTTAAACTTTTCAAGAAGTTTCGAAGGCATTTCGAAACCAAAATTTCTGTCAAATAACACAAAAAATCCAGAAAAAAAAAATACCAAGATAATTAAAATAATGCACCACAATATATTATTACTATTCACCTAATAATTTTTTAGTAACTCTCAGCTACTACTTAGTAGTGATGGGGGTATTTTAGGAAAGCCCCTCTATAAATACCCCGTCCTCTGACATTATGAGCACGCATTGAAGACCAGCTCTCATCTACTCAATATCGAAGCGCCTGAATTTGATACACTGTAGTTCGATCCTCATTCGATTGAAGCATCTGGATTCGATACACATCATTCGATCGAAGCATCCCAATTCGATACACAACAAGTTCAACCATTCCTATATCAAAGCGTCCTGATTCGACATAGGCCAGTTCGACATACCCTGTATCGAAGCAACGTGATTCGACATTCAGTAGATCGTAAAACAACTCTGAAACACCTACAACACTCGTGAGTATGTGTGTTCTTTCAAATTTCGTGAAAAAATTAGTGACGAAAAACGTTAAAAATTTTTGGGGTAAAAAATGTAATTACAAAACATAGTGTCTAGGGGCAATTTTGATTTATGTTTTTAAGTTTAATTTGAAGTGTTGAGAACTTAAATTTGTTAACGTTGGGAACTTATGTTTAGTTTGGATTGATTAAAACAGGGTTTATTTTGTACTGATCATAACTTCTGCTTAACGAAATAAATATCACCATAAATGTCAATTGTTACAGACAAAACACATCATGAAACAACAAACATAATATTTCATAAACTAATAATAATCGGGATCACTGTCGTCGTCGCCCACATCATGCTCGTCTTCGTCTTCTCCTTCGTCTGCTTCTTCATACTCATTATCATCACTACTCACTGCAACAGTCTCATTCTCAGTTGCCACCTCAACAAACTCACTGCAACGGTCTCATTCTGAAAAAGTCACGGGTCAAAAAAATTCAGTGCAGAGATATTTCGATGGAAAATGAGTAAATTGCAAGGATACTTGCATTACAGCACAAAAGCTAGCACTTTTTTTACGAGAAAAGTATATTTGGGGAGGAAATTGTAAATATATATTTGTTACAAAACAAAGCCGAATTCAACTTTTATTTCCCCATTAGTTTCAAGACATTTAATAGGTGCATTCTTTCAAATCTCGTCGTTATTGGAGTAATGAAAGACGTTGGATAAAGTTTTGGGGAGGAAATTATAATTATGTAAAAGTTACAAAACAACTCCGAATTTACATTTAATTTCACCAAGACACTTAATAGGTGTGTTCTTTCAAATCTCGTCAGAATTGGAGAATGAAAGACGTTGGATAAACATTATAAACACACTTAAACAATAACACTTTACCCTAAACCCCAAACCCTAAACCCTAAACCCTAAAACCTAAAGAACTAACTCTTATAAACAAAATCGTTGTTTTCATGCGTACAAGTTGCGAAACACCTACAACACTCGTTCTTTTTTTACCATACCGTATGTTATTACAAATAAGTGTGCTAGTCCAAATTTTCGTAAAAACGGAATATCGAAACATGCTTAAAAAAGTTTTGAAAACTTCATGTAATTATGTAAAATATGCAAAGATGCAAAAACAACTATAAAAAACATACAAATTCCTTTTTTTTTTTCACACAATTATCATCACAACATTGAGTATGTGTGTTCTTTCAAATTTCGTGAAAAAATTAGTGACGAAAGACGTTAAAAAGTTTTTGGGGTAAAAAATGTAATTACAAAACATAGTGTCTAGGGGCAATTTTTTAAATACTTATATAAGATACATTGCAAATTTTCAATGCAAAATTATATACATTGGAATATTTCAATGCTATTGTCTAAATTCGGACCCACAATAGCTTTGGTTTGAAAATTTGGGACCCAGAAACTGTTTGGATCGAAAATTTGTATCCCAAAATCTCTTTGGATCGAAAATTTGTGTCCCAGAGTCTCTTTGGATCGAAAATTTGGGACCCATTAAGCCTTTGGATCGAAATTTTGAGACTCATACAGTAAATTAGGTACAAGACTTCTCCTATAAATACTCTTTTCTTCTCACCATTCATTCCACAACTCATCCTCCTCTCTCTTCACCATCAAAATTTTATTGTAGATAATTTCATTGTTAGTCTTGTAATTTTTGTAATTTATGTAAATTTTGTAATTTTATTTTGTGTATTAGAATAAATACATATTATGTTATTAACGAAATGTATTTAGCTTTTTATATTTCGTATTTTTTGCAAGTGTTTCTAATTATCATGCTTATAATAATAATATTTTAATTATATATGTATAATCACACAAAATTATTAATACGTATAGTTTAAATCATATACTAAAACATAAATTTGTATAAATAATAATTCAAATATGGCGGATTCCCGCCCCTTTTTTTAAAAAAAAATTCAAATAATGGTGGATCGAATTATTGCGATGCTAAACATGATAAGAATCGAATTAATTCGATGCTAAATACTGTTGGATCGAAAATATGTGACCCAGAATAGTCTGGATCGAAATATTTCGATCCAGAATTTGAGCCACTCACCAGCCGCCACGCGTTCGCTGTCTGCTTTTTTGTGAAAAAGCAGTCTGGATCGAAATATTCGGACCCACAGCAGTGCTGAGTCGAAATTATGCCATCCATTCTCTTTATGGATCGAAATTTTCGGTCCCACTATATGAGTTGAATAATTTCGATGCAAGTTGTCTTGCATCACATTATTTCGATCCAATTGCACTTGGATCAAAAATTTTCGATCCATAATGTTCTGCGTCGAGACTATTAGGATCGAAAATTATTGTCCAAATATTTCGATCCAATTGACCAAAAGGATCGAAATTTGGACCTTTTGGGTTGAAATTTTCAGTTCTTTTTGAGTTGTTTTCTTGTAGTGATAGCAGTCTAAACAAATCGCGTTTGTGCGAGTTTAATTAAACGACTTGTGCTTTAAGTTCTTCTCTAATTTTTTTTATTGTAACTTTATAACATATTTATTTACAATATTGAAACACAACTTATGGTATAAATAAACCGTTACTTTGTTACTTTTGATAATAAGTGTCACTTTTGATAATAAGTGTCAAGTGCTTATACTTTTCAACCAAGTAAATCAAGCGTCACACTGCTAAGCTGAATCACCTTTGCTAGCAAGTGAGCTTAGGGCTCAAAATGATTGTTGCAAGGTGTGTGAAAGAAGACAAAGTGGGTTTGTGAACAAAGCACAAGTACCAAGAAGAAACTCTTGTTGTTCTAAAAAGTCTACTAAAGGGGCATATTTATACAAGTTAACTGTCCTAATAGACGGAATGGATCATCTTGATCCGATGGTAGTGATTAAATATTCTACACTACCTTAAACCGACAATAGAGGATTCTACAAGTGTGTCAAAAGACTAGAAATGTGGTGATTTACATGATAGTCTCCAAGAAACGAGAGGATTCTGGTAGTCTCAAAGTGTCCTCGGTTCGTACTCATGCCTATGATTTGGGGTGTGCAGGGTGCAATCTCTGTTCGTTCGCCCATGTACATGGCATTAGTGTGCAATCTTGGTGCCAGTAGTGCATGCGGTGTGCAGCTTATATGGTGTTCGTGTCCCTCGACGCTAAGGTGGGGGTGCTTAAACTTTTCTCCTCATCTGGGTAGCCTAGAATGCTTTGATCTAGCCTGAATTACCATAACTTGTCTTTTGGGTTCCAAGTTGATCCGGTGGATGGAAGGCCCTTTCGCTAAAACAAGTATTTGGTCCAGGGCTTCACGCATTTTGCTTCCTAACAATGCAGTTGAAAAGGGTCTCATCTGCTTACTTGTCAAATTGAGTGATCACTACGTGTGGCTCCATCCTTGATATTCCCCAAGTCAGATCTTCATTGTATCTTTGATAAGGTTTGAGCCGGCTCATGTGGAAGATTGGGACTACATAATAAGTCGATATTGAAAAGTACTTATTGTTAGCATATTATTATATTTGTATATTAATTGTCTTAAGGGTAGTTTAGTCTTTTAGTTGTCTTATATATATATATATATATATATATATATATATATATATGTGTGTGTGTGTGTGTGTGTGTGCGTGTGTGTGTGTGTATTTGCCTTCTGTTGTAAACCCCAGCTATTCCTACATTCATTGTTTTGTAAAATTCCTCTTTGTCTTGTAAGATTATGGCTTTCTTCATGAATGTTATCATGGCATCAAAGCCAAATCTCTGACCCAATCTGTAGGCAAACACGACACCACGCTGATCGAACCCTAAACCCTAAACCCCGATTTTTTTTTTTAGTTTTTCGTCTTTGTATTGCTACTAGTTTCTGGACTATCTAAACTTGTTGGTGTGTTAATTTCGATTTTGATTTGGTGCAATTTTTGTTCGATTTGTTGCCCCAATTCTGTTTCTGGGTTAGTCTTGCTTTGTGTATTGCTGCAATTCTCGATTTCCGTTATCATGACTGGAAGGGAAGATTCGTTGCAGCCGATTAGTGTTCGTTTTGATGGGAAAAACTATGGGTATTGGAGTTATGTTATGAAAAACTTTCTAAAAGGGAAGAAGATGTGGAATTACAGTTCTAGTGTTTTGGTTGCTTCTAAGTCATATGATGTTAATTTTGTTGAGTTATTGGGTGTGTGGGATACCAATAACTCTAAAATTATTACTTGGATTAACAATTCTGTTGAGCATAAGATTGGTGTTCTGTTAGCTAAGTTTGATACTGCGAAAGAAGTTTGGGACGAATTTAGAGAGGTTGTATTTGAGGTCCAACTTTGTTGTTCAATATCAACTTGAAGGAGAAATTCGTGCTCTTACACAGGGTGATCGAAGTATTCAAGATTTTTATTCTGAGATGACAAACTTTTGGGATCAGTTGGCTATGATAGAATGCGCTGAACTGAAAGCATTCGGTCCGTATATTGAAAGGCGGGAACAACAACGTTTGGTTCAACTGTTGTACAATCTCCGCTCTGAGTATGAAGGCATTTGTGGATCAATTCTGCACCGTACTCCTTTGCCTTCAGTTGTGCATGAATTGTTAGCTGAAGAAACCCGCCTCAACACTCAAATTGAGAAGTCCACTTCTGTTGGTTCTGTTTTGCTTACTCAACCTAGTCATATCAAATCTAAACAAAAGAGTTATGATAAGGATGAGTGTCGCTATAGTCATGAAAAGGGTCATTGAAGAATTGGTGTCCTTTATTACACCAGAAAGGCAAACCACAACAGGAATATGGAAAGAGGCCAAGTGACAAACCTTCATATTCACAGAATCTTCGTTTTGGAGGGCAGCCTTATACAACTGATGTTATGCCTACATTGGATCCAGCTTCTGTCGAGTCATCTTTGTCAGACAATGCATCTTTGGTTAATCTATTGCAGAACCTTCTTTAGGCAAACAAAAACCAGTCTCCACCATATGGTATGTATGCTCCATCCACATCAGGTAGAAACTCGTCCTTATGGGTGTTGGATTCTGGAGCATCTCATCACATGTCTCCTGATCACAACTCATTTGTATCTATGTCTCATGCGTTACCATCTACATCTGTTATGACTGCTAATAGCACTCTTATGCCAGTAGTAGGTGTTGGTACAATTCAAACAGAGAATCTCTCACTACCTGATGTTTATTGTATTCCTAAATTGGCTATAAATCTTATTTCTGTTGGTCAATTATGTGATCGTGGTCTTGATGTTCACTTTTCTTCTACTTCTTGTCATGTGCGGGATCCGAAATCAAAGAGAATACTTGGGACTGGAAGTAGAGAGGGGGGACTTTATGTTTTGGATGGCATGAAGGTTGATGGTCAGTTGCAGCTACGAGTATTGATCTATCTACATTTCATTTGAACTCTTCTTCTTCGAAGTTTTACGTATGGCACTCTAGACTAGGTCATGTATCTGGATCTTGTCTGAGGTTTTTATGTAATAGTGGTGTTTTGGGATTTTGATTGTAGTGGATGTAAACTTGGGAAGTTTTCTGCAAAACCATTTAATCAAAGTATATCCACTTCTTTTACACCATTTGATTTAATTCATTCTGATGTTTAGGGACCTGCAGGTTCCTACAAAGGGGGGGTCACGATATTATGTTTCTTTCATTGATGACTATACTCGTTATTGTTGGGTTTACTTGATGAAAACCGTTCTGAATCTATTGACGTTTATGCTCACTTTGTTGCATATGTGAAAACTCAACACTCTAAAGTCATAAAATGTTTTAGATTTGATTTAGGTGGAGAATATACGAGTAAGGCACTCTCTGACATTCTTCTTAGTGATGGAACTGTGCACCAATTCTCTTGTACAGACACACCTCAGCAAAATGGTGTGGCTGAAAGAAAACATAGGCATATTATTGAAACGACACGTTCTATACTTTTTTCTGCTAGTGTACCTAGTGAGTATTGGGGAGAAGCAGTTCTCACTGCTGCTTATATCATAAATAGAGTTCCAACTCCTAAGAATGCAAATATCTCTCCATATGCTAAGTTATTTGGTCAAACTCCTGATTGCGGGTTTTTGGGTCCACATGTTTTGTTCTTCATCCACATGTTGAGCGAACTAAGTTGTCTTCACGTGTTGCAATATGTGTCTTTTTAGTATACAAAAATGGTCAGAAGGGTTATTGGTGTTATGATCCAGTTGCTAGAAAATGTTATGTTTTTCCTCATGTTCATTTTATTGAGCATATTCCATATTCTTCCATTCTGAGAAGCTCCCATAATGTGACACGGTCTGATATTATTCACATTGACCCATTTACTCTTGATGGTTTTGATATTGGAACTAATGATCCAACTGGTGAGAATATTGGCATTGGTGATGTTGTTGGGGATGACAATAGTGGTATTGGTGATGAAGATGACTTGGGTGCTGCTGAAGAGTTACCCCCCTCATGTCCTTTCTCTTAAGATTTTGGATCCAGCTCAGGAGCGGTATCCCAGGCGTACTCGTAATTCTACTCAACTTCCTGGTTTCATTTACTCTTGTTATTCTCAGCCTTTTGTTTCCTTTTTGGCATTTGTTTGGCCTCTTTGTGAGCCTACCACTTATTCTGAGGCGGCACAAGATATTGTTTGGCAAGAGGCTATGGCTGAGGAACTATCAGCTTTGAACAAAAATCACACTTGGGACTTGGTTCCTCTTCCAGTAGGGAAAAAGTCAATTGGTTCTCGATGGGTCTATAAAATTAAAACCAAAGCTGATGGTTCAATTGAGCGATATAAGGCTCGTCTAGTGGCAAAAGAGTTTGCTAAAAAATATGGCATGGATTATGAGGAGACCTTTGCTCATGTTACTAAGATGACATATGTCAGAGTTCTTACTGCAGTTCCATCAGTACAACAATGGTATATTTCACAGATGGATGTGAAAAATGCATGACACCTCAGTCGGGTGTTCCTTATGACAAAGGGTAGGTGTGTAGACTTAAGAAAGCATTATATGGGCTTAAGAAAGCTCCAAGAGCTTGGTTTGAGAAATTTTCTACAACTGTTTGTTCTCTTGGCTTCTCCTCTAGTCCTAATGATTTAGCCTTATTTGTTAAATGCAGTTATGTTGGTCGCATAATGCTTTTATTGTATGTTGATGATATGATTATTACAGGTGACGATGTTGAGGGTATCAAGGTGTTGAAACACACCTTATCTCGTTTGTTTGATATGAAGGATTTGGGTCCTCTTCTTTACTTTTTAGGTATTGAAGTCGCCTCATCTCCAAAGGGTTATCTCTTGTCTCAGTCGAAGTATACTTCAAATATTTTAGAGCGAGCTCGTCTTACAGACACCCGTGTTGCTGCTACTCCTTTAGAGGTAAATGTTCATTATACTCCTACTGGCGACACACTCCTTCCGGATACCACTTTGTACAGTCTATTGTTGGTAGTTTGGTATACTTGACTATTACCCGACTGGATATTGCTTATGTTGTCCATGTTGTTAGCTTGATGCACCTACCTCTGATCATTGGGCTGCTATTACTCGCATTCTTTATTATATTCATGGTACTATTTATCAGAGTCTATTGTTTCCTTCGAGTTCTTCCTTATAACTTCGAGCATATACAGATGCAGACTGGGCTAGTGATCCATTCGATCGAAAATCTACCAATGAATACTATATTTTTCTAGGTGATTCTCTATTCTCTTGGAATAGCAAGAAACAAGATATTGTTTCTCGGTCTTCTACCGAGGCAGAGTATCGTGCTATGGCTTCCACCACAACTGAACTTGTTTGGTTACGACGGTTGTTAGTGATATGGGGATGTTGTTGTCATCCCCCACACTCATGTATTGTGATAACAAAAGTGCTGTCCAGATTGCTCATAACTCTGTTTTTCATGAGCAGACCAAACATATTGAGATCGATTGTCATGTGACTCGACATCATTTTCAGCATTGTGTTATCTCTCTACCGTTCATCTTGTCTTCGATGCAGTTGGCTGACTTCTTTACGAAGGCACATACGATTCAGCGACACAACTTCTTTGTTGGCAAACTCTCGTTACTTGTTGCATTACCTTCTCGAGTTTGAGGGGGTGTTAGCATATTATTATATTTGTATATTAATTGTCTTAAGGGTAGTTTAGTCTTTTATTTGTCTTATATATATGCCTTCTCTTGTAAACCCTAGTTATTTCTACGTTCATTATTTTGTAAGATTCCTTTTTATCTTGTAAGATTATGGCTTTCTTCATGAATGTTATCACTTATTAGGCGTTTCAAATGGTCCATCATATTGGTCCACTAGTGGCGATAGTAAGAATGTCCCGTATTTTGAAAAATTAAGTGAGCACTCTTCCTATTGTAATTTGTTCATGTTGTTGAATAGAGAATGTTTTAGCCCCAAACTAAATGGTAGTAAGAGCTCCATGTTACCTTTTGTAATTCTCTTTAACTTTTGTCCATTTTTTTTTTGTTCTAATATTGGGTTTTGTTACCGCGTTTGTGAAGGTCCTGTTATGGGATTCCAAATATATAATTTTTTTTTTAAATATTTTGGTCTCTAGAGAGTGTTGTTGCACATAAACAGAATTAATGACGAGTCAACTTGGCCCAACTCGTTACTAGATAAAAATGAAAGGGTCTAAAGCTGCAACCTGACCCAACTTTATCTATGAGTTTTGTTTGTCCTCATTTTGCCTCTAAATTAATGTACAAGCAAACTTGTTTAAGTTATCATGGAAGCTTCAACGTTTGATACTATGATTCGACTTACGCCCACAATTACAAAATATGGAAGTCTTTACGGAAGATTTGTTGAATTTGAAGGATTTCTCTAGGCTAATTCATCAACAGTGTGGCCGGTGCCTGGTGCAATCTTATTATTTGAGTTATGTTCAAACCAAGAGTTTTTTCATGCGGATTGCAACCTTATTCAACATACTAGATATTCTTTTATCGTATATGCCTCCAGTTCGACAAACTTTTAACTGTAAGTGCTCCAGTTAAAGATCAAACTTCTTGTTTGGAAATTGGGAAATTAGCTCACATTTTGCCTAGCTAATACTATTATGTGTGTAATTGCAGCAAACTGGACCAGGATGTTTCTGCACTAACGAGTCCTTGTAACAAAAATTGTTCATGTGCATACCCAGTTGGGGTTGTTTAGGTTTCGTACTCGGCATTGACGCCAATGTATAGACTTGTATTCATGTTACACAATTAAATGGTGTCAATTTTTCTGTTATGCAGATCCTAGGATGTATTGATTGGCAGTCTTTTGTTCGTTTGATCGAATTATCATTTCCTTTCGTGTGAAAGTCTAAAAGTTGCTAATGCTAATATCACTACAAGATTGGGGGGGCATCTGCAACAACCCCTTCCCAACTGCCCTGGCGGTTGCCATTAACGGTGACCGCTGGGCGGTCGCTCACAGGAGAAGGCGACCGCATGGCGGTCGCTCCTTCTCTTATTAAGCCTGGCAATGGTTTGAGAGTTGCCAACGCTCATGTGGCGACAGCCCATCGGTCGCGAC
Organism: Linaria vulgaris; assembly: GCA_948329865.1. Lineage (NCBI taxonomy): Eukaryota > Viridiplantae > Streptophyta > Magnoliopsida > Lamiales > Plantaginaceae > Linaria > Linaria vulgaris. The sequence continues at coordinate 103,617,790 of OX415252.1, forward strand.
ATGGGCCGATGTGATGGCCCAATGAGTCACAACGGCCCATTAGGGTTAAAACCCTAATGGAGCAACCGTCCGGGCCGTCGCCCCGCCCCGACCCGAATTCTTTTAATATAATTCTTCTTCTTCATTCCTCCATTCTTCTACTTCTCTTCTCGCCCTGCCCCGACTCGATCCACCCACCACCACACACCACCACCCCTACACGACGCCACCACAGTCACCGCCCCACCACCGTGGCATAGTCCACCACCACCACACGAACGACCGCCCCTCTGTCACCATGCTATCACCCCGACCTCACCTCCATCACCACGCCACCACCGCGACCATGTCCCCATTACCAAGCAACCACCGCGACCATCCATTTCGTTGGCAATGCCACCACCGCGACCGTCCATTCTGTTGACAACGCCACCACCACGACCAGCCTTCTGTTGCACCACACCACAACCCCATGACGGATTCATCACCACCACTGCCACCACACGCCGGAATAAGGACACGTCACCACCGCCGCTACATAGTTAGCTTCAGATTTTTGTAAGTTGCCTCAATTTTGTTTTTTTTTTTTGTTTATATGTATGATTATATATATTTGTCGAATTTATACGTAAGATTTTTATTCTAGTTTACCGAATTTCCTCGATTATACGAAATTGTGTGATTATATGTATGTTTTGTCGAATTTGTGTTGTACGATTATTATATGTATGTGTCGCTCATCAGAATATATCTATGAGGATGATACGAATATATATTTATTTGATTGTTAGTATATCTCGTCGGATTAATTATATGCATGATTGCTGTAAGTTGGATCATATGAATTTGGATATGAACTTTGATATGATGATATAAACTTGAATATGATGATATGATGATATGATGATAAGTTGGATATTTTTGTAAGTTAGTTTTTCTCGTTGGATTAATCGTTTATATGAACTTGCGCATGATGATATGTGCGATTTTCTCGTCGAATTATTACTTTGAAATTGTATGTTGTTGAGGAATGATTATGAGTTTATTTGTCGAAATTAATATAAGGTATGATTGTAGGATTAAGTAGTCGTTTAACGATAGTTGTATTTTTAAGTAGTACAACACATATGAGTCGGATAGGGGAAAATATTGCGGCCAAGAATGGCCAAAAATGGCCGAAAACCCGGCCAGGGGGCAAATCAAACAGACGCACATAGTTTAAGGAAAAAAAAACTTATTAATTTTGTTTAAGGGGCAAGTCGCCAAAACTTGTATAGTTCAAGGGGCTTAATACTTTTATCCCTTTTAAGAAATTGGTCGAAGTTTGTATGTTGTTAAAAAAATGATTTATAGTTATGATTTCAATGATTTCTAGTTATGTTTTATATTAGTTTAAGTTAAAGTCGTATTTTTTTTAAAAAAAGTATAAAGTTGTTCGAATCCATTGTTAGTTTAAAATTGAATGATTTAATTTTATGATTATGAGTTTAAAATTATATGATTGTTAGCTATAACGAATGATATTTAGAAATGTTCAATAAAGTTAGAAAAAAGAAAATATCTTTAGGGAATTTGAACAAGACGATGATATTAAGGAGCTTTATAACTTAGGAAAAAATATGTCTTTAGAGAATTTCTATGACTTAGAAATAATCTTATTTTTAGGAATCTCTACAATAGACGATGCTTTTATATTATTTAGTTTACATAAGTTAATACGGATGATATTTAGAAATGTTCAATAAAGTTAGAAAAAGGAAAATATCTTTAGGTAATTTGAACAAGACGATGATATTAGGGAGCTTCATAACTTAGAAAAAAATATGCCTCGCCTTTAGAATTTCTATGAATTAGAAATAATCTTATTGTTTTAGGAATCTCTACAATAGACGATGCTTTTAGGGATATAGTTTATATTATTTAGTTTACTTAAGTTAATACGAATGATATTTAGAAATGTTCAATAAATTTAGAAAAAGAAAATATCTTTAGGGAATTTGAACAAGACGATGATATTAGGGAGCTTTATAACTTAGAAAAAAATATTCATCGGCTGAAGATTTTATATGACTTAGAAATAATCTTATTTTTCCTTAGTTTTGTTGTACACATTTAGGGATCATGTCAGACGATAATCAACGTAAGAGGCCACATTCGTCAAGCAGTGTTCGTTCTCGTGTTGTTGGTTCTAGTAGTGAGATTCAGGGTAGTCTCAGACCTCGGCTAGCTAGCGACGATGCTGTTCCGGTCGAGCATCCCGCCCAGGCAGAGACTCAGACATCACGCGAGGGATCTACCGGGGTGACTCCCTTGCCACATCGACACCTTTTCGACGACTCTGATGCCCTAGCTGCAGCAGTTCCTCTACGTACTTCGTCTGGTTCGAGGACTAGAATACCATCTACCGAGTCCAACCGAGCCCATATACTGCCACCTGCAAGGTCTGATGGCGCTAGTCCGAGCGGGAGGGCCGACGGAGCTTATCCGAGCCAGAGAGCGATCGATATTCCAGCATCGGAGGTATGCACATGCACGCAGACACGTCCCGGTAGGGGACCATCGCTTGGTGTTCAAAACCCCACTAGTCCGAGTAAGAGGCCAATTATTCGATTGGATCGGAGGGGCCTATTTCAGCATCCCCCATCTACCGAGGTGGTGTCATCGATCACCGAGTTGATCCAGTTTATGTCCAAGTTTTACAAGTCCTATTATAAGGTGCCGAAGAAGAAACAAGATGAAATGTGGATCGCTTTCACAGTGAGAAATTATTAAATAAATATATTGTTGAACTTATTGTATTAATGAATCAAATAACAATATAAACTATCTTAAACACTAAATTATTTCGCAGGATAAATTTGCGATCCACAAGGATGATTGGCTCAAGGTACATGAGCCGTACGAAAAAAAGGCCCCAAATTGTTACAAGTATTTGATGCATCGCGCGAAGATTCAATATTTTTGAAAATAAGGATACTCTGGAGTTGGTTGATAAAGAAAAGGCGTGGATGAACTCAAAGGCGGAGAAGAGGGCGATACGACATTGGATGAATGAGGAAACCAAGAAACAAGCATTGGAGGCTCGAAAAAATCGGAGGGGAGGCGTGGACCCCGAGATTATGAAGACGGCACCTCCTTCATTTTTCGGTGGATCCATAGACTTGGAGGAGATTAAGCGTCATTTGGTAAGTTATATTAGAATTAAAAATATAGTCCTAATTTCACTTAACAATATATGTGTAATTGAGTATAACTTACTTTTTTTTTCAAATGTGTAGGCTAAGATGGATCCCACCCGCACAACGCCTATTCGACATGATGAGGCGTACAAGTATGGATTTACGAAGCAGGTCCCCGGTACGGGCATGAATACCAATGTGTCGGCGAAGCGCGAATGGATCGATAAGGGCAATAAAAAGATTTACGTGAGTGAATTAAAATACAAATATTTTTTTCTACTAATTCGTTAAATCTCCTTAGTCATATATTTTCTTATTATAAATACTAATTCTTTCCTAATTAACAGAAGAAGTACATGAAACTGATGAGGAAGCAATATGGCTAGAACAAGATGGTGTGGCCCGACATTAACGGGCCACTATGGAAAAAGGCACAAGGGAAAATCAAGAAGGGGAAGGCGAGGGGTATACCGGGCGGCTCAGCTCTAGAGGCATATGATATTGATTTTAGGTTGAAGCCAGACTACATGAGGGCCTACGCCAAAGAGTTGGAGAAGGCGAATAAGGAGTTGGAGGAGACGAATAAAAATTTGAAGGCTAGCCAACGAGATCCACGAGTGGACGACATACTTAATATTTTGTAGGGCTGGAGGACTCATCAGATTGAGCATGGATATGTTCCACAACCGGAGATTCCCGCTTCGATGTTCATGCGCGATGCAGTAAAGACCGGAGCTGCTTATTGGACTACTAGGCCGCCACGTCAGAAGAAGGACCCATTTGCTCACAGTTCTTCTACTGCGCCCAACTACGTCGTGGTGTACTCAGACAGTTTCGATAGTGAGGACGACCCCGTCTACGAGGGACTTGATGATGTTGTGGAGTTGAGTGGAGATGGGGTAGATGCACATTGGGTTGATGGTGTTGTGGACTTGGGCCATAGCTCTGGTGACGAGGATGATGATGAGGATGATGATGAGGATACCCAGTCGGATACCGATGATGAGGAGGCCGAGTAGTTGGACTTTTTTATGTTGGACTTTTGCGATTTCGAACTATTTGTTATGTTGGACTATTATATGTTGGACTTTTTAGTATCAAGTCCTATTTTGCTATTTCGAACTATTTGCTATGTTGGACTCTTCTATGTTGGACTTTTTTATCATTTTATTTACATTGGTAGTTTTAAATATCGCGTTATTTACATTTATTAGCTTTTACTATTTAGGAATAATCAATAATAGCAACTTTCAGAACAACTATCAAATACTATATAGAATGAGTACTTTTCGACTATTATTCATTAGAAATTTTTATAAATTTAATCATATTCATTAGAAAAATATTACATTAAATTTTTATGTTACATTAACTTTAAATATGGAGAAGTATTACATTAGAAATTTAAATATTACATTAAATAATACATTGGAAAATTTTCGACTATCAATCATTAAAAAGATATTACGAGACTATTTCTATAACTTTTTACAAGTCTAATCATCGTTATTAGAAACAAAGTCAACATCATTTGAATCTAACTATAGTGCGTCACCTTCTTCCTCATCCACCCATACTCATCTACAAGCTCAAACTCTCTGTCACCCAATTGGATATCTATATTAAATGAGCTGAAGACTACAAACAAATTAAGCCCTCTAGATTTGTGCTCTTGAAAAACTTGGGCAGACACCTCCGCTTCTGTTTCACCACCCTCACTCAAAGACGACATGTCGATGATGTGTCTCACCAGAATAGTGAATTCTGACGTCCATCCCTTTTGACCTGGCCTTCCGTTCGTGAGTTATGGGTACGGCGCGTAGTAAGATTGTAGTGCTTGGTTTGCAAGAATAAATGGTTCGTTGGTCGTGAGTGACTGGTGTGGGTTAATATCAACCAAGCTGCACGTGTCGTGAACCGCCGTCCCACGTCTAGTAATATCGTGCCAATGACACTTGAAAAACACAATGTACAGTTGCTTCCCAATACTACCTCCCCAATACTGCAGTTCCAGGATATCTTTCAAAGTGCTGTAGAAGTTGGTGGCGTTGGCGTCTCCCATGTCTCCCATTACGTAAACCCTGCTATGGTGTGAATCCATCCGTACATAAACCGAGACGTACGTTCCTGGGCTCATCTCGCCGAAATAGTGAATACTGACGTCCATCCCTTTTGACATGGCCTTCCGTTCGTGAGTTCTGGGTACAACGCGTAGTAAGACTGTAGTGTTTGGTTTGCAAGAATAAATGGTTCGTTGGTCGTGAGTGACCGGTGTGGGTTAATATCAACCAAGATGTACGTGTCGTGAACCGTCGTCCCACGTCTAGTAATATCATACCAATGACACTTGAAAAACACATTGTACAGTTGTTTCCCAATACTACCTCCCCAATACTCCAGTTCTAGGATCTCTTTCGAAGTCCAGTAGAAGTTGGTGGCATCGGCGCCTCCCATGTCTCCATTTACGTAAACCCCGCTATGGTGTGAATCCATTTGTACATAAACCTAGACGTATGTTCCTGTGCTCAGCTGCAAAATCCGGGTGTGTCTGGTTGAAGTGGCGCCATGCCTTGCCTAAAGATGGGTGAATTATTCTATATGTAGCCCCTCGACACTTCAAATGCTAAGTCATATGCCGAGCAGTGCCTATAGTATAATACAACATTTGAAGACGGGGAGTTAAAGGGAAATATCACAATTTCCTCCTCCGGACCTTCGATTTCAAACTGGCCACGTATCTATTTGTCCCGCATAACGGGCATTTATCTAAGTCCTTATTCGCCTCCCCGTAGAACAAGAAACATTGTTTTGTACAAAAATCGATCTTCTTGTAGCATAACCCCAATGTTCGCATCATCCGGAGCATCCCCTTCGTGTCCTTAGGTAACAACTTCATTGTCTCATCCAAGAAACCTTCATTTGCCTTGTTAAAAGCCTTATCAGAAGAAATATTACTCATCTTGTGCAATGTCTTGTCCCTCAACCACACCGCGACCCACTGAAGGATAGATGTACTTTTCCTACGATGAATATTCACCTTACCTAGATACATCAAATTGTAGAATGCTTTTGTGTCGGGATTCGGATCCACGTTACGCACCTCATCCGCATCAAATCGACCTCCACATGCATCCACCAACATGTCTCTAAACGATTCATCACAATGAACAGAGATGTCGGAATATTGACGTGTGATGTGCTAGGGAGGTCAGGCATATACGGCATGGCAAGCCTTGAGTACTCTTCCCCATGAAAAACCCAATCGTGATATCCTGGCGTGAATCCCGACAATAAAGATGATCGCGGATCAAGTATTTAGTAAAAAACTCTCTATTTTTGCATTTCGTGCACGTGCACCTTATACAGTTTTCTAGATCTAAGTATTCAGATGCTTGTGAAGCGTATTCTATGAACGAACTAATGCCAAACACAAACCTTTCTTGCAAAAACCCATCGCTATCGAACATATTGTACATCCAAGATTTATCGGCTTGATATTCCATTTGTTAACTATAAAAAATAAATATGGGACTAAAGAAGACTATTAATCCTAAATATGGGAATTAATATACGGACAATACTATTGTCACGAGTACCTCCGATGAGATGTACCCACTCCTAATAAGGAGGTCCCTCAGATGTTATCAAAACCCCTCGGTCACTGACCTAAAATGGAGCGAAGGAACATCCGAGGAGATACTTAAGCGTCCCTTGGAAAGACAACGATGAATAAAAAATAGATATCGACGCGGCATCGGAAAAAGAGCAAACCCGATGGATCCGCGCAACTTCGATATCCATTAATGCGCCAAGAGGGACCACAACGGACCCCGAGTCCCAGAATCTTACGAGAATACTTCCTTGTTGAACACTCCTCAACGTAAATTGCCCTCGGAACGTCACTTCGGGGAGCAAATACTAGAACAAAGATATATCTAAGTACCAGGGCCCCAAGAAGATCCTCTACGAGGACTTGAACCCCAAAATATCACTTCACGAAGACCAAGCAAAGTCCTCGGAGACCAAACAAAGTCATCAGAGACCAAACAAAGCCCTCGGAGACCAAGTCAAAACCCCGAAGACCATACCCACGCCCTCGGAGACCCAGGCGAAAGAGAAGAAACCCCCCAGAGACCATGCTTAACCCTCGAAGACCTAGTCAAAGGTGGGAACACCCCTCGGAGGACATATACAGAAGCCCGTACACCAGAATAAACCCCTACCAAGCAACAACGTCACCCGAAGAAGACCCTAGCTAATCCATCAAGTCGTCACTCCGAAAAATAACCCACGGAGATCCTCAGAGTTCTCGAAAGAAGCACAAGACCAGCTTAGTCAGCATCTAGTAGGCTAAAGATAAACCCTATCTTATCTTGTTACACTTTTAAGCATATCACGACATCTGTATTTACTAAACACATGCATAACGACACCTGTCCCTAATAAAGTCTATATAAAGGGAGGTGATCAATTATAGAAAGATAACTTAGGAGATATACATACAACCATACACACAAAATTGAGGAGTGGAGTTCAGTGAATAAAGGAACGAATATTCTCGTACTGTTATCTTCTACAAAATCATCGTTTTTTGAATCACGGGCAGAACGTTCCAACCCTAAATAAACTCGTTAAATAAGTAATAATATCCAACATGTTAACAAAATGGCGCCATCTATGGGAACGACGTAATATCTGCCCTCGAGAGTATTCAACAAACGTTGGTCACGATGGATGATCTATTCGAAAGTGGAAGTCTTCAAACTCGCCGCAACGACTCGGAGGAAACTTTGTCGAACTACCAATCAGGTACTAGAGATTTTATTAATATTCCCCGCTCTGTCTATGAAAGGCTTGTAGATGCTACAGCTACACAAGCGCAACGAAGGGGGGAAAACTCCCGGAACTGGTCCTCTATCTCTCTTGGACATAGAAATCTTCCATCTGGAGAAGGTGCACCCTATGTGGGATGGAGCTCTACTCCCGTCCCCTGGCGCCACGAACCCCCGCAAGAATCACAAAGGTACGTTAGTTGTGAAAGAGTCCCGAGGAGGGGCCGAGGGAGAGAACTTTCCCACCCCTCGGAATATCGGGGAGATAGTGATCACACCTTACGGGGAGTGATGGATGGCCTACGCAAAGAATTAAGTGATATTAAGAGAACCATGGCCCCCAAAGAAGATCCCACATTCAAAACTTCCCCTTTCTCTCCTGAAATTGCTTTAGCTTCTGTCCCTTCGGCGATGTGGCATGTTAATGTTCCCTTGTACACTGGGGAAGCTGATGGAAAAGATCCACAAGACCACATCCATCAATATCTGGTCGGAATGGATCTATCCTCTGCTCCGGACCATGTTTTATGCTGCGTGTTTCCTGTCACCCTCGGAGGGCGAGCTCAGGCTTGGTTTACTCATCTTCCTCCTAGTTTCGTTACGAGTTTTGACCGATTAGCTCATCTATTTGTGCGACAATTTGCTTGCAATCGGCAATATCTAAAATCTGCTACTCATCTCTTCACGGTCAAACAGCAGAAAGATGAACCCCTACGAGGGTATATAAAACGCTTCACGGACAAGGCTTTGGATGTCCCTAACGTCAGCCCAACCATCTTGGAGGACATATTAATGCAGGGGCTTCGAACGGGGGATTTTTTCCGATATCTCATGGGAAATCGTGTCACGGACATGAATGAGCTCATGTAGAAGGCAGAAGTCTACATCTTAATGGAAGAGGCGGAAGGTACAAAGAAGCGCATGGAAGAAGACGACAATGAGCACATAGAACGCGCCGAGAGGGAAGCAAAAGCCAAGGAAAGGGGCAAAGAAGGAAAACCTAACCCCCGGAAAAACGAAGGCAGTATAGTTAAAAACATCCTTCGACCCGTGCCGCTACCCCCAATGACTATTTCTCCCCCGGAGGTACTCAATGTGATGAGAGGCAACAATGAGTTGCATTGGCCCTTGCCGGCCAAATTCCCTAATCGAGACAAGAACACAGGTAAGTATTGTAATAACCATAAAACCTATGGGCACACCACCGAAGAATGCACTACCCTTCGTAGAGAAGTGCTTCGCCTTCTAGAAGCGGGACACTTGAAGAATTACCTTAAAAAAAACCCCGGAGAACCCAGAGTGAATGTATGGAAGAGGTCCCCAAAGGGAACAAGAAGAAGCAACGCCTAGCGGCCGGTCACGAGGGAGGACCACAGGATACCACCGGTCTCGGGAGAGCATCTCGGAGCGTAGACGACCCTGAGAATGGACAGAGAAGCGTCCACGAAACTCGTGGGAAAGGACGACAGGGCATCGGAATTTACCCCCTCCACCAGAATTATACGAAGATAACGCCCCATCGGGGCGAACAATCAACATGATCGAGTGAGGAGATATCTCCATAGCGCCCCAAGGCAAGAAAAAGAAATATCTAAAAGAAGCCAGGCAAACAGAACAAGGACCCCCCGTGTGCTCCCTTCAAAGAACACGGCTACCCTGCATTACTTTCGGGTCCAAGGACCTGAAAGGTATAATTTATCCCCACGAAGACCCCTTAGTAGTCATGGCCGTTATCCACGGATTTGCAATCCAGCGAATCCTCATTGACACGGGCAGTTCTGTGGATGTCCTGTTCCTTCCTACCTATCAAGCTATGGGATTGAAAAAAGAACAGTTGGAAATGGCGGACGTTCCCTTAGTAGGTTTCTCGGGAGAAGCCTGCCACACCCTCGGAACAGTGATTCTTCCAATGTCATGGGGAGAAGGAGCCCTTCAAAAAATGGAACCAATCAAATTTTGGGTGGTGGAGGCTTCATCACGAACATATAACGCTATATGCGGAAGACCATCCATCCGAGCTTTCGAAGCGATCCCCTCTACTCTACATCTTAAGGTAAAATTTTCCACCCCTTTGGGTATCGAAGAAGTCCGAGGAATTCAATCTAAAGCCAGAGAATGCCGCATGAATGCTATTCCCTCGGAGGGGACGAATTCGCCATCGGAAGCAATAAGAAGCGCAAAGCAGAAGAGATTCGGGTTCAACCTGTAGAAGAATTGAAGATAGTGGAATTAGTGGAAGGACACCCTGAAAAGGTGATTAAGATGGGCACCAACATGGCACCCGCAGTGGAAGCCCAACTTACCTCTATCCTCCAACAATTTTATCACCTCTTCGCATGGTAAGGAGGGCCGCCCGGGCGAATCAGTGACAAGGTATGTCAGCACTTTCTTAATGTGAAACCTGGTGTTAAGCCTATCCAACAAAAAAATAGAAAGATGGGACCTGAGCGTAATAAAATCATTCGCTCGGAAATCCAACGCCTTCTCAGCCTGAAGCAAATCCGAGAGGTCATTTATCCCGAATGGTTAGCTAATGTCGTGCTAGTTCCCAAGAACGGGGGGAGATGGCGGAAGTGTGTGGACTTTACCGATCTCAACGGAGCCTGCCCGAAAGATTGTTACCGACTTTGCAAATTGCATTCATTATTATTATTGAATTAAGAATAATTATAATTATTCTTAATAGAAAAAAAAATAATAGGTACAAATAGTAAATCGAGGTATCCATTTTATGACAACTTTCAATTTTCCCTCTATTTGTGTGCCTTTAGTGGGCCTAGTATTTCCGGCACTTGCAATGGCTTCTTTATTTCTTCATGTTCAAAAAAACAAGATTGTTTAAATCCAAGCGAACCCAATCCCAGCCATTTTTTTTGAAACTTAGACTTCTAGCATAACATAGATATTTAGTTCGGAAAATATGGTATAGATCAACGAGTAGACTCCACTGCTGGATGTGCACTATTGCCAACCCCCGAGGACTGTCAAAGATGTTCAAAAATTGACGGGCAGAATGGCCTCCATGAGCCGATTCGTTTCTAAATCCGCAGAAAAAGGACTCCCCTTCTTCAAAATACTCCGAAATGTTAAGGAATTCCAATGGACTCCCCGGTGTGAAGAAGCCCTCGAAGAATTGAAAAGATATATGCTGAAGCCTCCCTTGTTGGTAAACCCTTTACCTCAAGAATGACTCTTCCTTTATCTATCGGTGGGAGAAGAAGCCATCAGTGATGTATTAGTCAAAGAGCAGGACAGAGAGCATCATCCGGTGTACTACGTCAGCAAAACTCTCCTCGGAGCAGAAACCAGGTATACCCTGACTGAAAAACTTGTCCTAACTTTGGTTACCACAGCACGAAAGCTACGCCTCTATTTCCTCTCCCACCCGATCACTGTGTTAACAAAACACCCTCTAAGGGCGATTCTTAAAAAACCCTAGTCATCGGGGAGGTTGATAAAATGGGCGGTAGAACTCACTGAGTATGTTATCTCCTACGCTCCGAGACCTTCCATCAAAGCACAAGTCATGGCAGACATTGTAATGGAATTGACAGGCATCGGGTCCGAAGAGAAGGATCCCCTATGGCATGTCTATGTAGACGGATCCTTTGTAAGTACACATGGAGGAGCAGGGATAGTATTTGTAAACCAAGATGTTGAAGAGGAGAGACTCCACTTCGCGGTTAGGATTGACTACCCCATTTCCAACAACGAAGCTGAGTACGAATCCCTTCTGATTGGAATGAGACTCGCTCGAGAAGGTGGAATAAGAAGAGTGCTCGTTCATAGTGACTCTCAACTGATTGTTCAACAAGTCAATGGCTCGTACGAGGCAAAAGACGAAAGAATGCAGGATTACCTTCAATTAGTCCATCAAAGACAAGGATTGTTTGATGAGTGTAAAGTCACCCAAATCCCAAGAGGAGACAACCAAGAGGCAGATGCCTTATCCAAAATGGCCAGTCAGATGGCTGCTGTCCACACCCGAAGGATCACTCTACTCCAGATCAATGAGTCCGAGAGGACCGAAGATAATGAGGTGAATGCCACCATAGATCCCCCATCCAGTTGGGTGTTCCAAATTAAAACCTACTTGCAAGATCCGGAGAAGTACTCCGCGGACAAGGTCGTACGACGAACAATGTCTAAAAAGACCATCTGATATTTCCTCAAGGATGGGATATTATTTCGAAGGACATATTTCTGCCCCCATGCCTGATGCCTTAATGAGGAGGAGGCTCAGCTGGCCCTAGCAGAAACTCACGAGGGAACATGCGGAAGCCATACCGGCGGCGAAAGCATGGTCGGGCGCCTGATTCGGCAAGGTTATTACTGGCCCACGATGGCAAAAGATAGCAAAACCTATGCTGAAAGATGTAAACCGTGCCAACTTACGCCCCTCGGGTCCATCAGCCCGCAGCCCCGTGGGAACCCTATCTAACCCCTTGGCCATTCTCCAAATGGGGCATAGACATAGTAGGTCCACTTATTCCTGATGCCGGTCAAAATAAATTCTTACTCGTGGCAGTTGACTACTTCACTAAGTGGGTAGAAGCGGAACCCTTAGATCGAATCACCACGGGAGCCGTCAACAACTTCCTATGGAGAAATATTATGTGCCGCTTCGGCATCCCTCGGAACCGGGTAAGTGATAATGTCCTACAGTTCACTAACCAAGAGTTGGAGAAATGGTGTGACCACTGGGAAATCAAGCATCGCTTTACCTCGGTGAGATACCCCCAAGCGAATGGACATGTAGAAAGGACCAATCGAACCTCCTGAAAAACATGAAGGCCCGACTCGATTGGCATAAGGCCAAGTGGGTCGAAGAGATACCTGGCATACTATGGGCCTACCGGACCACACAGAGTACCGCTACAGGCGAAACTCCCTTCAGCCTAGCCTATGGTTGCGAAGCAGTTCTGCCCTCGGAGGTCTCCATAGAAAGCTGGCGAGTCTGAGAATACGAGGAAGTAACCAACAGCTCCAACTTAGCCTTGGCCCTTGATCTACTTGAAGAGAAGAGGAACCGAGTAGCCATTCGGATGGAAGAATACAAAGCCCGGATGTCACGCTACTATAACGCTAAGGTAAAACCTCGAACCTTTCAAGTTGGAGATTTAGTGATGAAACGAATTGGAGCTTCCAAGAACGTAGGCAAGCTTGATCCCCGATGGGAAGGACCCTATAAGATAGCGGGAATTGTGGGACCCGCAACCTATCTTCTCGCCAACTCCGAAGGCGCAGTGCTTCGCAACACCTGGAACTCAATTAATCTTAGGAAGTACTATGCTTAATATAATGCAACAGTTGTACATAAATAAAAAAGTTGTTTCTATATATAGAAGGCTCTGATACAAAAGATCAAAAGAAAAAGATTGCAAAACGAAACGATGACTCTACAAGAATGTCATCACGGCAATCTGACCCCGAGGAGCCATCTAATACAAATAACTAAACAAAACATTTAGCGCTAATAGCGAATCCTCACCCCAAAGAGATATTAGATCGTACCCGATACAAAAAGGTCCACGATTATCCCCGCCTACACTAAGCATCCTAGATTGGACGCTTTCCTTCCCGGACCAGACGACGATGGTGCTCCTCGGATAGAAAAACCGGGTCACCTATCGGAACTACTGAATGCTCAAACGCTAAAGAGGAATCTTCCGCAAATACCCTACGGATGTCCAGTTCTGGAATGGCCAAACCCGAGGGAAACCCTGGCAAAGCTTGAATCGCGTCTCGGCACAACCGATAACCTGTATGGACCAGATGACATATCTCTTCCTGAAGGAACTCACGAGGGCTGGATGGACCCACTATCTCCAACACTGCTTGAACTTGGGCCATCACTTGGGCCATCACTTGGGCCACCTCGTGGGTACGAGTAGTCTCCAGCAGTTGTTGATTCGCCACATCTCTCTCCCTCGTAACACACAGCAATCGTTCGTCGGAAAACCGAATCTGGCCCCTCAATGCTTTCATACTTCTCTCTAAACCCAAAACTCGGGCCTTTTCAAGCACCAACTGGCGCTCCAACTCCCAAGATTTGTTCCTCCTGGATTGCAAAATTTCTCCGGGAACATCTCGGACGGTCTCCCTTTCAGCGGTCAAATGAGCTATCTCATCGTAAGCCTTAAACAAACACTTCTCTAACTCATCCCGACGGCGATAGACCAAATTGGAATCAGAAGAGGAATCTCATCGGGATCCAATGGCATTCAGAATCATGTAAAGCTGCATGAGGACAAATCATTACTACCCGAATGGTAAACAAGGTTAGTATTAGATATAACAAATAAAAACTGCTATACCTCGCACAAATCCTTGCAGGCCAGATCCTGAAGGCTTAATAGAGGGAGAATCTTCATTAGCTCACAGTTCGGCACATTTAAAAGACCACTCAAAAATTCTGGCAAAAGTCTGTAAGCGAAGGAGAAATAGGGACGGAACCGCGCTCAACGAGAGATGGTGCCCCTTCGAAGAGATGATTTCCTTTGAGTTGTGGGCGAACAACAAGGTCCGAACCCTCCCCTAAGGGTTGAAATCCGCCCAGGACAGAAGGTAGGAGATCCTCCTCTACCATGTTAATAACATCGACCTCTAAAGAAGAAGGACGCCGTATCCGCTAAGGAATTGGCAACTCTATTCGGAGAAGAGGAGAAATTGGATCTTCCCCAACAGTTGGAGCTCGGGTGTTCACGGGGGGGGGGGGGGGGCTGCAATAGGCAAGGCTCTCTGATTTCCACTCCCCGAGGAAGGACTCGTCACCCCTTCAAAACTTTGCTAATCAGAATCACCTTCCTCCGATAAAAGGTAATCATCATATGATGTTTGTACCAAAAAAGCTTTGTCAGAAGGTTCAATCGCAAATGCAGCCATCTCCGAACTTGTCAAAAAGAAGAACATATTATGGGTCCGAAGAGGATAAAAGCACTATGTATGATAAAGACCCGAGGAAGAACTTACGAAAATAGAACTTACGGCAAAGCGGCTTAACAGGGAGGCTGAACGCCTCCACCCCTTCTTAAAGCTGAGCCAAAATCATGGATTTGGGGAATTCTAACAAACCGCTCACGTCATAAGATCCCGAGAACAACCCGGAGTGAGACAACATCGCCACCTCCCGCGCCATAGTCTTGGAGGTGGAGGTAACATACCCTAAACCCCATCGGAGAGGCACTCCCCATAAATTAGCCGATTGGCCCTTCGGACGAACAAAAAAGAACCTCCGCCTCCAATCCCCTCTGAGCAAGGGTTGGATACACGAGTGAAGGCTCTAATGTTTTCCCGATATACCAGGCTAAAGAAAGGGGGACCACCCGGACAGGGGCGCAAGGAGAAAACAGCCCCCACCTAATGAGGAGTCATAGGGAGATTCAAGAGCTCACAACAGAGGATATACCCCACCAAGTGACGGTAGGAGTTCAGCGTTAGCTGACTGGGACATAGCTGCCAATAGCTAAAAAGAGTTCGCAAAAAAGGATGGAAAAACACCCGTAACCCATAACGTACCTGATCACAATACACTGTTAGATAGTCCAAGGGGGATCATAGGCCCTCTGATCGTAGAACAGTACAAGCACATCATACTTACTATAATCCATGTTATATTCGGTGAAGAGAGTCATAACGGACCCCTCGTGTTTGTTGCTCGCGGCAGTCCCAACACGACCCCGCCCCATTAACTTTGAAGGACTCAAGGGAAGCATTTCAAGGACTGAAGATTGATCCACAAGGGTGTAAGGTCCCCGGCCCATGAATACCTCTCGGATGTGATTTATCCTAAGAGAATTAGTATGAGAAGACCGCGCCGATGCTCCCCTTGAAGAACTACCCAAAAGGGTGGCTATGTCATCCTCTAGACTGTCTCTCCGAGAGGAAAAGTTATCCGAAGAAGCATAGCGCATCCCTACCGAGTTCCGAGTAGAACTATGGGATGAGACGGATCCTCCTCGCCTATAATGTGGGGGCATCATCTCCTCAAGTAAGTATTTTCTCCTTACTCACGATTATTTAATTTAAGAAGGAAAGAAATCGAAAATAAGGTTAAAGAGCTACACTTGCGAGAGAATTAGTAGACTTCTCTTTGTAAGTATAAATATATTTACTTAACATTTAGCTCTTATATATCTAACATCCTTTGATTAAATAAGTATACTTAATCCCCCATTATGTAAAGTAAGGGACACGTGTTAAAAAGATCATCCTACTTAAGGAGAACATGTGCTTAGTATTAGCATGCAGACTGACACCTCCTACTTAGGAGTAAACTTGGTCAGCAAGCTTAATGTTATCCTTATCTCCTTCAGTTAAAATTAATGAGAGAATAATTCTAATATTTGTTAATAATAAGATTGGAGGAGGCAGAAAAGCAAAAGGAGGAAAAAACCAATTATTTATTCAAAAGTCGAGAAGTCCTCGGAAAAGGTTACATTTACAAAAGAAATTTATTAAGAGTACGAAAATAGAAGTTATAAATAGATAGAAGTCCTAAACTATGCCCCCCTGGTTGATGGAGACAGGGCGGGATGCGAAGGAGATATTGCCTCGGCCAAAGTATCCATTGGAGCCATACGAGAAATCGGAGGAAACATCACCCCGGAGCCACTGAATCTTGGACTCGGACTATTGGCTGAACGCATCGGAGAAGGCGCAGGGGAAACCCAAGGGGATAACACGCCACCAAACCTCCCCACAAGCACTCGGCAGTCCTCGGAAGATGGCTTCTTTAATTTCCGAAGGTCAAAGGTCTTAGAAAAGTCCACGTCCGGCCGCAATAAGGGCTTCACCACCCTAGCACACTCTAGATAACCCCACAACATGTGGCCCGATAAAAGCTCTTGGGGCGGCCTCTCGGAAGTTTCCAGTTGCTGTCTAGAGGACTCTTGTTGAGCAACTAGGACCGCCGCATCTATTTTGGCTTGCACCGCTTCGGGAGAAAGGAAAGTCGCCAACTTTTCTTCTGCCGACTCCGCCCTATCGGTGACCTGACCCAACATCTCCTGAAGTCCCCTCTCCCTCGCCAAACTCTCAGCAACTTCCTTCTCAAAAGCACCGATTTGGGCCTTACGAGTCCCTTCGGACTCTTTCTTTTCCTTCTCCAAAAGGGCTACCCTGGCTGTAGCAGTCTTCTCAGAGGTTTCTATCTGCTTATATGCAGATTTCGCATTTTCTAGTCTGTGGTGCAAGTCCTCGATCGTCTTCTCAACCACATGCAGAGTGTATTCAAAAGCAGAGATTTTTGTAAGAAGCATCGCTTCCCTCGTTTGGCTCTCCTTATCCCTGAACAGGAGAGACGCCAATTGCGCTCGGAGTGCCTTCACCTCCTCCACATCCTTTAACCGCGTTGCTCGATAGCGATGACTGCCTCCCGAGTCTTTCCTATTTAATGAAGAGAAGCAAAAGAAAGAAATTGTTGAAAATAGTACATATGAGACAAGAAAGCAAGGTACGAATAAAAGAAGGGGAAGCTTGAAGCTTACCATAAGCCCCATCCAGTTAAGGCTGGTATATAGGAACCGGAACCCCTCGGCAGGTACGAAATTAGAGGAAGCAAATAATTGAAGGATCTCCTGATAAGCGTCCCCCACTGTCCAAGACGAAGGATGCCGCTCTGGTTCACGAGGAGGCACGGGCGTTTGAAAAGTATGCCCCCTCACAGATACAGTCACCGAAACGTGATCCCTGGGGGGAGTAGTCCCTGAAATTGGTGTCCCCACATCTAAGTCGGTGAACACCGCCCGAGGACCTCCAGCAGCTGTGGACGTGCCCGCATCCCCCACCAGTGAGTTCAAAAGATCCACTTTAATTTCCCTGTCTTCAGAGGAGGGATCAAACTCCCCTTGGATGTCCTCGGAGTTCCCCAATGAAGCCTCCAGATTCGGAACGTGAAACTGTGCCAAAAAATCTTCCTCTACAAAAGATAACATACATGTATAAGAGGAGAGAATGAAACTAGAAAAAATATCATGAGAAAAAAGAAAAGCTAGGCAAAAATGGCTTACTAAAGAAAGCAAGTCCTTCAGCCATTGGTGTTTTACCCTTATCTACGGTAGCTGCACCAAAATAGGGAACATCAGTATATAAGCCCAACCCCTCCAAAAATTTAGAAAAACCTTACTAAAAATCAACCATAACTTACTGAGGGGGGCAGGCTCAGACACTGCCTTCTCCGAGAACTTCGGAACTATCGGAGACATGGGTGCAACTCCACGAGGAGAGTCAGAAGACGGATCCCTAGAAGATATGGTCACTACCTCAGCAGTGTCCCGAGCAGAACCTTCCCCTCCAGTTCTTGTGGAAATCCCCTCCTCTGAAACCCTCGGAGAACTCCCCGTATCGGACCCGGAGACTGGCACCAAAGCTAAACTCGAATAAGGGCCCACCTGGCGTAGTGGAACCGCGTTCTAAATCACCCCTGCAATATCTATGAACAAGGGGTGTAATCCTCGTGAGTTCCTCCAGTCCCCGGACCAGTATGCTCACCCTCGGGAGCATTAACCTCCTCTTCATCATGATCGCCCTCCTCCGGAGCATCAGAAACACCGCTCGGAACGGGCTCTACGGGACCCGACTGCGAGAAATACTTCGCTAAAATAGCCCCTGCACCATCCGAGAACCCCCAAACAATTATAAACTACTCCTATGTCAGAAAGAGAGGAAACGAAGACGAAAACAAAACACTTACTGAACAAAATCAAGGCCTCGGGAGAAAGGGACAGTGGCTTCTCGACCGCATCATCAGTGAATACCACACGATGAAGCCCGGATGTCTCGAACAGCATCAGAAAATTCTTCGACTCCATCAGAAGTTGTTGAGAAATCACTGATGATAGAATCATATCTTGATCCAAGGTGCGCATAGGAGACGCCCCTTCCCTCCAGTCGAAGGGCATGTCCCAAACTCCTTGTGCGTGCTGTACGAAGAAATACATGTTCTTCCAGACGCTGTGAAAAGTGATAGACGCATCCAGAATCCTCTTCATGAAATTCCTAGCGTTGTCCCGATGGCGGACATGGTAAAACGGATACCCCCCGGGTGAAACAACCACATCAAAAATAGAGAACAAATGATCCACCCCACACTCTAACCCATTTACCTG
Organism: Linaria vulgaris; assembly: GCA_948329865.1. NCBI lineage: Eukaryota > Viridiplantae > Streptophyta > Magnoliopsida > Lamiales > Plantaginaceae > Linaria > Linaria vulgaris. The sequence continues at coordinate 103,636,888 of OX415252.1, forward strand.
ACACCAAAAGACGTAGATGCAGAGGGCGGAGAATCCATTCGGAATCAGTTGACTCGGACTGATGTTGCACGCCTTAAACACCTCACAGAAGAAGGGCGGCATAAACGAGCGCCACCCATACCGCACCTGAGCAAAATACACAGTTAGCATCCCTGGGGGTGGATAACATGCCCTTTGATCCTTCGTGGGAATTTGAAACACCATGTTCTTCTGGAAGGCCCCAGTGGAAGTGAACAACTCCAACACCTGCTCACGAGTAGCAACACTCGGTATTATCTCAATTTTTGCAAACTCACGAGCAGCAGCAGCCTTCTTCGATTTGGGAACCCTACATTTTTTGGAAGAAGCAGCGCCGCCCTCAACGGCGGCATAAATTTTGCCCTTCTGCTTACGAGTGATAACTCCCGTCGGAGCACCCCCCCCCCCTGCTCGCCGGGCAGAAATAGTGGCTTCTGAAGTAGTAGAGGCAGCTAGGGAATCGGTGTTGGTGGAGGAAGCCATCTGTGCAATAACGAAGATAAAATGTTTCTCCGAAAAGGGAAAGAAAAGAAGTGCTTGTGAATTAACAGAAAGATTGAAGTGCAAGAAAAGAAAAGAAGAGAAGATTCTGCTCGTCGAAATTGCTAAGGAAAGAAAGATGAAAGTGAGAAAAAGGTTGAATAGTGCTCCTATTTATAGCCGCAAATGTGACAACGATCATGTGCCTTCCAAACGTGGAGCATATTCAAAGCTCCACGTATCTTCCTCGCCCACGCGACACGCCGTTACAAATCTGACCGTTGCCAACGGTCAGATATTTTGAACATTGAAACCCGTCAACGGCTGCCTGCGACAAACGCTCCGAGACCACCGCGTGCGTGAAGGACATCACCCTTAAGGGCATTCAGGTAAAATCTCTTTGACTCGTTTTTAAATAATTATAAACATATATATATGCTCCCTCATAAAAACACCAAAAAATAAGTACATTGAAAACCAAGACTCGGACTAACCCCGCACCTCACTGAGGACGATGAATAAAATTTACATCGCATCTACGAAGGCGATCGAAATTTGGGGGGGGGGGGGGGGGGGCTAGTGTTAACCATAAAAAATAAATATGGGACTAAAGAAGACTATTAATCCTAAATATGGGAATTAATATACGGATAATACTATTGTCACGAGTACATCCGATGAGATGTACTCACTCCTAATAAGGAGGCCCCTCGGATGTTATCAAAACCCCTCGGTCACTGACCTAAAATGGAGCGAAGGAACATCCGAGGAGATACTTAAGCGTCCCTTGGAAAGACAACGATGAATAAAAAATAGATATCGACGCGGCATCGAAAAAAGATCAAACCCGATGGATTCGCGCGACTTCGATATCCATCAATGCGCCAAGAGGGACCACAACAGACCCCGAGTCCCAGAATCTTACGAGAATACTTCCTTGCTGAAAACTCCTCAACGTAAATTGCCCTCGGAACGTCACTTCGAGGAGCAAATACTAGAACAAAGATATATCTAAGTACCAAGGCCCCAATAAGATCCTCTACGAGGACTTGAGCCCCAAAATATCACTTTACGAAGACCAAGAAAAGTCCTCGGAGACCAAACAAAGCCCTCGGAGACCAAGTCAAAACCCCGAAGACCATACCCACGCCCTCGGAGACCTAGGCGAAAGCGAAGAAACCCCCTGGAGACCATGCTTAACCCTCGGAGACCTAGTCAAAGGTGGGAACACCCCTCGGAGGACATGTACAGAAGCCCCTACACCAGAATAAACCCCTACCAAGCAACAACGTCACCCGAAGAAGACCCTAGCTAATCCATCAAGTCGTCACTCCGAAAAACAACCCCTCGGAGATCCCCAGAGTCCTCGGAAGAAGCACAAGACCAGCTTAGTCAGCATCTAGTAGGTTAAAGATAAACCCTATCTTATCTCGTTACACTTTTAAGCATATCACGACATCTGTATTTACTAAACACATGCATAACGACACATGTCCCTAATAAAGTCTATATAACGGGAGGTGATCAATTGCAGAAAGATAACTTCGGAGATATACATACAACCATACACACAAAATTGAGGAGTGGAGTTCAGTGAATAAAAGAAAGAATATTCTCGTACTGTTATCTTCTACAAAATCATCGTTTTTTGAATCACGGGCAGGACGTTCCAACCCTAAATAAACTCGTTAAATAGGTAATAATATCCAACCTGTTAACACCATTATTTATCTAAGTTGAAATAAAAGAAAAATATTTTTAACTTACACTACTAACAATTATCAATTTAATTAAAAGTAGCACACACATAATTACCTATAAATAAATAAAACAACAACGTACCTCTTGTACCGTAAACAAACGATCCTCAAGAATGTTGTGTCCACAAAAACAAGCCTCGCGATGGAGTTTCGACAATACCTATAAACAAATGAAATAAATAAACAAGTAAGCATTAATTAAATAATTATAGAAATTTTATAATTTAAATAAAAAAAGACATTTTTAATATTATTAAGGGAGAAAACGTTTGTACCTTAAGAATAAGTGGAGGTGGGAATGAATTATGCAAGTGAAGTGGGGAGACATTTATAACAAAAAAACTGCTACTTTGCAACCGCCGGGCGGTTGCAGATAACAACGGCTAGTAGATCTCGCAACTGCCCCGGCGGTTGCAAATACTACTAACCGTTGTAATCTGCAACCACCGGGCGGTTGCAAAGTAATCTAGCCATTGGCAAGAAGCGACCGCCCGGCAGTTGCAGATAACCAGTATCAGCAACCGCTAGGCGGTTGCGCGCCCCCTTTGCAGCCACATGGCGATCGTCTGGGCGGTTGCTCATTCTGATAATATTCATACTTGATTTTTTAACTATTTCGGATGATTCGTTGTGACGTTATATTTGATCAATTGCTAATTACCCTAATGACAGTTAAAATAAGCCAAATTATAAGGTTTAATTGCAAAATCAAGCTTTAGACAGCGCTAAGGACTTAATATGATGATTAGTTGTTGAACATAATATACATACGTGTATCGTTGATAACTCGCCTAATCACATCTAATCTACTATTTTACTAACTCAATTACTAGTCTTGTAATCGTTTACTACTTGTATTCACATGTAATAATAATATTTGAGTTTAATAACCATTAACACATCAAGATACTTACCAAAAATTACTAATTTCAAATATGCACATTACCTGCGCATCATCTGCAACCGCCCAGCGGTTGTAGATAACCAGTATCAGCAATCGCTAGGCGGTCACGTAAGCACATGGCGACCGTCTGGGCGGTTGCTGATGCTGGTCATCAGCAACCTCCAGGCGACTGCAGATAATATTCATACTCGAATTTTTACTATTTTGGCTGATTCGTTGTGACGCGTTGTTTGGTCAATTGATAATTACCTTAAGATAGTTAAAATAAGCCAAATTATAAGGTTTCATTGCAAAATTAAACATGCATATAGCGGTTGCAGTAATCACATTGTTGCAACCGCCGAGCGGTTGCCATATCTATAGTAGCAATCGTCTCGGCGGTCGCCATACCACGTTGCAACCGCTAGGCAGTTGCAAATTCCGCTGAAATTGGCGAGATTTGGGGAGAAATTCAAATTTTCATGAAAATTCAAAATTTCACCCCAAATCTTATATATACCCACCATTCTTCCCCTAATTTTTCATTCACAACTATTACATCCTCCAAAAATACCCAACACTTCATCTTATCTCCAAAATAAAACACAAACACCCTTTTTTCCAATCCACAAAAACCCAAAAACTTCTTTTTATATACAAAACAAAACATCAAACACTTTTTTTCCCTTCATATCTTCAACAAAACACCCAACCAATTTCTTTTCTTTTATATCTCCAACAAAAATCCAAACACTTTCTTTTATCTTCATAACAAAACACCAAACACTCTTCTTTTCCAATCCACAAAAACCCAAATACTTTTCTTTTATCCCCAAAACAAAACACCAAACACTTTTTTCTATTCTTATCTTTTTGTTTCACTTCTTTTTCTTTGTGTTTTTTTTCAATTTCACCATTTTAATTTCAACAAAAAAAAACAATAATATTCCGGAAAATTCCCAGAATATTATTGTTTTTTTATTTTGAAGAATATTATTTGCAACCGCCTGGCGGTTGCGAGCTTCAAGAACTCGTAACCGCTAAGCGGTTGCAAGATTTGAAATTGTCAACCTCCGTATGAAGGTCGCAACCGCTGAGAGGTTGCAAACATTAAGAATTGGCAACCGCTAAGCGATTGCAAAGCTTAAAAATTTTCAAGATTTCTTATTGATGTGGCAACCGCGAACTAAGGACTTTGCAACCGCTTGGCGGTTGCCAACTCCATAAGGGTGTGGCAACCGCCTAGCTGTTGCCCGTGTCCTCTAAGGATCTAGCAACCACTTTGCGGTTGCCAAGTCCTCGGAGAAAATGGCAATTGTTAGACGGTGGTCAGGCGTTTATGGAGAAGGCAACCGCTCCACCTTATGGAGGTGGCAACCGTTAGGCGGTTGCAATCTTCTTATGTAGGTTGCCCCATCCTTATGGTGTGGCAACCGCCTGGCGGTCGCCCCATCATTATGTATGGACGACTGGCCAGTGGTCGCAAGGTACCCACGACGAGGGGTATCTGCGACCGCCCATGGGCCATCTGCAACCGCCCGGGCGGTTGCAGATGGCCATGTGTTCTTGTAGTGCATGAGCTGTATTTTATCCATTTCTCATATGATTTGCTAGTAACTTTTGCCCGTTTTGCTCAATCAGAAAATTTTATTTCAAAAATTGCTTCAGTTTGTTTATCTAACTAGGAATTAAAATTTTGGTTTTTCTTTTTTTGAAAAACCTGGTTATTTCATATCTGAATGAGCAAAATTTATGTAATATCTATGCCTACGTTTTAGGAATAAGCGTTGTAGAAAGCGTTACTTCAGCATTCTCTTTCACAAACGCTTCAAGGAAATGCCAACGCTTCTTGAAAAAAGCGTTGGTGTTGACCTACATCTATGCGTGGTGGGGCTATAGAATGTTACCAACGCAGGATAGGTAACGCTTTCAGCAAGCATTGGTAAAGGTTTTGCCGCATAAAAGCGTTGGTGATTCGCCGTTTTCCAGTAGTAGTGAAATTATGACTTGACTGTCAGCTGTTTTTCCAAATTCTTCTTTTTAATATTACTTGTCCATCCCGAGACACAAACATGAAATAAGCAGCAAGATAGTGACCTGCAAGTTTTCACGTGATGGTATTGTGATACATTCTACATGCGGTTTGTATGATTTCAGTAATTTCCTAGGCATGCATATATATATATATATATATATATATATATGTATATATATATTCCTAAAGTTTGCGAAAAAGAAAATGGTAATCATGTAATGCTTATTGATTTGTTGTTTTTTCAAATATCAAGGGTTGTGTCTATGTTGTTTGAATTCTTATAGAACGCTTGTCTAATTATAATTAGACCTAATTACTATTCTATTTAAATAGAATATTTTATCACGTGAAAATAACACAAAATCCTCGCAAAAATATATGTTAAGCTTGTAAGTTAATCAAAAACTACGTACGTATCCCTTGGTTTGGGAGGTTTTCTTTCATAGAGTAATTAAAACATTAATTTACAGCAAAAATATGTATTGATTAACAAATATAGACATAGCTATAAACATGAATAAAAAGGACATGCGGTTGAAACATGAAACAAAATTCGAGATGGAACATATTGAAACGATAAAGCTAAACTGAATTTTCATTAAACAAATTACACTTCCGCTTACAAAATATGATCCATTGATAGATTATTCAAATCCTGTTAAGGATTTTATCACGCATACACACGGGATTTTCCTTTCGAATTTGGATCTTTCCAACTCTCTTGTAATCAAAATTGCAAGTGTGCGCCTCCGGTAGTCGATGTACGCTGCAAAAAACACCTTCACAACGACATTGAAACCCAACAACCCCAATCGTTTTGTTGCAACATCCGCACCTATTTTTTATCTTCTTCACTTGTTCTCCAGTTGGCGATTTCTTGAGTTTGACTAAACAAGCAATTTGTTCTTGATCAAAACGAAGGAGTCCTGCCATTCTTTCCGTATTATAATCATTGAAGCATATTAAGCAAAGCCCATTAGCCGTTGCCGTCCCAAAAAACCCGCAGCCACGAGCACATAATTGATAGTGTTTGTTGACATTGCTTGAAGTATCCATTGGTATCTACGATCAGTTTATGGAGAATACTTTGTAATTGCTTATAGAGGATTTACCTAGTTTGTTATATAGATATATAATGGTTACAGTACTTTACATGCGTATGTATGTGGATATATATATATATAAGACTAGGAGACCTAAAATATATAGGATTAGTAAGTTAGTTAGTATTTAGTACATTAATCCTAGTATTATAGGACTTCAAGTACTTTCAAAGTTCAAACCAATATATAATTTTCTCGGATATTAATTTTCCTTGTATATCTTGAAAAGGACTCTAATGTCTCCTCTAATAATGTTCTATCACTGATCTTAATCATTTTTACCTTCCTTTTGTGAAATTACCATAGCTATTCAATAATTTTAGAAACAGTAGTAGTAAATACTAGAAAGCTCCTCTTAAGTAGATTAGATGAATAAAAGTTTCCATGTTAAAACTAGTGATGAGATTATATTGGAAATATATTATTGTTGTTTTACTATTAGATTTGATGAATTTTAGTACGCGTGTGCTTACCCGTCACTGTGATTATAAACGATATAAACTTATATGTTAACTCTTTAAAATGAAAAGAACTAGCAAATAAAATAATAAGTGAAATGAAGGACTAATTTAACTCCATAAAAAATGACTAATTTAACTCAGAAATAACGAACAACAAATGCAATGCAACAGTTAATTGCGTTTAATTTAAACCTTTAAAATTTGGTTTCCTTTTTTATTAAATTTTTAATAATTGTTGGCATACTTTGAAGGTTTCGGAAGTACATTATATACACGGTTGCATGATTTCACTCATTTTCAAGGCATTTATAAATTAGTTCCAAAAGAAAGAAAAAAAACATATATATCACTGTCGATATATGTTTATTTAGAGTTCCGACGCTGTGGTTATTATTGTTTGGAAAACCTGCGTGTGATTTAGACACAGTCTCAGGAAAGCAGATTACAATTATCATATATTTAATATTATCACTCATTTAAAATGAAAAAGTGTTGGTTAAACGGAAACTAGGATATGCACGAACACGGGCACAACGCGATACGACATGCAAGTTTATTTTAAGAACTACAAGATATGCCACGGTCAAGATACGATAGTATTCTATTAAATATATTAAATACCACAAATATTTGCATAAGTAATATTTTTAAACATAAAAATAAATTCAATATAAACATATTTATATGGAAACAAATAGTAATCGTGCATGAAGAGTTGGGTTGAAGCTGAATTGAAAATAAAGTCGTGACTGCGAATCTAAGGGTAAAATGCAAATAACTATTTTGTGTTATTTCGTATTGTCAAAAACCTCCATGTGTTATTTTAATTAGCAAGGACCCCCTATGATATTCGATAATTAGCTCACCGCCCCCTAAACCATTTTTAGGGTTGACTTCATGCGAAATGTCACTTTTAACCTTGCTTAAAAGTCTACATATTTACTATATTATTTAAATGTTTCATAGATTAAATATTTAAAGTTCTTTTTTTTTTTGGTGAAAGTAATTGTTAAAGTTCTTAATTCTTACTGGAATTTTGTTTTTCATATTTAGTTCCTATATGAAATTTATTTTATCAGGTAATGCATTCTACCAAAGTCAAGTTTAAATCAAACAAATAAGTAACAGTTTCTTCTTAGTCATTCTACTCCGACCAGCGGCGTCGTCGTCGTTATTCTCCTCTAGAAGCGGCGGCAGCGGCGGTCCTGTGGCACCCAAATCGAAGACGGTCGAACCTCTCTACCAAATCGCCGATTTTCTCATTTCTTACTCAAATATCTACAATTTAAAAGAAAAACTTGCAGATCTATTGTGAATTAGTTAAAAAAAAAGTGTGGCTGGGTTGACGCCCTCACTCCCGTTCTTCACTTTTTTCTTTTTCTTTGTCTTTTTTTTTTCTTTTTTAAACACGTTTAATCAATTTTTTTTTAATGGGTTATACATTTTAATAATTAACTATAAGTCTATAAGGATTAAGGACAAAACAGTATTTTCGAACCAAAAAGTTCAGTCCAACTTGCATTTAAGGCGCGTATTGCACACCATTAGGCTGGACTGCTGGAGGGGGGTTTCTGCCTTTGACTAAATAACATAGGGAGGTCCTTGCTAATTAAAAATACAGGGACATTTTTGACAATTGGAAATAATACAGGGTAGTTTTTTGCATTTTACTCGCGAATCTAATGTAACAGAGCTTTTTTTTTTACTTATTTATAGTTGTTTCAACTTTAGAAAAACTGTTTTTTACTCGTTCTTTTATTTGTCAATTTATAATCTTAACACAATGTGATATACTTGAAGTGTGGTGTGCACCATTCTTCTTCTTTTGGTCATATCAATATCAAAAGCTTCATTCTAGTTTGTAAATATATAAGGGATAAACGCATCAAGCCCTGAACTATGACTATTTTTGCGACTTGCCCTTTAAACTAATAAGCGCTTTGTCTCCTAATAGCACTTACTTTTTTTTTTGAATAAACCAAAATTACATTAATAAACAATCTGACTCAACAGAAGGAGTCCAAAATAACCAAGTTAGCATTACACTTCAAATGCAATAGTAAGCAGTCGACCCTATGGTGAGATGAACTGAGCGTTGCGAGCTAGATTGTGCGCCTGAGAGTTTTCTTCTCTACAAATCCATTGAAAAATCCAATCACCTCGATGATCCACCAAGCGCCGGATATCACGAATAAGATTCGCATTCTCTCCTTCCACGCTTAAAGGAAAACAGACCTCTTGAATAACGATAAGACAATCGCCCTCGAAAACCACTCGTTCCCACCCCTCGTTATTTGCATGTTGTACGGCCCAAAGAACTGCATGTGTCTCGGCATTACGAGCGCCCAAAAGCCCCAACATGCGCCTTTGATAACTACCAATATGATCCCATTTATCATTCTCAATGATCAGACCAATCCCCATCTCATTTGTGTCCTCAAAAGTTGCTGCGTCAAACCATACTCTAAACCATGGCTGCTTAAGTGAAATTCGCTCAGTGAGATACTTCATGTTTGGTAGTCTCCCCATCCGATCAAGCGACCAAAACTCCAACATAGAGATAATAAATCTTCAAATCGCATCCGGGGTTTCAGGTTTTTCCCCCACTACTATTCTGTTTCTATTACCCCCACAATGCCCAACCACTCGTGATAACTTTAGCTATCCCCGTTTGTCCGCTCCTCACGACAATACGCCTAAACCATACCAAAACGTCATCCCCCTCCTTCAACAAAATCGTCTCCGAAACCAATAAAAGCGCCCACACTTGTCGCGCAGGATGACACCCCCACAAAACAATGACGGAGATCTTCAATACTGCATGCGCAGACCGGACATGTAATATCTGCCGTTATATGTCGCCTTGCTAAGTTCACACGAGTTGGAATAATATTGTAGCACACTCGCAAACTGAAAATATTAACTTTATTTGGGTAATTGAGCTTCCACAAAAAGATTCCAATCCCTATGATTATTCGACCCACTTCCCTCACCACCTTGTATTTTCTTATGAAAATCTCGAAACATGATTAAGAAATACGTACACTTTACCGTAAATACTCCTGATGCGGTAAAGTGCCAAAATTATTTATCCTCATTTACGTTACTCCCAGCGGAATTGAGAGAATATCATTCACATCAATGTCCCAAAAATTCTCCGTAAGATAATCAATATTCCAAGTACCCGTATCTTCATCAATCAAGGCCGACACTCTATAATTACGCAGCTCATGGATGCATGGCAAAATAACCCGAAAAGAATGAGGCTGGGGAATCCACGCATCCTCCCAGATTCGCACATTAGCTCCCGTTCCAATTCTCCATCGAAGGCCTGCCTTAAGAATTACAACGGTCACATGGATGCAGTGCCATGAGAAAGATGGAGCATCCCCGCATTTCGTCGCAAGTATATCAGACGTGGAGTGATACTTCGCCTTGTATATACGCGCTACCAAGCTTCCCTGGTTAGAAAATAATCGCCACGCTTGTTTTGTCAACAATGTTAAGTTAAAAGCTTTTAAGTTTGAAAGTCGAGGCCACCATCGCGCTTGCTCTTACTTAAATGACGCCACGCCATCCAGTGAATGTTCACCTGCGTTCCACTACCCCCACCAAAATCTGCAGATCATTGCTTCAATCTCGGCAATCAAAGTATCCGGAAGTCGAAAAAAGCTCATTGCGAACATTGGAATGGCTTGCAACACTGACTTGATGAGTATTTCTTTGCCCGCGCTGGATAAATGTTTCTCTTTGTAGCCTTTGATTCTGTCCCAAATACGATCTCGAATATAAGCAAATATTTCTTTTTTCGACTTGCCCACAAAAGCTGGTAGCCCGAGATATTTTTCATGCTTCTCCACTACCACCACCCCAAGAATATCAGCAATCTCCTTTATGACACTACCTTCTGTGTTACGAATAAAAACAATCACTGATTTTTCCAGATTTATTTTTTGACCAGACGCCTTCTCATAACACTGCAAAATGTCTTTGAGCCCCACTGCAGCCTGTCTTGTTGCCTCGCAAAATATCAGGGTGTCGTCTGCAAAGAGAAGATGTGAAACCACTGGCGCACCTCTTGCCACCCTAACACCTATCAAAACATGTTTCTCTTCGACATCTTGAATTAGAGCAGAAAACGCTTATGACACAAAAAGAAACAAGTACGGCGACAAAGGATCGCCTTGCCTAATACCCCTTTCGGGAACAAGGGATCCAAACTCATGACCATTGACTAAAAAAGAGTACGAAACAGAATGGACACACATCATAACAAGAGAAACAAAATTTACGGAAAAACCTAATATAAGCATCACATGTTCCAAAAAGGACCACTGGACTCTGTCATAGGCCTTACTCATATCCATCTTAAGCGTCATTTGTCCCTTCTTCCCTGTTCTCTTGGCTTTGATAAAGTGATTAATTTCAAAAGAAACTAAAATATTATCATTAATTAGATGCCCAGGAACAAAAGTTGACTGAGATTCAGATATAACATCGGGTAAGAGAAGCTTAAGTCTATTGGCAATAACTTTAGATGAGATCTTGAAACAGACATTGCTAAGACTAATTGGACGGAACTGACTCATGAACTCCAGATTAGAGCATTTAGGGATTAACACCACATTAGTAAAATTGACATCAGGGGGAAGCACATGATTATTCAAAAGATCAAGACAGAAACAAGTAACATCAGGCCCTACAATAGACCAATATTTTTGATAGAATACAGCAGAAAAGCCATCGGGTACTGGGTACTTAAAAGGAAACATTTGAAAAAGAGCATGTTTTACCTCCTCTGATGTATATCCTTGAGTAAGGTGCTGGTTCATTTGTTCAGTAACACGGGTTTGTACACCAATGAGAGCTTCTGCAATATCCTCAGAATCGGGCTGTGTGGATTTAAAGATGTCAGAAAAATACTCAGTAATAATATTCTCCTTTTCGTTCGGCCTATTCCTCCAAACACCTTGATTATCTCGTATTCCCCGTATCTCATTAACTTTCTGCCTTTCATTCGCCCTCTTATGGAAAAAAAACTCATATTACGACCACCTTCTTTTAGCCACTGCACCTTACCACGTTGTTTCCAATATGTTTCTTCTTGGTCCAGAAGATGTTCTAATTCGAGAGTGGCTACATGTTCCCTCTGTTTAGAGTCTATCGTGAGTTCCTCTTGTCGTAATTGTGTGATCTCTTTCGTAACCTTTCCAACTTGATGCGCAAACCAGCCCCCATGATGTTATTCCATGACAACAAATTATCATGACATCGCCTCAATTTATGCTGCAGATTCTCTCCTTCATCACCGAGCCCATGCCTTAACCAATTGTCGCTCACTAACTGACTGCATCCCTCTACCTTTGTCCAGATTGCCTCAAAACAAAAACGGTGTTTCCTCTTCCACTTGATACCCTTTGTCCTTGTATTATCGCATGAGATTAACACTGTTGAATGATCAGAGTGCAGCATATCACAATGTTGAACCAAAAAGCTCGTAAACAAATCATTCCATGAAACGTTTGCGCATGCTCTGTCCAACCTCTCACATGTCATATGTGGCCTCGGTCTTCTGTCACACCATGTAAAATCAGATCCCTCATATACCAAATCATGTAAACCTGACCCCTCTAACGCCTCTCTGAAATTTTTCATCAACCATGCTGGCCTACTATTCCCCCCCCCCCCTCTCATTTTGGCTAATAATTTCATTGAAATCTCCCGCGCAAAGCCAAGGGCAGTGCATGCGAGTACGTAATTGACGTAACAAATCCCAAGTGATATGGCGTTTAGAATTATCTTGCTCCCCGTAAAATCCCGTAAATCTCCATTCCACTTGTAATTCAGGTGAGAAAATAAGTGCGTCAATATGGTTATGAGAAAAGGTACTAAGACAAAGCCAAACCCCCAGAAAAGCCTTGAGGATCCACCGCTAGGCCAAACATATTGACCAAATTATTAATGCTCACTATTTTTCTCGTTTTGTTTTTTGTTTCCATGAGAAAAAACTAGAGAAGGGTTATGGCGAAGGATAGCCCTCTGTAACTCACGAATTGTCCAGGGGAACCCCCTCCCTGGCAGTTCCAAGATAAAATTTTCATTGGTGTCGGCAGGACTGCGAAGCAAATCCCACCGCTGGTAGCATTAGAGTTTGGTCTTCTTGGTGTTTCTTTTCGATTTTCCGTCTAGCCGGCTTCTCATTCATCTCGACTTCCTTTCCCTTACGCTTACCCAATGACGAGGCACAATCTCCATTCATTATTCGTTGTTTCCCCTTTTTTGCCACTAGTCCCCTTCCTCCCCCGCTGCCCCGATTCACTTTATACGTCGATTTCCTGATTCGCGTCGGCCTATTTCCTTAACTATCCAATTCCATTTTTGCCACAACGTTACTATATTCCAGATTTTTCTCAAGCAACCTTTGTTTCACTATAGCCTCATATTCATCGTGAATTTCTGGATCAGATCTCACTATAGATAACGGCCCAACAACATTCATGGCGGTGAACAATTGCGGCGTCTCTTGTACCGACTCAACTTCATTATCAGCCCCTATTATGCTATTCTCTTTCTGTTTAGAATCATTGTTATTTGCAGCTCTATGATTTGTGGAGCTACCCGTCCCAATCTCAACGCGCCGTCTCCAGTTCGTATCTTATTCACGTAGTCCTCCTCCTTCACTACTATGTTGGTGTGCCAATCTGTTAGTATGTGCAGATTATGAGCGACTCCATCCCCCTCTAGTATTTATTTCCCGCAACCACGGCCCGTACGACAAATTCGCAGTGTCTTTCACATCAACGCTTATTTCGTATCTCACGTCGCAATCATTCATGATATGTCCAATAATTCCACAGAGGTAGCAGAAATTAAGTAGCTTCTCATATGTAAATGATACAAGCATTTCTTCTCCACTTGTGCTAGATACCTTCAAACACCTCTTCAGCGGTTTAAGAACATTGATGTGGGGGCGCACTCTCATACTAACACCCCACGGCTCCTTAGGATCGAGATCCTCAAACGTGCCCAACCTATTTCATGTTGCTTTAGCCATTTCCGGAGTCTGGCGGGATAAAGAAATATCATGAAATCTGATGTAAAAACTGCATGAATCAAGTTGAACATGGTTTGGATTTTCCTTAGTACCGACTTTATTGAGAATTAAGATATGTTTGTCAAACGACCATGGGCACCCTCAAAAGCATGTTGTTTATCAATCTCGTGATAGAACTGAAAAATCATATGGTCCTCCCCAATCTTACGAATATCTACCCCTTTTTTGCTTTCATAACTGATTTGATGACCAAACTAAATGAAGCAAAAATTGAAACATTTGGAAGAAAGAAGACGGCCAACTAAAACCAATTTCGATGAGGCGTTTTTTGCTTGCCATGCCGCATCCTCCAAGACATGCACGTCCGTCTCATCGTTCGTTAAAACTAAATTCTTCCCCAGTCGCTCAATCTTAGCCTCCATACAAACGTTATTCCGAGGTTATACATATGTTCAATTGAAAAGTACGAACCCAAATCGCCGAAGACAAGAACCAGAACCTAAAACAAAAATACAATCAAATAAAAGAAAACGTACTAGAGAGTGAACACAAAAGAACCACTGAATGAAACAAATGAAGAGTGCCCCAAAACCGTAGGCGAAAAACTGAAAGGCTTCGAAACTAATGACAAAATCCTAGTGCTCCAAGACAACCCCCTTGAAAACGCCGCGAGAGACAGATTTGTCGAGGAGATAACACGTATGGCTAGAAGATGATGCCGCCAAACAAAGTCGTTTGGGGCCTTACCAAAAGGCATGCAACGCTCTCATGCAAAAGAGAGAAGAAAACGGTTTTTTTTTTTTCAAAAGATTGCACTGTTTCGTAGAGAGAACTTGTTTTTTGACAGGAGCAGGTATTTTTGAATTTCCGACTTTGTAATTTCAGTTTCTAATAGCACTTACTTTGGACACATCACTTACTCAATATTACACAGCCCCTATATCTTTCTTTCACCAAATCTTTGTTCAACCATTAATAAGACCCATTTTCAGCTACTCCAGGGCTTATATATCCATGTTGGAGCACCAACCCTAATTCCTTATTACATACACCTGATATACCAAATAGTTATCTATGTTCGAACTACGGAACTGAATACGCCGAGTACCAGATACAGCCAAGTTCTTAAAACTGAACGATTACAAGAATAAATGTCATCAAAATTCTTATATGAACATGAGAGACAATCATGGTATATAAAGTAGATCTGGAAGCCTTTACACGTTTGCCTATATTATCTAAGACCAGACCCGGCTACAAAATGTAAATAAGAGGTTGAGTTAAAGCAAGACGGGATCAATATTCGCTAATTAGTATGTAAGACAATTTCCCAATGGCACTTAAATTCATCACCACAACCACTTCTTTGTTTTCTTGCTGCTCTCTGCCGTAGGCATTTCTACAACAAATCAATAGATGGTAAATAAATAGACAGACTCTGAGAAACCTTTTTTTCTCCAGCAATTGAAGATCATGAGAAAATACGTAACATAATCAATTAGTAGTAAATTTAACTACTTTCTTCCCTTTTACCTCCTAATGGATATATCGAATTATAATGCACTTCCGCCCAGAAGCTCAAGCATATGGCTGTATTGAAACACAAGTAACAATTTAAACAGTTTGGAAGAAAAACTACTTTCCATCAAATACAAAATGCAAAATGCAAAGGAGCGGGCAAAGCAGAAACTTTTTTTTTTTTTTCAAAAAAAGACGGGTTTGCACAAAAATTAGAAAAATAAGAAACTTACTTCTATCCGACTTCTGTGTTTGTGGAAGAATCTCAATGTAGCATGTATCCTTGAACGATGTAATGACTAAGATCTTGATGCCAAACTTCCATTACAACAAAACAGATTTATAACTACATTAAATACAATCAACAAATGCCACATAGCTAAAGACACAAAGACAAAGTGTAAAGTGCAAACAGTCAGGATCATAAGATTTTAACCCAGAGAGTTACTTCGTGAAAAGAGAAATATTGAGTTCTCCCTTATCTTGGTAATTAAGTTATACTTCTAAACTATAAATATAGAATCTTAGCTGATACCAAAGGAGTACCATGAGGGGACAAACTTAGGTCATAGACCGGCAAAAGATACTGGCCGGCATACATTATCACAGTAATACAACCATAAACAAGTTAGAAAATAGGGACAAGTACCAGTAACAACAGAAGTTAAACCGTCTTGTAAAAGTACTTTCTGCATCATCAGCAATCTAATTCATGGAATGACTGCCAGTTATTTTAGATGCTTCCGTCTATTGCCCAATCCAGAGACATAAACTTGAAATAACAGCAAGAAGAGGCTTTTTATCTTATTTCAAAATTACAAACAAAGTTCCTTGTTTAGCTGTGGAATCACATGTTTTCACAGAATAGAAGTTGTTTAAAGTTGGTGGGTGTGAAGATTATCACGCAAACGCGTATTTAAAGTAATTGTACATAAGAAAATTGTTCTTATAATTCTGATCCTGCTTTACAGACCTCGAGAAGACACAATGTTTTTTGTACCAAAAATTAAAGAACATAAAATAAGTAAAACATAGAGATAAGGTTAGATTAAAAAATCATACCCAATCTGCACCAGCTTGCAATGTGATATGATCACCCCATTCCCCAGTTCTGCAATCATGCAAATTTGATTAGACAAATGGAAATGGCTTACAGTTACAAGAGCATATATGCTAAGAAAATGAATACGGCTTTAGATAGTGCTTTACTTGCTCATTTTCTTCAAGTAATCATCATAAGCCATGGGAACATAATTCTCGTACAACTCAGGTTGTGACTTCAGCTGATGGTCGTCACAAATAGAAAGAGAACAAAGAAACAGCATCATAGCGGGCATATATTATAAAGAATTTTCAGGAGAAAGATATCTTGATTAAATCCCGAGAAACCTGATTGACGATTTGTTCTCTGACAAATTTGTGATGCTCTGGACTCCGATATATTTGATCTGACAAGGACCGAAACTGCAGAAACATTGGCAAACCTAGTAAGACATAATTCAAGAAGATCATGTATTACAAAGGTTACAAAGATGTTAATCTTCTTCCAATGAATTTAATACATAGTAACTGCTAATTAAATGATCCGAAGAAGATGACAAACTTAAAACTTGAACAATGCTCAGAAAAATGAACTAGAAATCACTACAACAAATGCTCAGAAAAATGAACTATTTCCGAAGACATTCAATATCAAAAAGAAAAACCTGACATCCATTCTGCGGAAAACAAACAATTCATGGGTGAAAAGCCGTATCCTGATATTATTTTGTTATGAACAATAATTGTAGCCCAAATAGAGTCACCCCACCTTGCACTTAGGTCGAGGTACTGGATAAAGTGGGGTAGATGAATAAAGTCTCAATGATGGCAAGGCCATGGATTTATTTTCAGATAATGCATCAAACTGTTAAAGGAACAAGTGTATAAATAAATGAATAGATGCAAGGGTGAATGTTAGGTGGTAATAACGCATCGCCAGTCTTCAGAAGTTGATACCTAAAATTTTCGATTTATGATGCTTGTATGGTAAATGAATATCAGGAAACTATAGACCGAGCTAATTTAGTTAAATCCACCACTGAGTATATGCACAGCTAAATAGAGCACATATAGATGAAAAGGAACCAACCTGACAATTTCCATCTCCTGAAATTTTGAGTTCAACCAGGTCGTATAACTGCAATCTGATGTACAAAGCACGAAAGCAATAGTCAGAGCACTGCAGTTCACCAGAAGGTGATGGAAAGTAACAGAACAAGGCCGGCACAGAGTAGAAAACTACTTCATATGGTTACAACAGGTTGAAGCCATCATTCGAAGAGAACAAAGACAATCATAAAAATTTCTGTTTTGCCATGTGCTATTTCTTGTTCCACCAATATTTCACACAAACCTAAAGAAAATTCCCATCCAATCACTCTATTTCTAGCTGACAAGAAACACATTGAGGTGGACATTTTTCTTTGAAAGAATTCTTGCAAACACAGCTCGGCATCCCTGGAACATTTTTGGGGCTATCTTTTGAATAAATGGACTTCTTTTAAGCCATATGTATTTCCTTATGTCTTTGACAAGAGAATAGCGACGCAGTTATGTGCCTCAATTGTTTGCTCATCTTTTAAAGTATATAAGTTGAAGGCTTCCAAGAAAATTATGTTACATCAAATTAATTTTCATGCTAGAAAAAAAACTTAACGAAATATAGTTGGTATTGCTTATTAGAGAATCCTTAAAATCTAATAATCACGAAAGTTGCTCAAACTGTTATGCACGTGGATTGAAGAAAATATTTGGCCATACAGCAATACTGTAACTACATACAAACGGAAGTGTGGATGAAGTACCAATGCAAGACATGACCAGTGACAGGGAAGATAAAACAAGACCTGTTCAGCAACCTCTGATGGTCTGACGTGGCTTCATCAGCAGATGGTATTTCTCCATTAATTTTAGGAACATGCTACAAGAGTAACAGCACCACATTGGGAATAATGTTAATATAACAAAATTAATGCAAGTACATAATACGCAAAGAGATCAGCTTTAGCACCAAATAGTGTAAATTGAAGAAAAATAAATCTCACTATCTAAAATATGGCAAACTTACAGGGACTGGAACCATATGATTAAGCCTTTTGCCTAATTCACCATCTAGAGATTCATCTTCTAACTCCGGGAAACAATCTAGTTCACCTCTCATCGTATATAGCTCTTCATTGTTTGATGAAATTGCTTCCCATTTGCCCTCCTCTTCTTGATTACCCTGAGACTCTGCAGATAGAATATACGGAAAGTGACATGAAGTTCAATCTGAAAACAAATAGAAATGAGGCTTCCATACCAAGATCCAACTGCCACCTTGAAGTACCAAAATCCTGAGCAGGAATATACTCTTCCATAGGTTGTTCCCCAAAATATGAAGATCCCGACGACTCTGCTACTGCAAGGCTCGATAACTCTTCCTGAAGAGCATGAGCTAGTACTTCATCACTCTCCACAGTAGAGCATGCTGAGTATAGAAACCCTTCCTTTACAGACTCGGTCCGGGACATATCCACCTCATAACAAGTAACAGTTTGAGGATAACCATTGTTTGTAAGAGAGCAAACGTCTGTAAGGTGAAGGCCCCACCGAGCAACATCAGGATCTAGATCATACATGGTCATATTCTCGCGTAAGATCTAAAGAAGCGCCAACAGAAGATCGAGAGCAAATTCTTGAATAACTAATATAGTCCTTCTTGATTGGTGGAACCAGCTGTTTTTCCAGCTGAAAATGTGATTTACATATCAAAAACCCAAAAAGGGAAAATAAGATGTATATGCACTTCTGACTTTCTAGTACATGTTAACTACAGTGCGCCGTGCATTCTAGATTGGATACTGTCCAGGTAGCACACAAGGATCTTCAAAATTAAGATAATCAACTGAAAGCACAATAAGAAATAATGATACCACAGCGGATCTGCACGTAATTTACCCATTAATAGTAACTCCAAACTTGTCCTTTTCATTAAGGTTATGCATATTGCCTTCAGGAAAGGGAAAAAGGAAAAAAAAAATCTGCCGCACCAATGTTTACAAACTTTACCCTATTTCAGTTGTGGCTTTGCATAAGCTTTACTCAAACCCATCTACTAAATATCTAAAGGCGGCAAATGTAGTATCTAAACCATGCACAAAGTTGTGTAGATATTGAAGCATCTCAAGACATTCTCTGAAATAGAGCTGGAAGCAATCAACTACCAATTCAACACATGTGTAATAAGTTAGAACTCCATGGTATATCCTTTACATTCGAAACCTCTATCGTAACGAACAGTCTCACAAGCACCTAGGCCAACATGAAACATTAAAAGAAAAACTACCCACCTTACCGTTGGACAGCCTATTCTCCATCAGCAGAAACAAGAAATATGTAACAAAACACAACAATCTAACATTATGGAGTTGCCTTCATTGTAAATATCGTCACATGAAAACGCAAAACGAAAGCGCAACTCATGGGCCACTGATAACTAAAAAAGTAAATATCACCAAATAATGTCAAAAAAATCTCTAATTCAAAAGAAGAGTAGGCCAAAAAACATAATATCCACCACTCTGAGATTCTAACATACTACTCAGTACTAAATGAAAAACCACCAGAATGAACAAAATTGCAATTAGCCCTTTTTCTTATCTAAATTGCAAATAATCTATCAAATGTTTTAATAGTATGAACAAACCCCAGAACTAAAAAACCAATCTTTAGTTACAAAAAACAAGAAAACAGACAGGGGATGGATTTAACAGCTATAAAAGAGTAATCTTGCAACTATATATATCCACTAATAAATAAATAAATAAAAATGATGTGTATCTATTTACTTACTAACCTTTGAAATGGGAGCTAACTGCTAAGAGATCTTGGGCCAACAAAAGTGAAATGATCGTACTAATATGAATATTATCCGAGGTTAATTCCGAAACGGCGGCGTTTGAAAAGCGCGAAATCCGGTGAAGCCGCGTCGGCGTTGCTTTCTGAAAAAGCGGTTATTTTGGGCCCCTTTTTTTTGGTAATATTATTATTTTATCTTAGATCATGATCCATGAACGATATACTATACTTGATCTTTTTGTAATAAAAACAAACAAAAAACATTAAAAAGTTAAAAAACCCTTAATGGACCCAGGTTCAAGTCCTAAATCTTGTTTCATCCAGTTTTTTCGTATTTAAAAGTACTTTTTACTTCAATTTATTTGTCGAAATCTACTTGTGAATTGATATACTGTTGTGGGTATTCTTATTCTCTCTTTTTTATAGCCGTTCAAATTACTATGATCTTTGTTTTAAAGTTGTGAATTGTTTTTTATTTTTTCTAGAACTTTTTAGCTTTGTTTTGTTTTTATTTTGAAATATTAGGCTGAGAGAGCTCGATTGAACACTATAAGAATTGAATGGACGTCGCGAGCATAGATTAGAATTTTGATTTTGGGGTAGGTTTTAATTCGCTAAAAGTAGAACGTTTTGTAATGTTTCGAGAAATTGGTGAAAACTATTACGGATGTGCGATTTCAAATCAATAATTTGATATTTTAATGTAGGGTTTGATTCGGAAATTTTAAAATTTGAACCATTTGCCAAATCAAATTCATGCGGTGCGATCAGCTACCAATTCAACACATGTGTAATAAGTTAGAACTCCATGGTATATCCTTTACATTCGAAACCTCTATCGTAACGAACAGTCTCAGAAGCACCCAGGCCAACATGAAACATTAAAAGAGAAAACTACCCACCTTACCGTTGGGTGGGACAGCCTATTCTCCAACAGCCTATTTAATATATATTTTAAATATAAAAGAAAAAGAGTTGGTTATCGGTACAACACGATTATCGATCCCTCCTACCAAATACCAAATCAAATGCTGATTTGGCATTTGAGATGTGATCGTTTGCCAGATCAATTCAATTGATTTGGCAAACTATTCGTACCATTGATTCGATTATTAATCGGTAAAGAAAAAGAGTTGGTAATCGGTACAACATGATAACCGATCCCTCCTACCAAATACCAAATCAAATGCTGGTTTGGCATTTGAGATGTGATCGTTTGCCAGATCAATTCAATTGATTTGGCAAACTATTCGTACCATTGATTCGATTATTAATCGGTACGTCGATTCAGTGTATTTCGCACAACCTTTAGAAATTGTTGTTATAATGAACTTGTAAATCGCATGTATGTTTGGTAGAGTCAAAAACGAAAGCGTTTCGACACTTTTCGAAGAAAAGTACAAAAATGTTGACCCATGGTCTGAGTAGATTTAAAAGAAAAAAAATTATTATTATATTAATTAAGGTCGTTTAAAGTAAAATTGTTAAACTATAACGCCGACCCAATGAAAAACAATAATCACTTAAAGGGATTGATTGTGTCTCCATATAATAGATGAGTACCTACATTTTTTTGTTTCTCTAGATAAGTAATGACTTCATAAACGGTAGTAAGCTGAAGAATATTTTTGCTAATTAAGGATAATGTGTATGTCGGTACTCGTATAAACAGCTTTTAATTTTTACGGTTTAATGAGAAAGTTTTCGATTGAGTGGATCGGGTAACATTTTTAGGACTATGGGCCGACTCAGGATTGAAAAACACGACCCGCCCAGACGGATTTTTCCACACGAGAAAAACCCGGTCTATTTTCCGACCTGGATTGGCGGGGATATAAGTCCTGTTTCTGGGAAAAACCTGTCCATTTTTCGACTCGGATTGGCGGGATATAAGTCCCGTTGTATGAACGCGCGGGTCGGGAACGGGATCCGACCGGATCCCCATCCCGACCCGAGGGATCCCGTCGTCCCAGAAGTCCCAGACTTAAAAAAAAACTTTCCCCTCTTATCCTTTCTCTTTTTTTCCCCTTCTTATCCTTTCTCTTTTATTTTCTCACGCACCAGCTCCAGTGATCAGCTCACGCACACCACTTCACACCGCACCCGCACCACCAGTCCTCCACCCGCACCGCATGACACCGCCGCAACACCACCTGTCCTCCGCTCCTCCACCCGTGGCGATGTCGCCCGCCACCACCAACAACATACTCAGATCTCAAATTTTAAGGTGAAACACTCTTAATCCCTATTTTTTGTGTTTATCATTAAATTAGTTTGTGAATTACATAGTTACATTGATTTACTTATAGGAATTAGGGTTTATTATAGGAATTAAGGTTTATGGTTTTGCAATTAGGGTTTATAAATTGGGGGTTTTGTGCAATTAGGGATTGGTTTTGAAAATTGATATGATTAGAGACATTAAAGTTTGAAATTGGTTGGACATTGATATGATTAGAGGCATTAAAGTTTGAAATGGGTTGAAAATTGATACGACTAGAGGCATTAAATTTGAAATTGGTTGAAAATTGATATGATTATAGGATAATTGAATTGACTTCATGTGAAATTTATCACATTGTGAATATTAAAGTTTGTGAAATTGATCCTAAATTTAGTGTGTTGAACCTTTTGAGTTGAACCTTTTGAGTTGATATTGATTAATTGATGTTTTATAAATATTGTATCCTTATTCCTTTGAATCATTTGTTATTTTGGTTGTATAGATGGTAAGAGTAAAAAAGCCAAATAGTGGAAATAAGTCCACCGTCGCGGGACCTTCTACAAATACACCGATTATAGTTTCTCCTCGTAAACGGCCATCTCCTTCCACGAAACCGTCTAC
Source organism: Linaria vulgaris (assembly GCA_948329865.1). NCBI lineage: Eukaryota > Viridiplantae > Streptophyta > Magnoliopsida > Lamiales > Plantaginaceae > Linaria > Linaria vulgaris. The sequence continues at coordinate 103,659,926 of OX415252.1, forward strand.
TATGAAGGTGGTCAAGGCTTCCAAGAAATCCATGGCACCATCTATTTCCCATGGCAAGGCACTGGTTAAGTCTTCCTGTCCGCCCAAGGCACCATCTCGGCCTCTTTCTCCTATGTACAAAAATAATTTGAATGCGGCCGAGTATTGAGAGCAAATGAGACTGTTGAGGGATGAGAACATGTCGTGTGATACTTCAGATGAGGAAGAAGATGAAACCAGGGGGAGAAGCCGAACAACCGCCGGAAGAAGAAGAAGAAGAAGAAGAAGAAGAAGAAGAAGAAGAAGAAGAAGAAGAAGAAGAAGAAGAAGAAGAAGAAGAAGAAGAAGAAGAAGAAGAAGAAGAAGAAGAAGAAGAAGAAGAAGAAGAAGAAGAAGAAGAAGAAGAAGAAGAAGAAGAAGAAGAAGAAGAAGAAGAAGAAGAAGAAGAAGAAGAGAAGAAGAAGAAGAAGAAGAAGAAGAAGAAGAAGAAGAAGAAGAAGAAGAAGAAGAAGAAGAAGAAGAAGAAGAAGAAGAAGAAGAAGAAGAAGAAGATGATGATGTAGAATTATGGGGAGGCAAAAGTGAAGAGAAAGGGGGTATAAGGGGGAGTAGAACGGGGAGAAGACGGAGGAGAAGAAGGGTGAGAAGAGGCTCGAGAGAACTCCAATGACGACAACGAGAAGATATACAAGACTTGCATTACTCACAAGATAACTGAGGCTAACAGAAAGAAAAAAGTGGAGAAGATACCTCATGTACTTACGTCAAAAAGAGCACATGACGGAGGAGCACATTGTACTTCGAGTGTCCAAAAGAGCACATTGCCAAAGGCCGGTGTCTTCATTGCAGCAAGGTGATAAAAGCAGATGGTACGGTACGAAAGGATTGAAGAAGAAGAATAAGCAGAAACTAAAAGTTGAGGCTGGTGGTGCAGTTAGAAATTGGCAATTTAATCAGGTGTGGGTGCTCGAGGGCGTGACAATGTTCTTGATTTGGAACGAGATGCTTTTCGTCAAGGTTGAGAAGGATTCATTTAGGGAAATGATGGCTCGAGCATGTTCGAAAGTGTTACGGGTTGTATCTTAAAGAGATAGAAAAGTTGATTATGTTCATAAAGAATAATGCACAGAGGTACACACTAAGTCTCTAAGTCTCTAACCATCTTTAAGTTTTCTATATTTTTTTTAACTTTCCAATTTGTGACATTAATGCTCATTAATGAATAGGGTTTGTCTGACCACCGACTCTAGGACATCGATCACGAGGGACAACTACATGTGTATCACATTCCACTTTATTGATAATAAGTGGATTTTGAAGAAAAAAATCATAAGCTTTTACTTGGCGTTTGGGCATACGGGAAAAGCTATAGCCACGATATCAGTGAAGTATTGAAGGATTACGAGATTAACCGGGTTTTCACGATCATAGTTGATAATGTCCCCTCCAATGAAATGGGCTATTGACGATTGGTGACTTGGTGGGTGGAGAAAGGCAACATTACGGCAGCAAATGGAGCTTATGTGCAGATAAGGTGCATTGCACATATCCTAAAACCTCGTTGTTCAAGATGGCTTGAAGTGTAACGGCTGTGACATCTCGGTAGACCGCATTAGAAATTGCATAAGGTACATAAAGGCTTCCCCGAGTCGCTATAATATGTTTAAAAGATTGTGTGTTGGATGCTAAAATATAAAGCCAGAAATTGTTAAGCTTAGACGTGCTAACACGTTGGAACTCCCGCATACATGATGCTTAGTGTCGCTTATGATTTGAGGGTCACTTTCCTTAGATGCAAGCAACGTAATCAAACTATGTCAATGAGTTTCAAAGGGTGTTTACCAAATGATGAAGATTGGGAGAGGAGAAAGTTGTTTATTGATTTCTAGGACCCTATCTAGAAGTTAACGGAGGTTGCTTTAGGCATGACTTATGTGACAACGCATATGGTGCTAACCCAACTTTGTATAATTGACGATCGATTGAATGTGTGGATGAGACGATGGACGGTGGACCCTAATACAGAAAAGAAGGATTGGGTTGAAAGCAATGACATTGATAATGAAAGAAAAATACGACAAGTATTGTGTGTGTTGCCGAGAACATGAATCACTTGTTGTATAGGTCGCCATTGTAGATCCCCCCCGGCTCAAGTGGAAATATGTTGTGGCAATGTTTGAAGACGACGTTAACATGCTTAAGAAAATTAAGGATGGTTTTGACGGTTGTTTGAAGACTATAAAGTCATAGTCGAAACAAATGCATCAACAAGTACGGCTAGGACTGTTATGGGTCGGGGATCCCGCGGGATCGGGACCCTGGTCCCCGGGATCAACATGGGACGGGATCTGCTAAGCAGATCCCATTCCCTCCCGCCGGGGAAGGAAGTCCCAACGGGACGGGATTCGTGAATCCCGATCTCCAGAAGATCCAGGAGTAAATTTTGTCCCATTTCAAATGGCAGCATACCACAAGTTAAGTCTTCCCGGATCCCGAGAAATATACTAATACCAATACCAAATTACCAATTACAATCACAATCACACATCGCAATCACCAATACGACACAATCACCGATACCAATACCAATACCAATACCAAATTACCAAGTACAATCACAATCACACACCGCAATCACCAATACGACACAATCACTAATACGACGCAATCACCAATACGACACAATTACCAATATGACACAATCTTTATTTATTATCTATAATACATTATAGGATCATCCAGCCACCAACAAGAACACAATCAACACAATTGAAGGAATATCAATAAAAAACATTCATCACAAATTCACAAATTAGTGCATAACATATAATATCATCTGTTAATAACCAAATATGAATCATACAATCCAAAAATCCAACATCAAATATAAAAATACAACCAAACTAGGCATCTCATTCAAATCCATTCAAAAACGACGAATCCACACCCATCGCCGCAAAGTCTGCATGAAAGTCGAAATATTAGTATTTTGAAATACAATAATAACTAAGACAACAATTAACTATTAATGTTATATACCTGCTTCACGTTTCTCCAAGTCCGCCTAGCACTCCTCAATTTGAATTGGTTTACCATCCTTTCGTAGCCACTCTTGAGAGCATATAAGTGCTTGAACTATTCCTGGAGTCAATGAACTCCTAAAACGGTCTAGAACACGACCTCCATTACTAAAGGTTGATTCGAATGCAACTGTTGACACCGGAATAGCCAACAAACCGCGAGCTATTTTGGCAATAATAGGATACCGAAAGCTATTTGCTTTCCACCAAACGAGAATGTCAAAATCAGCTTGAGGTTTTTCGAGCCTATCCCCGAAGTATATATACATCTCGCACTGTGGTTCATTCTCATCGGTATGCAATGCCCTACCAATATGATAAATGAGCATTAATGTCACAAATTGAAAAGTTAAAAAAAAATCAAAACTTAAAGATGGTTAGAGACTTAGAATGTACCTTGGCCATCGCTCGTGCCTCGTAGTCATGAGGTCCTCTTGAATCTAAGGAGTCGTACTCGCAAAAAATATAGAAGATGAAGTTGGAGGTAACATGATTAGTAATGACCAGAGTCCAAATATGTGTAGGAGAATGAAGTATGTACGGCATATGAAGATTCTTTTGGGGGCTGATTATGAGCGCATGGCCTTAATTAAATTAAATCTCCATGTATAGTTTTTTAATTGACATACATTATCTAATTACAAGAGCAAACTCGAAATGTGGCTGGAAAAAAGGAAACAGTAAAACAATGTCAATATTTTTTTTGATGAAAACTAAAAATTGGTAGATTATTATATATCGATCGAGTTTTTCTTTTCATTCCCTCTTCTCTTCTTGTCTTTAATCTTTGCTGGACGTGTTTTTTTTCTTTTTTTTCCTTCAAGCAAACATATGAAGTGCAAGTCTAGAGTGGATCCATCTTCCTTCTTTTTGCACTCAAATGTCCATCCAAAAATAGAATACAAAATTCGATACACCAAGCATTTATGAGCAAATATTTGTATGCATGAAAAGCTGAATACATGTTTCACATAGTTTCTATTTTTTTTTTTTTTTGTCTTTGAATAGCTTTCGTGTAGCTTTACTAGTTAGCTTTGTAGTTCGTACAGAGAGATATAAGTTTAAAAACTTTAACACCACTTAATCAAAAAGACTAGCTTGCCCTACTAGGAGTTTTCAACATTTGCTACTAAGCTAACATCTATTGAGCCCAACTAATTTTTACAATGGATCCAGATTTATTAGTTAGTTAAAAGACCCAACAACTCCGACATTGATTTGTATTAAACCGGTCCAGAATTCAATTTTCGTCCTAGCTTCGTTTTCATAACGAATTTTGGGCTAATATGGAACCGTTACTTTTTTTTTTAATTTTTAATTTTTTGAATCAGATATGGGACCGTAACTTGAGGATTTCTTTCTAAAGATTTGTCATGTCCTCAACATTCAACACACCTTTATGTCAATCACTTTGATAACAGTTGAGTGAAACATTATAATAACAGTTGTTTTGTGAGATTAGAAAATAAAGTTAATAGTACAACAGAAAGAAAAAAAATCTAGTTTTGTGACTTTGTCCAAACAATTAAGCAAAACTACTTATTAATTAATAATCAAAACACTTTTAAAGTTACTGTACAGGTAAAATATAATTTAAGAACAGAGTTTATATAACTATTAACTATCACATGATACAAACAAAAACGATTATGGTTGCTTTTAACGAGTGGGTGTTATATCAAATCACTTTCCACCATTAGTTCAACAAGGACCACAAAGAATATCAATAACACTTGAGCTTCGTATAAGTTATGATTGCTTGATGTATTGCAAGTTGCAACACTTGCTAATGTACCATCTAATTTGCAATAACACTTCTCCAATATTTCGGTCCTTGGAGATAAACCTTGTACATTATCTAATATCTACCAACGCACTTCTTCCGTATGATTGTCATATCATATGCAATAAAGCTCATGTTGTCAATCAAATCCAATTGACAATTAGAATAACTAAAAGAACTTCAAACTAGTATTAAAAAAAAGAATAAAAGCATCAAGCCCCATGGTCCCTTTTTTACATTGCCCATTTATCTTTTTTTGTGAGCACTTTATTTACTCAACTATCCCTACTTGTTCGAATTGCCCCCCGGCCCTTTAACGACGCTTTAGCGACCAAATTCGCCCAGAATATTCCCTTCACGTGCCGCCAAAAAGGGTATTTTTCGTCCATGAATTTTTTCTTGAAAATCATGTATGTTTTACCCCCTCCCCCCCAACCTATAAAATTATGTGCGACATGCCCCCTGATCTATGTAGAATAATTAAAATTTGAAATTATAAAAATTAGGATTCAAACTTGCACCATCTTACTTGAATTTGAGACTCTACAGTCTACACCACTTGACCATCATGCTTTTGTTTGAAAATGTATTACTTTTTAATTATATATTTCCATACTCATACATTGATTTACTAAAATATGATTTTAATAAAATATTAATTTATGAAAATATTTTACAAAAATTACGATTTACAGCAATATAGGTTTAATCAAATATTTTGTTAAAATACTCATTCACTAAAATATTTATTTAATAAGATATTGATTTACTACAAAATGTTATAAAAAATATTCATTTACCTAAGTATATATTTAATAAAATATTGATTTACTCGAATATTTTACGAATATTGTGATTTTTATTTATCAAAAAACTGATTTACCAAAATATTATTCTAAAAAATTTACTTAAATATTTGACAAATATTAATTTACTAAAATATTTATGACGTGACTTTACTATTGACATTCATTTACTAAACTGCATATATAGTTAAAAAGTAATACATTTCAATAATATCATAATGACCGAGTGGTATAAAGCTCCAGATTCAGGTAAGAGGTCGTGGGTTCGAAACCCATTTTCAACAATTTGATATTTTAATTATTCTACATAGATGAGGGGGCATGTCGCACATAATTTCATAGGTTGGGGGGTAAAACATACATGAATTTCAAGCGTCAGAGGGCAATTCGAACAAGTAGGGATAGTTGAGGGACTAAAGTGCTCACAAAAAAAGGTAAAGGGGCAATGTCAAAAAGGGACCATAGGATGGGGGGCTTGATGCTTTTATCCCTTAAAAAAACAGCATGCAATACTTCTCTTGCTCAAACGATGCATGAATAACAATTTAGCATGACTTCTTTTTATTTTTCGCTGATTTCTTTTAGTAATTTGAAAAAAAAAAACAGTGAACAATGGAGTGGAACCAGTACCGAAAATCTGGTGGCGGCTGGCGACAATCAGTGTCTTCTTCTTTGACGGTAGGATTACTCCCTCTTGAGATGGCAAAGAGAGCGACCCGTGATCCTTCAAACTCGAAATTGAAGAAGAAAAGGGTCATTTGGTCGTTAAAGGATCTCAGAAAGGGGGGCGATTGTGTGTGTGCAAGCGAGCACGCATGTACGTGTACAAAACTGGGAAGGAAGAACGAAGAAGATCTACATGGTTTTTTTTTATTTTATAATTTTAAATGTAAACTCCGAAACGATATAGCAAAAGTGGTGAACATTTTAAATTAGTGAGATTTACATATAATATATTATGGGATTTTTGCGAAAAGATTGTATCATAAATTAATAAAACTTGTTAAAGCTAAGAAAATAAATATCTTGTACAAGATTTGATAAGTTAAAAGGGTAGAATCTCCTTTTTATCATTGGTCAAAGCCTAAAATCTAAATGAGTGCGATGTGTTTTTTTTTTTTTTTGGTAAACAAGGAAGAACAAAGTCATTAAACTACATCAATCTCTCGGGGACATGATTAGGCATAAATCAAAATCCACTCTCTTCGCCATAATGTTTCTTTGCAATGGCATCGGCTAGCATGTTCCCGGTTCTTGGAATCCATCTTATTTTGTAGTCTCATGGTTTGTGGAGAAGCACACAACATTCCTCGGCTTTATGATACCAATGATCCTCTTGATCCGTACCTTGCACAATCAACTCAATGGCTGCCTTAGAATTTGAATTTGATTCTATTTCTATCATTGGCACACGCTTATTCCATGCCAAATCGAGCCCAACTCTTATAGCCACCAACTCCGTCTCAAGAACAGTCGTCCCCACAATATTATGGCAAAACCCAAGATCCAGTTCCCCTTCTCATCTCGCAAAGCTCCTCCTATAGTGCCCCGATTTTGTGCATTCATCACGCTCCCATCAACATTTAACTTGAACCATCCCGATTTTGGCTTAGGCCAGCCCTCTCGCGGTGTATCCTTTTTTTTATTGCACCGTCCATTAGTCCGCACTAAGTGTCTTAATGCGTTTAAGCACCACTCTTAGCTTTAACTTCTTTCCTTTAAACATTTCGTGATTGAGCGCTTTCCAGATTTCCCAAAGGCTCGCTACAAATATGAGTTGCCATGGTATATTGGGGATTTCGAGGCAGAAGCAGTCTGAAATTGTAAAATTTATCTTGAGCCATCTATCATCAACGAGTTGCACGAATTTCTGTCATAAAGTGGGGGGAATGAATCTCTTCTAAATTTTGCTCGCGGTGATACAATATCTAAGAATATGAAGAGCCGATTCTTCTGGAAACTTGCAAGTGGCCCACTCGAAATCAACAACAATTCGTTGGGTCTTTTGCAACTGCTTGATTGCTAGGCGGTTATGTGCCACAAGCCATAGAAAATGTCCCAACTTGTTACTACGAGGCACATTCCATACCCAGAATACTAATATTAGGGTTTTTTTAGGGGTTCATTAGAGATAACACATGAGTAGTTTTTGCACTCTCGTTAACTTATAATATATATGGATTTTGTACACGTAAATCACGTAGATATACAGTCTCAAAAAAGAAAATCAAGTAAATATAACTTAATTACTGTAACGCCAATGCCATTAATTTTCCCCAATCAAACGCAACCTTCTGCTTTTTGTAGCTATATTGACTTACTTATTAAGTTAAGGGACAAGTGGTCCGGCCATAGTTGTCTGTAATGGCAAGGACAAGAGGAATCTAGGGTTTGTAAGAAAAAAGGGACGTTTTTTGCAGAGGGTAGTGGAGGACTTTTATGAAGAGTTGGGGACCATTTTGCGTGAAGTCAGCATATGGCTTTTTGATTTGCTTTTTATTAATTTTTAATTAATTCAGTATTTCTATTATCGGCTAAATATTGTACACGCGTTTTCCCTATAATCATAAGCGTGTTTAGTCTAAATTAGTTAAGGAGCAACAGCTATATCAGAAGCTGCAACACTTTACATTTTTCAGGCTTAATTTCATGAATACAACTGTTCTGCATATTTCTATTCTTCTCATCTCTTCTTTCTGTCTCTCTCTTTGAGCTGATCTCCTACAACTTTCTTCTCTTTCTTAAGTTAAAACACCTGCAATAATACATCAAATATTAGACAGTAAGCTAATTCATAACATTTGGCATTCAGAGCTAATATCATGTGCACACTCTGATAGCAAATATGGCAAAAACCAACAACACACAAAGGATTGAAGGGTTAGAAGCTGGACAACAGGAGCTGAAGGTTGGCCAGACAGAATTGAAAACTCAAATGGATGATATGAAGGGGATGATAAACCAGATTCTACAAACCTTACAAGCTGGAAAAGGGGTGGAAACTGAGGCTGGAGAATCATCCAAAATCACAGGTAGCACATCACAGATCAGGGGAAACATGGCTGGACCAGGTCTCATATAGACCCCTGCTCACAGAAATGATATGACCAACATGAGGGTAACAAAGGATATGATTTCCCTAAGTTTGATGGTGAGGACCCTAGAGGGTGGGCTAGAAAATGCCAGAGATACTTCTTGTTGAATCAGGTGTCAGATTATGAGAAAATCATCACTGTTGGCATCCATATGGAGGGGATAGCAGATCATCGGTACCTAGATAACATAGAGGGAAGGGAAGCCATGGGATGGCCAAGGTTTGTTGAGATGGTGGCAGAGAGGTTCACCAAAGCTAGAGGTGAGAACCTGATAGAAGAGTTCAACAAGCTAAAATAGATGGGATCAGTGGATGATTACATACAGAAGTTTGAAGAACTCAAAGCTTATATGAACCACATAAATAGACATTTAGATGATGAATACTTTGTGAAAAGTTTTATTAGTGGACTTAAGGAAGAAGTCAGAGGAATGGTGGAAATGCTGGTACCTACTACCCTTAACAAAGCAATTTTCATGGCCAGAAAGCAGGAGGCTATGCTGGAAACCATGAAAGCACAAAGAACTGTGATAAGAACTCCTAATATACCTTTTAAAGGTAAACCCCTCTCAGTAGGGAAGAATGAAATCCCTAGGGGAAGCAACACTACTGAGAGATACCCTCCAGTCAAGAGGCTAACACCAGAGGAAATGGAGATGGGGAGGAGGAACAAATTGTATTTTAACTGTGATGAGTCCTACCATGTGGGGCATAGGTGCAAGAGGTTATTTGTGCTTATGGGGGCTGAGGATAGTGAAGAGAAGGAGGAAGACTCTGGAGGGGAAGAATCTGGAGAACAATTCCAGACATCAATGCATGCTCTCAGAGGCCTTGCAACTCCTACTACTATCAGGTTGAGGGGGATAGTGAAGGGGAGGAGCATCACCATTCTGGTGGACACTGGAAGCACCCACAACTTCCTAGATTACTCCACTGCAAAGCAGCTGAGGTGCAAACTGAATTATACTCCACCACTGAAGGTAACAATAGCTGATGGAGGACAATTGGAGAGCAATTACATATGTCCAGAATTACAATGGAGCTTCAATGATAAAAACTTTACTACTGATGTGAGAATACTAAAATTGGGAGGATGCAACATGGTGGTGGGGGTGGATTGGCTGAGAACCTTGGGTATACCTGCTTTTGACTTTGATAACAGTAGAGCGTTATACTGTCAAGATGGGAAGATACACCAGGTACAAGGGATTAAGGAGAAGACCGCCATGCATATGATGGAAGGGAAAAAGGCAATCCAAACTGATTAGCAAAGGGACCAGTGACATAATGGCATGCTTAGACATGATCTCACCTACACTCCAGGAAATGAAGGGGGAACATGCTCCTGAGTTGGAGGGGATTTTGAAGGAGTTTGAGTTTGTGTTTGCTGAACCTAAGGAATTACCCCTAGAGAGGGGGACATGAACATGAGATTGATTTGATACCTGGAGCTCAAGCTTTTAAGCAGCAGCCCTATAGGTACCCATATATTCACAAGGAGGAGATTGAAAAATTGTCCAGGGAAATGCTGGGGACTGGGCTAATTAAGATTAGTAATAGTCCTTTTGCATCTCCAGTGCTGTTAGTAAAGAAGAAGAACAACAGCTGGAGGTTTTGTGTGGATTACAGGAAACAAAATTCCATTACAATTAAAAATAGTTTTCCTATTCCACTCATTGAAGACTTTTTGGATGAACTCACACATGCTAGAGTGTTTTCTAAGATAGATTTGAGGGCTGGTTACCATCAAATTAGAGTGAGGGAAAAGGACATTGCTAAAACAACATTTGTGACAATATCAGGGCACTATGAGTTCAAGGTCATGCCCTTTGGGCTGACCAATGCCCCTGCCACATTTCAAGCTTTGATGAATGAGATTTTTAAAGACTAATTGAGGAAGATAGTGTTGGTTTTCTTTGATGATATCCTGATATACAGCAGGAACATGGAGGAACACAAGATTCATTTGAAATTGATGTTTGAGATACTGAGGAAAAATTGTTTGTATGCCAAGAGATCTAAATACTCTTTTGGACAGGGGTCAATAGAGTATTTGGGGCATATTATAGGAGATGGGAAGGTTGGGGCAGATCCTAGCAAGATACAGTGCATGAAGGAATGGCCTAAACCTAAGAATGTGAAGGCTATGAGGGGTTTTTTGGGCCTAACTGGATACTACAGAAAATTCATCACACACTATGGAGTGATTGCTAAGCCTTTGAATGAGATGACAAGGAAAGGGGGGTTTCAATGGTCTGAAAAGGCTGAGGAAGCTTTTCAGAAATTGAAACAAGCAATGATCCAAGCACCAGTTCTACAACTTCCAGATTTCAAGAAACCTTTTTGTGTAGAAACTGATGCTTGCTACCAAGGATTGGGAGCCATTTTGAGCCAAGAGGGACACCCCATTGCCTACATCAGCAAGGGGTTAAGGCCTAAGAATTTAGGCTTATCCATTTATGAAAAAGAATTTCTAGCCATTATAATGACCTTAGACAAATGGAGGCCCTATCTTATACAAGGGCAATTTGTCATTAAGACAGACCAGCAGAGCTTAAAGTATCTCTTAAGTTAGAGAATTTCTACTCCTATGCAACAAAAATACATGACAAGACTGATGGGGTATGATTATAAGATTGAATATAGGAAGGGTAAAGATAACAGTGTTGCTGATGTACTATCCAAGAGGGAAGAGGACTTGGAGTGCAACTCACTGAGTGTTGTCCAACCTCAGTGGATGAGTGAGTTGTCCAAGAGTTATGAAGCAGATGAGGTAGCTCAAGAAGTGATTGCTGAGCAGGTGATTTCACCCTACAATGTCTCCTACTATTCATACTCTGATCACATTCTTAGATACAAAAGAAGGTTGTATGTGGGCAGTAGTCATGGTTTAAGGGAACATGTGGTGAAGATAATGCATGAAAGCAGTATATGGGGAGTTGGGAACATATCGGAGGATTGAGACCATCTTTCTATGGCCTGGGATGAGGCAGTTTGTGAAGAATATAGTGGCACAATGTGGAGTGTGTCAACAGTGCAAGCATGAGAATATCAAGAGCCATGGACTCCTGGTACCCCTACAAATGCCTGAAGGAGCTTGGCAACAGATCTCTATGGATTTCATAGAGTAGCTACCAAAATCAGAAGGGAAGGATATTTTATGGGTTATTCACTAAGGTGGCACATTTTATCCCTCTTACTCATCCCTACAAGGCTGCTAACCTGCTACTCTGTTCTTAGACCAGGTGTACAAACTACATGGGTTACCATAGGGGATCATTTCTGATAGGGATAAAAAATTTGTTAGTCATTTTTGGAAGGAGTTGTTGAGTACACTGGGCATTCAACAACATCTAAACACTGCCTATCATCCCCAAACTGATGGGCAGACAGAAAGGGTCAATCAGTGCTTAGAGGCATACTTGAGATGCATGACTGGGGTTAAACCCAAGAGTTGGGCCAAATGGATACCTATGGCAGAGTGGTGGTATAATACAAATTTCCACACTGCCATAGGCACCATCTCAAATGGGAATTGGTCCCTATAAGGAGTTTAAGGTTGAAGGTGTTGAAGAATTGGTGCAGAGGAGACAAGAAGTTATGTTGTTAGTTCAAGAGCAGTTACTGTTAGCACAACAACGCATGAAAACATTTGCTGATAAGGGGAGAACAAAGAATGAATTCACTACAGGGGATTGGGTATATCTAAAATTAAAGCCTTATAGGCAATCTACACTCAGAACCGACAAGGAATGGAAATTGAGCCCCAAATTTGCTGGGCCATTCAAAATCATACAGAGGGTGGGAATAGTGGGGTATAAGCTGTTACCTGAAGGGGCACGTGTGCATCCGGTGTTTCATGTGTCACTGCTCAAGCGTCGAATTGGGCAAGCAGATGGGGTCAGCACCATAATACTTGAAATTGAAGAACAAGGGCCAAAGGAGTTAGTTGCAGAACGAATTTTGGCGCTCATATTTGTAAAAAGGAACAATCGAGCTCAAGTACAGTGGCGGATCTGACGAGGAAGCCACGTGGGAAGACTGGGAGGACATGTCGCGTCGCTTTCCGCATCTGGAAGCTTGAGGACAAGCTTAATTGAAGGGGAGGGCAGTGTAATGGCAAGGACAAGAGGAATCTAGGGTTTGTAAGAAAAAGGGACATTTTCTGCAGAGGGTAGTGGAGGGCTTTTGTGAAGAGCTGGGAACCATTTTGCGTGAAGTCAGCAAATGGCTTTTTGATTTGCTTTTTATTAATTTTTAATTAATTCAGTATTTCTATTATCGGCTAAATATTGTACACGCGTTTTCCCTATAGTTATAAGCGTGTTTAGTGTAAATTAGTTAAGGAGCAACAACTATATCAGAAGCCGTAACACTTTACATTTTTCAGGCTTAATTTTATGAATACAACAGTTCTGCATATTTCTATTCTTCTCATCTCTTCTTTCTGTCTCTCTTTGAGCTCTACAATTTTTTTTCTCTTTCTTGAGTTAAAACACCTGCAATAATACATCAAATATTAGATAGTAATCTGATTCATAACATTATCTCATTGCTATTTAAGATTTAGGCTCCCACTACGACTAATCTTATGGTCACATTGCCTTAAATAAACAAAGAAAGTGGTAGGTCCTATGTTGTTCCGTACCTGGAAAAGTAGATTATTTACTAAAATTCATGTTTTCTAGTTCTAACTTCTAATGGCAACACAATTAATGTTGGGTACGTATTGCACATAAACATGTCAATTCATAAACGTAAGCATAAGCATAAACATGAATTATATTTTCAGAATACGTAAACAATTAACATATAACAAGTATTGCAAAACTGAAATTAAAATACGACAATAAGATAAATTCGACCTCTCAGCAACTGTAGAAAAATCCTTGGAGTGGATTAGACGAGTCGGAAAAATCCCGTTGAAGCATAGGACGAGTCGAAGGCTTAGCCCTCTCCCCTTAAGATCTATTTTCCCGGCTACCCTTCAAGCCCTCCGTGGGAAACGACCTCCCAAGGTACAACGTCCTCACACAATAAGGTAGTAAGTGAAGGACAATACTACCTTCTCATATCGGACTCGAATAGTATTTGCAGAACTCGAAAAAAAAATGCTCATGCTATGAGTATGCTGAAAATGGTTTTGGTTTTTGGATGCTTGAATTTGGATGATTTTCACAAGACTAGAGGGGCCCCTATTTATAGTTGAGAAAACATGAAACCACCACAAGACATTAAGGGGAATATTTATTCTTGTCATTGAAGCCATTTTGATTTTATTCAAAATGCTTTTGACCACCATAAGTGTGTGATATAATATCCAATAAATCTGAATATTAACTCTTAAATATTATTTAATAAAATAAATAATATCTCATTTGCTTCTCATTAAGCAATTTATAATTCACACACAAAATATTTGGACTCAATTCCAAATATCTCCAACAATTAATGATTCAAATTATATGAAATTGTTTTGATTTATAATCTCGTTTCACGTCAAAATGAAAGACATCTAAAAATCTTGTTTTACGTCAAAATGAAAAGACATCTAAAAAAGATTCACTCTGAATTTATTTTTAAAGTTCCAAATTAAAATTAGAACTCATCAGACCAGCTGGAAGGTTATTTCGTTTTTAGTTGATTTTATTTTCCAAGTTGAATATTAAGAGAAAAAAGAAATCATCGAAAACTTGAGAGCTTAGTCATGCATGTCAAGAAAAAAAACCACCTCAAGTCCACAAGGTGATTATGAATTCATGATTAAGGATAGTTTTACGATATTAAGTTTGAAATATACGAAGGAAAAGTAAGGCCAGTGACAAAGACAATAGGTTAATTAAAAAAACCAAATTTACAGAATAATTCAGACAACTTTTATTTCTCATGGACCCGTTATTAGGGAATGTGTCTGTCATGTGATATTTAATGTTTTAATTGTGGTACACTTCACATTTGATTAAGTTGGTAATTAAAAAAATGATAAATGCATATGCACGGTATTGCGAAATCGTCTTTAAACTAAATAAATAAACGGTTTGCCCCTTAAACTATACCATTCTGTTCGATTTGTCCCCTGGCCGGGTTTTCGACTATTTTTGGCCATTCTTGGCCGTAATTTTTCCCCTTATCTGACACATATGTGTTGTCCTAGATGTATTTTAGTAGTTGATGACAAATCGAGTTTTGAAAAAACCTCAAACGGTACATATTTCGGCTAAAATGTGATTTCCTCTTCAGTGTATTTTAGCCAGAATATGTCCCGATCGAGGTATTTTTTCGCTTACTTTTTGTCATCAACTACTAAAATACATCTAGTACAACACATATGTGTCGGGTAAGGGGAAAAATTCTAGCCAAGATTGGCCAAAAATAGCCGAAAACCCGGCCAGGGGGCAAATCGAATAGAATGGTATAGTTTAAGGGACAAACCGCTTATTTATTTAGTTTAAAGACGATTTTGCAAAAATATGCATAGTTCTGGGGGACAATCGAATAGAATGGTATAATTTAAGAGACAAACCGCTTATTTATTTAGTTTAAAGACGATTTTGCAAAAACATGCATAATTCAGGGAGATTGATGTTTATCCCTTAAAAAAACTGCGGATTATGTTTGCTGTGTTTTTTATTCGTTGAATCCAATTTGATGTCCGGGCCCTTAAAAAAAGGACAAAGTAATAGCCGCCCGCGTGCACAACGGAGAAGGATGATTGATTGGGTCAATTGTTACGTTAAAGAAATAAATTCTTTTTTTGAAAGTAAAGAAAGAAATTCTTGAAACATAGTAAGTACCAAAAAATATTTACCTTTTAACATATTTTATTGGTACGATTAGGAGTGGGGTTAAACCAAATTACTGGTGCGATTTTTTAACCAAATTATTGGTGCGACTTTTTAAGAGAGAGCGTTGTTTACTTGAAAACAAACCACGCACCGAATCCTCTGTAATGGTTCAATCTAGTTTAAATATGATATAATTGAGCCAGTTTTGGTTTTTAATTTTACCAGAAAATGTAGGAGAAAAACAATATTATAACATAAAAATACACCATAAAAAAAACTTGATATACAACACATAGAATAGACAAATACACTTTAGTAATTAATCAAACACTTGTTCTATAAAGATTGTTAGTTAATTATGGAGCATCATCAATTATCAATAATTTAGAAATATCAAATTTTAACTATGCCGATTCATCAATCATGCACAGTAATATACCATAAAATATATAAATCGCAATTCGAGAAACATACATGCATTTCAAGCCATAAAATAACAACTTTTTTATGGTTTTAAATAAAATTGAACGCCTAGAATAATAAGTAAAAAAATAATATAATTTGATTTTTGTTTGGCGCAGTTAACCGAAGCAATATGCGGAAGCCACTCCATATGTAATATGGTTTCTCCATCCACACCAAACACCCAAACCATTCTCACAATTCGTTTTTTTAACCAAGCTAACGATTCAGTAATTATATAGTTTTGTCGGTTTCAGTTTGTGTGCCCACCCCTAACGGCGACAACAAATAGCCAACAACTAGAAATTAACACTACAAATTATGTGAATTGTGAAATAGGAACATTAATAAGCCTATTATTATTATTATTATTATTATTATTATTACTATAAACCTAGTTTAGGAAAGTAGTTAATTAATAATTATCCTGATGATGATAACTAAACATGAACCGGAGGGAGACAAGTTTCAGTTCTCATCATCACAAGGAGTCAAGGACAACAAGTTGCCGAGGATCCCGCCATTGACTGATTGACGCCAACTCTGTTGACTATTTCACCAAAAGTCAAAACAACTTTTGATCTCTTTTTACACTGTAACAATAATATAACTATAAATCATCTCAATGAACTATATCACCAGCAACAAACCAACTCTGAAATCAGCTACCAAAGTACAATTACTGTTAGAACAAAAGAATAGTACAATGAGTAGTAGTAGTAAAAGAAGGGAAAAAAGACCCTCATCATTGAGTAAAGTTGCAGCTTTATTATTATCATTATTCACCATTCTTCTCCAGTTGAGTTGCTTGGTGCAGTGCCAAGTGGGTCCCCCTCAGCTGCCATCTTCACCTTCTGATGTACTCACTCAATTAGCTTACAGGAGGCTTGATAATCTCACCAATGATCTTCTCTCCAGTAGAGTCGCCCAAGATTTCTCCTTTTGCATTCAAAATCTGTACTTTTCTTGTTTCTCCCTTTTTCCTACTTCTGTTGTTTCTTTAATTGTCTGCTTTTTAAAAAAAAAAAATGAAAAATGGGGTTGTCCCTTTTCTTCTTTTTCTTGTATGTGTGTGTGTGTGTGTGACGGAAAAGATGGAAATGCAAAAGGGTGTGTTTTTTCTTTTTTCTTGTGGTACAGTAGGAGTTTTGAGTTAGGCATATATTTTATATTTTTGATGGGATTATTAATTAAATTGTTATTAGTTTATTTATAGTGATCATTTTGTTGATCCTCAGAGAAAGTGAATGGGACAGGGCTTTCAATTATTCTCATGATTTGAGTTTCATGACTGCTTGCACTGCCAGAGTTGGAGGTAATGTGTGTGCCATTCTGCTTTTCTCTTTCTTCTAGGGTTTAACAAAATTTGGTGCAGAAAAAGGCTGTACATTTCGCCTATTGCCGTCGATTCTTGTGAAAATTTGTGATTGAATGAGGTTATGAAGTTTAGTTCGTTAATGATGTGATTATACTGTAATATGCTATGCTTACTAAAGTCAGTAGTATGGGAGATCATGAATGTGTAATCTGAATCATGCTTTATGTTCTACTACAGATACTGGTCTGAGATTATGCACGGCCGCGGAAGTAGACCTTTATTTTAACAACTGGAGGAATGGAGGGAACATGAGGCTTAATAGGAACTGTAACAACTCCAACTGGATTTCCGGTTGTGAGCCTGGTTGGGCGTGCAGCGCTGATTCTTCTGAGACGGTTGACCTTAGCAATTCGCTGGTTATACCGGCCAGAGGATCTGATTGCAGTTCGTGTTGTGAAGGTTTCTTTTGTCCAACCGGTCTCACTTGCATGATACGTGAGTCTTCGTGAATCTCTCTTGCGGCTTTCTCAATTTCTGCCACGTTCATCGTTCACTCACTCACACCAATGGTTTCTTGTACGCATCCATCACAGAGTTTTGGTCTATCACTTGCACTGGTTGTTATGAGTTGAGATTCTGTGCTGATTCGTGATATCCATAACTTTTGTTTCAAATTTGTAGCGTGTCCACTCGGTTCCTACTGCCCGCTGGCAACTCTTAATCCCGATACCAGTAGATGTGAACCGTAAGTTCAAAGATTTGTTCATGATGCTGTCTTCTCCCTTTTTATAACGGTTTACACATACTTATTCATAAGACTCTTTCAGGTATTCTTACCAGCCTCCTCGAGGACAACCCAATCATACCTGTGGTGGTGCAAATATATGGTCGGATGCTCGTAACACCGAAATTTTCTGTTCAGCGGGTTCCTATTGCCCAGCAAATAACCGGAGAAACACTTGCAGCACTGGGTAGTATTTTTTCTATGTCAATGCTCTGTTGAATCATCCTTCAATTTCCAATTTGGATGAGTAATAGCATAGATATTACATTTGATATTCTACATTTAGTTAATTGTTCGACTATAATTTTAACGAAGCAGAATTCTAATTGCTCTAAATCTTAACTTGGTGCTAATACATCTCTCATATTCTCAGGAACTACTGTTCAATGGGTTCTACTGAAGAACAACGTAAGTTTCTGTGTATGCTGTGAGTTAAAGTTCACATATGTGATTGCATTGTTTACTTTTTTTAAGAGAAACATATATTTCCGTTGATAGCAGCTGCAGAAAGTATTGTGACGTTTTCTGGCTCTGAAATGCTACTTTTGCAGGATGCTCCAGGCTGACTACGTGTGACTCAAACGCATCAAGTCAAAATATTCATGCATACGGTGCTGTGCTTATTGTAAGTTGTTTTGCATCTATTATTTCTAACTCTGTGATACATTCCTTACTAAGTGTGTTATTTCTTTTCATGTGTAATGCACTTCATTTTATTTCCTCTATAGTACTTGATGTTACTACGCTCTTATTGCAGGGTGCACTGAGTGCCGTTCTCATCATTATTTATAATTTTTATGACCAAATTCTTAGCATACGAGAAAGAAGACGTGCCAAATCAAGGGAAGCTGCTGCAAGAACTGTGAGGGAGCAGCGGCAGGTACGTGGAAGGTGGAAAGCAGCGAAAGAAGTCGCTAAGAAGCACGCCATCGAATTGCATTCTCAAATTTCTGGGAAATATTCTAAGCAGAATTCACTACATCCGGAAGAAGTTCAAGTCTTGAATCAAAAAGAATCCGGAACATCTGATTCTGATGACCAATATCCAGCTACCTCATCCATATCACTAACAGAACCGGACCATCTTACAGACATGTCACATGGAAAGGAAGATTACTCTAGTAGTTCCGAGGTTCTTAATTCTGAGTCCAGAAACACAAAGAAAAATCGAAAAGGAAAAGATTTTCATACTCCTAGTCAGATTTTCAAGTATGCATATGGACAACTCGAGAAAGAGAAAGCTCAAGAACAGCAAAACAAGAATCTTACTTTCTCGGGAGTAATTACTATGGCTGCGACGAGCGAGATTAGTAAAAGGCCTCTAATCGAGATTGCTTTCAGAGACTTAACTGTTGCTCTAAAAGGAAAACGTAAAAATCTGTTGAGGTCTGTCACTGGGAAGATAAGCCCTGGCCGCATTACATCTATCATGGGTCCTTCAGGAGCCGGTAAAACGACTTTTCTTTCTGCTCTGGCTGGAAAAGCGGTTGGATGCACGGTTAGTGGCGTCATTTTGATTAACGGGGAGGCAGTATCTATTCATTCGTACAGAAAAATCATTGGTTTTGTGCCCCAAGATGATATTGTACACGGGAATTTGACTGTGGAGGAAAATCTATGGTTCAGTGCAAGGTGCAGGTATGTGATATCTAACACAGTTGGTTTAATTTCATAAATACGTGATAACATGAATAACTTATGCGAACTAAACTCAATGATCTTTACTATTTCCAAGCACTGGAGCATATATATTTAGAAAACTTCGTTAAATGGTCTCACATGGTGTTACTAGAAGGAATGACTCACAACAGCAGTATTAGCTCTTGTTTTCAAATGTATTTTCATAGACTAAACTTTATGAACTGACTTTCTTCTTACTCGGGCGTTATTTACATGACATTCAGGACTGTTGCTAAAACTATACTCACTTTTTTCTCTCCCTCTCCTTTTCCCCTTCTTTGCTCTATGAGATATTTGCATTATAAAACTCCATATCAGCTGCAGTTACATCTAATCAACTTTGTAGATTATCTGCAGATTTACCGAAGCCAGAAAAAGTTCTTATCGTGGAAAGAGTCATTGACTCCTTGGGACTGCAGACAATACGGGGTTCTTTAGTCGGAACAGTGGAAAAGAGAGGAGTATCTGGAGGCCAGAGGAAACGAGTAAATGTTGGTCTGGAGTTGGTAATGGAACCATCACTTCTTTTCTTGGATGAACCAACTTCTGGATTGGACAGCTCATCTTCACAGCTACTTCTTAGAGCACTTAGAAGAGAAGCGCTTGAGGGTGTAAATATCTGCATGGTAGTTCATCAACCAAGGTACCTTAGATTAGAGAGCTTTTTCATGCGTACTTCTAAATTGATGAGTGAAGTTTGAGCTACTTTGATTAACTGTTTGCCTACCTATGCAGCTATTCATTATTCCAGATGTTTGATGATTTAATACTTCTTGCAAAAGGAGGCCTTACTGTCTATCACGGGCCAGCGAAAAAAGTCGAAGAATACTTCGCTGGTCACGGTATCAACGTTCCAGAACGTGTCAATCCTCCAGATTACTATATTGACATCTTGGAGGGAATGATTAAAACGAGCTCAAGCTCGGCTGTGAGTTACACTGAACTTCCCGTTAGATGGATGCTACATAATAATTATCCTGTACCCTCAGACATGAGAATAAATATTGCTTCTGGACCTGCTGTTCCTGAGCTGAATATTGATCATGGTGACGATTTCCCTGGTTCTGGCACTGAAGGAAAATCGTTTATCGGGGAAGTCTGGCAAGATGTTAAAGCTTATGTGGAGCGGCAACGTGATGTGATAAAACACAACTTCTTGAGGTCACCTGACTTGTCCAAACGAAAAACGCCAAATTCTTTTGTACAGTACAAGTACTTCCTTGGAAGGTACATAGTTAAAAGTTCTGTAGAAATTCCTGAAGCTTTAGGATATGATAACAAAGAAAACTTGAAATGTTAGCAATCAACCTTGATTCATTCATATAATGGTTAGCTGTTTTACATAAATAAATTGCTCTCTGACTTCCTCAGGGTTAGCAAGCAGCGATTACGAGAAGCTAATACACAAGCAGTAGATTATCTCATCCTGCTAATTGCTGGGGCATGCTTGGGATCACTTACAAACGCGAGCGATGCAACTTTTGGCTTTGGTGCTTACACATACACAATAATTGCTGTTTGTAAGTACACAACATTCTTATATTATTATACTTGAGTAATATTCATATTCTTATGAAAACCACTTCCACTTTACGGATGAATCTCAAAAAGTTGGAAATAGATCACATATCATAATTATGTATCGATCTTAATATCTGCGTGCGAATATGTGAGGTGGATCTTCATTATCAATATCCCTCCACGGTCACCCCAACTACCACCTCAACCATAAAAATCCCGGAAAAAAGCTCTACTTTGCTGTATTACTAATTTATCACTCTACTTATATTTGGTCTAAATCTTCCATTTCAGCTTTGTTGTGCAAGATTGCGGCATTGAGGTCATTTTCCCTGGAAAAGTTACAATATTGGCGAGAGAGTGCTTCTGGCATGAGCAGCTTTGCTTATTTTGTGGCCAAAGACACAGTCGACCTATTCAACGTAGTGATAAAGCCCGTGGTTTATCTCGCAATGTTCTACTACTTCACCAATCCAAGATCTTCCTTTGGATCTAATTACCTCGTCTTACTTTGCCTCGTTTATTGTGTAACCGGTATCGCTTATATACTCGCCATCTTTCTCGAACCTGGCCCCTCCCAGCTGGTAAACCCGTCTTCTCTTGTCTTGTACATAATAGATACCATCAGTTTGAGTTCTTACAAGCACAATAAATCTGACCTCGGGTTTCATGCAGTGCTCGGTACTCCTTCCTGTGGTTCTGACCCTCATTGCAACTCAGTTGCAAGCATCCAGATATGTGAAGATGATAGGGAACTTCTCTTATCCAAAATGGGCTCTAGAAGCATTCGTTACTGCAAATGCAGAACGGTATGCTGTCATTAATTCCTTCAATTTTTATGTTCTGTTTTTGTGTAGTAAGTAGCCACTCGTAAGTTCTTGTTTGTTGATTTTGGTAATGCTGAATAGACTGGTTGGGTTTTGGTTTCAGGTACTTTGGCGTTTGGCTCCTGACCCGTTGTGGTACGCTGTTTAGGTACGGGTACAACGTTCATAACTGGAACCTTCGATTACTACTGCTAATTCTTACTGGGGTTGCTTGTCGTGCCATAGCTTTCATTGGCATGATCACTTTCCAAAAGAAGCACTAACAAATGAAAGATTGATAACCATGCACATGGTGTTGTGTTCCTGGTGAAATTAATATATTACCAGAAATATTAGATAAACAAAGAGTGAGTAGGAATGTAAAATTAGGGAGCAATTATCATTTTATTATTTCATCACTATGCAACTTGTATATATTTTTTGATTGTAATTGGTAAACCGTACATAATTATCTGAACTTGCGTGAGGTTATTTTACCAACATAGTTGTTATTTCTATAGTTCAGTGTTGGTAAAGTTTATGTATCTTTTCAATTTTATAAAGTTCCGTCAACGTTATTGTTTGAATTATTCTAAGAACTTTAGTCAATTCGTTTAATCTTCTCTGACTTCAAATAATTATTTATGGAGTGAACTGCGATTGATTTCATTCTTATATATTTTTTAAGAATTAATTATACTACGAGACATCCTAAATTCCTAATTATACTTGTGGGCTAGAAGTCCTTGGAAAAATCTTTAGTGGACTTTGGAATCTTAATATTTTATGTACTATAAAATTTGAAATATATCAACTCTACAGTTTTTCAAGTTTTTAAATAACGTAAGAAAATTGTGGTACTTGCCGGGTAAGAACTAATTAATAAGCATTGCTTAATATAACCTTTGTTGTAGTCGAACAAG
Source organism: Linaria vulgaris (assembly GCA_948329865.1). NCBI lineage: Eukaryota > Viridiplantae > Streptophyta > Magnoliopsida > Lamiales > Plantaginaceae > Linaria > Linaria vulgaris. The sequence goes on from OX415252.1 coordinate 103,682,944, forward strand.
AGAATTTAGATACGTATTCGGCTTGATTAATTGGTGGACTATATATTAACGGATAACAAATTAATAAGTATGGAACGAAATCAACGCGTCTTTTGATTACTCAAAAAGCTTTTACCGATTAATTATTGGATTTGAACAACAAATGGTCGACTTGATTACCAGATTAAGAAACATAATGACGCGCAGTTTTTAAGTATTTTATTATATTTGTTATTAGAAAAAGAAACCCATAGAATCATTGTGAAAGTCATTGGCTACTTACTTAATTGGTCGGCCACCAAAACAGAATGAATAGAGCAAAAATCGATCAATAAATTAATTGTTGTGTGAGGTACCATAATCGGCTTATGTAGAGTATTCATGGAAATCTACTAATCTGGTTCATGGAGATGTTTCCTTGTGCACTAATTGGAGGGGCTCATTTCCAGGAGACACACATTGTGTATTCTACCATTTTCAGCATTGGTCAAAGTCTGTGTTTCAGGTCATGTTGCTAATTCTCACATTCAGATTCCAGGAGCAAAATGATGAAGTGTACACCAACTTGAAGCCTAAACACTTCAACACACTCCTCTGTATAAAGCTTCCTCAGCTCTTGCTACCATGGAAGTCATGTTACTTCAAGTTCCAGCTTTTGTCCAATTATCAAGTTCATTATCCAGTTTTAGTTGCTTACATTGTCATCAGTCTTGAGGACAAGACTGTCAAAAGGAGGGAGTAATGTCGTGATACCAAATAGCTCTTATTAGTTTGTTACTTTGTTATGTGTTTGGTTAGTGATTTAGAGTTAGTATCCATCTAATCCAGGTGTGCTTTTGTACTTTTCTTTATTTTCAGAATATTAGTAAGTGAGTAGCTTTTATTATATAAGGTTAGGGAGTCTGTATCATTTGGGATTATGAATGAAAAGTTTAACAATCATATTTCTTCTTCTCTAAGAAATATTGTCTCTCCCCTCCCCTTTGAGCTGAATCTCTCTTCCCCCATCAGCTCTTCTCTTTCAATTTCTCTTATCAAATTAATCTGAAAATACCAAAAAAAGAGTAACATCATGACGTTCGAATGGCGATCTCCGGCGCCGTTCATAACAATGGCATCAGAGCTAATCGATCCTCGGACAGCGGTTCATACTACGTACGGATCATTTCACCTCACGGAAGAGAATCGTGTTCTTCTTCAAGCGATTTCCGACAAGCTCGACAAGATGATTCAAATTTGTGATCGATCTGGACAAACTCTCGAAAAGTATGGACAAGACATCAAATCATATGGCAAATCCTTGAGAGGTTTTAGAGAAGCTACAGATGAAGTGAAGCTGATCCAACACGAAGCAGTGGGTGAGGAGTTGGATGATGGTTTTTACATCTGCCAACTGTTCGATGAAACGCCGAATCTCGAAGGTGATGTACTTAACGTATACAACCTGTTCGATGAAGTGTCTGACCTGGATGGTGACTCATTAAACGTGTATGACTTGTTTGATGAGCTGCTGCCGAACCAAAGTGAAGATTGTAGTAAGGTTTATGTCATTCTAGATGCACTGGAAGCCGATTCATTCGACATTTATAAACTGTTCGATGAAATTCCTGAAAGAAAATTCAAGGAAATGAAAAAGAAATCAGAAGGCTGCAACATGCTCGATAAAATGACTACGAAGGAAATGGATGTGGAGAGCTCACTAGGCAATCAGATAATGGTCGGGCTTGATAACCAAAAGATAAAACATGGAGGTAAACTGGCATTAGTCTATACAACTCTGTTTGACCCTGGCGGATGTGTTGGTAAGATGTACGACTCATTTTTTGTTGGGATTGGACATCCTAAGCATTTGCATATTGGCGAATTGTTATGTTTCACTCTTGTGGATAACTGTATGAATTCTGTTAAATCATTTTGTTTTGATGAGCTAATTGGTATCAATATTGAGGACAAATGTGTGGGCGAAGAAGAGGTAATGCGAATGTGTCGAATGATGCCCAAGAAAAACACAAGGAATTTTAGTAAGAAGCAAAGTGAAGAACTGCTATGTCAGAACAAATATGTGAGGGTTGAGGAAGTGTTTGTCCAGGACCTTGAAGAGAAAGGCATGGTTATTGCTTTCTATACTTGTAATTTTCTTGAATATGTGAGGTTGGGTGAACTACTCTGTCAGAACCTTGAAGAGAAAGGTGTGTGTATCGTTCTCTACAATTATGGGATGTTATTACCGCGTAATTATCATCATGACCTTGCTGATGCTATTGTTGTTGGAGATACACTTGTGGAGGCTTGCAAGTCTGCACCTGGGATCCGTTACATCACTATGGTCTTTCATGGTTGCAGGCGAGAGAAAGAAGAAGTTCACACTCTGTTGAGTGCAGATCAATCGGCAGAACCAATGAGTGTTGATTCTTATAATGGTGGGTTCCTTGTTGACTCCGTGCACAGAAGTTACATAAAATGTGAAGGGCATCATAAAGGAGTTAAGATTGTAACGTGCCTGATCAAGCATCAAATTCATTTCTCCCTTGCGCTCAGTGATGCACTTCTTAAGTTTGTCTTCTCTTTTAAGTTTGACGAAGACAGAAGAAATGAAGCCAGTGAAGAAGTTTCAAAGATAAATGAAGGCGGTAAATACTTGTACTCATCTTATTTTTATGTTCTTGCAACAAGTATGCAAATATTGGTTGTTTCTTGTGGAAACGTACAACCTTGTGAGGAGCCTGCTCATGCGAAGTATATGAAATTTGAGAAAGCTGCAAATATGATTATTAGACGCATCACTGAGGAAGGACCAGAATTATTAGGCGAACCTTGTCGGATAGAGAACAGGGACAATCACTCATTGCGTGCTAGTCTTTCAGATTTTAAAGGCGACACTTACACAATCATTGAGTTAATTTTGAAATTGGAGGTCATACAGGTTGCATTACATTCTTGTCCGCAACTATTCTGGAGTGGTCTCTACCTAGGACTACTACTCATCAGAGGAGTTTGTATCCATGGAAAAGTCAGTTTAAATGTCCTTCATGTGGGTGATGGATCACTCAATCAGAATACGGAGGGAATGGTATTAATGGCCAAACCATGGCATAGGAAGATTATCATAGATTAAATTGTGATTGTATCAACTCTACGCCAATTGCATGAGGTGCTCAGTAGATGTATTAACACAGTGGAAGACTTCAAAAGTTTTGTTGTTAACAGATCTTTGAGAGCACTTGATAGCAGTGATGAATTTATAGTTGTTGGGAATTCCTTGGCCTTCATATATTCAAGAATTGCGTACGCCATGTTGGCTTATGTAGAGTATTCATGGAAATCTACTAATCTGGTTCATGGAGATGTTTCCTTGTGCACTAATTGGAGGGGCTCATTTCCAGGAGACACACATTGTGTATTCTACCATTTTCAGCATTGGTCAAAGTCTGTGTTTCAGGTCATGTTGCTAATTCTCACATTCAGATTCCAGGAGCAAAATGATGAAGTGTACACCAACTTGAAGCCTAAACACTTCAACACACTCCTCTGTATAAAGCTTCCTCAGCTCTTGCTACCATGGAAGTCATGTTACTTCAAGTTCCAGCTTTTGTCCAATTATCAAGTTCATTATCCAGTTTTAGTTGCTTACATTGTCATCAGTCTTGAGGACAAGACTGTCAAAAGGAGGGAGTAATGTCGTGATACCAAATAGCTCTTATTAGTTTGTTACTTTGTTATGTGTTTGGTTAGTGATTTAGAGTTAGTATCCATCTAATCCAGGTGTGCTTTTGTACTTTTCTTTATTTTCAGAATATTAGTAAGTGAGTAGCTTTTATTATATAAGGTTAGGGAGTCTGTATCATTTGGGATTATGAATGAAAAGTTTAACAATCATATTTCTTCTTCTCTAAGAAATATTGTCTCTCCCCTCCCCTTTGAGCTGAATCTCTCTTCCCCCATCAGCTCTTCTCTTTCAATTTCTCTTATCAAATTAATCTGAAAATACCAAAAAAAGAGTAACATCATGACGTTCGAATGGCGATCTCCGGCGCCGTTCATAACAATGGCATCAGAGCTAATCGATCCTCGGACAGCGGTTCATACTACGTACGGATCATTTCACCTCACGGAAGAGAATCGTGTTCTTCTTCAAGCGATTTCCGACAAGCTCGACAAGATGATTCAAATTTGTGATCGATCTGGACAAACTCTCGAAAAGTATGGACAAGACATCAAATCATATGGCAAATCCTTGAGAGGTTTTAGAGAAGCTACAGATGAAGTGAAGCTGATCCAACACGAAGCAGTGGGTGAGGAGTTGGATGATGGTTTTTACATCTGCCAACTGTTCGATGAAACGCCGAATCTCGAAGGTGATGTACTTAACGTATACAACCTGTTCGATGAAGTGTCTGACCTGGATGGTGACTCATTAAACGTGTATGACTTGTTTGATGAGCTGCTGCCGAACCAAAGTGAAGATTGTAGTAAGGTTTATGTCATTCTAGATGCACTGGAAGCCGATTCATTCGACATTTATAAACTGTTCGATGAAATTCCTGAAAGAAAATTCAAGGAAATGAAAAAGAAATCAGAAGGCTGCAACATGCTCGATAAAATGACTACGAAGGAAATGGATGTGGAGAGCTCACTAGGCAATCAGATAATGGTCGGGCTTGATAACCAAAAGATAAAACATGGAGGTAAACTGGCATTAGTCTATACAACTCTGTTTGACCCTGGCGGATGTGTTGGTAAGATGTACGACTCATTTTTTGTTGGGATTGGACATCCTAAGCATTTGCATATTGGCGAATTGTTATGTTTCACTCTTGTGGATAACTGTATGAATTCTGTTAAATCATTTTGTTTTGATGAGCTAATTGGTATCAATATTGAGGACAAATGTGTGGGCGAAGAAGAGGTAATGCGAATGTGTCGAATGATGCCCAAGAAAAACACAAGGAATTTTAGTAAGAAGCAAAGTGAAGAACTGCTATGTCAGAACAAATATGTGAGGGTTGAGGAAGTGTTTGTCCAGGACCTTGAAGAGAAAGGCATGGTTATTGCTTTCTATACTTGTAATTTTCTTGAATATGTGAGGTTGGGTGAACTACTCTGTCAGAACCTTGAAGAGAAAGGTGTGTGTATCGTTCTCTACAATTATGGGATGTTATTACCGCGTAATTATCATCATGACCTTGCTGATGCTATTGTTGTTGGAGATACACTTGTGGAGGCTTGCAAGTCTGCACCTGGGATCCGTTACATCACTATGGTCTTTCATGGTTGCAGGCGAGAGAAAGAAGAAGTTCACACTCTGTTGAGTGCAGATCAATCGGCAGAACCAATGAGTGTTGATTCTTATAATGGTGGGTTCCTTGTTGACTCCGTGCACAGAAGTTACATAAAATGTGAAGGGCATCATAAAGGAGTTAAGATTGTAACGTGCCTGATCAAGCATCAAATTCATTTCTCCCTTGCGCTCAGTGATGCACTTCTTAAGTTTGTCTTCTCTTTTAAGTTTGACGAAGACAGAAGAAATGAAGCCAGTGAAGAAGTTTCAAAGATAAATGAAGGCGGTAAATACTTGTACTCATCTTATTTTTATGTTCTTGCAACAAGTATGCAAATATTGGTTGTTTCTTGTGGAAACGTACAACCTTGTGAGGAGCCTGCTCATGCGAAGTATATGAAATTTGAGAAAGCTGCAAATATGATTATTAGACGCATCACTGAGGAAGGACCAGAATTATTAGGCGAACCTTGTCGGATAGAGAACAGGGACAATCACTCATTGCGTGCTAGTCTTTCAGATTTTAAAGGCGACACTTACACAATCATTGAGTTAATTTTGAAATTGGAGGTCATACAGGTTGCATTACATTCTTGTCCGCAACTATTCTGGAGTGGTCTCTACCTAGGACTACTACTCATCAGAGGAGTTTGTATCCATGGAAAAGTCAGTTTAAATGTCCTTCATGTGGGTGATGGATCACTCAATCAGAATACGGAGGGAATGGTATTAATGGCCAAACCATGGCATAGGAAGATTATCATAGATTAAATTGTGATTGTATCAACTCTACGCCAATTGCATGAGGTGCTCAGTAGATGTATTAACACAGTGGAAGACTTCAAAAGTTTTGTTGTTAACAGATCTTTGAGAGCACTTGATAGCAGTGATGAATTTATAGTTGTTGGGAATTCCTTGGCCTTCATATATTCAAGAATTGCGTACGCCATGTTGGCTTATGTAGAGTATTCATGGAAATCTACTAATCTGGTTCATGGAGATGTTTCCTTGTGCACTAATTGGAGGGGCTCATTTCCAGGAGACACACATTGTGTATTCTACCATTTTCAGCATTGGTCAAAGTCTGTGTTTCAGGTCATGTTGCTAATTCTCACATTCAGATTCCAGGAGCAAAATGATGAAGTGTACACCAACTTGAAGCCTAAACACTTCAACACACTCCTCTGTATAAAGCTTCCTCAGCTCTTGCTACCATGGAAGTCATGTTACTTCAAGTTCCAGCTTTTGTCCAATTATCAAGTTCATTATCCAGTTTTAGTTGCTTACATTGTCATCAGTCTTGAGGACAAGACTGTCAAAAGGAGGGAGTAATGTCGTGATACCAAATAGCTCTTATTAGTTTGTTACTTTGTTATGTGTTTGGTTAGTGATTTAGAGTTAGTATCCATCTAATCCAGGTGTGCTTTTGTACTTTTCTTTATTTTCAGAATATTAGTAAGTGAGTAGCTTTTATTATATAAGGTTAGGGAGTCTGTATCATTTGGGATTATGAATGAAAAGTTTAACAATCATATTTCTTCTTCTCTAAGAAATATTGTCTCTCCCCTCCCCTTTGAGCTGAATCTCTCTTCCCCCATCAGCTCTTCTCTTTCAATTTCTCTTATCAAATTAATCTGAAAATACCAAAAAAAGAGTAACATCATGACGTTCGAATGGCGATCTCCGGCGCCGTTCATAACAATGGCATCAGAGCTAATCGATCCTCGGACAGCGGTTCATACTACGTACGGATCATTTCACCTCACGGAAGAGAATCGTGTTCTTCTTCAAGCGATTTCCGACAAGCTCGACAAGATGATTCAAATTTGTGATCGATCTGGACAAACTCTCGAAAAGTATGGACAAGACATCAAATCATATGGCAAATCCTTGAGAGGTTTTAGAGAAGCTACAGATGAAGTGAAGCTGATCCAACACGAAGCAGTGGGTGAGGAGTTGGATGATGGTTTTTACATCTGCCAACTGTTCGATGAAACGCCGAATCTCGAAGGTGATGTACTTAACGTATACAACCTGTTCGATGAAGTGTCTGACCTGGATGGTGACTCATTAAACGTGTATGACTTGTTTGATGAGCTGCTGCCGAACCAAAGTGAAGATTGTAGTAAGGTTTATGTCATTCTAGATGCACTGGAAGCCGATTCATTCGACATTTATAAACTGTTCGATGAAATTCCTGAAAGAAAATTCAAGGAAATGAAAAAGAAATCAGAAGGCTGCAACATGCTCGATAAAATGACTACGAAGGAAATGGATGTGGAGAGCTCACTAGGCAATCAGATAATGGTCGGGCTTGATAACCAAAAGATAAAACATGGAGGTAAACTGGCATTAGTCTATACAACTCTGTTTGACCCTGGCGGATGTGTTGGTAAGATGTACGACTCATTTTTTGTTGGGATTGGACATCCTAAGCATTTGCATATTGGCGAATTGTTATGTTTCACTCTTGTGGATAACTGTATGAATTCTGTTAAATCATTTTGTTTTGATGAGCTAATTGGTATCAATATTGAGGACAAATGTGTGGGCGAAGAAGAGGTAATGCGAATGTGTCGAATGATGCCCAAGAAAAACACAAGGAATTTTAGTAAGAAGCAAAGTGAAGAACTGCTATGTCAGAACAAATATGTGAGGGTTGAGGAAGTGTTTGTCCAGGACCTTGAAGAGAAAGGCATGGTTATTGCTTTCTATACTTGTAATTTTCTTGAATATGTGAGGTTGGGTGAACTACTCTGTCAGAACCTTGAAGAGAAAGGTGTGTGTATCGTTCTCTACAATTATGGGATGTTATTACCGCGTAATTATCATCATGACCTTGCTGATGCTATTGTTGTTGGAGATACACTTGTGGAGGCTTGCAAGTCTGCACCTGGGATCCGTTACATCACTATGGTCTTTCATGGTTGCAGGCGAGAGAAAGAAGAAGTTCACACTCTGTTGAGTGCAGATCAATCGGCAGAACCAATGAGTGTTGATTCTTATAATGGTGGGTTCCTTGTTGACTCCGTGCACAGAAGTTACATAAAATGTGAAGGGCATCATAAAGGAGTTAAGATTGTAACGTGCCTGATCAAGCATCAAATTCATTTCTCCCTTGCGCTCAGTGATGCACTTCTTAAGTTTGTCTTCTCTTTTAAGTTTGACGAAGACAGAAGAAATGAAGCCAGTGAAGAAGTTTCAAAGATAAATGAAGGCGGTAAATACTTGTACTCATCTTATTTTTATGTTCTTGCAACAAGTATGCAAATATTGGTTGTTTCTTGTGGAAACGTACAACCTTGTGAGGAGCCTGCTCATGCGAAGTATATGAAATTTGAGAAAGCTGCAAATATGATTATTAGACGCATCACTGAGGAAGGACCAGAATTATTAGGCGAACCTTGTCGGATAGAGAACAGGGACAATCACTCATTGCGTGCTAGTCTTTCAGATTTTAAAGGCGACACTTACACAATCATTGAGTTAATTTTGAAATTGGAGGTCATACAGGTTGCATTACATTCTTGTCCGCAACTATTCTGGAGTGGTCTCTACCTAGGACTACTACTCATCAGAGGAGTTTGTATCCATGGAAAAGTCAGTTTAAATGTCCTTCATGTGGGTGATGGATCACTCAATCAGAATACGGAGGGAATGGTATTAATGGCCAAACCATGGCATAGGAAGATTATCATAGATTAAATTGTGATTGTATCAACTCTACGCCAATTGCATGAGGTGCTCAGTAGATGTATTAACACAGTGGAAGACTTCAAAAGTTTTGTTGTTAACAGATCTTTGAGAGCACTTGATAGAAGTGATGAATTTATAGTTGTTGGGAATTCCTTGGCCTTCATATATTCAAGAATTGCGTACGCCATGTTGGCTTATGTAGAGTATTCATGGAAATCTACTAATCTGGTTCATGGAGATGTTTCCTTGTGCACTAATTGGAGGGGCTCATTTCCAGGAGACACACATTGTGTATTCTACCATTTTCAGCATTGGTCAAAGTCTGTGTTTCAGGTCATGTTGCTAATTCTCACATTCAGATTCCAGGAGCAAAATGATGAAGTGTACACCAACTTGAAGCCTAAACACTTCAACACACTCCTCTGTATAAAGCTTCCTCAGCTCTTGCTACCATGGAAGTCATGTTACTTCAAGTTCCAGCTTTTGTCCAATTATCAAGTTCATTATCCAGTTTTAGTTGCTTACATTGTCATCAGTCTTGAGGACAAGACTGTCAAAAGGAGGGAGTAATGTCGTGATACCAAATAGCTCTTATTAGTTTGTTACTTTGTTATGTGTTTGGTTAGTGATTTAGAGTTAGTATCCATCTAATCCAGGTGTGCTTTTGTACTTTTCTTTATTTTCAGAATATTAGTAAGTGAGTAGCTTTTATTATATAAGGTTAGGGAGTCTGTATCATTTGGGATTATGAATGAAAAGTTTAACAATCATATTTCTTCTTCTCTAAGAAATATTGTCTCTCCCCTCCCCTTTGAGCTGAATCTCTCTTCCCCCATCAGCTCTTCTCTTTCAATTTCTCTTATCAAATTAATCTGAAAATACCAAAAAAAGAGTAACATCATGACGTTCGAATGGCGATCTCCGGCGCCGTTCATAACAATGGCATCAGAGCTAATCGATCCTCGGACAGCGGTTCATACTACGTACGGATCATTTCACCTCACGGAAGAGAATCGTGTTCTTCTTCAAGCGATTTCCGACAAGCTCGACAAGATGATTCAAATTTGTGATCGATCTGGACAAACTCTCGAAAAGTATGGACAAGACATCAAATCATATGGCAAATCCTTGAGAGGTTTTAGAGAAGCTACAGATGAAGTGAAGCTGATCCAACACGAAGCAGTGGGTGAGGAGTTGGATGATGGTTTTTACATCTGCCAACTGTTCGATGAAACGCCGAATCTCGAAGGTGATGTACTTAACGTATACAACCTGTTCGATGAAGTGTCTGACCTGGATGGTGACTCATTAAACGTGTATGACTTGTTTGATGAGCTGCTGCCGAACCAAAGTGAAGATTGTAGTAAGGTTTATGTCATTCTAGATGCACTGGAAGCCGATTCATTCGACATTTATAAACTGTTCGATGAAATTCCTGAAAGAAAATTCAAGGAAATGAAAAAGAAATCAGAAGGCTGCAACATGCTCGATAAAATGACTACGAAGGAAATGGATGTGGAGAGCTCACTAGGCAATCAGATAATGGTCGGGCTTGATAACCAAAAGATAAAACATGGAGGTAAACTGGCATTAGTCTATACAACTCTGTTTGACCCTGGCGGATGTGTTGGTAAGATGTACGACTCATTTTTTGTTGGGATTGGACATCCTAAGCATTTGCATATTGGCGAATTGTTATGTTTCACTCTTGTGGATAACTGTATGAATTCTGTTAAATCATTTTGTTTTGATGAGCTAATTGGTATCAATATTGAGGACAAATGTGTGGGCGAAGAAGAGGTAATGCGAATGTGTCGAATGATGCCCAAGAAAAACACAAGGAATTTTAGTAAGAAGCAAAGTGAAGAACTGCTATGTCAGAACAAATATGTGAGGGTTGAGGAAGTGTTTGTCCAGGACCTTGAAGAGAAAGGCATGGTTATTGCTTTCTATACTTGTAATTTTCTTGAATATGTGAGGTTGGGTGAACTACTCTGTCAGAACCTTGAAGAGAAAGGTGTGTGTATCGTTCTCTACAATTATGGGATGTTATTACCGCGTAATTATCATCATGACCTTGCTGATGCTATTGTTGTTGGAGATACACTTGTGGAGGCTTGCAAGTCTGCACCTGGGATCCGTTACATCACTATGGTCTTTCATGGTTGCAGGCGAGAGAAAGAAGAAGTTCACACTCTGTTGAGTGCAGATCAATCGGCAGAACCAATGAGTGTTGATTCTTATAATGGTGGGTTCCTTGTTGACTCCGTGCACAGAAGTTACATAAAATGTGAAGGGCATCATAAAGGAGTTAAGATTGTAACGTGCCTGATCAAGCATCAAATTCATTTCTCCCTTGCGCTCAGTGATGCACTTCTTAAGTTTGTCTTCTCTTTTAAGTTTGACGAAGACAGAAGAAATGAAGCCAGTGAAGAAGTTTCAAAGATAAATGAAGGCGGTAAATACTTGTACTCATCTTATTTTTATGTTCTTGCAACAAGTATGCAAATATTGGTTGTTTCTTGTGGAAACGTACAACCTTGTGAGGAGCCTGCTCATGCGAAGTATATGAAATTTGAGAAAGCTGCAAATATGATTATTAGACGCATCACTGAGGAAGGACCAGAATTATTAGGCGAACCTTGTCGGATAGAGAACAGGGACAATCACTCATTGCGTGCTAGTCTTTCAGATTTTAAAGGCGACACTTACACAATCATTGAGTTAATTTTGAAATTGGAGGTCATACAGGTTGCATTACATTCTTGTCCGCAACTATTCTGGAGTGGTCTCTACCTAGGACTACTACTCATCAGAGGAGTTTGTATCCATGGAAAAGTCAGTTTAAATGTCCTTCATGTGGGTGATGGATCACTCAATCAGAATACGGAGGGAATGGTATTAATGGCCAAACCATGGCATAGGAAGATTATCATAGATTAAATTGTGATTGTATCAACTCTACGCCAATTGCATGAGGTGCTCAGTAGATGTATTAACACAGTGGAAGACTTCAAAAGTTTTGTTGTTAACAGATCTTTGAGAGCACTTGATAGCAGTGATGAATTTATAGTTGTTGGGAATTCCTTGGCCTTCATATATTCAAGAATTGCGTACGCCATGTTGGCTTATGTAGAGTATTCATGGAAATCTACTAATCTGGTTCATGGAGATGTTTCCTTGTGCACTAATTGGAGGGGCTCATTTCCAGGAGACACACATTGTGTATTCTACCATTTTCAGCATTGGTCAAAGTCTGTGTTTCAGGTCATGTTGCTAATTCTCACATTCAGATTCCAGGAGCAAAATGATGAAGTGTACACCAACTTGAAGCCTAAACACTTCAACACACTCCTCTGTATAAAGCTTCCTCAGCTCTTGCTACCATGGAAGTCATGTTACTTCAAGTTCCAGCTTTTGTCCAATTATCAAGTTCATTATCCAGTTTTAGTTGCTTACATTGTCATCAGTCTTGAGGACAAGACTGTCAAAAGGAGGGAGTAATGTCGTGATACCAAATAGCTCTTATTAGTTTGTTACTTTGTTATGTGTTTGGTTAGTGATTTAGAGTTAGTATCCATCTAATCCAGGTGTGCTTTTGTACTTTTCTTTATTTTCAGAATATTAGTAAGTGAGTAGCTTTTATTATATAAGGTTAGGGAGTCTGTATCATTTGGGATTATGAATGAAAAGTTTAACAATCATATTTCTTCTTCTCTAAGAAATATTGTCTCTCCCCTCCCCTTTGAGCTGAATCTCTCTTCCCCCATCAGCTCTTCTCTTTCAATTTCTCTTATCAAATTAATCTGAAAATACCAAAAAAAGAGTAACATCATGACGTTCGAATGGCGATCTCCGGCGCCGTTCATAACAATGGCATCAGAGCTAATCGATCCTCGGACAGCGGTTCATACTACGTACGGATCATTTCACCTCACGGAAGAGAATCGTGTTCTTCTTCAAGCGATTTCCAACAAGCTCGACAAGATGATTCAAATTTGTGATCGATCTGGACAAACTCTCGAAAAGTATGGACAAGACATCAAATCATATGGCAAATCCTTGAGAGGTTTTAGAGAAGCTACAGATGAAGTGAAGCTGATCCAACACGAAGCAGTGGGTGAGGAGTTGGATGATGGTTTTTACATCTGCCAACTGTTCGATGAAACGCCGAATCTCGAAGGTGATGTACTTAACGTATACAACCTGTTCGATGAAGTGTCTGACCTGGATGGTGACTCATTAAACGTGTATGACTTGTTTGATGAGCTGCTGCCGAACCAAAGTGAAGATTGTAGTAAGGTTTATGTCATTCTAGATGCACTGGAAGCCGATTCATTCGACATTTATAAACTGTTCGATGAAATTCCTGAAAGAAAATTCAAGGAAATGAAAAAGAAATCAGAAGGCTGCAACATGCTCGATAAAATGACTACGAAGGAAATGGATGTGGAGAGCTCACTAGGCAATCAGATAATGGTCGGGCTTGATAACCAAAAGATAAAACATGGAGGTAAACTGGCATTAGTCTATACAACTCTGTTTGACCCTGGCGGATGTGTTGGTAAGATGTACGACTCATTTTTTGTTGGGATTGGACATCCTAAGCATTTGCATATTGACGAATTGTTATGTTTCACTCTTGTGGATAACTGTATGAATTCTGTTAAATCATTTTGTTTTGATGAGCTAATTGGTATCAATATTGAGGACAAATGTGTGGGCGAAGAAGAGGTAATGCGAATGTGTCGAATGATGCCCAAGAAAAACACAAGGAATTTTAGTAAGAAGCAAAGTGAAGAACTGCTATGTCAGAACAAATATGTGAGGGTTGAGGAAGTGTTTGTCCAGGACCTTGAAGAGAAAGGCATGGTTATTGCTTTCTATACTTGTAATTTTCTTGAATATGTGAGGTTGGGTGAACTACTCTGTCAGAACCTTGAAGAGAAAGGTGTGTGTATCGTTCTCTACAATTATGGGATGTTATTACCGCGTAATTATCATCATGACCTTGCTGATGCTATTGTTGTTGGAGATACACTTGTGGAGGCTTGCAAGTCTGCACCTGGGATCCGTTACATCACTATGGTCTTTCATGGTTGCAGGCGAGAGAAAGAAGAAGTTCACACTCTGTTGAGTGCAGATCAATCGGCAGAACCAATGAGTGTTGATTCTTATAATGGTGGGTTCCTTGTTGACTCCGTGCACAGAAGTTACATAAAATGTGAAGGGCATCATAAAGGAGTTAAGATTGTAACGTGCCTGATCAAGCATCAAATTCATTTCTCCCTTGCGCTCAGTGATGCACTTCTTAAGTTTGTCTTCTCTTTTAAGTTTGACGAAGACAGAAGAAATGAAGCCAGTGAAGAAGTTTCAAAGATAAATGAAGGCGGTAAATACTTGTACTCATCTTATTTTTATGTTCTTGCAACAAGTATGCAAATATTGGTTGTTTCTTGTGGAAACGTACAACCTTGTGAGGAGCCTGCTCATGCGAAGTATATGAAATTTGAGAAAGCTGCAAATATGATTATTAGACGCATCACTGAGGAAGGACCAGAATTATTAGGCGAACCTTGTCGGATAGAGAACAGGGACAATCACTCATTGCGTGCTAGTCTTTCAGATTTTAAAGGCGACACTTACACAATCATTGAGTTAATTTTGAAATTGGAGGTCATACAGGTTGCATTACATTCTTGTCCGCAACTATTCTGGAGTGGTCTCTACCTAGGACTACTACTCATCAGAGGAGTTTGTATCCATGGAAAAGTCAGTTTAAATGTCCTTCATGTGGGTGATGGATCACTCAATCAGAATACGGAGGGAATGGTATTAATGGCCAAACCATGGCATAGGAAGATTATCATAGATTAAATTGTGATTGTATCAACTCTACGCCAATTGCATGAGGTGCTCAGTAGATGTATTAACACAGTGGAAGACTTCAAAAGTTTTGTTGTTAACAGATCTTTGAGAGCACTTGATAGCAGTGATGAATTTATAGTTGTTGGGAATTCCTTGGCCTTCATATATTCAAGAATTGCGTACGCCATGTTGGCTTATGTAGAGTATTCATGGAAATCTACTAATCTGGTTCATGGAGATGTTTCCTTGTGCACTAATTGGAGGGGCTCATTTCCAGGAGACACACATTGTGTATTCTACCATTTTCAGCATTGGTCAAAGTCTGTGTTTCAGGTCATGTTGCTAATTCTCACATTCAGATTCCAGGAGCAAAATGATGAAGTGTACACCAACTTGAAGCCTAAACACTTCAACACACTCCTCTGTATAAAGCTTCCTCAGCTCTTGCTACCATGGAAGTCATGTTACTTCAAGTTCCAGCTTTTGTCCAATTATCAAGTTCATTATCCAGTTTTAGTTGCTTACATTGTCATCAGTCTTGAGGACAAGACTGTCAAAAGGAGGGAGTAATGTCGTGATACCAAATAGCTCTTATTAGTTTGTTACTTTGTTATGTGTTTGGTTAGTGATTTAGAGTTAGTATCCATCTAATCCAGGTGTGCTTTTGTACTTTTCTTTATTTTCAGAATATTAGTAAGTGAGTAGCTTTTATTATATAAGGTTAGGGAGTCTGTATCATTTGGGATTATGAATGAAAAGTTTAACAATCATATTTCTTCTTCTCTAAGAAATATTGTCTCTCCCCTCCCCTTTGAGCTGAATCTCTCTTCCCCCATCAGCTCTTCTCTTTCAATTTCTCTTATCAAATTAATCTGAAAATACCAAAAAAAGAGTAACATCATGACGTTCGAATGGCGATCTCCGGCGCCGTTCATAACAATTATTTGGCTTATTAGAATAATCTTTCTCTGATGGTTTTATTGTTATACGTCTAATTAAGTATGGATATCCGTAACGGGTTCCAAATGGTCCAGCTTAATTCGACTCATAAATACCATGAGATTCCAGTGTCGATTCACTGTCGCAGAGGATCCTTGGTAAAAATATAGTACCAAGTACCAACTGTCTACAAAGAAGTTACTATATATATTCACGCCAAAAAAAAAAAACACTAAGAATTTCGAATGCATGCTATTCTTCTTAATTTGGTTATGTAATCATCAGAATATATATAAGACGACTAATGATATTTGAGGTAAATATTTTGACCCTTTATTTTAAGAATGCCTGTAAGTTGAAGACAAAACTCTCACTTTAATTTTGTTATGCTGTCAAACTCTAGCAAACTTCATTCATAATAATTATACTTCTTGCAGGTCCAGAATTAAGTATTTAGGAAATACGTGACAGCATACGTCATCAATAGAGAAATATGAGATGGTATATGTGTTTTGTTATAATTTGACCAAATCTAGATGAATGGCTATTTCAGCCCTGTAGCATGCAGCGTGACGAAATTATTAACATAAAAATGGGAACCTTATTTGCCTTTAAATCATAAAAGTTGCACCACAATTTGCATATAGATTTGATTGACCAAAAACATAATATCGTGAAGACCATAGAAAGCAATTTTCCAGCGGTACATACGGTATTCAAACAGGTAAAACATAGTTAGATTAAAGGGAAAAAATCACATACCCCTTATCCAATTGCCCCAAAACACTTACCCCCTATTCTAATTTTTTTTATCACTTACACCCTATCCTATTCTAATCTTATTACATTTCCTCCAAGACGAAATTAACTCATTAATCTCTCCAAATTGTGCATGTGCGGCCCGTGTGCCACACTAATCAGGGGCATGTAGCAAACCTTCTTACGAGATTAAGATTAGTCCATGATATTTTTTGAGCTGCCCGACGCTCGCAGCGACAGATGTGGGAATTAGAATTCATCAATTTCGTCGATTTTATGAACCCTAATTTGAAGTTGGGATTTATTTTGGGGGGGAACGGAAGCTTTTTTTTAAAATATATTACCGTTATAATGTGTTGGGGTATTTGAATAGGCAAAATTGCCTCTTATTAATGTGGCACACGAGCCGCACATTCGCAATTTGCAGAGATTAATGAGTTAATTTTGTCTTTTGGGAGAATGTAATGAGATTAGAATAGGATAGAGAGGTAAGTGATAAAAAAATAGGATAGCGGGTAAGTGATTTTGAGGCGATAGAATAGGGGTATGTGATTTTTTCCTAGATTAAAAGTAATAAAGGTCCATGAACATGAACTAGTCTTATATCTAAAAATAACAATATTAAATATTTTAAATCAATATTCAGTTATAACTTGGAAAAAATCAATTCATATTAGCAGTTGAGAGAGAATCAAACCAGTATACACATAACACGTTTCTCCAATCCATTATATTAATTACTCGAAGCATTCTTCGTCATTTAGTTTTTAACTTTTTTAATAACTAAAAGGGAAAGCGTCCAAAGTCAATTCTTGTTTGGAAGAAGAATTCCCTTGTTAATTAGTTAGATTTCGTTTTGATTCATAGGGTTTACCAATCAATGTATCTGCTAAAAGGTCAACAGGAAAATAATTTACCGGGCAAAACATATGTGTTTCCAGATAAATAAGCTTATAATAATATAATGTACATTTTCTTGTACAACTTGTTTGTAGTAAGTATAGTCGTATACTAAAATCACTCTATATTTATTGATTACAAATATTATATATAATATGAATCACTGTTCTTTACTTTTTCTTATTATCACATTAATTAATTCTGGAATTAATTTAAATATCATGATATATATTGAGTTTAATCAGTTCTAATCGACATACTAAACTAGCGTATACACTACAATAAGATGAAAGTGTAAAGTCACACGCAATATTTGCCAATTACTTATCATGCAAATATATTTCATATAAAGGAATTGCATTATTTGAGTTTAATTAACATTTTATACAACTAAAATAGAAACTAATTGCTTATTGATATCTTGGATCTTTAAGTGAAAATATCTAGCATATGAGACTTGACAAAATATGGTACTTTTGTCATATGGTTGAATTTTGCGCGCTATGGTAGCTATGGCCATCCTATGTTTGGAGTATTGTCGATTATGTTTGAGATTATATATAAATATATAAAGGCCAATCATTTCTAACAGCTTAAACTTTTAGTTGAGATGACAAAATCAATAGAATCGATACATAACTAATCAATATCCGTACAAACTGAAATTACATGGAAATTGATAAATTTATTAAAGATAAAATCACCAATTTCGTCAATCTTCATGCTGTTTATAACTTGTCGTATGATTTTATTTTTTTGTAACTTGCATTCAACTTATTGCAAACTTTCATTTGAGGCCGAAATCAATCATTCAGTTTAGGCAAGTTTGTGAGGATTTGTCAGTTAGATTTGATTTCAGAGTGCACAATAAAGGAGTAAATTGTAAGAAAAAAAAATGTTTGGTCACAAAGTTGTGATAAGGACTACAAATTAAAGGGGTTTCCTTTCTCTCTGTCTTTTTTTTTTTTACCTAATTTAGAATAATAACCAGCTAGCAACTATATTTATAGGGAAAAGCTCCAAGAACTTTGAGATTTTCTAAACTTATAAATGTGGATGGTCTCATAGTTTAGCCACATCTTTGAGTACTTCCATATGCTAGCTAGCTTTAACTAAAGACATCCACAAATAGGCGGACAATTCAAAGTTCAATCAAAATCGTTTAACTTTATTTTATTTTTATTTATAAATTTGGGAAAGAGAGTCGATTAGATGAGGCAAAAAGCATATCGTCATTATAACCTGCTGAAGGAAACAAACTAAAAACACATTGGAATCGTATCAAATGTAAACAAACGGCTAGTCAACCTTGTTAACATTGGAATATGTTAAAGATTAACAAGAAGTACCCTTAGCTAGCTAATTATCTGCAAATGGGTCCGGCCAGCTGCCGTTTACATATATCATTTTCTTCAATGTATTATATAAATTAAAATAAGCAAATTACTCTCTACAGCAAATCACGCCACTATTGTTATGTGAAATAGACTTTGTTATTCTTATGTCAAGACTCATCAAGAGTAATTTAGCTAGGCAAATTACTTCATATGGTTATATGTTAAAAATAGTGCATCGAAATAGATAAACAAAAGAACGAATGAACTTACACAAGGAATATTGCAACAATCACATTTTCATTGGCTAAATAAATATCGTAACCAAAAATTGTAGAATAAATTTAAGAAAAGTCAAGGCGTGTAAACTACACAATTACTGTATTTTTAAAACAAGTTCCCCCCTCTCATTGGTAAATGAGGGGAAATAAGATGCTACACACTAGAGTAGTGCTCCAACACTATCATAATTATCGAAATGTCCTTCCTTTTAATTTGCAAGAAAGGGTATCATCTTTTATGAAATTGAAAATTTACCCCAATAGATTAAATAGTTCCATTTTTAGTATTCTATTCATGGGAATAGTCCATCACGACCATATCAGGCCCAACATGCTTCCGTACAAACTATTAAAACATAACTTTAAAAGGTAACTCGTTTGACCGTACTACCGTCGGGTATTCCACCAGGTTTTACAAAGACTCCTCGCCTTCAACCACTCGATTGCAACCGATGGTTCTGCAATGGCTCCTTCAACAGTAATCAGCGCAACCCTGGTTCGTTTTCTACTCCGGGTGTAAGAGGTAGCTTAAAATGGAATGTTTAAAAGCTTAACATCAACATACTCAGCGAAAGCAAATCGAAATTTATTTATGTGGGGACTTATTTATTACAAGACACTCATAACCCCTTTAGAGAAGAGCAACTTGTTTAGCTACACATGGTAGCTTTGCTTCTCTCGTACATACACTCAAACAGAAATTTAAACGCTTGTACACACTGGTTTATTTGACAGAATAAAACTCTCAACTATTACACACTATGCTTCTCTCTTGTTTATAAGAAAACTTAGGGAATGCTCGATGCCCCCTGCTTTTTTCAGCTGGTCTCTATATATAGATGAGGTCCCGGATTTGAAATGCGGACTTCATCAACACTTGTAAGTGGATTTGACGTGTTCCACTTGTTTCAAAAGTTCCCACTGGTGGAGGTTGTCTTTTCTTTAGTCACATGGCTCCTTTCTTATCTTCTGAGTCACGTGGTCCCTCCATTATTGATTTGTTAGTGGAGGTTGCCTTGTTTATTCACGTGGGTGGCCCTGGTTGTTCAGCTGTCTTGGTCACTCACATGGCCTTGTTACCTTTCCCAGCAAAAGTTGTTCCTTTGCCAGCACGCGGTATCTTTCCTTTCTTTGAGGGGCCCTCCTTGTCACTTTCCCATTTGTCCCGTTTCATCGGGAATCCTTTTCCGAAAAGTGGCTCCTTTTGATCAGGACACTTGTCGCAAATCCGTTCTTTCCATTGGCCAACGTGTATCATATTACACAACTTCCGTCTTGTTTCTGCCATTGCTGACATCTCGTTTTTCCACAGTATTTGTCGTTTCTTTTCGAAAATGTTCTCTGCAAATCCTGTGGTACTGCTGGTCATGCTATTGAGCATGAATGATCCGTTCTCAGAATTATGGAAAACTTTGAACGAATATTTAACATTGTCCATCTCGGTGAGACAGACCCAAAATCCCCATGCTCTTCTGGTTGAAATCTCATCTTCAGAGATAGGGGAAACCAGAAATGGTTCCTCTGGTGGTGGCTTGATGAACTCCATTGGTCTCATGTTTGGTCTCTGTATTTTGATGAAGTGAAAGCTCTGATGGAATCCTTTTCATGCGACCTCTGGAGCTGCTGAAATGAATTTTAGCTCCAAGGTGTCTCCTCTTTCAAGTGTAGGATTCATCTTCCATGTCTCGTACACCTTTTCGTAGATCCATCCTGGTAATTTCGAGATTTCCAGGAATCTTGGTGATGTGGTAAATACTGAGGCCAGGCAGCCAAAGTCAAACCACTCCCGTATACTTTCCGGTTTTGATCCTGGTAGTGCCCAAATTCTTGGGTATTTTCCGGACCAGTCGGCCACGGATTTTCCGGGGATCAATCCCATCCTTGTGTGAAGTTTTTCTCATGTCCTTTGATATTCCATCAATGGCATTCTTGGCTCGTTTTTGTTAATCTTAGATGATCCCGTATGGGCTCTAAGACTAATCTCGTCTTCTTTCTTAGAAGAAGTATCCTGGGATTCAATCGGGGTTTTCCCTCTTGAATCAACTTGTTCTTTTGATTCTTCAGGTGTTTCCACCCTTGAATCAACCTCGTCTTCTTCCTTAGAAGAAGTATTCTGGGATTCAATCGGGGTTTTCCCTCTTGAATCAACTTGTTTATCAGTGTCTTCCTCGAAAGAATCACTGATTGGTCCGGTTTTACTTGGATCATCATCCACATACGTATTCACTTGTATTTCCACTTCTAGTTTTGAGGTGGAAGCTCTACGGAATAAAGGTGTCTCAATGCTATCCCATAAACTTGTACTACACAATAAAGTTGCCTTCATTGTGTTTTGAACCTTGGTGAGGTCCCTTTCTTGCACATGACCGGAAGCCTGAGCATTAATTGTCAGACCGTCGATCGCCTTGCGGAGCTCTGCCAGGTTATCCCTGTGGTGCCTCCATCTTGTGAGAATGGTGTCGGGTTCATGTGCCTTCATCCCTTGTCAGAAAATCTGCAAGAATGTTTTCATGAGATTTAATCACAAGAATATCAAAATCGTAATATTGACATTCAGCTTGCCATCTTAATAATCTGGCCTTTTCTGGCTTACTTTCAATTTTGTTTTTCAAGAAAGCCTTAACACTTGTGTTATCAATTTTCAAAGTGATTTTTTTAGCAAGTAAAAATAGTGGCCATTTTTTAATAGCCTTTTTAACCGCGAAAAATTCTTTCTCGTTGATATGCCATCTTGTGGCCTCGTCTTTGAAAAAAAGTCCACTGCAGTATCTGCAAGGAACTTCTCCTTTTGGTTCAACTTTAGTTAGAACCGCTGCCCACCAATGGTCACTTGCGTCTGTGTATAGAATCAGATCGTCTTCGTCATTTGGTATGGCAAGCTTGGGTAGGTTCTGGCAAATGGTTTTGAGTTGCTGAACCGCTTCTTTGTGTTCCTCCGTCCACCTGAACTCCGCGTCTTTCTTGAGTAAGGGGCTAAAGATCTTTCTGTAACTTGCCAGATTGTTAATAAACATACCAGCCAAATTAACTAACCCCAAAAAACTTTGGAGCTGCTTGAGCGTTTTGAGATCATCGGGAAAATCGCGTACCTTTTCCACCAAATGATTCTGGAGGATGATACCTGATTCGTCGATCTCAACTCCAAGGAATTCGATTTTGCTTGTAAGAATCTCCGCCTTCCTTTCAGATAGCACTAATCCTTCCCTTTGGCAAACATCTGAGAAGATCTCCAAATGTTTGATATGTTCTTTGACGCTCTTTGAGGCAATAAGAATGTCATCAACATAGACGAACATGAATTTGAAATAATCTTTAAAAAGATTATCCATTTTCCTCTGATATATCTGGGGCGCATTCGCAAGACCCATTGGTAGGACGTTCCAGATATAGTGTCCTTGTGGTGTAGAGAAAGCTGTAAACTTCTTGCTTTCTTCTTCCATCTTGATTTGATAAAACCCTGATTTACAGTCGAACTTAGAGAAGACTCTAGCGTTCTGGACACAGTTTATCAGGTGCTCTCTGTTCGGGATATAATATCCGTCGGATTCCAAGATTTTGTTGATCCCTTGGTAGTTGATCACCAACCTTGGTTTTCCTCTTTTGATCTCTCCATGGTTCCTGACTAAAAATCCAGGACTGTTGTATGGAGACACACCCGGTGAGATAAGCTTAAGGTCCAGATGTTCCTTAAGAATCATTTGCATATCCTTTCGATCCTCTTGGTTCATCAGGATAGGCCTGTATCTAACTAACTCATTTTCCTTTCTCTTTTGAACTCTTAAGGTTGCCTTGAGTTCATTCTTGTTCCACCATGCCAGAGGGTCTTCTTCGTAGTTCCTTTGAATCTTGACTTTGACATCTTCAATCGAGATTTGGTCTTCGTTCGTGATGTCAATGTGAAGACCTGGTTCTAAGCTGGCCTTCAGGATTTCGATCGTCTCATCTCTGATCCTTTTGGTCTTCTGTCCGCCAAGGCTTTCAATCCTTAGTTGTAGGATAGCCTCACCGTATTTCCTCTGGTCCTTCATTTTTGGGTGTAGAAGTCTACCTTCATCACCACGCTTGCTGCGAAACTGAATTGGCATTTTGCGATAAAACGCCTGCGTCAATCTTTGCACCAAGATCTTATAATCACAAGTAGTTGTGAGGATAAGACGTCTTGTTTCATTATCCTGCGTAAAACTTTTGAATGTTTGCAGGAAATTGTTGCCGAGTAGGATATCGGCTCCGGTATCATGGAAATAAATTGGGGGCGTCTTGACCTTGTACCACGAGGTACCACCTACTCCACCAATTAAAATTGCTGCCTGCTTTATTCCACGTTTGAAGATAATGATCTTCTTTGAGCAATCCCTGCCTGCAATTGCCGGTAAATCTTCTCCGATGTCTCATGGGAAGACTCCTGGTTTTCTTGTGCAAATTCTTGCTCCTGAGTCGATATACACCGCAAAGTATTCGACTCAATATTTCTCGTATAACATCCCCATCGAGATGTAGATTGAGAATGGACTGGTGGTCATCGTAACCTGTATCTTTTTCCTTCCACCGTGTACTCCATTCCTCCTGGTATCCTTTCCCAGGGTTTGTGATCCTCGAGAAAATCAATTCCAAGAACAAGTTGTTATGGGTTTTTTTCTGCTCTTCCGTTGATAACGAAATCAATTCCGCCTAGTTTCAGGTTTCCTTGATATCTTCCAATGATTGGCTGCTTGAGATAATACAGTGCATCACACGGGAATGTATTATCTTTCTGGTTAGTGTCGAAGATAACCTCGACTTCGCCTCATCCTCTTGGACACTGAAGTTCTCCTCTAGTCGTGAACTTCTTTGGCTCGATCATCACTTCGACAATTGGTTTCTTTCCCCATGTAAGACTTTGCATCCTATTTTCTCGGAAAGAAACAGCCCTTGGCTCGAACCTCTGGCCCGTCTCCTTCCCAAACACTAGTTGATCACTGATGATCATATCCATTTCATGAATATGAGGCAAATTGGAAATCTCTGGTCCGCCTGGGCAACCTTTTCAAATATTTCTGGTATCTCGACAAACTCATTTCTTCGAAAAAGATCCGAATGATGAGTGTTGGAAAGTGCGTACGAGATACTGTATGTAATGGAGTAAGGCCTGTTTCCTTCCTTCATTAACTCCTTGTTTTTGAAGTCCTGGTGCAGGGTAAGGACTCTGTTGAAATCTCGATCAGCAAGGTTGTAAGCAATCTTCGAATAAACGAATGTCGCCACCTTTCCAGCAAATAGATTTCCTGAAATCCCTCCAAGACATGCATCTCGCAGGTTCTGGATTCTTCTGTCAAAGATAGCAATATCAATTGGTGCGTTGATACCTTCTTTGAATGTCGCCTTGATTAAGATTCTTATGGCTCGAATATGGATCCATGACATCTTCTGGGCAACCTCTGGATTGAGCCGTCTTAGTTTCTCCTTGATCTCGTTCATGGGAACCAGCTGCATTTCCATCACATTACTTGTCAGTTCCATTGGGATCGCAATTTCTCCCGCTGTAACTTTGTATATGATGTGATGTTTCCTTTGCCTGAAGCTTAGCTGGGCTAAGGTTCTTTCCATTCTTCCGATGGTGAAACCATCGTAAATCCGCAGTTTTGGATCTTCTCGCATAATTCTCATTAAAGCCTTATGAGATATGCTGGTTTGAGAGAAAAATCCCGACAAGTCCTCCTGAACTTCCTGTCGGAAGATCTCCTCGTCTTCAGTTTGATTCTGATTCTGAAGACTCATCTGGTCCATCCTCTTCTTCGTATATACTTTTCGTATGATGGAATATCCTCAAACTGGTATACTTGAACAAGGTCCTGAAAGTAGACAACCTCTTCGAACTCAGGTGTAGCTTCGAACTGTCTAACTCCCCTTTTTCTGGTTCTCTGGGCAGTCTGTTGAGATGTGTCCTTTGGCACCACACGTCCAACAATTGCAATCTTTAAAACTTTCGTTCGCTCTTGTGTGAGCTCGCCTGAAAGTTTTCCTTGTAAACGGTTTGTTCGTACTTCCCTGGCTGGAGGTTGTTCTTCCCCGGCTAGGTCCTGATGTTTGCCCTGATTTGTAGCTTCGGGCCTTCTGCTTTGACCATAATCTCCTTGGTTTCCAAGAGGAATTCCTGGGGAACTTGCGTCTTCGTTCATAGGGGTGATCCCTATGCTTCTTCTTGTGGTGTCGTTCTGGTGCTCCAATGACCGTTGGGATGTCATTGTCATCGCAGCAAAGACGGGCTGATTTGTTGATTCTCTTCAGCCTCTTGAAATTATTCTGGATTGTTGCCTTTTGGCACCATTCACTAAGCTTGACTTTGAGAAAGGACATCCTTTGGGCAACTGTATCAACCCCAATAGGAGTATATTCTCGTAGTAACATTTCTCGCCACGAGCTTGGTATTTTGGCGAAGAATAAAGGAATCGCCGTATCTTCATTCATTCGGCTCTTCCATCTGTACTCGGTGAACAACTTGATGTATAGGTCAACGCTACATATGTCATGTAGCTCCAGGCTATACAGTGCTTGTTCGTATCTCCTGACCTTCTCCTGGTCACTTTCTCCGGTTTGGGGATCAACAAAGTATCCTTCTCCGATGAAGTAGATTTTGAACAGTCTCGCCATTCTGTCCACAATGTCCTTGAGAGCATCGCCGGATAGAACCCTACCTCTGATTTCTAGGGTGGCATGTTCCCATCCGATCTTGACTGATCCTTCGAGGCTCATTTGTAACATCATGATGAAGCCTTCCTTATCGAGTTCCAGCGTTGCCGCTGCAATTCTCATCGCCGATGCCCATTCATCGTTCAGTGCTTCGCGATTTTTGAAATCCAGGACATCCAGGTTGAGCATAAGCCCATATGGGTGTGTCGGATCAAGTTGGGATCTCCCGTATGGTGTTCCATGAACATCAGGTCTCCTTGCTCTCGATCTGGTTGGAATCCGGTTGTACATGGATCCTGCCACGAAGTCATGCTGGTGCGGCATGGATTCTTCACGGATTGGTTCTTCTTGGATCGGCTCTGGATTTGGGATGGAAGATCCGATGCCTTCTGTAACCGTGGACTGTCCCCGGGGAGGGTCTTGTGCCGGCACAATTGCACTTTCATAAGTCTGCACGTTTTCCAGGTTAAGTCCTGAAAATGATTCCGCAAGATCCGAAAGGTCTTGCAAGTTCTCGAAGTTGAAATCGTCAATCCTGAATCTGGACATGATTTCACCGTGTGCCGGGTTTTCCACTTATCCGTGCTTCCAGCTTCTCGTTCGTGGTCAACTCCTTTTTGACCTCAACTGCTTTGCCCTTCTGATGTAATAAGGGCTCCTTCCCGAAAGATGGTGGTAACCAACCAACTCTCCTTCTTTCGGATGGCCTTGGCGTAGATTCCAAGCTCTTGACTCTTTGCTGGATATCTTGTAGATTTCCCAAGATTTCCTTCTGTCGTCGAGACATGGTTTCAAGCTTGTCTCTGATTTCTTGTAGGTATTCATGCATATAGTATAGATGATTACCATATGTTTGGACTGTTTTCTGGACTTCCCTGGGGTCCTGAGACAGCTTAGAGCTATCTGTCTCGAGCTCGTGAAAATCTGGCAACACTAGATTAGTCATCTATTATTCTTTTCGACAATTAATCTATTAATCCTCGAGATCTCCGCTGAGAGGCCATTAATAGCTATGAATTTAGCTCTAATTCCAGGGAGAGTGTTTGGTCTAAAACTAGCTAGATTTACTAACTTGTTCATCAAGAGTTGGAGCTCTTGTTCTAGTGTAATACCAGGCATTTTACAGGCTTAGTATTGAACTTTGTTTGTTAGCCTTTTTTAGACTAATTTTTATCTGCTTGACTCTTTCAAGCCTAGCTTTGTTCATGGTGCAAGTCTCTTGTTCTAGGTCGCAACATAGAACCTCGTGGTGTTCAATGTAATTCATGTGATTACCAAGGCATTGATTTAATGCATAAATAAAATACTTTATACTCGTGGTTTTTGGTCCTCTAAAAGAGAACTGAACTTGTGGAAACCAAATTTCATCCATTTCTGGATTATTCATGTTTGTAAAAAAACTCCTCTCATGAGGGTAAGGTGTTAACATAATAAATAAATAACCACATAAAATAAATAAACCATGCTCTGATACCATTTTCGAAGATCAAAAATGGAAGCCTTTAAGGTATGGGGTAAAAGTGAAATATCAAGAAAGTAGAAGAAATCTTGGAAAGAAAAGGTGGAGGGCAAAATAGTAATTGAGAGGGTGTTGGAGTAGTGCTCTACCTCCTAGCATCTAATTTACCGTAAATGAGATAACACGAGAGTTTGTTTCCAAGACACAACGCCGACGACTAACTCTTCTTACATGAAAAATATTTATTGATCATCCACTATCACTAGACTATTGACTCAAAAAAAAAAACTACTGAAAAATATTTTATTTCTTGCATTTTTTTATCAGCAATAAATTAGATTTTATTAAAGAAGTACAAACAGTACTTCAAAAGAAAATATGTTCAAATACAACACATCGAGGGATGATTCGACCACTCGAATAAAGGGTATGTAAAATCATGATAACGTGCCTTACACCAACTACAACTTCTAACTTTAATGATTTCAACCAGACGATCCACGGTATTGTGATGACTTTTATTAAATATAATACACTACAAGAAAATGGGTTATTGGCTACGGAAGATTCCGTAGCCAATAACCCATTTTTCCGTTGTCAATAGCTATTGGCAACAGAAGACCGTTGCCAATAGCCGTTGCTGATACCCTCGTTGCTAATGACTTTTGGCAACGGGTGGCCGTTGCCAATGGCTATTGGCTACGGAAGATTCCGTAGCCAATAATAGAAGACCAAAATACCCTTTATTATTGGCTACGGATGTTTCCGTTGCCAATAGCCATTGGCAACGAAAATAATCTGTAGCTAATAGCCATTGGCAACGGATTATTCCGTTGCCAATAATTATTGGCTACGAACCTTTCCGCAGCCAATAACTATTGGCTACGGAATATTTTCGTAGCCAATAGCAATTTTTTTTAAATGTATGTGGCCGTCAACTATTGGCAACGGATTAAATCCGTTGCCAATAATATTTAAAATTATAAAAAAATCCAAATTTTGAATTCTTTAATTAAATAAAAAATTACAATGATATCCAAATTAAATAAATGTTTTTTATTTCAATTAAATAAATTAATGTATTTTATTTCAATTAATTAAATTAATGTATTTTATTTCTATTAATTAAATGAATTTAATTTATTGCAATTAACAAAAAATCTTCATTATGATCTTTTTTAGTTGTAGAAGTAATTACTAAACAAATTAATTAGATTATTATTATAATTCTATAAATTATCATTATTTAAAATCAGAATTGATGAATTGAGGAGGAGTTGTGAGAGAAAGAATTGGATGATGAGAATGAATATATGATTGTAATGGTTGGGGATGAATATATGATTGTAATGGTTGGGGTATTTATAGAATATGATAGTATTTTTGGCTACAGAACAATCCGTAGCCAATATTTATTGGCTACGGGAGATTCCGTAGCCAATATTTATTGGCTACGGAATATTCCGTAGCCAATGTTTAATTTATAACTATTTATTTATTTTTTAAATAAAATCTATTGGCTACGGGAAACTCCCGTAGCCAATTGGCTACGGAAGTTTCCGTATCCAATGTATTGGCTACGGAAACTTTCGTAGCCAATGTATTGGCTATGGAAGACACCCGTTATTGGCTACAGAAACTTCCGTAGCCAATGTATTGGCTACGACAGTATCCGTGGCCAATAGTTATTGGCTACGGAAACTTCCGTAGCCTCAAATAATTGCCCGGCGGTGCTAATGCTGCAGCATGTGGCATTTCTTCGGGGAAAGTGTCACAGGGGGATCAAGTAAGGGCCTCTAGGAAGGATAGAGAAACGAACAAGAAGTTTGCCGCACATGAAAAACTGTTGCTGGAGACACAAGAATTAGTGCGTGCCTCAAATATGCGAATAGCTGAGTTGGAGAGAAAATTATTGGAGCGTGACAACAATGCGGGAACTAGTCAAGGCCGGACTGGTGGTCAGAACGTGACAAATTGGTCCAATGTTTGTGATTTTCTCAACTTTCCTCTTCCTGGGGACCCTAACTATGTCGTCGGGAACGTACTTCCCGATGTCAACTTTCGGCAGAACAACGATTATGGAACGGGCCCGAGTTGTTAGTTTAATGGATATTTAATATTATATTAGATAATATTTACTATTGTGTTTAGTTTGGGTTCTATGAACTTTCATCGACATTTAAGAACTTATATTAGTTTGTTTTGCTTATTATTAATTTTATGTATGTTTGAGTTCTATAAATTTTTCTCGGCATGTAAGAACTTCTATTAATTTTCCTCGGCATGTATTAAACGAAGTTTAATTTTAATATTCTTGTTTCTATTTTTATTTATTCTCATCAAAGACAAAGAGCGTCTCTTTTTACGAACTAAATAAAGAGAAATATGAAATAAAATAAGTCATATCAGTTAGTACTAACTATTCATACAATAATTGTGAATATTACATTTATAAATAGAAATGCCTTCAGTCAGGATACTCATTGTCATATTTGTCATATATTCTTAACGTAATTATTCTTTTTATTATATTCCTATTACCATATCTAAGATTTATTCTTAAAACTCTTGATTCTTTTTGTGAATTTCATAATATCATTTCTATGGGAAAAAAAATCTACTTCTCATATATATATATATATATATTATGGATATTTATATTTCCAAAATGGCATATTTTTCTCATTTATCCATTACCACAACAATATTATTATTTTTAACAGTCCTTTGCTTAAGACTGTCCATGCTGACAATACATCATATGGTGATAAAGTGCTACATTTCTTTTATTTTTTTGATACAACGGGAAATTAAAACATAACCGAACAAAAAGATTCGAACAAACTACTCGCAATCCTTGCGAATTAAATCAATAACATGCGTCGGGGGCGTGTCCCAGAACACGTCGCACACATTTCCCTCCAAAGCAATCTTCGTAAGAGCGTCGGCCACCCTATTCGCATCCCGTGGGATCCATCTAAGTGTCGTGTTCCAAGGGCGTCGAAGCAATTCTCTACATTCCTTGACGACCTCTGAGACCAAGCCATTGTTTTCATTAAGCCCGAAAACCATCTTGCAACAAGTTTGTGAGTCCATCTCTACCTCCAGTTTCTCCACTCGTTTGTCCCACGCATATTTGAGTCCCCAACGAAGGCCTTCAATTTCCGCTTCTTCAGCCGTTGGCGAATCTAGCGTCCTTTTAAATCCCCAGCACCATGTGCCCTTCTCATCCCTCAGAACTCCGCATACAGCTCCTTTATTTTGGCTCATGACGCAGCTCCCGTCCACGTTTAATTTCAGCCACCCCGTCTTCGGCTTCCTCCATCTCTTCTGCATTAACTTCGCCTTGCTAACGGATTGTGCTTTCATCA
Source organism: Linaria vulgaris (assembly GCA_948329865.1). NCBI lineage: Eukaryota > Viridiplantae > Streptophyta > Magnoliopsida > Lamiales > Plantaginaceae > Linaria > Linaria vulgaris. The sequence goes on from OX415252.1 coordinate 103,713,474, forward strand.
AATTCCCACTCAACATTTTTATTTGTAGAAGCTTACTGCTCACGGATTCATATTTCTTACTACTTTCTAACGGATTTTAGGAAGCTTACCACTCAATAAAAATGGGTATTTCTTACTACTTTCTAACGAATTGTACATGGGTATTTTTATTTCCTACTTGTTCATCAAGTTTCCTACTTGTTCATCAAGTCACCTAGTTGTATAAATACCCATGTAATCTAGCATTGTAATTCATTCACAATATATAAAAGAATATATTTCCTACATGGTATCATATAGCCTCTAATAATCTAACGATTAAAACCCTACCGATCCGCCGCCTACACCTAGCCAATGTCGACCGTCAACTCGTCCGCCTCTCACCACTCCGATGACGACGGCGACACCGCCTCGTCCAACCACCATACCGCCGCCACCACTCATAAAACCGCCGCTACCACTCAACAAATCACACCTCCCGCCCCCTCACCATCGTCCCAATTTCCTCTCATCATCACCTCACCCTTCGTCTCAATCCGATGAACTATATTTCTTGGCGACTTCAAGTCGTCTCAACCCTAAGCGGTTTAAATCTCCTGGGTTACCTTCAAGGGACTTACAAACGTCCTCCTTGCTCCAATATTGGCCGTCACACGCTATGGTTTCAGCAAGACCAACTTATTCTTTCTGCCCTCAAAGGTGCCATGGAACCCGAAATCATGCCTCTCGTTCATTGTGCCAAAATCTCATTCGAGGCGTGGGTTCTTTTGATGGGCGCGTTCGCCCGTTCTGACCGTACTCGCATCATGGCCCTTAAGGATGCGCTCAACACCACGAGACTTGGCAACCGTTCTGTTACGGAGTACCTCACTGACATCAAGTCCAAGATTGATAAGCTTGCGATGCTTGACCGCCCTCTTCACCCTGACGACATTACCATCTATGTTCTCAATGGTCTCGGTCAAAATTACCGTGACATCGCCACCTCCATCCGTCTCCGTGAACAGCCCTTGACGTTTGCTGAACTCCACAACGCCCTCGTCACCCACGAGTCCTATATCAAGCGCTTTGAAGCCGACACCGCTGCCCTTGTTGCTACGGCCAACAACGTCACCGCTGGACCCTCTCGCGGTCCTCTTTTCACGCGCGGCTCCTCATCCAGGGGGCGTGCTCCGTTCCGTGGTGGGCGCGGTCAAATCCGTGGTCGAGGTAGACCCCCTTCTGGTTTTGTTTCTAGCGGTTTTACTAACCCCTCTCAAAGCAATGGCGAACATGTTATTTTCAATTTTGTGGGAAACCTAATCATGTAGCTTCCCGTTGCTACAAATTACAAAAGTTGCTGAACCCCACTGCCAACTCGGCCATCACACCACCGACCGCGGGTCACCGTCCTCCTTCTCATTCTTGGATGGTTGACTCAGGCGCCTCTCATCATGTCACAGGGGACCTCAACAACCTTGCATATCACTCTGAGTATGATGGTACTGATGAAGTTTAGTTAACTGATGGTAATGGTATGCTTATTACGCACACTGGCTCTTCTATTATTTCGTTTCCTGCACGAAATTTCTCTTTGAATAATGTGTTGTGCGTACCATCATCTCATCATAATCTCTTATCCGTTCATCGTTTCACGCAAGATAATAATGTCTCCTTGGGATTTTTTCCGGATTATTTCTCTGTTAAGGATCAGGGTTCGGGGGAAACACTGGCGACGGGACCTTGCACTAATGGCACCTACCACATTCGTCCACCGCTGCACTATCTCAAGCATCCGGAAAAGTTCGTGAATCTTGGTGTTCGGACGTGTGCATCCACTTGGCACTCACGTCTTGGACATCCGGCCTCAAAGACGAGTTCCTTTTTGATTTCTAGTTTTTCTTTACCTCTTTTGAATAAGTCCTCTGTGAAGGACACGTTTTGTGACTCTTGTTTAGCGAGTAAATCGCACCGTTTGCCGTTTATGGATACTTCTTTTGTTGCTACTCATCCTTTGCATTATGTGTTTGCTGACGTTTGGGGCCCTACTGATACTTCTGTGGATGGTTTTCGTTTCTACTTGGTTATTGTTGATCTATTTAGTCGCTACTGTTGGTTTTTCCCTATAACTGCTAAATCTCAAGTTCAAGATATTTTTCGCCAATTTAAATCTCTTGTGGAAAAATAGTTTCGACATAATATAATCAACTTCTACAGTGATAATGGTGGTGAATTTGTTGCCTTAAAACAATTTCTTGTGCAATCCGGTATTAGTTGGCTCACGTCCGCCCCGCACACACCACAACAGAACGGCATGGCCGAATGTCGCCACCGTCATATCACTGAGACGGGTCGTGCTCTTCTTCACCGTGCCAAATTACCAAGTACTTATTGGAGTTATGCTTTTCAAGCCGCCGTGTATCTTATTAATAGAATGTCATCCTCTACACTTAAGTCTTCAACACCTTTTTACAAGTTATTCAACCATCATCCTAATTATCTCAAGCTTCGGGTCTTCGGTTGTTTGTGCTATCCTTGGCTCCGTCCTTATGTCGACAACAAGCTCTCCTTTCCGTCTCGACCTTGCCTCTTCTTGGGATACTCCACGTCGCAGAGTGCTTATAAGTGCCTTGACCCTATCACCAATCGGTTATATCTTTCGCGTCACGTTCGTTTTCGCGAGACAGTGTTTCCTTACTCTACTTGGCAGCCTATCATGCCCGGTCCGGCTCCGCCCGCTCCACGGGCCCCACCGCTCACGGTCCTTTCTCTTGGCCCTGCTCCATTACATGCAGCCCATCCAGTACCCATCTCATCCGCCTGTGGTCCGTCTATGGCCCATTCCCCACCTCGGCCTGCGGTCCCTTCGCCTAGCCCAACCCGCAGCCCCGTGACCCCATCGCCTGGCCCAACCCGCGGCCCCGCGGCCTCTTCGCCTGGCCCAACCCGCGGCCCCGCGGCTCTAGTGCCCAGCCCAACTCCGGGCTCCACTCCGACTCCGGATCTGGCCCATGATCGCAACCATCCACCCACGGCCCAATCCGAAGACACCCCTTCCTCTCCTCCTCGGTCCGCTCACCACATGGTCACGAGGTCCAAGAACAATATTTTCCGACCTAAGGCCCTCACCGCTTGCACCAACCACCCACTTCCTGATCCGGTGGAACCTACTTGTGTCTCTCAAGTGGTCAAGGATCCTCTCTGGCGTTCAGCTATGTCTGACGAAATCACTGCTCTTGTATCTCATGGTACTTGGTAACTTGTTCCTCGTTCCTCTGCCACGAATATTATTGGGTGCAAATGGGTCTTTCGTCTCAAACGTAATCCTGATGGGTCCATCGCACAGTACAAGGCACGTCTCGTCGCTAAGGGCTTTCACCAGCGCCCTGGAATTGACTATATGGAGACTTTCTCGCCCGTCGTCAAACCAGTCACTGTTCGTGCTATTCTCACGATTGTTGTCTCCAACTCTTGGGGTATTCACCAACTGGATGTCAGCAATGCCTTCCTTCATGGCACCCTCAGTTAAGAGGTCTATATGCAGCAACCCCCAGGGTTTGTAGACTCAGCCTTGCCCTCTCATGTCTGTCGCCTTCGCAAGTCTATCTATGGCTTGAAACAGGCCCCTCGCGCGTGGTTCCAGACTCTTTGCACGTCTCTCCTGTCTCTTGGGTTCACTCAATCCAAGTCCGACCACTCACTCTTTATGTTTTGACGCGGCAAGACTGTTCTCTTTCTACTAGTTTATGTCGACGACATTATTTTTACGGGCAATGATTCCGCTCTTATCACCTCCATTATTGCCAAGCTCGGGTCGACGTTTTGGCTTAAGGACCTTGGCGCCATCTCCTTTTTTCTTGGTATTGAAGCCATCCCGTGTGCCGAGGGTCTCTTCCTCTCTCAACAAAAATACGTTCGGGACCTTCTTTCACGCCACAAGATGGATGGTGCTAAGTCCGTGACTACTCCTATGTCACCCTCCTCCGTCACTCCATCCGAAGACAGTGCCTTTGACGAAGGTCTCTACCATCAGGCCATTGGGGAACTTCAGTATCTTGCCTTCACTCGCCCTGATATCGCCTTTGTTGTCAACCGCTTGGCTCAGTCCGTCTCTTCTCCTCGTGAACATCACTGGACTGCCGTCAAACGGGTTCTTCGCTATCTTAAGGGCACGGTTTCACATGGCCTTCTCATTCGCCGTTGGCCCGCTAACACACTCAATGCCTACACTGATGCTGATTGGGCTGGTGATCCTTCTGATATGACTTCCACGTCTGCCTTTCTTATATTTCTTGGTGATACTCTGATTTCTTGGTCTTCTCGCAAGCAACGCGCCGTTGCTCGCTCCTCGACTGAGGCTGAGTGCCGAGCCCTCGCCACAACTACGTCCGAGGTTCAGTGTATTCAGCATTTATTGGCCGAACTCCGGGTCCCTCTTCGTAGGCCCCCGACCCTTTATTGTGATAACATGGGGGCCACGCATCTCTCCCTGAATCTCGTTCTTCACTCTCGGATGAAGCACATCGTGGTCGACATTCACTATGTTCGGGATATTGTGGCAAAGGGTCTCGTCTCTATCTCGCACATCAACACTAAGGATCAGCTCGCTGACTTTCTTACTAAGGCACTACCTCGTGCTCGCTTCTTACTTCTTCGTTCCAAAAGCGCTTTGGCCGATGGCTCGGCACTTTTGAGGGGGCGTATTAGGGATAATAAAGATTTGGTATTATCTACCAAAATTAAATAGGACTCATTTCCATCTTAGAAGATACTTATATCCTTGTATAGTTATTTCCTACTTGTTCATCAAGTTTCCTACTTGTTCATCAAGTCACATAGTTGTATAAATACCCATGTAATCTAGCATTGTAATTCATTCACAATATATAAAAGAATATATTTCCTACACAACACGCCCCCTCACGTGCAGGCTGTAAATCTTTTTGTTACGCCTGTCACGTGACACTTTTTGATAATCGGGTGGCAGTGGGATTCGAACCCAAGATCTCATCCTTGGCTTGAGCTCTGACACCAAATTGAAATACAGAATGTAAAGGTAGAAGAAGATTTATTGTATGTTTTTCATTGTTAAACTGAAGTGTGCTGGTATATATATATATAGAATAATCAACAACTAAATCTTATCTAATAGCATAAAGTAGCTTTATTTAAATTCGAAAAAGAGATAAGATAAAATCAGGATCTCCATGAAATCTCCTATGTATCAGGTGGTTTTGAATCTTCCACAAACTCAGCGGCATGTGACACTTGTTCTTCAACAGATGAAAATGTGTTTGAAGATCCCTTCCTGTATCGCAGCATTGTTGGAGGATTGTAATATTTGTCCTTTACTCATCCCGACATTGCCAATGTTGTCCATCGAGTAAGTAAATTCATGCACTGTCCTAAACTATCACATTAGCAGCTGGTCAAACGTATCCTACGTTTTCTCAAAAATACGATTTCCCACGCCTTACTTATATCTGGTTCCTCCAATCTTCAATTCCAAGCATTCTCTGATGCCGATTGGGGAGCAGATAAAGATGACCGTCGCCCTGTTAGAGCTTACTGTATTTTTCTTGGAAATAATTTAATCTCATGGCAATGCAAACAACAACCCATTGTTGCTCGCAGTAGCACAGAAGCTGAATACAAAGCCTTAGCCAACACGGCTGCTGAATTACAATGGCTTCAGGCTGTCACCAAAGAACTCCGCTTACACACTTCACAACCAACTGTACTTTGGTGTGACAATATAGGCGCAACCTATCTCAGTTCTAATCCGATCTTTCATGCCATGACGAACCATATAGAGATTGACTTTCATTTTGTACGTGATTTGGTTGCCCGCAAATTGTTGAATGTTCAATTTATCTCAAGCCGAGATCAGTTGGCTGATCTTCTAACTAAGCCGCTAGCAGTTACACGTTTTAACAATCTTGCAAACAATCTCAGTCTTCGTGCCTTTCCTTTGAGATTGTGGGGGCGTGTTGAAGAACACGTGTCACATGCCACTGAGTTTGTGGAAGATTCAAAACCACCTGATACATAGAAGATTTCATAGAGATCCTGTGATCGTTTTTATCTTATCTCTTCTTTGAATTTAAATAAAGCTACTTATTTGAATTTAAATAAAGTTACTCTATGTTATTAGATAAGATTTAGTTGTTGATTATTCTATATATATATATGTACCAACACACTTTAATAATGAAACAGAAAATCTTCTTCTACCTTTACATTCTGTATTTCTATACCATTCGTCTTGAAACTTGTCATGAAACGATTAACATCATCAGTTCTATACTCATAGTCCAATCCATTTGTATTCTATCTTTAACGCTCGCTATGTAAACTTTATACCAAGTGTCAAATAGTGTCACAATCGAGTCAAATAGTGCAAAAAAATAAATAAACACTAATTTAATGAAAATGACTTTATTGAAAAAAATGAGAATCATTACGTTGCAATAATTAAATAAACCTCAACCAAAAATTGTAGAGGAAATTAACATGAATGTCTAGGCTAGAATCACAATTTTCTTAAATTGGATTTGCCCTCACCATGATATCTCAGATAGTGAGCTTATGTCTCCCAGTGAACACCAAGCACAAATAACTCTTGTTGCACGAAAAGCATTATTCAAACAAATTCGAACTATGTTTTTTCTCTATCACCAAGCGACATGATTGACCAAAATAAATGATTAGGATAATAAATTTTGATGTGTATGGAAAGTTAATTACTAACAACCATGCTCACAACGACTCATTTTACTGCTTCTACATGCGGCTAGTTATAAAATACTGGAAATGCATTAGTCAAAATATTATTGCTATATTTGCCATATTCTTTTTAAGGTAATTTTATTACCTTAATTATTTTGAAGTTTGTATCAGAAGTTCTTGATAACTTTTTTTGGTATTCCATATGGAAAAACTTTATAAAAATATTAATTTAACAAAAACGTCTTTGCCATGTAAGGATCAATTATATAGTAGGTATAATTAAAACATTAATATGAGAGAGATTATGAGAATATAATTTAATATGAGAATCTAAGTAGAGTAAATGATATGGTTATTGTGGTGTAATTTAAATTATAAGGCTAAACTGGACAATCAATAATTTGCTGGAATGGTGTAACTTAAATTCTAATTAGGGTTAAAGATAAAAATCAAAAACTTGGTTTATATACCAGTTGTTCAATTTCTCTTTCTTTATATAATAGTATAGTATAAATTGTCCTAGTTAAGACCTATATATATATATTCCTTTTATATATGTGCAACATATATAAGTCTTCACATCACATTTCTGTCACCTCCTTCTCCCCCACAACACACAAACCAAAAAGAAAAACCAACACAAAATCACAAGAGATATTAGGATATAATTTCTGCTATTGATGAGCCCTCGCGCGCTAAATTTAATGATCATGAGGGTCGCCATTGTAAGAACGTTTGCATGTTTGTTTATCATCCAGTGCTTGTTGATGCGGTTCGTGCAGTGCCAAGAAGATTTGGAGAATGATTACAACATTAATGGCCTCAACAGTACACAGCTAAATGATACAAGAGTTGTAAATGAATTTACGGCGTTTGTGTATGAGCAACTTACAGGCGTGACAACTAATCTCATACATAGTGATATTGCCAAACGGGCAGCCTTCTGTGTAACAGATCCGTGAGATTACTAACAATAATTTTAGCCTTTTAATGTTGTTCCATTTCGTAAAAATATATAAAATGATGTCAATTCTTTTTTTGTTGCTTTAATTTGTTGGGTTGTTAATGGCGGATTTGGTTATTAATTGCAGGCAGGACGACTGGAACAGGTCGTTTAATTATTCGAACAACTTGGATTTCTTGTCTAAGTGCATCGTCACTACTCAAGGTATGTAGATACGATTCATTAAAATGTCTACTTCTAATTTCACCCGAAAAGGATAAACATAATACTTCATTTAAGTTTCATTATTATTCTATATATAGCGATTGTAATTAATTCATTAGGCCATTTTCCTGAATTTGTATGCTATTTTATGTTCTTTAGATTTTATGATTCTTTATGCTATCGTATGTAATTGCAATTTAATCATGTTATTTATTAATTTTAACAGTAATTAGTTACAACCTAGCTGTTGTGGACAAGACTTCCGTTAATTCTTTAATTTAATTAGATACACTAGGAAAAAAGATTAAATAGATGTATTGTTTTAGCCCATTATGATTACTAAATAATAATGTAGTTTATCGTACATATCAAGTTACATTTCTTCGCATAGTTGACATTGACCTTGTCTTGATTAAAATATTCCTGGGCTACTAGGAATTAATCCTCAAATTATAACACGTTTCTTCTTTGTAATAATCTAATCGAATATTAGTCTCCTCGGCTATTGAGGTAGCTTTTAATTGTGATAGTATGCGTCTGTTGGTTTTTAGCTAAAGTTCTTCTTGGCTAAATGAGGCAATTATTAGGAATGTATAAGCCGTTTACTCAAAAAATAACAAACATTAGTCTAACGTCTAAATTCAGATATCAATCATATGTCATTCTCTCCTATGTATCTAGTTCCCAATCAAAACTTTATCCGTTACATCTAGAATTAGTTACACCTTAGTTGTAGAAATAATTAAAGTTAATACTTTGTGGTCGACGTGCATGTTATGCGATATTAATTATTAGATGACTCATCATTCATAAAAGATCCTAATTTTAATTTTACTTATTATCATATCTATATATTGAACTTCATAACTACTTCGGCTATTGCAATGAGAAGATTGTTGGTAACAAGTTATCAAAAAAAAAAGATTGTTGGTAACAGAATAAAATTGGAGAGAAACATTTAATTGCAAGGCGACAAATGGCAAATCCTTGTCATAAATTCTTGATAATCTAAATTCTTGACCCAGTTAATTTCATCGTGTTATATAGTACTGTCATGCAACCATATTCATTCAAAATTAATTCTTGTATAAAAAAAACATTCATTTTATAATCTTAGGATTGTGAGAAAACTATGATATATTTGACAAATCAAAAACAAAAGAAATAATCATAACTCAATTTTATTTTTTTATACGAACTAATCATAACTAGCTCATTCGTAACATAAAATGTATATAATTTATTTTTAAGAAAATTGCTTCCTCATCATAAATCAACATTACAATATTTTCCAAATTCAATGCAACAACTATATTTACAGTATCTTTATATCTAAAAGTCCTGAAACGTCTCAATTTTTTAATTTTTTTAAATATGTACAAAAAACATGTCCAAATAAAAACTGTAAGTTCTAAAATTTAATTTGTCTTTTACAATTATACAAATGCAGGAGACTTTCCCCAGAGATTGTGTACGGCAGCAGAGCTAAAATTTTACTTCTCCAATTTCATAGCAAGCTCAAAATCCTCATTCTTACAGCCCAACAGAAACTGCAACGTGACCCAATGGGTTTCGGGCTGCGAACCCGGGTGGGCTTGCAGAACGGACCTGACCCGACCCGTTGTCGATTACGTGGATTCAGTTAACGTACCACATCGAACTTCAAACTGCCAGCCATGCTGTGAAGGATTTTTCTGCCCTCAAGGTCTCACATGCATGATACGTAAGTTCCATTACTTCAACACTAAAATGAAAAAAATAAATAAAAAATACCTATTAAAAGTTTGAAATTAGTAATTGTGCTAAATTATTGTTTTCTTTTTTTTTTGCTTATTTGTTGAAGCTTGTCCATTGGGCTCGTATTGTCCAGTAGCGACATTCAATGACAACACAGGCTTATGCGACCCGTAAGTTTCAATAATCTTTTTTTCTTTTTTCTTTTTGTGATTTTAAGAAAGTATAGGCGTTATTGAATTTTTAGGGGTGGTGTTTGTAAACTAAACAGTAAGAAAAAAGCTGTAAATTATAATCATCATTTTGTCTGAACAAGTACTTCTGGAGTGTTTGCAAATCTAGTCTTTTCGTAAGACATTTTTCTTAAGCTAGAAACCCACAATCTCAAAGTTGATATACGTGCTTTTAACTTATAATAAGTATTTTTAAAATAAAATAATTAATTAATTTCAAAGTCAAAATTATTTTTTATACACCTGCGATATATACATTAAAGTGGTTTTTGAAGCTTAAACTAAAGGAATTATTCCACATAACCCCCAAACTATAGACACGTTAAGCAAACAAGGTCAAATCTTTGTTTTTAGATTCACTTAGTCTAAACTTTGGTAGTCTGTGTGAATCACCCCATTTTCCAACTTTTTGCAATTTTTCGACAATAAACTGTCGAAAATTTTATTTGAAGTTTGACTAGAATCTTTTCCTCGTCAAGACAGTTTCGATGGTGGTGACAGTGTTGTAAAATTCAAAGTCATAACACGGGGATTTTATTTTAAGTTCAATACACTTAAATTAAATTTCACGTGTATTGACTTTGAAGTTTGCGACATTGTCACCACCATCAGAACCGTTTCAACAAGGAAAAGATTCTAGTCAAGCTTTAAAATAATTTTTCGCCAATTTTTGATAAAATTGCCGAAAAGTGGAAATGGGGCAATTCACATAGACGACAAAAGTTTAAACCTGGTCTAAAAAAATAAGACATGGCCTTATTTGCATAAAGTGCCTTATAGTTGAGGGTTTGATGAAATAATCCCTAAATTAAAATTATGAACTTGTGAGAAGAATTTGCAAACATGGCTTCAATCAATTACTGTTAACGGTTTGCCCCGACTTACTGAACATGGTGTACTGAACATTTGTGTTCTGTATAATACTCACTTTAGTGCATTATGGTTTATATCCTCTGCATGCAGATATTCTTACCAATTACCGCCTGGAAAGACAAATCATACTTGTGGTGGAGCTAATATTTGGGCTGATGTCGGGAGAGGTAGTTCGATGTTTTGTTCGGCTGGATCGTATTGTCCAACAAACACACAAGAAATTCCTTGTGCCGATGGGTACTCAGTTTGATCCTTATCTCGTCTAGCATGTATTCAGTATAATGTGCTGTCGTTTTCACCTTTTGCATGAAAGAACATAAGGAAGAGTTGTTAGTATGTTCAGCTTTTATCTCGGGGTGAACGCTTACGATATACAATCAAATTTACAGCATTTTCAACATCTAGAAGTTAAAATGGCAATCATTTATTGAACGGACGTTACAAAACTAACTTATAAGTTATATCAACGTTGAAATGGCAACTTTGTACTGCAGTCGTTTACTTTCCGTCCTGCTTCCAGCTTTTAGGGACCTCTCTTTAACATTGTTGCCTAAAACAACATGATGTGACTTTGTAGCGATGTTTTATTTGTTTATTGTTTTGTTGATTCTCAAGAATGCTTTTATGAAGTATGATGTGGCTTTGTAATTTTTCGGTAGGGGAGGTCATCGTTACACACCGATCATCATGTTCTTGAGTTGTACTTCCATTTCTTTTGGATGTTATCATTGCAGTATAACATTAAGATCTTCATCTTTCTGTTGCAGGCATTACTGCCGCATGGGGTCTACAAGTGAGACACGTGAGTTTCTAGCTACACTGTAGCATCCTTTGTGGTCCAAATCTTCTCAAAAAATATGTTTATTTTATTGACTGTGTGATGTTTGCTATGAACCTGTGCTTTTAGTGTTTTTCTCGATCACATTCTTACTTTATATTTTGATGCATTTAGTATCTGTATGTTAGTGTTAAGTTTCGTGAAATAATCTAACCCATGAAGATAAAATTGCAGGGTGCTTCAGCTTGACCACATGTGATTCGAACACAACCAGGCAGAATATAACCCAATATGGGTTGCTGGTTATTGTAAGTTTCCTACCATATTTAATGGTTTCTATCTGCAAATTACTTCAAAATACCGATGGATATCATATCAAGGCTTGTATTGCCTTATCTTGAAAGCAGAAAAGCATGAGAAATTATCGAATGATACAGCAGCGGCAGCATGTGCGTTGGATAATGAAGCATACATAATTTAACTGATCATTCACTGCACGAAGCACTCACTTAAAGGCATAAGTATGTCAGCCAGAAAAAGTCCCTTAAAGTTCACTTAAAACTATAATTTGTTTTATAGATAGGTTTAAGAAGAGAACTACATGAATCCCAAGTCCATAGATTATAAATCAAACAAGTTATGCTGATATGAGTACTAGATGCCAAAAGTATTTTTCAGTTGTTTTGCAGTTCCTTCTTTCGACGAGTCCTAATGCAGTTCCTGGATACTCTTCAGAATCATAGCGCAGCGGCTATGCAACAGCTAACATGTTGATCTGTCTTGTATTTCCAGTTTGGTACCAGCGCTCTTCTAGTCATCTTATACAATTGTTGTGATCAAGTCATCATCATTAGGGAAAAGAGATATGCCAGATCAAGGGAAGCTGCAGTGAAAACTGTGAGGGAAAAGTCCCTAGCAAGACGGTTAGCTGCAGAGGAGGCAATCAGAAATCGATCAATCGAGCACCAATCTCAAAGTTCTCGTTCATTTTCAAGTAGAATTATTGTCGTACCGGATGAGCAGGTTAGAATACTGAGTCAAACAGAACTATCCTAGATAACTTTTTGCATATATCCATTTGCTTGTAGTTATAGTGTATCTTTGTTACAGGAAAATGATGAATCCAGTGATTATTCTGAATATATGTGTCAAGAAACTATAGATAAGGGTAACAGCAAAAGGTTCAAGGTGAAACATATTCGTACAGATTCACAAATATTCAGGTATGCCTATTCTCAGCTCGAGAAAGAGAAATCTCAACAGCATCAGAATAGGGACCTTTCCTTCTCAGGAGTACGTTCACTGGAAATGTACAACGAGACCTTGAGAAGACCTCCAGTTGAGATCAGTTTTAGAGATCTTACTGTCACGCTGAAGACAAAAAAGAAACATCTCTTAAGATCTCTCACAGGGGAAATCAGGCCTGGTCGCATTACTGCTCTCATGGGTCCTTCGGGGGCTGGGAAAACAACACTGCTTTCAGCCCTGGCTGGGAAAACGGTGGGGTGCTCGATAACTGGCTTAATTCTTGTAAACGGAAAGAAGGAGTCAATCCATTCGTACAAAAAGATTGTTGGGTTCGTGCCACAGGATGATGTTGTCCATGGAAATTTGACTGTGGAGGAGAATATATGGTTCAGTGCCAACTGCAGGTATGTACTTTCTGAATCTCACAATTGCCTCGTTCATAAGTGCGGCATGCAATCTTCAAAATTTATCATATGACTTCACAACCATGTAGTGGTTTATATAAATTGCAATGATAGAACTTAGAGCTAGACGTTGTTTGACAGAACTATAGGCAATATGTTTTGTCAATCTACTTTATAACTCGGAAGGAGATAACATGCGACCAAGTATTTTTGTAGTTGAAGTCATCGAGAGATCTTAGATTGATTTTGAGGATTTGGTTGTCACTCAAATTCATGTAACTATATTAACTTGCATTTTCTGATACATATTTGTGCTAACAAATAGTATTGTCCACAATTATTGTAGACTGTCGGCATATTTACCAAAACCGGATAAGGTTCTTGTTGTTGAAAGGGTCATTGAGTCCCTAGGCTTACAGGCTGTAAGGGATTGCTTGGTTGGCACTGTGGAGAAGCGAGGTATCTCAGGTGGACAGAGGAAGCGTGTAAATGTTGGTCTGGAGTTGGTAATGGAACCCTCACTTCTATTCTTGGATGAACCCACCTCTGGATTGGACAGCTCATCTTCACAGCTCCTTCTTTACGCACTCAGACGTGAAGCTCTCGAGGGGGTGAATATTTGCACAGTCGTGCACCAACCTAGGTAGTACCAACTATTATTTACTTTTGCTCTTAAATTTTTGGTTGTACTGAAATAACTTCTGTAATCTTGTTTCACTTTTTGGTTGTCGATTTGAAGTGGCGAGGTTCCTCCTTTTCTCCTTGAACTCTTTCTGTCATGTACTTAAGTTGCAATTTTTTCACCATTTTCTGCTATTCATCGTTTAGTAACAAACCGGTTCTTGAAAGAGAGCCCACCATTAATATACTGGTATGGGAGTAATTTCAAACAATGAATTAAACTTTGTATGTAATCTAGGCCTTGTTTCTTTGACCATTTTTCTTTATGCTCTCATTTACTGAGGATCATTTGATTTTACAGCTATGCTTTGTTCAAGATGTTTGATGATTTGATACTCCTAGCAAAGGGTGGTCGGACTGTGTACCACGGACCAGTGAAGAACGTTGAAGATTATTTTGCAAATCTTGGTATTGAAGTCCCTGAGCGTATTAATCCACCTGACTATTTTATAGATGTTTTGGAGGGGATGACCACACTAAGTGCAAATACAGCTGTAAAGTACGATCAGCTTCCTCTAATATGGATTCTGCATAATGGTTATTCTGTGCCGGAAGATATGCAAAAACATGTTTCTGAGCTAGGTGTGACAATAGTACCTGTTGATCAAACGGATCAGAATTCTTGTACTGGTTCTGAAACTAATCAGCTATCTTTTTGGGCTGAGTTCTGGCAAAGCGTAAAATACAGATTTGAAGTGCGTTATGATGTAGTCAGGAATAGCTTCTTCAAGTCAAAAGACTTGTCCAGAAGGCAAACTCCGAGCATTATCCTGCAGTATAAACATTTCGTTGTAAGGTATGTATTAAAATGTGCAATGCTATCGAAGATTTTAGAATATTGTAAGTGTTAATGTGGCATAGAAAACAATTTTATTACATAGTCACGTTTATACTTCTCTCAGGATGGCTAAACAGCGGATGCGAGAGGCTAGAATCCAATCAATAGACTACGTCATATTGTTGCTTGCCGGTGCCTGTTTGGGATTAATCACTAAAGCAAGCGATGAAAACTTTGGCGGCCCTGGTTATAGTTACACTATCATAGCCACTTGTGAGTCGACTCAAATTATTGGACTCATGATTTTTGACTCTTAACAAAATTCAAAGTGATCTTAATTGGAGCTAATAGAAAATATTCCCACGTGTCATTCAATTTCGGTAAAACACCCCTTATCAGATAAGGAGCAAATAGCAGTTTGATTTCAAAGTAGCTGTTCAACTGCCAACCTTCTGGTGTGTGTTTTGGCTTGCACAAACAAGGGGTGGGTGGGGTGGAGTGGAAAGGTTGTGATTGTTTTATTACGCGTCAAAAGTTAACCTTATATGCAAAAAGGTTACACGAAATTTGCAAGAGTATATTGCTATGTGCTACATTATGATGGATACTGTTTAACTTTGATCACAAGGGTTGTTATAACAAATCCTTTTAATTATATTATGCTAATCAAATAGACTAGATATCATTTATCGGAATCAATTAACATTCCGTATCGTTTTTTCAGCTTTGCTATGCAAAATTGCGGCCCTGAGAACATTTTCTCTGGATAAGCTGCAATTTCGAAGGGAACGTGCTTCTGGCATTAGCAGTCTTGCTCATTTTGTTGCGAAAGACACGATCGATCATTTCAATACGAGCATTAAGCCTCTGGTTTATCTCTCCTCGTTTTATTTCTTCAGCACTCCAAGATCCTCCTTCTTCGACAACTACCTTGTTTTGCTATTCCTTGTTTATTGTGTGACTGGCATAGCTTACGCGTTGGCCATCTTCCTTGAACCTGGTCCCGCTCAACTGGTAAGCAAACACAAACCTATTTAACAAAAGTTTTTTTTCCCTGAATAAGAACATATCTTATACAGTCAGTTTAACATTGTGCAGTGCTCAGTACTTCTCCCTGTGGTTTTGACTCTTCTTTCAACTCAACCTCAAGACCGGAAACTTATAAAGACTTTGGCAAAGTTATGTTATCCACGCTGGGCTTTAGAAGGATTTGTCGTATTAAATGCAAAGAGGTTAAGTCAAAATCTCACTCCAGACTTGGTTTGCACCATATAATTGTGAATTCATTTCAGTTATAGAGATCTTCAATTGCACAAACTTTCCAGAGATGATACTAACTCTGAAACCCCACAAATTATTTGTAATGATCTGATGCCAGAAAAGACGGCATTTGTGCAGTTAAACGAAATAAATTTATCACTACTATAACTCAAGATCCATGAAATTATCAATTATAACTATTTTTATTTTGATCAAACAATTTGCAAAAACAATTAACTCGATTTGCATTGTATTTTGCAGATACTATGGTGTATGGCTAATACAGCGCTGTGGTGCTCTTCTCAAAGCCGACTATAATCTCCATGACTGGTATATACGTATATCCTTACTTGCAGCAACAGGTGCAGCTTTCCGTGTTCTGGCTTTCCTTGGTATGTTGACTTTACAGAAGAAGTGAGACTTAATCCGAGTTATGAAACAGTATTCTGTCTGTAAAATATTCTTGATATGGAAACCGTTCTCGCGATTGATGAGTTCTTTCCAACGTATTGTAAAGAGAGTAGATTAGTGACAACATTACAAGAGAATTAGGTGATATAGGATATGTAAGAGGCCTTCAGCAAATATACACGATTTGTATATGTTGACATTTGTGTATCGCATGATACGTAATTTTCTTGTATATAATTCATTGAATAAAGCAGTTCATTCTTTCAAGCTTTATCTATATCAAGGGGATGCGCACCACGGAAGGAGTATTCCATGGTTGCACACTGTATCCAGTAATAAGTGGGATGAATATCTATGTTTTACGCCTCAACTCAGAATTGATTTTTTTTTTACAATCGTGTGATTAGATTTGTAGGTCGAGTTTGCGAACTTTCCTCTAAAAGCATAATCTCATAGTTCATACCAAACATGTAAAAGCGTGTTTAAGTCATAAGTCGGAGGGTGTTCGGCAAAGCATAACCAAAATGGTAAAATTATATTTCTATTTCAAAAATAAAAACCAGCAAACACTGTATTATTACTTAAGTTAGACTTAAAGAGTTCTAGCTTTTTCTAAGAATTTGCAAGTACAACCTTAACATGTTGAATGGTATCTTTGTATGTTTCTGATATATTTTCTTATCCAACAATATTGTTAGTTAAAAACTGACTAATCATTTTTCCCGCAGCATTGAGACGAAAGTTTTAAGAAGTGCTTTATAAGTCGTAAGGCACAATGATCTTCTTAACATATCTGAAGCTCCGTCCGCCAACATCCTCGAGGATCTGGAAATATACCTAAGGCATAATGATGTTTCCGCAGTCCTTTGATCATGCTTCCAAATACCTAAGGCACAATTATCTTCTTAACGTATATGCAGCTCCGCGACATCCTAGTGGATTTGGAGAGTCATCGTTCGCACTTCTCAAGTCATTAAAAAGAAAGTTGCTACTCCGTATGTAAAAATTCTAATGTCCTTGTTTGGGAAGAACCGTGGATCCATACATCGAGTAATCCAAACCAAAGCCTAATGAAAATTCTCTCAAGAGTATTGTCAATCCTTGTTAGTTAGAGATCTTTTTAATGTTGGGGAATCTAAGTGGATTCTTGACACTCTCAACAATCTTTTTGATCAAAGGACTGTCAAGCTAATCGTCAAATCTCAGTTTCCTAGGTTGCACAACCAGAAACACTCTCCTGTATCTCCTCATAGTTAGGATGTTTTTCCTCAGAGTGCTTACTTAACTGATCCGTACCATAGACTCTCTACCTTGATTGAAAAAAAAATCAAAATTATCAAAGCAATCTAGAATTCTAGTGTTCGCGGGAAACACAAACTCCTCCTTTGGAAGCTTCATTTCTATCTCCTCCCTACAAAGTCACGACTTAAGTTTTTTATTGATATGGATAATCTCTATTATTCTTTCTGTAATGACCAAGAAGAGAGCATCGAATCCCCTTTTCCTCAATGTGCTCTCGTGTTCTGTTTGCCCCTCGCTAGAGTCTTAAGATTGAAAACAATTATCTTTTAAGGATTGCTGCTTCTGATTCTTACGAAAAATGGGAAATATTTTTGCATCCGAATCTACCGGAGAAGTGTTTTTTATTCTTTTATAAATGTTGCTAAATGCTAAGTCTATTGGATTTAATAAAAATGCCCTCTTGCATGACAAAATGCTCCTCTTTCCAGGCTCTGCTTGACACGTTGCAAAGGAAAGCTGATGATCACTTTAAAGCTCCGACTTCCAAGAAACTAGCAGTAAGTCTACATCTCAAAAGTCATGAAACCATCCGCCCTTTGGTTGGTACAAGATCAACACCGACGCCTCTTTCAAAAATGGTTCAGCGTGTCAGCTTTAGTTGGAAGAGATCAGCATGGTTTCATTTTTGTAGCATCGGCAAAAACTCATCTTTGTCCTAACTCAGTTGTTGCAGAAGCAAAAGCAATCATGGACGCATGCATGTTTGCAACAGAAATGAGAATGAACACTATTTTCTACGAATCGGACTCCTTACCAATTATCAAGTTAATTCAGTAGACTCTTTGCTGTGTTGATTGGACTGTGAACCAATGATTGAAAATAATCATCTCTTTTGAGCATGTTGGTCGAAATGGAGATTTAAATACTTCAGTCGTCAAGACTCTAGTTTTTCGGCTCATTCCATTGTGGAATGGGCAAAATTCTCAAATTCGGAAGGGATTTGTTGTATAAATTCTTTTCCTTGTTAATGCAATTTCATCATTTACCAAAAGAAAAAAGGGTATCCAAAAAAATAACAACTTATCTTTCACAAAGCTTCTTTTGATATTACTTAGGATGCAAAACTATGGTCGATGGAATCAATAGTCAACAAAAGAAACTGATTCTTCTCCAAACTCACTCAACCAACCTTGTTTCCTTGATTGGTAATAAACGTAGAAGTTAAAGAAACTTCGAGCCTACTTCACAAAGAGGTGATCGAAATGAGTTCGTCGGAGTTGACGAAAGCACATCTAGATAGAGAGTGAGATTTTCTTTCTTGTTCGTTGTTAAATCTAGTTGTTCAGTAGTATACATGTTTATATGGAGAACTTAGGAAGGCTTCCAACTACATGACCTGAAAAATTGTCGCAAGAAAACTATTTCAACTAAAAGAAAAAAGATCTGGAGAGTTCTTATTTATTTTTTCTCTATTGTCGAAGCAAGTTCTATAAACCGGATGGCGACATTAGAGCTAGTTAGCCCTATTGTCAGAGTTCCAAATAATTTCAGATTGAGTAAAAAGGTTTGCACAGTGATTAATCCAGAATATACGTTGTGGTGGTGGATTGACGAAGATATCTGCACATCAAAATTTGAACTTTTGGAAGTAAATCTAATAGCGGGTTGAATTCCTACAACTGTACAAATTTCAAACCATGAGATAATATCATATTACCATGACTCAACCAAAAGAAAAGGGAAAACTACAGTCTACAGTTACTGAACAACGATAACTGTAGCCTCATAACTCATCCAACTTGGAGTACATCATAAATTAAGTCCAGTTAGATACCTTAAAATATCTTTTGCAGAATATACGCAAGACGGGGAGAATATATTATTTGTGTTAGAACTTGGGACAAACAGTTGTGATATTTAGAAGTACTGATTAGTGATGGTAGCAACATGAATTGGTGCAAGAATTGTGAGTCTATATTATGATACTGGTGAAGTGTCGGATTAGATAAAGTCATCATGCAATAACTCATCCAACTTGGAGTACATCATAAATTAAGTCCAGTTAGATACCTTAAAATATCTTTTGCAGAATATACGCAAGACGGGGAGAATATATTATTTGTGTTAGAACTTGGGACAAACAGTTGTGATATTTAGAAGTACTGATTAGTGATGGTAGCAACATGAATTGGTGCAAGAATTGTGAGTCTATATTATGATACTGGTGAAGTGTCGGATTAGATAAAGTCATCATGCAATAACTCATCCAACTTGGAGTACATCATAAATTAAGTCCAGTTAGATACCTTAAAATATCTTTTGCAGAATATACGCAAGACGGGGAGAATATATTATTTGTGTTAGAACTTGGGACAAACAGTTGTGATATTTAGAAGTACTGATTAGTGATGGTAGCAACATGAATTGGTGCAAGAATTGTGAGTCTATATTATGATACTGGTGAAGTGTCGGATTAGATAAAGTCATCATGCAATAACTCATCCAACTTGGAGTACATCATAAATTAAGTCCAGTTAGATACCTTAAAATATCTTTTGCAGAATATACGCAAGACGGGGAGAATATATTATTTGTGTTAGAACTTGGGACAAACAGTTGTGATATTTAGAAGTACTGATTAGTGATGGTAGCAACATGAATTGGTGCAAGAATTGTGAGTCTATATTATGATACTGGTGAAGTGTCGGATTAGATAAAGTCATCATGCACTGAAACTAAAAAGGCATAACTCACTCATATTACATAAAAAAAATGTTACATGTTTGCTACATCATATTCATCCTGTGAGATTCATAATCCAAAAAATCACCAGTACCAGGACCAAATGGTGTATTGTACCCACCATACATATCAAACAACCTATCATCTGATGGCACACGACCACCTTCGCGCATTTTGAATGCTTCGCCTGGCGAAGTCCATGGAGATGGAGATGGGATATTAGAGCTGGAAGCTTCTTGATTCATCGGTACATTATGACTTGGTGGTGTTTTGTTGCTGGAATTTGCCGTTGTCAAGGAGATTGACGCAGATTGTTGCAACTGCTGTTGGTTCTTCATTGGTGACTTAGGACGGAGAGACTCAATTTCTGGGGTTGTTAGGACAAGGTGTGGTGATTCGGGTGGCGGGTTTCTTCCTCCGCCTCCCAGCCAAACTTTGCCATCTTTATCTGCAAAATTCCTAATGTACCCCTGAAAATCCCCAGATCACCAGACATTTTTAGTCAACGCAGAAGTGAATTTCATGAAACAAGATAGAGTTGCAAATCACTTCTCTTAAATTCTAAACAAGGAACAAAACCAACTGGCTGATTCAGGAATGCGAATCACATTTTCACTGTCAGCCAAAAAATTAAATCTGAAACCACTCAATTTGATGAAAATTCCGTGTTCTTTGAATGATTACCAGATGACTGCCGTGCATACAACAAACTCATAAGACAAGACAATGCTAAATTCTGCTTAAACAAAAGAACAAAGAGAAACTAGGGGAGACTCACATGGTGGAATATTAACAATACGCTGTAAGTTTTATCATGTTTTACTCTGCTAACGAGGACAAACATTTATCAAAACTGCAGAAATATGATAATACAATGCCTTTTGCTTGATAGAACATACCTCAGAATTGAAATTTGATGAGGACAATCCTTTACCAACTGTTAACCAGCCAGAACGAATATTATGGTCTTCACCAAAAAGCTCAAGCCTTCTTCGTCCAAGAGCAAAATGCTCAATTATTCTGTACATATCCTCAGGTTTGGCTGTTGAACCTACATTATCATTAGAAGCTTAGTTTACCACACCAGAAAAACACAAATGGTAGTTCTGTTTAAACGAAGAAAGTGCAGTTTAATTGATGTAACATTATAACAACATTAACTTATATATGGTGGCAAAAATTACATATGAGTTCAACAACGGAATCTTTTATGTCCTTTGCATCTTACTTTCATTCCCTTTCCAAATGAGAAAATTCATTTCCATAATTTGGAAATCATATTTACATATCATCCCACCCCTTGGTGAGTACTGATTCATAAAATTAGGCAATATCAAATTATTTCTCCAAGGTTTCAAGTTAGTTCGTTAACTCCATTTGGTTCCATGAAATATGGATATGCATGTGGGTAAAACGAACACAAAAAAGGAAACAATCTTTAGGCCGCACTTCTTGAGAACTTTGCAGACTTAGCTGAAATGGAGAAGTACGGAAGATCAAAAGTTTAGGAGTTATCATATACTGTGAGAAGTTAGATTAATTTCCAAGAAAATATGATTTATTACTCACATTACGCAACAACATTTCCAAACCCTAGAAGAGGAAAGGAAATCAGAAAAATCTCTTGTTATCATTTACAAATTACAACATACGACTAAACAAATATTCTAGAAGGGATAGAAAACATAAGGATACCACTCATTCTCCAGGCAAATCTAATATTTGGCCAATGGAAACTTTAAAAAGCAAGAATAAGAAGAATTAAGCATTAGTGACGGTTAAAATAAAGTTAGGACATAAAGAGCAATCAGAAACTCAAAGAAATCTGAAGTTGAAGGGAACAAAATTCTGAGGAAGTATGTTAAATTAAAAGCAAAAAGGCAGGGAAATTCACTAGGGTCCAAGGTCATCCTTACCATAAGGAGGTTCCTCAGCAATTATGACATCTGTATCAATGTTAGCATGGATTATATGACCATCCGTACTGCGGCGTACAGTCCCTTTTATGCCCATCAAGCAGTGTTCCTTCAAACCAATAATGAGTCTAATCAGGAAACAAATATCTGGATATACTAACCCTACCAAATACCTGAATTATATTTAATACAGTGAATTTGGTACCACGGCGATCAAAGGAAATAGCAGACAAAAAATTTCAAAGAAGAACAAATCAATTGCACATGCTATCTTGTATATGAAAATAATTATAACCCCAAATTGTTAAAAGAGAGCCAATTGGATGAGGCCGTCACTCGACATGCCAATGATAACTCCAAAATGCTCAACCAATACTATCTCAGGTATACTGATAAAACATCACTGTTATACAAAGAAATAAAATATGAAAGGAATCATAATATGTTTAAGAAACCAAAAGAAAGTTACATTTGCTAGGTATCCCATGCCCTTGAGATGGACCTCTACATTTCTTTGGTTTAATATATACCAAGACCTTTTCAGTTCTCAGTATCAACGTACAATTACAACCATTGACCTCTATATCTTTCAATAGAAACTAAAGCTACTTTATGAATGAAACAACAAAAAATGAAACTTTCTCGCAGGAGATTCTGAATTTCGTAAACCTTGCAGTGATTTTCATAAGCATGCCATTATTATTAGTTAAATCCTCGTACAAGATACTAATTTCAAAAGTTGGAACTCAGAATATTTTTTAGTCGCTACCAGACACTAAATGTAGATAAAATTTCGCTTGAATTTCACATATACAAAAATTTCCGTAAATTATGAAAAGTATCTCATGTAATTACTATTTTATGTGAGACAGATATCAGTATCATATACTACTTAGTAATCACGCTGAGTATAACCTTTGAGCGCTGATACAGAGTATGAGAATCATGGCGTAATCCAGGAGTTGCATTTGTTTTATTTGTCTTCACCCAACATATATCTTCACATCTGCGGAATCCCCACTAACAGAAAAAGGGACAAACGATGGTTAGCAGCATGAACTTTCTGAACAGTAATAACCAAAAGTGAAGCCAGATATACATACAGACCACAAGGGTCCAGACTGCATGCATTAAACAACTAAATTCCTAAGACATTGTTCTTTACCTTCTTTAGACATTGTCTGCCTTGCTCTAGCCCAACCCCATCACCAACCCAAAGAAAGATAAACGAAGGAGTGTCTGCAATTGCCTGTGAATCAAACATAAATAAGACATAACGAGAAACCGTGAATCTCAAAGCGATTCAAATGATAGAAAGAAAAGATGGTCAACATTTGCACAGACAAGTACAAAAGACAAGCAACTAACTATTGTGTAAGAAAAGATCCCCGAGTGAATCACTTCACATATTACAGACGAACATTAACAAACAAAGAGAAAAGGAAATACCTCAATCTTCAAATTCATTATTTCTTCAAAAGTCCAATATTCCATAAGGTCAGTAACACCTGGAGCTCGATGAACATACTCCTCCCAAGGTGGATCTACGAGAATGACATCAAATTTGGTTCCAAAGAACTCAGGGGAAAGTACCTGATCTCGAAGGTCACACTTATAATACATTGGAGGAGAAGCAGATTTTGAAACAATCTCATCCTTCCTCTGTATAAGTTCCCGGAGCTTTGGATAGTCCTCCACAACACTGGTGAGCTCTAGCTCCCTAATAAAATTCTGTGGTCGCACGCCAGTGTCCACGAAATTTTGTGAGTAATCATTTTGCTCTCCTCTAGAAGGGGCTTTGCCAGGTGGCCCATTCATTCGAGGAGGGACCCATCCTCCAGATGCTTTGTCTTGCGGCTGTCCACGACCAACTGGAATGCCTGCATTAAAATTTGGAGTAGACATGCTAGCAGGTATTCCTCGTCCAGACCCTGATGGACCAAAAACAAATGTACCGCTAGGCGAATTTGCTATATTAGGGGAAATTCTAGGTCCCAGTGGCCCAGGGGGAACAGGTGGAAGACCAGGTGGCATACCAAGGACATTCATCTCTACACCGCGAGCACCAGGCCATACAATAGGAGGTTGAAACGACGGAATAAAAACTCCAGGAGACATAGGAGGACCTGGTGCAGGAGACATGGTTGGAGTTAGAGATTGCATTGGCCCAGGAGGAGGCAATCCTAAAGGTCCAAAAGATGATCCAACCAATGGTATAGGAATGCCTGTTGGTTGACTTTCTCTTCCAGTTGGTCTACCCCTTCCTACTCTTCCCATTCTGTTTCCCCTAACTGCTTGAGAAGCAGTCCTTCCATGGGAACCAGACTCCTGATTTCCATGTACAAGTATAGGTCCACCGCTAGAACTTTGGCCACCCACTCCACGATTAGACGGAACACCTTTCTGACCTCTAAATTTATCTGCCTGAAAGTCACTGTCGTCCCTCCATGAATGCTGATCCTGCATTTGCGAACCACCATCTCCAAAACTCTCTTTTGTATCTTCACCAGGTTGTCCAGATCCATGTGTGTTTCTCGCCCTCTCCTCCCTCGAGTAGGCAAGCTCTTCAACTTCAGGAGCCGGTGCTGCATCAGATTGTTGAATGGCATCACTATTTCTCACAGAGTTGGATCTAGAATCCTCTTTTCCATAATCGAATGGTTTGGTTTGGATCTCAATCACATCATAATTCTCATTTGATATTCCATACTTGGATGACGTTTTCACAGCTTCGGTCCTGCTTCCATCTTTTCTACCACCCAAACGACCAAGAGGCCTCTCAACATCAATCCTGTCACGACCTCGCCTCGGCAATTCCCAGTCTCTACTGTTATCATAGCTTGTCTCATCCCTTGTTTCTATGTCTTGCCTTCTCTTCCAAGTGTCACGATCTCTGTTTCTGTCAGCCCAATTATCATCTCTCCCTTTGGATCTTTCATCCCAGGAGCCATCTTTTCCCTGTTCTTTCCTCCTAAAACTATTGCTTCTCTCGTATTCCATCTCATAATTATCAGACTCATATTGACGCCTTCCAATCTTCTCAGGGGTCCTCGCCCTATTGGAGCTCTCTATATCTCTCTTACTTTTATCTCTCATCAACATCCCCACGTCTTCTTCTGCGTTTGAGTATCTTTCAGAGCCATCATCTCGAGATGAATTTCTTGGCTGCCTATAATCCTCAGATCTCTCTTTACTTGATCTATCATCCCGGTGCAAATTTCCCTTGTTGTCTTCCTCAAGAGCTTCAGACCTTCCTCTCTTGCTCCTTTCTGAATCGACTCTTCTCTCCTCTCTGTCATGAGACTTGATATCTTTCTCGTTCGTTAGCTCCATATCCCTGAGTTTGATATCAGTTGATTCAAGCTCTAGAGTGCTGTTTCTGGCTCTTGCAGTTTCACTTGCAAATGTAGGATCAGAAGTCTTGCCACTTTTTAAATCAAAAGTTTCCACATATTCATCAGCTTTACCAGCATTATCAGGCTCATCCCATCTCCTACGAGAATATCTTTCACGAGCAGTATCCCTTCTCTCTGAATATTTGGAATCTCTATCCAGCACCTTCTTCTCCACATCAACATCACGTTCCGAATGCTTTGAAGTTGATTTTTTTCTCTCGCTGTCTTCAGCTCGACTATAGCCTCTATTCTCGGAGTTCTCCCCACCTTCGAATTTATTTTCTGCTTCTCCATCTTGATACCAAGTACACAGCTTGTCCAATGTATTCTCTTCTGATTTATGCTTACCCTGTTTGTAGCCAGATTCTTTTCTAGCATCACCGTCATCCAGATCACTGTCAGCCCTGCCAACCCTCTTTCGGCTTTCATGCCTGTCTGATAAACTTCTTTTTCGGCCACTAACATCCAAACCATCAGCTGGTTCACCAGTCCCAGTTTTCTTAGACTTGCTTGAACCCTGCTTTCTCACATCATCACCACCCCAGTAATCATCATCCCTCACAATATCAATATTCACCTCTACATCCTCCTCAACATCTGGTTTCGCGCTACTCATGGCAAAGTAGATCTTCAAAAACTGATCTCTTCACTTATACCAAATGATTATACGTAAAAGTGATCAATTTCATACACCGCACCCTGAATATTTACAAGAAAACAAATAGATCAGAAAACACCCACATCTTTCCCAATAAAAAAAAAGACCTTTAATTAGACAAATACAAACATAAATCAACAACATTAAGTCTTAAGCCCCCAAAAGCCATATAACAACGACAAATAACGAAATAGCATATATTCAAGTATTAGAAGGCATTGCAATCAAACTAGCCATGAAACCTACCGGGGGGCGCTTATACAGTCTACCATCAATACAAAGTTGAGATTGCATAAACGCGTAGCCACGTGCGCTTAATTACCTCCAGTAAAACAACATCCAGCTTACTACACTAGCAACTACAACTAACTGTTCCTCAGTACATAAACCTCAATACCGGAACCCCGATTATTCAATCGGGTAAGTAAACATAAGCAATCAGCTAATGAAATCCGTCAACTCTATTCCATCATAACTTCCGATTATCGGATTCGTGCTGAATTTCGTTTCTTAATTACTGTTTTTGGGATTAAAGGTAATTAGGTCGATCCCGGAATTGATAGAAATTGGCTCGATTGAATTCAACTCTAAACAGAAATTCAGAGCGACGCCGTATTGGAAGTTGAAAGAGTTCAAGTAAATGTGCAAATTTGAGACTTACCGGAAGCAATTGACGGCGGCGAAGGAGCGTCGGCGTTACGGCGGAGCGTTTGACGATGTACAGACGAAGGAGGAAAGCGGGTCTGGAGTGAATTGAATTGTACCCGGATTCTTCTTTAGGTCAGTTTAATTTTGACCTAAATTGAAGATAAAAATATTTTATTGTTTATTTTTGTTTTGATGAATTCTATTTGTAATTGTTGTTTAATTTGTTGTGAAATTAATAAAATTAAAAAAAAGACAATGTGCTCATTATTATCCATTTCATGTTCGTTGTTGTTTTTAAGAATTTTTTCAAATTACCTAATTTTATGTTAAATTATTTTTGTGTGAAAAATAAATTGGTGAAAAGTTAAAAGTTGGCTTGAGAGACCAAAATGCCCTAAATTTCGAATTTAACTTTACTACTCACTTTTATTTATAATATATATATATATAATTTTCAAAAACAACACATATACCTATATCAATATGGCTATCTCTCTTAAATTTGTAATTTTATTTTCATTTTTTATTAATTCAATATTTTTGAATGTTTAAAATATAGAAATTAAGGATATGTATTTTCTTGAAACAAAAATAGTGTTGTAAACGTTTTTTCCGAAGCAAACTTTTTCCTTCCGAGTGAACTGCACCTCTTTATATAAAGGAATAAAATGTTATTTTTTAGATCATAGAAAAGTATATGGCTAATTTATTTCTCACAATGGGTGGATAATATGCCAATTTAGCATAACAAAGGAATATCTGTGACTATCGAGTCCCTTCGTCTACCGTAACTGTTATACGATCCAAGGGAGGAGAGGATCAGACATGTTAGGGAGTGGTGGCCAATGCCCTCGTCGTGTCGTATCTCATTCATAAACATGAGTTGATTCTAAACAAACTATTAATGAACTATAAATGTAAAAATACAAAGATTGAGATACAAAATTACAGAAGGTTAGCACGTCAGAACGACGTCATCGGGCACCAATTATCAATAGATTTCTCTGACAATTATAAAAGAGACTCCATCATTACCCAGATAGAATACAATCCATTGTATATGCTTGTTGCCATCATTTTTGCTTGCATTTTAGCCACTTAGTCACGATGAAGATTTGGTACAACCTACACCCACTTGATGGGGCCACCCTCTAACTTGTAACAGAAGCTCCCCTGGGCTATAGAAAGAAGATCTTCTCCTTCCACGTCTTGACGAGTGAATGATGCCATAAATAATGTCCTCCAATGAATGTATATATGAACGCAATAACCCCTTCTTGTGGAGAAAGCGGAGGCACCACGACATCTTGTAGTGGGTGAGCAGCGCCCAGACTATGACCTTAACTCTATCACCAACCATCGGGAGGAGCGCGAGTAGTGCTCGTGCTGGGTTTGATTTCACACTTGAACAACAAAGAGCAGTTCGACCAACGCCCGATGATGTGTACGAGAAACCTGAAGAATAAGACACAGCGCGACTAGCGCTTGAACGCATGAGAAGCACAGCTAGCATTTGACCAAGCGTGGCGAGGGCATACACGTAATATGTTATAAACAATTGAGTGCCGAGTGTAGAATAAATCCTAGGGTAACACGAAATTCTTTAAAAGGGGGAGTCAAGCAAAGCCTTTGTGGAGCAACGTGAAATCAAGGTATCATGAAGAGAGAGTTCGAAAGAAACACAACATCCCTTCATCTTCCATAATCGTAGTTTCGGTCTTAGCTTCATAGAGTCAAGAGTTGCGACGAAGAAGGCCAAGCCAGGGAAATCTGAAAATTAAGAGCATCGATGTTTCACCGGATCCAGTAGTTCTTCTAATCTTGTTCTTTAATTACATTATTCTTTACGTATATTATTACTTGACCGTACACGTGGAAACACGTAGCGTAGCATATATCTACATACATCATGTCTCCTACATGCTCACCACTCATCAATGAGGATGCGAAAATGGATCCTTTGGCTATAAAAAACAAGGGATAAAGACATCAAGCCCACCAATCTATTACCACTTTTGTGCGTTAACCCTCAACAAATTTAGTAAGCACTTTGGTCCCTAAACTTAGGGGTGTCTGTTCGATTTTCCCAGTGGTGTTTTTCGGCGAAAAAAATACCGAAATATTCCATTTTGATGTTGTCACGTGCAATGTCATGTGAGGGCTCAAGGGCATTTTTGACCGGTCACTTTTATTTTCTTTAACCTTTAAACAAAAACAAAAAAAAATCTTAGGGGGTAAAACGCACAACACATATTCCACACTCAGACAAATTCTCTGAAAAATAAATTAGGTAGGGGTGTTCGCTGTAGGATTTTGGCAGGTTGTCATATGAAAAGACGTCATACCCAACACTTGCGATTCACCAATTTTTCCAACCGGGTGGGTAGATATATTTTGAAGACCATGCGGGTTGCGGGTTAGGCGGGCGTGGGCGGTTGGCGGGCGGATTGGCGGATTATGTTATTTATCCAATCACCAAAAAAAAAACTTCCATATTTTAAAACACATAATTTATATGCCGCAATGATCATATATTATTTTAGAGAATGTCCTCTCTTTCTTTTTTCATGTTTTTTCTTTCGTATGTTTATACTATTTACAAGTTCAATTTATGCATTATTATTATCGAGTTTCAACTATATGTATGTAAGAGTTAAAAAAAAAAAACTATATGTATGTAAAGTCTTTCCTTAATACGCATTAAATTAACAAATCTTCACCCCTTAGATGAACTAGAGTGTTGTGTAGTTATCTCTATTATTTTACTAGTACACACTTACTTACTTTTTTTATTGAAGTGTTTAGAGAAATGAAGTAATATATATACATTTTTTTTTCATATGCGGGTGGGAGGATGGCGGGCGGGTATACGTCTCAACCCGCAACCCACCCACTCAAGGGCGAGTTGCCATCTTTTTTAACCGTTGCACAAGTTGTTTATAATAAAAACATGCGAGTGATGGTTTGTGCGGGTTGGGTTTAGGCGGGTCGGACGGGTGAGCGAGTTTATGAACACCCCTAAAATTAGGATTCATCGTCACTTTTTTCGTCTAAATCGCACAAAATACATCTGATTTTCTTGCAACCCGCTACAGATTGATACTATCACACTTGAGTACATCAATTAACGATCACGTCCACGGCTAAGTCTCTTTTGATTCGGCGCTTGGTAGTGGGTTAGGATTTTGTTGGGTTTTGGGAAAACACTTTCTAGTGTTTAATCCGAATAATGGGTTAGAAATTGCACACCCACATATTACGGAAGGGCAAAAAGATGCCAAACTATAGTATATTTCAAACCCTGGTTTTTATTTTTTAGTTTGTTTATCCTTTGTTCGGATCTGATAGTGTCCTTTTCGTGTAAAGTGTGCTTTTTAAAGGATTATGTGTATTTGTGGACCATTTTGTTGACCTGGAATTGTAGAAACGCTATATGATAATTTAAAGTTTCAAATTCTTAAGAATATTTTGAGTTTTAGGACCACTTTGTGGACCCAAGTGTGTTGCAACCGTATATGAATGTGTGAAGTATGTTTTTTTAGCTTTTGGTTGGATTTGGACCACTTTGTGGACCATCTTGTTGTCACTGAATCCAATAGTTGTTTCTCTAACCATGTGCACCCTTATCAGACAGTTCTGTGGTCCTTTTTTTAAAAAGAAAAATTTATTGTGCTGCATGTTAGGGTTATCAGTGGATGATAATATATGATAAAATTTTGGTTCATACTATACAATATTCATTGATACTTTATTATATTCCATTGATTTTTCTTTAGATTTATTACATTCATTGATACTTTATTCTGAAAAGATTAACTTTTGTCTACATATTCATGTACATGTACCTTTACAATAGTATATTTTATTTGTCTACAAGTGAATGATTATACACTTTCTTGTTATATTGTGTAACCCTAACCATAATCCTTCTCTTTCTTTTGATACTGCAACCATTGACTCCAATGACTACACAATAAGATTTCACTATTTTGGGAAATCGGACAACACGAGTGGAGTAACTATGTATATGGGTGGGAATATTACTCCTTTTGATTGGTGCATTCTAGATGAGATGAGCATGATTGAGTTGAAGGCCATGGGTGATGAGGTTGGTTTCAAGTCAATTGCTACTTTATTGTTGCTAGTGGAGGATATATTGATTCATTGGATAAGGTGGATTACTTGATGGATGATAAAGATGCAGCAAATATGGGTTAGTATATGAATAATTATAAGTTTGTTGGAGCGTGCCATTGGGGGTGAGGAGATACCAAATGAAGTGACAAGGAATGTTGAATCAAAAGTTCCTGAATGCACTGGTGGAGGGTTAAGACGTGATAAAATGGGATATGATGGAGTAAATGGTGAAGGTGAATATGTTAATAATATTGGTGATGCAAGCCCCTCTCGTGTTGATTCAGATCATGGTAGTAAGGGTGATAATTTTGAGGCAGGTCCATCTGAAGTTGGTTCAGGTTCTGGTAGTAAGGGTGATACTTTTGAGGCAGGCCCATCTGGAGTTGATTCAAGGTTTGGAAGTACGAGTGATGAATTTGAGGCAGGGCCATTTGGTGTGGGTGACTATGATGATGATGATTAGGATCCAGTAGAGCAGAACTTTGAGACATAATATATGATAGGGAAGAGATAGACTCAGATGATGATCAATCAGTTGATACTGACTCTGCGTTGTCTGAAGCCATAATTGATAGTGATAATGATGTGATAGGTGATGAACGAGTGTGTGAGGACATTGGGGTGGTTGGTGAATCTGAAGTTCATTGGGCTGGTATAGCCATACCCAGGGAAGTTATTAAGTTTTTATTTTTATTTTTTTAAGCCTGCAGAAAAGTTTTAATCTCAATACAAATCTAACTTACAAATGGGAACGAATGTCAAACAACTCAATCAAAAAAAAAAGCGTACATCAGCGACGTGTAATAGGAATATGCAATTCTATGAGAAACATAAGAAAGAAATCTGGACATCTTTCCACAAAAAGGACATTTCCCAACAGATTTTTCCAGGGTCTTGTTTTCTACTTGTTACTTCTCCTGCTTCAGCAGTCTCCATACCTTAAATATCAAAATCATTAGAAACTTGAACCATGTCGTCGGTGGGAGGATTGGGAAGGGAAGGAGTGGTGGGCTGAACCTCGTTCGCCGTTGGACCTAAGAAGTTTTGATAAAATGCATAACATTCGCCGAGGAAGACCGCCCCTATGACGGATGCAATTATCTTGAGAGCGTGAATAAACTTGCGGAAGGAGAAACGTAGACCACCACCATCTAGGTTAGGTTTCTGAGTCTGATTCACTTTCTGCTTCGGCTTATGTTTTCCAGGAGGAGGACTCACCGGAGGACCCATGTGATTTTATTTTGGTTTTGGAGGGGGGTGACTGACTTTAAGCCTTTGTTTCAATTTTTTAAGAATCTTTTGAATTTTTGGACCACTTTGTGGACCCAAATGTGTTGCAATCGTATATGAATGTGTGAAATATATTTTTTTAGCTTTTGGTTGGATTTTGGACCACTTTATGGATAGGCTGAAAACAAGAAAAGTTGGATAGAAGTTTCTTGATGATTGAAAGGAGTAAACCAGTTGACCGAGCCTAATTCTAATTGTTTTGTTCCGAAGACCAATGAGGTATATATACAAAAAGGTAAGCTCAATGAATGGCTCGGGTCAATCTAATCTAACAGTGCTAAGCTAAGGTTTTACAATCTTCCAAAAATAAAATAATTGTGCCCAATCCTAGTAATGTTCTAGACAATTTTATAAATATTTTATACAAGGAAGTCTCTAAAATCGCGATATGATGGAGCCCAAGTTTTGTGATAGTTTTGGAGTGGTCCCAAAACCCTGTTATTTTGTTCGTCCAGCCCCTGTGAGAGACGTTGATGCGTGCAGTGCGAGTGTCGTCTGGTCGGCGTGCGTGTCCTGCGCGTGTCGTTGGCTCGATGATACAGTCACCGTGCGCCAGATCGGAGGGAAAGTGGTCGCTCGTGAGATTTGCTATCTCAGAAGAAATGCAAGCCCCATGTATGTAATATAGGATTAAAAAAACAAAGAAAATAGTATGAACCTCATTTTCGTGTTTCTGATATGCGCTTACTTTTTTAAGGGGTGGTTTGCTTATATATAACATATACAATATTTTGGTCACTTTCACATGTCATGTGGGAATTATTGCTAACATTTCTTACTTAGAAATGTTTAACCATACAAACTACATATTGATATAAAATACATTTTCTTCACACAAAATATTTATTTAAAATTAGTGTATAAATTAACAAATATATATATATATATATATATAAATGTTGTATAGATATAAGAGATGTGTGGAATATATACAATTACTGTTTATATGTATGTATGTGATGTTATTCATAAAAATGTAATATATATATAATATAACTTATATGTGTATAAGGTAAATCCATGGATTAAAAATTCGCGCCGTTTCGTACGAAACGGCCAAATTATTTCGATTTTCAAGTTGATGGAAATGATTCGTAGATTAATTTTCGAAACATAAATCATTTCTTTAAAATTTGTGTTGTCCTTTTATTTTGTCGATAACTGAGATGCTGTAACTGACATTATGTTTAGTTGCTTTTTGTTTTTTGTGTTTGTGAAATAAATGCTTTTAACCTTTTGACTTTTAATTAGCATGTGTGTGGAATTATTAATTTTTTGATGTTATTACACTTTAAAAACTATTGTAATTTCTTCTTTTTCAATGAAATATGCTTAAATGTCCATAAATATGGTAATTTTCTTTATATACATTTTTTGTAGTTCTTTTATTGATACGTTTACATATTATTTCTTAATTTTCATTGTAGGATATAAATCAATTTAAGTATTAATAATATCTAATTTGTGTTAAGCATGCATATTTATTTTCTGGTGTTTTAATACTAAACTAAGATTTTAGAAATTATCTTACTAACAAAATTTCCTTGCAATAATCACTTTTCACTAAGCTAATAAAAGCTTGTGGACTTTGAATTGATTTTTTTTGATTGAGTTTAACTTTTATCAAATTATTTTATATATATTTTGTTTCTTTAAGGTACTATTTACGAAATATTATCGAAATGTTTCCGAAATTTTTCGAAAAGTTTCCAATATTTGATCCACCAGCTTTCGTTTGATTTTAAAATTCAAAATTCAGCTTTTAAATTCGGACCACTCAGAAAGTGCCACGCCATTACATGCCCCTTCTTTGGCTTTGCCACTGACTAAATCCATGGATTAAAAATTCGCGCCGTTTCGTACGAAACGGCCAAATTATTTCGATTTTCAAGTTGATGGAAATGATTCGTAGATTAATTTTCGAAACATAAATTATTTCTTTAAAATTTGTGTTGTCCTTTTATTTTGTCGATAACTGAGATGCTGTAACTGACATTAGGTTTAGTTGCTTTTTGTTTTTTGTGTTTGTGAAATAAATGCTTTTAACCTTTTGACTTTTAATTAGCATGTGTGTGGAATTATTAATTTTTTGATGTTATTACACTTTAAAAACTATTGTACTTTCTTCTTTTTCAATGAAATATGCTTAAATGTCCATAAATATGGTAATTTTCTTTATATACATTTTTTGTAGTTCTTTTATTGATACGTTTACATATTATTTCTTAATTTTCATTGTAGGATATAAATCAATTTAAGTATTAATAATATCTAATTTGTGTTAAGCATGCATATTTATTTTCTGGTGTTTTAATACTAAACTAAGATTTTAGAAATTATCTTACTAACAAAATTTCCTTGCAATAATCACTTTTCACTAAGCTAATAAAAGCTTGTAGACTTTGAATTGATTTTTTTTTTATTGAGTTTAACTTTTATCAAATTATTTTATATATATTTTGTTTCTTTAAGGTACTATTTACGAAATATTATCGAAATGTTTCTAAAATTTTTCGAAAAGTTTCCAATATTTGATCCACCAGCTTTCCTTTGATTTTAAAATTCAAAATTCAGCTTTTAAATTCGGACCACTCAGAAAGTGCCACGCCATTTTACCTTACCAGCTTGGTTTTACCATAGTTAACCATGTATTCGTTGATCAAAAAAAAAAAAAGGTTGCACGCTGACTCTGTAGTCTACTCTGCACCACTTTTCTCTCTCCCACTTTCAATGCAAAAAAATGCTTCTTCCCTCCTAAAATTGATGAGACAACATTTCACTTTGAAAAACTAATCTTTCTACACAAAGCTGCTCTCCCCATGGCAATGTAAAATGGGCCACACCTGTAAGGTTATGTTTAGCTACAATAGTTAATCATAAATTGATTTGGTAATTTATGTTGAATATTTCAAAAAGCTAATTTCTACGAGTTCTATATATTTTCATGTTTGTCAAATTGCGTATAACACTACAAGATTTGGGGTGCATCTACAACCGCCTCCCCCCCAACCGCCCGGGCGATCGCCATTAACCGCGACCGCGGCACGACCGCGGCGCGACCGCCAGGCGGTCGCCACTTCTCCAGGCCACACAACCGCTAGGCCGTCGCTTCGTACCATGGCGATCGCCCGAGCTGTTGCTAATACTGGTTATCTACAACCGCCCGACAGTTGCAGATAACATTCAAACTTGATTTTTTTTATATTTCTGATGATTCGTTGTGGCATATTGTTTGATCAATTGAAAATTACCCTAATGATAGTTAAAACAAGACAAATTATAAGGTTTCATTGCAAAATCAAACTTCGAACAACATTAAGAACTAAGTATGATGATTAGTTGTTGCATAATATATAGGTGTATCGTTGATAACTCGCATAATCACATCTAATCTACTATTTTACTAGCTCAATTACTAGTTTTGTAGTTATTTACTACTACTATTCACATGTAATAATGATATTTGAGTTCAATAAACACAAACACATCAAGATACTTCTAAAAAATCACTAATTTTGAATATGGATGTTAAAGGGCTTCTCGCAACCACCAGGAGGTCGCCATGGCTTCTCGCAACCGTTGGGCGATCGCTAAATCACATGGCAACCGCCTGGGTGGTTGCTGATACTAGATATCTGCAACTGTCCGGCGGTTACACATAATATTCGAACTTGGATTTTTTATATTTCGGATGATTCGTTGTGGCGTGATTTTTGATCAATTGAAAATTACCCTAATGATAGTTAAAACAAGCTAAATTATAAGATTTCATTGCAAAATCAAGCCTGGGGACAACATTAAGGATTAAATATGATGATTAGTTGTTGAACATAATATATAGGTGTATCGTTGATAACTCGCCTAATCACATCTAATCTACTATTTTACTAGCTCAATTACTAGTTTTGTAGTTATTTAATACTACTATTCACATGTAATAATGATATTTGAGTTCAATAAATACAAACACATCAAGATACTTCCCAAAAATCACTAATTTCGAATATGGATGTTATCCGCAACCGTCGGGCGATTGCAGATAAGGGCTTCTCGCAACCGCTGGGTGATCGCCATGGCTTCTCGCAACTGCTGGGCGGTCGACAGGGCTTCTTGCAACCGCTGGGCGGTCGCTAAAACCCATGGCAACCGCATGAGCAGTTGCTGATACTAGATATCTGCAACCGCCCGACGGTTGCAGATAACATTCAAACTTGATTTTTTTTTTATATTTCGGATGATTCGTTGTGGTGTGTTGTTTTATCAATTGAAACTTACCCTAATGATAGTTAAAGCAAGTCAAATTATAAGGTTTCATTGCAAAATCAAGCTTGAGGACAACATTAAGGACTAAGTATGATGATTATTTGTTGAACATAATATATAGGTGTATCGTTGAAAACTTGCCTAATCACATATAATCTACTATTTTACTAGCTCAATTACTAGTTTTGTAGTTACTTACTACTACTATTCACATGTAATAATGATATTTGAGTTCAATAAACACAATCACATCAAGATACTTCTAAAAAAAACATTAATTTCAAATATAGATGTTATATGCAACCGTCAGGCGGTTGTAGATAACCAGTTCTTGCAATCGCTGGGCGGTCGCCAGGGCTTCTCGCAACCGTTGGACGGTCGCTAAGTCACATGATGACTACCTGGGCGGTTGCTGATACTAGATGTCTGCAATCGCCCAACGGTTGCAAGTAACATTCAAACTTTAATTTTTTAAATTTCGGATGATTTGTTGTGGCGTGTTGTTTGATCAATTGAAAATTACCCTAATTAAAGTTAAAACAAGACAAATTATAAGGTTTCATTGCAAAATCAAGCTTGTGGACAACATTAAGGACTAAATATGATGATTAGTTGTTGACCATAATATATAGGTGTATCGTTGATAACTCGCATAATCACATCTAATCTACTATTTTACTAGCTCAATTACTAGTTTTGTAGTTATTTACTACTACAATTCACATGTAATAATGATATTTGAGTTCAATAAACACAAACATATCAAGATACTTCCCAAAAATCACTAATTTCGGATATGCGGCGGTTGCAGATAACCAGTTCAAGCAACCGTTAGGCGGTCGCCAGGGCTTCTCGCAACCACTGGGCGGTCGCTAAGTCAAATGGCGACCGTCTGGGCGGTTGCTGATACTAGATATCTGCAACCGCCCGACGGTTGCAAATAATATTCATGTTTGCCATTTATGACATTAATTCACAGTTAATAATGATATTTGTTGTCTTAAAAAACATAAACAAACTCATCAAGATACTTGCCAAAAATCACTAATTTTAAACATGAATATTATTCGCAGTCGCTGGGCGGTTGCGAGAATCCCACCGTTGCAACCGCCTAACGGTTGCGATACCTATTGTGGAAACCGCTCGGACGGTCGCCATAGTATCTAGCAACCGCTCGGCGGTTGCTAATTCCGCTAAAATTGGCGGAATTCGGGGGGAAATTCAAATTTTCACGAAAATTAAAAGATTTCACCCCAAATCTTATATATACCCACCATTCTTCACTCTAATTTTTCATTCACAAATATTACACTCTCCAAAAATACTCAACATTCTTCTTCTTAAGTCAAATTCCGTTTACTTTTTCAATTCTGGCTGACTTTGCTTTCTTTGTACCATTCTGTCATCGATTCCAATCCACAAAACCCAAATATTTTCTTTTATATCCAAAACAAAACACCAAACACTTTTTTTATCTCCAAAACAAAACACCAAACATTTTTTTTCATCTGTAAAACAAAACACCAAACACTTTCTTTTCTTTTATATCTCCAAAATAAAAAACTAAACACGTTGTTTCATCTCCAAAACAAAATCCCCCAACACTTTATTTTCTTTTATATCTCCAACAAAAAACTCAAACACTTTCTTTTATTTTATATCTCAAACAAAAAACCCAAACAATTTTTTTTTATCTTCAAAACAAAACTCCAAACACTTATTTCTCTTCTTTTCTTTTTGTTTCACTTCTTTTCTTTTTGTTACACCATACTAACTTCAACAAAAAAACAATAATATTCCACAAATTTTCTGGAATATTATTGTTTTTTTATTTTGATGAATATTATCTGCAACAACCGGGCAGTTACGAACATCATGAATTCACAACCGCCTCGGCGGTCGCCACATCCCTATGAAGACTGCAACCGCCGAGCGGTTGCGAACATCATGAATTCGCAACCGCTTGGCGGTTGCGAGATCCTTATGGACATGGCGACCACCGAGCGGTCGCCACTTCCCTATGAACGTGGCAACCGCCGAGTGGTCGCCACCTCTCTATGGACGTGGCGAAAGCCTGGCGGTCGCCAAGGGGTATTTGCGACCGCTTGGCGATCGCAGACTACCCACAACGAGGGGTATCTGCGACTGCCTCGGCGATCGCCCGGGCGGTCGCAAATACCCCTCGGGTGACCGCCCATGGCCCATCTGCAACCACTCGGCGGTTGCAGATGGCCCTGTATTCTTGTAGTGTAATGTCGGAC
Source organism: Linaria vulgaris (assembly GCA_948329865.1). NCBI lineage: Eukaryota > Viridiplantae > Streptophyta > Magnoliopsida > Lamiales > Plantaginaceae > Linaria > Linaria vulgaris. The sequence goes on from OX415252.1 coordinate 103,752,281, forward strand.
AAGCTCTGTATAATTTATTAGAATGATAGGGAGTGGATAGAACAACCTCTATGTTTGTTAATTGCATTCAACAAGCTCTGTATAATTTATTAGAATGATAGGGAGTGGATAGAACAACCTCTATGTTTGTTAATTGCATTCAATGTCATAGTTCATTAGAGTAATTACGCCTCTGTTCTCTTGAATTGTATAGGATATGAGTAAGGTTACCACCAACATGAAAACATGAAAAATGATAAAGACTAACCCACAAATATTCTTCAAAATTAGAAGTAATGGAAACAGGTAATTCAATTCAAGAAGTTTATTCATAATGCTTGAGTCTTCAAAGTGAATCCCTGTGATGAGTTACTTCAAGTGAATGCTAATAGAATATTTGATATTCAGTTCTTTTAATTGCATAAAGATGTATTCGAAAGGTTCATTATATTATGTATAAAAATGTAAATAGTAACTGTCAGTATGTATATTTATATAATACTTATCCATAATTATCATATATATTAACTGTAATTTAAATAGAATGGGAGTTCTTTAATTATCCACTTAAAGTAACTCAGAGATTCACTTTGAAGGCTCATGGTTATGAATATACTTCTTGAATTGACATACCTGTTTCTATAACTCGTCACCGAATTTGATGGTTGTATGTGTAGTTATTCTTAATTATAAAAAATGTGAACTGAAGCATACTTAGTTTAACACAATTAAAGAAGTTACATTTGCCTATTCCGTTAAGACTTCAATTTACAACATCTATACTATTATATAAAGAAAGCCACGTTGAGACCAAAATTTTGATTTTTTTTTACCCCTTTACACACTATGCAAGTTTATTATTAGTCGGATATAACTGTAATTTACTTTACCTTAATTATTATTTAAATCTTTTCATTAAAGAAAATAATTATTAAATAATCTCTTACATAAAAAAAAGGTTAGGATATGTGGATTTTCTATCCATATTTAAATTAAAATCTTTAACATATTTACTTAAAAATTAAAAGAAGTGATTAATTATTCGGGGACTGCGTGCCAACGTTTCTAGTACATATAAATACAACACATGACTAACCTCTGTTTTTTTTTTATTTCTCACTGGTGTCCGCTTATGCGACTAATCCAGTTGAGCACTATCGGGCCCTTTTTTGAGGAGGCGGTTCTCCCAATGATGTTTTTGACATCCACAAGACTCGAACCCAAGACCCTGCTTAAGTGAACTCAAGTCCCTTATCACTTGAGTCAACAACCGTTGGTGACTAACCTCTGTTACTAAGTATCATATAAGTAATATTAATATTTATTTTACTTTATTTCAGGATATTACTTATAAATGGAAGGAACTTAAGAGAGAGATGAAAGTGATGGAAGCCCGAAGATACTATTTCTAGAACACAGATGGAGTTTACAAACTTAACAATCGATCAAATGGAATCACAACTGGCAATTGGCCCACCGATGAAGAATGAAAATGTTGCATATGAAATTTGCCTACCCCTAGCTCACTACAATTACATTTGGCCACACCGCAACCTAGCCTCCCTAGACTACCTTATGGCGCTCTCAAGTGCTTCCTTGAATTAAATTTTTGGTTGGTTGTGGGGCCACGAGGCTTTGGCGACTCACGAGTTCTTCCAACGCAAACATGTGTCGGTATTAGATCTTTGCCCCCGTGCCAATCGGCCACAGAAAACACGACACACCTTTTCGTTGAATGACCCTCTTCTCGGAAGTTCTTCACGCCTTCCCCCACTTAACACCCCCCACCGGGGATCATTATCATCCCCCACCTGACTCCCATACCCCACTCGCCAACTACCATCATAGGGTGTTGGGCCCTATGGCGAGCCGAAATGAACTTCTCTTTTCGACGGCGACCCATTCACCGTCTTCTCCGCCCTCGAAGCCCCCCGAAGTTTACTACCTTCCTATGCAATGCCCCCCATCAAACTTAACTGTGACGGTTCGGCCTTGCGTGATTTTGAAGGTATAGCAGTTGGTGCTTTCTCAGAAGCAACGTGATGCAACACCTGCCATGTAGGTGAACTCTTGGCTATTCGCTAGGGAGTACTATTTGCCTTACAACTTTCGATTACTGCTCTCATTATTTAGACTGATTCAAATTATTTTTTAGGCAGATTGGCCCAACTATAGGGCCCTTTGGCCTCGACAGAGACACATGCCATACTCCCATGAGATATGGAGTTTGGGAGAGTGTTTTGACACCCGATTCATTTCGTGCACATATAGAGACGCAAACAGATTCGTAGATGGGCTAGCACGCATGGGATCGAGTTGGGCCTACATGGACTGCCCAACTGCAGCCACCCTTTTGTGCAGCTTGGTCGAGCTGTCCGACCCACTCGGTGAATTTTTGCGTGTGTAATTTGTCTTGTACGTATACACAATTGTTCCGCCAACCTTGACCCCGCGACCCTATATACATTACGTTGACTCGGCCCTAGTTTTGATATATATGTACATATATATATATATATATATATATATATATATATATACATACTAGAAACTTTGACACACGCGAGGACCGTGCGGAAACTATATAAATTATCAAAGAAATTTTAATGTAACACATGCTTTAATATAGTTTATAAAATTGATGCAAATAATAAGAAAATTAAGCCCACATTAAAAATCACGTAAGAATTAGATTTGCTAAATATGTGGAGGGATTTTAGTAGTGGTGGTAGTTACTTATTTTAAATCTTTATTTTCTAATTGTTGAAAAGTCAAAGAAGAGGTACTTTTGAAAACTCAAAATTTGGTATCCATATTGTCATTTTGTTAGTAGGAGTGCTTTGCTTTTAATATAGTAACTAGCAATTTGACACACGCGGAGACCGCGTGCAAAGATTTTTTAGGTGTAAAAAAAATTGTTTTACTCTATAATTTAGTAATGCCGAATTTCTATAATTTTTGTTAATAAAATTTAATCAATTAAACATAATAATAGAAATCTTTTGTGATTGATATTTATAATAAATTAGTTTTTATTTCCTTCAAACACTTTACATGCTTTGGTTATGTGACAAACTTATGTATTTAACTTGTTAGACAATTCTGAATATTTGATCCTTCACGTATAACTCGGTAACATAATTGTTACTCAAATAACATACGTGTTGCTTAAACACTGATATATTGACCAGAAAAGAAAAGAAAAGAAAAACTAAAGAACGCACTTAGAGCGCACGTCAAATGTTTTGAAAAAAATATTTTAATTTAGTTATATGAGTGACATTGTGTAACCAATAATTCTATCAAGAAAATTTCTTATTTACACGAAATAACTACCCCATCACTCCATTATCACGGTGTATTGGTTGAAATAATCGACTCATTGTATCACCTCATCATACACTGGTTGTTGCACCAAATAGTTTTAAAATTCTCCAAAAAAAAACATAAAAGGATTAAAGAAATGCTGCACCAAATAATTCAAAAATGTTCAAAAAAACATAAAAAGGATTACAGAAAGGGAAAGTGATATTGCCATTTAATTTGTCTACTAAACCAGTAAATATAAATTTCAATAGGGGCTTAATGTGCAGTTACACAAAAGTTGAATTAATTAAGTCAGGAAACTGAAACATAACCAAAAACATAGTGAATATGTAAATATATTAATTAGTGCTACGTAATTAAGAAAATTAAAAAATAGACAACAGTCAAAATAGAAACGTATAAATTAATTTGCTACAACTATCTATAATTTGCAAAGGATTACATGTGTATATTTCCTTTCTTATTATGATAGCGCTTTTCTTTTCCAACAGACATCATATGTGTCGAGGCTTAATGGACCAAAAAGTAATTAAACCAACCGATTCATATTACATAGCTAAAAAAATAAACAATCAAAATACTGCGCAAAGAAGTTTTTTACTAAATCTATTGATAAGGTGGTGTTGCTACAAAAATGGAAAAACTTCCCTTACTCAAACAAAGATAATCACACTGACGTCACCTGCAGATAAGAAATAAATATTGTTCATATTATGAAAGGCGTTAGAAATTAAAAGACCCGTATTGAAATAATCTTTTAAATTGCCTAACGAGTTGAAAACAGAAGTAAGACTAAAACACATAATCTAGGTCCAAAAATTCTTTTAATAATTCCACACCCTCGTCTTATAATGAAAAGGAAAAATTACTACGTACAAAACTTCATCAATATTCAGAATGCAATTTGACAATGAATTGTACAAATCACAACTCATCACTATAAAGTAAGTATATTTACCATAATTTAATTGCATCCCATGTGTGGCAATCCCATATCCATACTGAAACAGAAACTAAATCTGCAAAAAAAATAAATTAAAACAAATTATTATTAGAATCCAAAAGGAAAACAAAAAGAGCAGAGAGGTGGTTAGCGTGACTGCATGCACAAAAAAATTGAAACGAAACATTTGTACGACAAACTATGAGGTTAAGATGATAAAACTAAAAAACATAAACAAACATGCAGTTATATAGGGATTTATGTACGCTTAATTAGGAGAAAAATTTTAAATTTGAAAAAATACAGGGCAACATGGGAAGTGGGCGGATAAGAGTAAAATTTATGTACGTGCAATTAGAAGAAAAACAAGAAATTTGAATTTGAAAAGAGGCCGGTTAATCTTTGCACGTTCCTGGTTTTCTCATTTTATGTAGGGCTAGTGCAGATTTCTCGGTGGTTAAAATAAGATCATGACCTTTTAGTCCTTGTTTTTTTTTCTTTGAGGGCAAATTGAAATATGAGTATTTTAGAAAATTTAAAAATTGGTATAGTAACTACTACCCTTTTCTTTTGTGAGTGTGGGAGCTCTTTTCTTAAATATGTTCCTTGTTAAAAAAAATAATAATTCAGGAATTTCAGTTAATTAGGAACGTAAGCCAAGACGTGGAATGGTGGTTGTCTGTTTATATATTTTTGAATGATGGCTCATGGCTGTCTATTATTATATTAAAACGGCGGATTAGCAATTACTAACATAAACAAATTAAATCATAAAATAAACAAATTCAACCAGAAAAGGACCTCACTAAATACTTCCAAACTCCCATACCTTAATTTACTCGAGTCTTGCCACCTAAAAAGCAGAACAAGAACACAAAAAAGTCTCTGCTGTAAATTGTAATTCAACACCCCCGTGCGCACCACCACCTCCACCACCACCACTTTATATGCTGCTCACAACCCTTTTCTCTCCTCTCTCCGTTTCTTCCGATGCTTTTCTCCCTCTGTAAACCCAAGAAAAACAAGATGGTAACCAAACCCACAACCCCCAAATCACAACCACCACCACCATCATCATCAACAACAAAATCCCATAATAAAGATTCAACCTTTGACACAAATTCTCACAATTTCATCATGCCCAGTACAGCTTCCACCTCCAGCTTCTACAAAGACTCCTCCCATTCCTCCCTTTCAAGCCGCACCTCCCTCTCCAGCCTCCGCGACTCGATCATCCCCGAACAGTCCCACCTATACGATTTCCAAGAAATCTGCGCTGCAACCCGCAATTTCCTCCTCAAGCCCCACTCCTCCTCCTCCTCCTCCACCGCCTGGCGCTGCACCCTCCGCCGCCAACCGGTCATCATCATCCAACGGAGGTTCAGGCGACAAATGAACACCGCCCAGCTGGTCGAACGCCTCTCGGTAATCTGTAAGAGCCATCATTCTAGTTTGGTGCAGTTAAAGGGTGCTTCTGTGTCTGGTAGTTATTTGTATTTGGTGTATGAGTATGTTCAAGGTGCTAGTCTTGCTGATTGTTTGAGGAATGATAAGAATCCTAGTTTTACTGTTTTGTCAAATTGGATGTCGAGGATTAAGGTTGCGTATGATCTCGCTCATGGGTTGGATTACGTTCATCATTCGACGGGGTTGGGGTTTGAGTTTGTGCACAATCATGTGAAGAGTAGTAGCGTGATCGTGGCGGAACCATTGCTAAATGCCAAGATTTGTCATTTTGGTACTTCTGAGCTTTGCGGGGAGGTTGTGAGTTACGGGGTGGAGTTTAAGGAGCTTAAGAGGTCGTGTAGTAAGATAAAGAAGTTTGAGGGGACTAGAGGGTACATGGCGCCGGAGTTTCAGAGAAGTGGGGTCGCGACGCAAGAATGTGATGTTTATGCGTTTGGTGTCGTGATTTTGGAGCTTTTGTCGGGGATGGAGGCGTTGGCGTATAGGGTTAATGAGGAGAGCGGAGGTTATGTTAGGATATCGGTGGTGGACACAGCAAGGGAGGCGGTAGGTGGGGATGGAGGAGGAGGAGTTAGGCAGTGGATGGACAAGAGGTTGAGAGACTCTTATCCGGTGGAGGTGGCGGAGAAATTGGCGCGTTTGGCATTGGATTGTGTGGAGGATGATCCGGAAAGCCGGCCGGATATGGGTAAAGTGGTGGTTCGGATTTCACAGATGTTCTTGGAATCGCAGAAGTGGTCGGATAAAATGGGTTTGATTACTGACTTTACAATGTCTCTTGCTGGAAGGTGACACCCCTCTTGGATATTCTCCTTTCGGATTCTCCGTATATATACCCGGTATAGTTATAAAACTGACTATGAATTAAAATGCCATTATTGTTTTATATGAAGTTGTCAATTTTTTCCCCGAGATAATGTAATAAAATGTAGAGGTTGCTTAGTTTGAAGCAACAATTTAATGATAAATATGGGAAATGCCTTAGTTGTTGTACTATGTGTAAGATCAGATAAATGGTAATTAGGTTTGTTGTTCCATAGTCCATTGACAAGTCATAACCTTTGCATGTAGTGTTTACTAGAGTGAAAACTGAAGGCCCTTTTAGTACACCGTATTAACTTGGTTGTGTTGGGGACAAGTGCTGACAAGTGAAACATTTTAGGACTTAAAAACATGCTGAATTATATCAGAGGAACAAGCTGAGGAAAGCCAATTCAAGATTTAATGCCCGAATCTCCTATATATACTTCTCTAGTTGGTGAATGATCATAACATTGGAGAATGAGGATTCGGTTATATTAGGTTTTCGTAGTGGAGAAACTTATACTAACATGTGTTATTCCAATTCACCATGAAGCTATTTCCAAATTCTATGAATAAGAAGAAACGGTAGCCATATGAAATGTGCATTTGGCCTTACTGTGGAATACGTAAGGTTATAACTGTATCAGAAATCAGGATTTTTAGCTCTTCATTTTATGTGATACACATTCTGTTGCTATATATCAAATTGGATTTTCGATTGTCCTAGTTTCGAGTATTTCTTATTAGAAGTTAGTAGTTTAATTTTTTCAGTACATTTTCCTCTAAAACAATTTGAGTTGATACTTCTCCGGGACAATTCTCTTGTTGCTTCAAAAATCTAACCATGTATCGGGCTCTTTGCACATATTCGAGGACTGCTGGTTTGTTGTTGTGATGTTGACAACCAACTCCGCAAAAGTTGGGGGTGAAAAACAAGTTATATTTTTCCTCGTCTATTTCTTTTCTTGATGGTTCTGTATAATATAATTGGTGATTGCACACTTATTTAGTGCATGAATTCTCATTCTCTCATGTGATGTAATAGAAGACTGTAAATTAGCCCTGAAATGGCGAAGTCTCTAAAAAATGTTGCTGATGTTTGAGCAGACAATCATTCAAAATCTGCACATTTGAAGGATTCTAATTCATAACAAATGTTCAAACCAGCAATCTTTTTATAATAGATTCTCATGCTTTCATTGCTTAATAACCATAATTATATGTTCTAGTTGTAATCTGACGTAGTACGATGATGATTAATGTGGAATGTCAATAGCATTAGAAGGCAATACGATTGGGGCATGTAAGGAAGGACCAGCACTTTCACGTCCTTACTATTTTTTTTCATTAATAACATGTAATGACTACAATGCTTTTGTTTGACTGTATCTTCTCAGGTTTAAGTAACATATTATTTTTAAGAGAAGGGAGTAAGATGTCACTTCTCATAATTAAGTTTCAAGCTCAACCGGCTTTTGGGCATGCAATGAGTTACACTTGTGTAATAACAACGTATTTTGCAACACACAAATATAAACCTAATAAATCTAACATTGTAAAATAACTTTTTACAACTTAATAAATCTAACATTTGTTATTTTTTAAAAATCATTATTATTTTTTTGATAATATTTGATATTGATTCTTCAGCTTGGGGTTTCTTGACCCACAAAGTTGCCTCCCTTCCGATTCCAACTCGACTACCTTGTTTAGAATCTCTTGCTTCTTGGTCTCGACTCTTTTCGCCACTTGGGCGAGCTCCTCGCAACGCTTCTCTTGCTCCTCACAAGATGACCTCCACCCTTAATCCCTCCACTCAAGCGTCCCAACGGAAGTCCCTTAGCTGCAAATTGCGCGGATCGACCTTAAGCATTTTAAGACGAGCCTCCAAAAATGCGACCCGCTCAACCGCTTGATCGTATAATGCCCAGACCTCTTTTAGCACCGGGGACACATATGCAAACCACCCAAACATGAAAAAGGGTAGAAAGAAACAAATAAAGAAAAGTCGGCAACCCTTACTATTTCTGTTGCAGAACTGGAGTGCTCACGAACTTCGGCCACACTTCGTCAAACTCGACAGTCCCCCCGCTCTTGAGCCACTAGCAACCCACTCCTCCATCTCCTCCACCAGGGACTGAGGAGCTGGAGCAAAAATATTCGGAATGATTGGAAAGGCCTCACTCTGAATTAAAGGCCGTCTTCCCTCCTTGTCATGCTGTGGGACCACGCCTTCTGAGACCCTCGACTCATCACGACACAAATCTTGCACCTCTTCCGAAGGAAGTTGAATCTGTTCGACTGATGACCCTCCTTCATCAAACAAGATTGCCCTTCTCACATGCATTTCTAGTAGCCGATCCGCATCAGTCGCCTCCAAAGCTCGAGCTAAAGGATTCTCGCTCCCCTGGACAATGTTGGCAAAGACTTCTGACATGTCCTCTTCAGGAATGCCACCACTACTATGGGTGTTGTTGTCAGGTAACCTTCAAGGAATGTCAGCAAGAGATAAGAGCGGAGCCCTCCTCTTCACCTCCCTCTTTTCGTCCGGCTCGCTTGCCTCCCTCGAGAAAAGACCTTCCTCGTTGGACGCAGTAGCACCCTTCCCCTCCTCGGTACAACAGATAGACATCTTGCGGGTATCACAACAACCTTGTGCCTCCAACCTCTTAACGTCTATACAAACACCTAAGTGAAATTCTTCGTCAAAACTTGATATGATCGCACCAAAAAGAGGGGGAGGGGGGTGTTACGCAGAGGGAAAATACAAAACCACAACAACAATAGATACACACGTATAATCGAAATCAATGAATAAAAATCAGCACACAAGACACAATTTGTTTACCCAGTTCGTCAACAGACTATCTCTGGGGGCGATCCAAGCCAAGATCTCCACTATTATGATGATGAGTGATTACAAATAAGATACAACATATGTCTCTCAACAGATTAAGAACAATCTCTCACAATGTTTCTCAATCTCACAAGTGTATTCTCTCTTATTTTAATCTTTCACTCTCATCTCTTATGGTGGCGACAAGGCCACACATCGGAGGCTACAAGATTACATCTTGACTCTATTCTTCTCACCTAAAATTTCATGACCTAAAGGCCTTTAAATAGCTGCTAGAGCGCGTCCTAGGGCATGAGACAAAGATGGGTGAAGCTGGCCAAAAACTGTGGCGCGCAATCTGGCGCGCGATCGATACCACAACACAACTCTTGTAGCCCGAGTCTCTGGAAATACTCCGCAAGTAGCGCCACTCATGCACGATCAGACTCTGTAGTGCCTCACCCGAGTTTCACGTCTTGATCTTTGAGGCTCCACAATCCTAATAATCTCCTACTTGGAGACTAAACCACTTAGACTGCACCCACGAATCAAGACCTCCATCACTTTCATCAATGCCATCATCATGAACCATCATCTTCATTGCCAATCCATCAAGCTCTGAAATCACCAATTCTCGAACTTCTTCAAGCTTCAAGATCCGTTGAAGCAAAGCATAACTTCAACACCGCTAAGGCAACAACCTTAGTCAGCAAATCTTCAAACTTCCACTATAGCTTGAGTCCTTGCTTATGTGACAATGTTAACATCATCACAAATTTGCATCACTTTCACCAAAACGATTGATGCCATCATGGTGGACCTTCACACCGCCAAGATCGATGCCATTTTAGGTAACATTGATCTCGTACAAAGTTCTCTCCTTGAACCCACGAGCACAACACCACGCGCCTTATGATTATCTCCCGAACACCCAGGCCAAAGGATAAATTATTACCTTCATCATCCAGCGACTCCACATAAATAAAGTTTCTATTGAAAACTGGAATATGCTTCAATCCACACAACAACCATACAAGTTACCGCATTTGAATTCTCTAACATCTCCCACTGTTGCTTTAGAATCCAAAATCAACAACACCAGTGGACTGCATACACATGAGACTAGTGCACCACTAGTCTCCAACTCGAGCTGCATTCCCTGACTTTGAAACTTCCTCTTTCTTCTTTGGTGTTCTACAGTGCTTCCCGTAGTGACCAAAACTTCAACAACTCCCACTCACAGGAAACTCTTGCCCATTGACTTCGATTTGCCTTCATCTCCCGTACAATAGAATTAGAGCTAGTAACTTTACCATCAAAATCACTACCCATCATGTTCAATATGACTTTACCTACACGTAAGCCAACATCAGCACCCTCCACGATTGTCTCATCAACTTGAAATGCCTCATTTCGCATCAGAGACAAACGAACGTTACTCATTGCCTTTCTGTCTACCAAAACCAATCTGCATCTAACGTAACCGTCGGTTTAACCGTTAGATATCTCCACAAATCATTACGAGATTGGTAACTCCCGATATGCAATCTCTAAAACCTATAATCCGACCGTCGAACTTCTCGATCAACAATTCTTTTTGTTCAGCATACAACTCCAATAGAATCATATCGCCCCAGGTTCTGATACCACTTGTTGCACAATGAAAAAATACAAAACCACAACAAGAACAGAGAAACACACACAATTAAAAGCAATAAATAACAATCAACACACAAGTCACAATTTGTTTACCCAGTTCGTCAATAAACTACCTCTGGGGGCGATCCAAGCTAGGAGCTCCACTATGATAATGATGAGTGATTACAGATAAGATACAACACATGTCTCTCAATAGATCAAGAACAATCTCTCACAATCTCACAAGTGTATTCTCTCTTATTTTAATCTCTCCCTCTCATCTCTCAGGGTAGCCACAAGGCCACACATCGGAGGCTACAAGTTACATTTTGCCTTTATTATTCTCACCTTAGATTTCACGACCTAAAGGCTTTTAAATAGCTGCTAAAACACGTCCTAGGGCATCAAACGAAGATTGGCCAAAGCTGGGACAAAACCTGTGGCGAGCGATGCGCGAATAGCGCGCCAAGCGCATGATTAATACCACAATGCAACTCTTGTGGAGCCAGCCTCTGGAAATACTTCGCACGTAGCGCCACTTAGGCGCGATCAGACTCCCTAGCACCTCACCTTGGTTTCACGTCTTGATCGTTCAGGCTCCACAGTCCTAACATGAGGGTCTGAGGGGGGGGGGGGGGGTGGGTGGGAGAAGGAGAGAAAGAAGAAATCAAAGAGTAGATATTGTAACACTTAGAAGCAGTGCTGGAGTCAATTCGAGGAAGATTCCAAATACCCTTACTCACGGGCGTCATACCACTCATTCTGTAAAAGACCGCAAACGTCTTGTCATCTAGGATCTTGGCCGCGCTAAATCGTGTGAAAAAACCCTTCTTTAGTCATTTCTTGAGCCAAGGCGTCCAAGCCCTTCCCGTCCTGATTAGCCGGTTTCTTTGCCAAGAAAATTTAACCTTTCAGGTGGTCCTTTAAGGACACACGTAGAAGTAACGAGTCTTCTAATACTCAAAGGATGAGGAAGTATTGTCCAACAATTGAAACTTGGGATTACGAGGAGTAAAGTTTTGAAAAAGAAAGCCCAAAGTCAACTAACTTACCCCGTAAATCATGAGAAAGCGCTTCGTGGAAAACACCGTCCCCTTCATTAGGCACATAAACAAGAAACAAGCCAATCAAATACACCATTGGGAGTGACCTGACTGAGAGATAACCCACAAGCCCAAAATACATCACAAAAGAAGAAAGGCATCAGCACCCGTAATCCTGCTCGAATCTGGGCCGCATAAATCATAACAAAACCATTGGGAGGATTATTGGCCCGCTTAGCTAGAAGGGGAATTCGAATTTCGACCCTCTAAGGATCCACCTCAATTTTATTCAAGCGAGAGAGTACATATGCCTCCATAACGGTGAAAGAAATACCCCCACCAGAATATGCTTTGGCTTAACCTCCTCTACCACGTTTCTCCTTCTCACTAAGGACCCACCACAACCCTCCACCCTCTATCAATGCTTGAAAGGCTAGTCCTAACAACCATAACAGCAAGGTCAGAAGAGACAGCCTCCACCTCCCTAACAACGGGGGCAACAAAAACATGGTAGGAGGAACGACCTGAAGATTTCAAAAAGAAAAATTGACAACAAGAAAAAGAGAAAATCCGTTAAAGAATCGCAGAGGAGAGATCGCTAAAGCAAGTTAAAATTTCAGAATGCAAGAGGAAACTTCAGCTAGATGAACCCCAAAATTTGGACTCGGATGACCTTATATAAGCAAAGTAATATTATCGTTGAAATCTGTAGTCCCTTAAAAAACCGTATGATGAGCGACACGTGGAGAAAACGATCGAATCCCCAACGATCACTAAAGTGAAAAAATCCAATAGATAAAAAGAATAAAGTAGCAATAACTTTTCTTCGTACTCCTTTGTACAAGCTAAACTGGGGGACTCCTGATGATATCAGCCAAATCTCTACACACCCTTGTATCCCTAAGAGGAATGGAAAGCGTCGAGCCACCACTAATTTACGAGGGCACACCCTCTACGTAAAAACAACCCACATCAGTTGACTTAGAGCCTTCACAAACCTTATCCAACGATGGAGATAAAGAAAAAAAATCATGACGAAGCACGATCGCCGTTCTAAGCTCAAATATCTGACACCCCTACACGTGTCCTCACTGCGACCCCCTGTACATCTGCTAATTTCCTATTAGCTGAAGCGTGTAACTTTTTTTTGCCTACAAAATGGAGCCTTACACTCTCTAATGATCAGGAAATAAATCAATTCCTAAAACAATATTAATAAAGGAATAAATGTTTTATGCTTTCTCATAAGCTTTCAAGTGCTTTTTCTCTCGTTCTATTTCCAGAAAGTGCATTCAACCTCTATATTCCCTCCTTTTTTTTGGATAAGGACATGTGTTCCAACCTCTTGATACTTTCTTCAACTAAGCACACATGAGGATCAGTATCATCAAATAGAATTTTTAGTACCTCGAATCTTCACAAGCTACAAGATCTTCATCTCTAAGAGATAGTGATAAGAGATTGTTATAGTGATTTAAGTACCTGATTTCTTATGCTTTTGTACAATCCTTGTGGAAATTTTACTTGTTTTGGTATTGTTTTATTGTTTTTGTAGTTTGAGTTGACTTGGAGCAAAATTGTGCTTATTTGGAGGATTTCAACACCTTTCAGTAGTAAGAGCAGTAGAGCCGCGATGCTACCAACCACGCTAGTAAAGAAACCAGAAAATAGAATATAGGGTGAGCAAGAGAAAGATCGTGGGAGAGCACTGGAGAAATAGAGAGGCGTGCGATCAGGATGAAAAATGGGCTGACATAAAAAAACCCTAAAACGGAGCCCAACGCGAAGAAAAATTATAAATAGGAGGCTACGTTTAGCAGCTAGGGTACCGTTTACAACAACTTTATAATTAATTACAAACGCTTACAAGAGCATTCTAGGGTTAGAAGAGCAAAAATTATACTGTTCGTAGCTCTACAATCATAATTGAAGGAGAAAGGTGAACAAGAGGAATCAACAATTAAAGTAGAGGAAGACAACGAGGAAATGAGGAGTTAATCTTTTCTTTTCCTTATTGAATAATCTATAACGAATTGTTGTGATTTGAATATAACTATGAGTAGCTAATCCTCTCAGTATCTGGTGGAGGATGTAGTTAATCTCATAAGGATGCATCTTGAAACTATGTTTGGATTATGTTTATTGATGAGTACATTTTGTTTAATTTGGTTGAAAGCATGATTATTTCATATACACCATTCATGATGAGCATGAGTAAAAAATATTGAGATAATTGTATGAGATTTATGAAAAAATGGTATGGTACATAGAAATTATGAATCTTAAGTGATTTACTTTATTTCTGTTTGTAGTGCCTGTGAATTTGAATTGTTGAGGAAATGAAATATGCCATCTTTTCTATATTTGAGTTTTATCCTTTCAAGCCCAAAACCTTTTATGAAGAAATATCAACTAAACTCCACCGAACCCTTTTGTATGAAGCCTTTTTTTATGAAACCTACTCATTTACCATGAGCGGAAAGAAAAACTTATATCTTACCTATTTCTAGAGATGGACCACTTGAAGGAGGGACAAGGTAGGAGCTCAAAACAAAAGCATGAGCTAAAAAGATATATTAACATAAAAGGAGGATGAATATAATAGAGAGAACAAATAACCCTTAATAAAACTTTAAGTTTGGGGGTGCGTCTCAAAAATCTATTAAGTATAGGGTGGATTTAATTCTTGCGCAAATGAAAATGCAAATGAAAAGATGCCCAAATTAGCCTAAAATGTGTAGCCAAATGAAAAAGGCACAAATAAGGGAGTAAAATGAAACATTATGAGTAGATCTACTATAGACATCTCTAGAGCTCATAAATATCTTTTCCATTTACATACTACACCCAAGGCTATCATTATAAGTTTACAAAGAAGAAAGCAAGAGAGGAGTAACCATATGTGAAATTTCTTGATCTTATGAGTTCTATATGAAAGTCTTGTATCCTATACTTGTGATACATGAGCACACCACCTTGCACGATGAATTTGTGACGACGACTCGATTAATCTTGGTGTGCAATGAATTGACATCCATGATTCTTATTATTTTGATTTCCAAACATAGGTGTCATTTTGAGACGAAAACTTGATTTGAGCATGTTGTTATTATCAGAATTTGAATTCTGTTGTTTAGAGTGTTGGTCGGGACGAGCTGATGTTTAAGTTTGGGGATAGTTGACAAGAGAATTATTATAGTGATTTAAGTACCTGATTTCTTAGGCTTTTATACAATCCTTGTGGCAATTACTTGTTTTAGTATTGTTTTATTGTTTTTGTAGTTTGAGTCTAGTTAGAGCAAAACGATGCTTATTTGGAGGATTTCAACATTTTTTAATAGTAAGGAGCAGTAGAGCCGCGACACTACCAACCACACCAGTAAAGAAACTTTAAAACAGAATAGAGGGCGAGAAAGAGCAAGATCGGGGGAGAACACTCGAGAGGCGCATCGTGCGTGTGGCGCGCGATCAGGAAGAAAAATGGACCGACGTTAAGAAACCCAAAAATGGAGCTCAGAGCGAAGAAAATTTATAATTAGGAGGCTACATTCAGCCGCTAGGGTACCGTTTACAAGAGATTTAGAATCAATTACAAATACTACACGAACATTTTAGGGTTAGAAGAGCATATATTATACCGTTCGTAGCACTACAATCATAGTTGAAGGAGAAAGGTGAACAAGAGAAATCAACAATTAGGAAGACAACTGGGAAATGAGGAGTTTAATCTTTTGTTTTCCTTGTTGAATAATCTGTGACGAATTATTGTGATTTGAATATGACTATGAGTAGCTAATCCTCTCAGTATCTGAGGGAGGATGTAGTTAATCTCATATGGATGCACCTTAAACCTATGTTTTGATTATGTTTATTGATGACTTTGTTTTGTTGGATAAACTAATGTGTGATGCTGTTTTACTCTGAATGTAGGCTTCTTATTTATAGTTTTCTTTGCTCCAGGCATCCTTCTAGGGTTTGTGTCGTTCAAACCCACTTTTCGAAAAGATGCCCGATCAAGGATCCGTGGTGCAATCACGTAACTACTGTGCGATCTGATTTTCCAGCGCTCTTCTTATTGCGCTGGTTTATGTCTCTTCTTCGTGATCCTCTTATGTTCATTCTTAAATCGCCCTATGCTCGGGTCTTTCTTCATTGAATCTCCCAATTTGTGTTTGACCCTTTGTATTCCAAAAGCGTCCATTTTTGTTCTTTTTAGCTTAGTTTCATCATGACTTCATAAAATCCTAAGAAAACACAAAACAACACGAACACAAGTAAATATGCTATCATAAGTAATCAAAAGTATAAGAAAATCGATACTTAAATCATGCTTAATAAACGCTTATCAAATACCCCCAAACTTAAACATTTGCTTGTCCTAAACCAAACTCACTTTTCACTCGATCTAAATTAGAATGCAGTTATCAACATGTCAACATGCATAAGCGTGAATTCTCAAAATGCAACCTATGGTCAAAACAATAGATAAGATGGAATAGACAAATGTAAGCACATCAAGTTTAATATGGTCATCGTCACATCCGTTTCATGTGCTCTAATAGCATGTGATATTGTTGTTCATACACAAGAGTTATCTTCATGTAACAAATTTATAAAAGCATAGCTCTTAACATATAATCATTGCACTTTCCCTCCTCACTCTTTTAGTACCTCCGACTCAAGTAGACTTCATATGTTGAGGATCGTAGGACTTTATAAGCTTATAATGTCAGGCTTGGGTATGGGCTATAATTGGAAAAAGTCATATATGAGTTCTAGAGATGTATGTAGTAAACTAATCATGTATTTCTCTTTCCTCTCTCGTTTGTGCCTTCTTCATTTATCCATACATTTTGGGCCTTTTTTTTTGGCACCGTTTTCATTTGCGCATGTATTCAAACCAACCTATACTTCATGATTTCGAGAGACACCCCCAACCTAAGAGTTTTTGCATTGTTATTTGTGTTCTCTATTATATTCATCCTCATTTGTTATTTAGATTTTTCATTACCTCTTATGCTTTTGTTTTGAGCTCTTACCTCATCCCTCCAACGATCCACTATATCCATCTCTAGAAATGGGTAAAGAGAAAACAACTTCTTAATTGAAACCGTGAATGAACTGGAGAAGAACTTCACCAGAAAGGAATGTCAACTGGAAAAGATGCAGATAAAACTTGAAGAAGCTGAAAGAACAATTGCCAAATGGAACTTAGGTATAAGTAAGCTGGATGAGGTACTTAGTGTTGGCAATGAAGGTACCACCGGTTTAGGATACCAAGAATGGTCAAGTAAGTCTGATATTGTTATTAGCGGTTTTGTAAAAGCCGATTTTGGTAAAACTGATGATAATTCTCATAAAACTAAGAAAATGACTTATATTTGCCAATATCCTATTAACCTCGTCATTTGAAACCGTATTGCTCTAAGTACAATATTTTTTGTGAGAAATACAAGTATGAAAACAATGATGTTGGGTCTGATGTTAGGTCAACATCGCAGACCTTTGATGTTGGCTCAACATTCAGGAACAACACCATTGAACAAAATAACAGTTTTAGAGAAAGTAGAATGTGGTCTCCTAGAATCAACATTATCTGTAATGTTGTTTTCTCTGCTACTCATACTCTTACTGGTGATTGGTATTTTGACAGTGGTTGTAAAGCCCCTAACCAAGCACCTTGCTCGGCTCGAAGCTCCACCGCTACAAAATTCATTAGAGAACACCTTGCTTCTCTTTTAAAAGATACAGCTAACCCAAAATAACATACATCAGAAGCTAATACCTAAAAGGTTGCACTTCACTATCTTTAGTTGTCAACAACCTTCCAGTGATACCTGGCTAAGCTGGTCTCATACAATGAACTCTTAGCATTTTACTTGAAATTCTGAAATAGAAACATAAAAATATCTTTATGAATAAAAAGGACTAAATGAGATGTAATGCATGGAAATTTTGAATAAAATATATTTTTGCAAAACACAATTGCATAAGAATGCTTTTCAAACAAGGTCACCTTTTCATGCCAAATCATAACATGTATTAGATCAATCATGCCAAAATTATGATTTTCTTATGACTCCCATTCGACTTATGCCTCCGTCAATAGCCGGGTGCGACCCGGGGAACGACGTGCCTATGTACATGTCAAAACTCTCATACAACACTAGAACATTTTGTCTAGACGCAGAATAAAGTTTTTCAAGCGGCGCTGTACGCTGGAGTCTGCAACTGATAGCCTAATGTTACCCAGGAGAACTTTCACGCATCCAAGCCAGGACCCAACAAGAACGACCAACTAGCTAGGTTGGCCTCAAGACTCAATCATGAGACAGATTCATGTATGATATTGGCATTTTATAAAATAGGAAGCATAATAAGTGGATTGGATATCCACCAATGCAATCTTACCAAAATTTAGCAATTCCACGAGATTTGGTACAAAAATCAAGCGATGTGTTCAAGAAATTGAGCATTCCCTAACAAACAAACTTTTCAAGACTTATTTTTGAATACATAGTGCATGCGTATTTCGCAAAATAAAAATTTTGATATATAATATGTATAATTTTTATTCCAGCGAGAAAATATATAATTTTAATATCACTGTATATCATAAGGTATCACACCTTAATCTTAACATCTATTTCCAATGGCTTCTACAAAATACCAAATTTCAAGCAACCAAAAATACTCTTAACAGTTCGGAGTAAGAAGCATCGACAACCTGAGGGACCCAAGGTTTTGGATAATCTCCGTTAGCTTAAGCACACCATCTGAGCGTGATACAAGCGTTGACTTTGGCCGTTACCTTCTATTCATCCCCTTCTCCTCTCCGCCATGTATATACGTGTGGGGCGATTTTGTGTTAAGAGAAGAGTGATAGTAGTCGTGCGGATAGATAAATGAAAAGCAGATGGACATCACTTTATATGTAGCCCCAATTTATGTAAGTCAGCCAAGTATTGCATGCTTCACTCCACGTGTAAGTGAAACATGCGGGATATATGCATGGAAATTATCTAAATTTATTTATGCGGTTATAATCAGTGATCCGCTTAAATGGAGGTGGCGTGTAAGACAAAACGATATTGATATAAGAAAATAGTTTTCTCTCTCAATTCATATATTTATGCAAATACACATGGCATTTGTTCCTTTTGGTGAATGGTACATTTGATAAATATGAATTATGATTCAATCATCAAGTTAATAAAGCTAATTAGGAGGTAACAAGGATTGAGTGACCAAATAGAATTAGTTATAGATATAACTTCAAGTTAATTTATGCAATTTACGAAGTTAATGGTACGTAATTTTATTTTCTTTTCTTCAAAAATAAGCATGCGACATTTTGAAATTATTATTTTTGACGGGACGTCATAATGATTGTTCTAGACATATGACATGTACCAAAACTAATCTCATGGAGTTTGTACCTTTGACTACTGGAACTGTCACATATGGTGGAGGCAGTAAAGGAAGGATAATAGGAAAGAGGGTTCTGAATGTTGATGGCTTTCCACATCTGAAGGATATACTATTGGTAGAAGGGTTGCGTGCTAATCTCATCATCATCAACCAACTCTGTGATGACAATTTAGTTGTTAAATTTGATAAGTACTACTTTGATGTGTTTGACAATAATGCTGATTGTGTTATGACAAGAAATAGATCAAAGGATAATTGCTACTTAGTGGATGAAGAAGCTCAATGCCTTCATGTCAAGGTGGATGTACCAATTGTATGGCACATGAGGTTTGGTCATGTTCACTATAGGAATCAGGAAAATATCATGAAACTAGAAGCTGTAAGCGGAATACCAAAACTAATCAGTCCAGGTAAACTAGTATGTGGTGACTGTCTACAAGGTAAGCAAATCAAAGCTACACATGCTCCAATACATGTTGAAGGTTAGATTTCTAGAACCTGTAAATGCTTTGAATTGTTGCACTTGGATCAACTGGGTCCTATTGAAGTTTGCAGCCTTGCTGGTAACAAATATGGCTATTTATTGTGGATGACGTTTCTAGGTACACTTGGGGTTAAGTTCTTGAGAGAAAAATTCGAGGCTGTAGAGACATTCAAGATACTAGGTGATAGTACAAAAATGCTCTAAAATGCATGTGTAATTAGGATTAGACTAGATCATGGTAGGGAATTTGAAAATAAAAATTTTGATGATCTGTGTGATTCTAGAGGCATCTCTCATGAATATTCTGCTCCTATCACTCCCCAACAAAATGGAGTTGATGAAAGGAAAAACAGAATTTTGCAAGAAATGGCTAGGATAATGTTAAATTCTAGAAACATAACTGAAAGACTTTGGGGTGAATCACTTAGTACTGCTTGCTATATTTCTAACTGAGTTTATCTAAGACCAGGTACAACCATGACTCCATATGAAATAATCAAGAAAATTAAACCTAATCTGAGTCATTTTCATGAGTTTAGTTGTGTGTGCTACATCTTGAAAGATAGACAACCATTAGGCCAATTTGAAGAAAGAGTGAGAAATGCATTTTTGTTTGATATTTTGTGAACATTAGTGCCTATAGAGTGTTTAATTTCAGGTTAAACACCATAAAATATTTAGTGAATATTGTGTTTGATAATGAGTATGATCTTGCAGGTACCAGTGTTGATCCACATGTTTTGCCTCTGATAAGAAATGTTGAGCCCGCATCATCAGCTGACACTGTGGACTCAACATTAGCTACTGGTCAAGAAGCAACTGTGGCAACAGATGTTGAGCTAACACTTGCTCACCCTGATGTTAGTGCAGCACCAGAGTACACATATTCTGACACAAAAGAATTTTTTGGTGAAAATGTGAGAAGAGACACACCTGCCAAAGAAGAATCACCCCCTTTCACAGGTTATAGTAGAACTCACTGAAAGAGTAAGAACTAGAAACAAAAAAAGTCAATTATAAATATATGGTTAAACTTAGTGTGTGCATGTCTTCTGTGTGTGACAATGTTTCTCGCTTTGTATCTGCTGTTGAACCTAAAAATGTGAATGAAGCACTAAAAGACTCACATTGGATAAATGCTATGCAAGAAGAACTCATGCAATTCACCAAAAAAAAAGTTTGGAATTTAGCTCATAGGCCCGCTAATGCAAATGTAATAGGAACTAAGTGGATTTTTAAAAATAAGAGTGAGGAAAATGGTGTAATTATATAGCAATAAGGCTAGACTAGTAGCTTAAGGGTATACACATGTAGAAGGAAATGATTTTGATGAAACTTTTGCTCCTGTTGCTAGAATTGTGTCTATTAGGCTGTTACTTGCTATAACATGTTGTCTTAAAATTAAATTATTTCAAATGGATGTTAAGGGAGCCTTCTTAAATGGTTATATTGACAAAGAAGCATATGTAAAGCAACCCAAAGGGTTCACTGATGCTTATCATCCTGACTATGTTTACAAACTTGAAAAAGCACTATATGGTTTGAAACAAGCTCCAAGAGCTTGGTTGAAAGGTTGATAGAGTTCCTACTATGTTTTGGTTTTTCTAGAGGTGAAAGTGATAAAATACTGTTCAGTATGAAAAATAACAAAGATGTTTGCATTGCTTAAATATATGTAATGAAATTATATTTGGATCTTCTAATCAGTCCACCCTACACAAATTTATGAGTACAATGACATGTACGTTTGAAATGAGCACGATAGGGGAGCTCACTTTCTTCATAGGATTACAAGTCAAACAGAAGAAAACTGGGATGTTTCTATTTCAGGAGAAATATGCTAGGAACTTGGTGAAGAGATTCGGTTTACTGGACTCTAAACCCAACAAAATACCTATGTCCACTAGCATGAAGATTGGGAAGGATGAAGCTGGAGAAGATGCTGACTCAACACTTTATAGATCCACGATAGGCAGTCTATTGTACTTATCAGCCACCAGACGTGACATTGTGTACTCAGTATGCGTGTGTGCCAGGTATCAATCAACACCAAATGTATCTCACTTAAATGCAGTAAAGAGAATTTTGAAATACATATCTGGAACTACTGATTTAGGAATATGGTATTCACATGATGCAAATACTAGTGGAGGTTGTTTTTATGTAGGAATTAATTTAGTTTATTGGTATAGTAAGAAACAGAAATGTGTTTCACTTTCAACTGCTGAATCTGAGTATGTTGCAGTTGGCAGCTGTGTTACCCAATTGATATGGTTAAAACATATGCTACATGATTATGTGATAACTAGTAATACTGTTTTGATGTTCTATGACAAACTCAGTGCTACAAGCATATCAAAAAATCATGTTTAACACTCCAAAACTAAACACATTGATATAAGACATAACTTCTTGAGAGACTTGGTTGGGGATACGACTATTATAATTGAACACATAGAAACAAACAACCAACTTGCTGATATTTTCACTAAACCATTATACAATGAGATATTTTTCAGTTTGAGGAAGGCTCTTGGTATGAGCGTGTTGTGAGCACATAGTACAAACATGTGTTGCCTTAACAACGCATGCTAACACTGGTGACTAATTGTGATGTACATAGACCGTTCTCTTGTTTTGGTTGGTTGGTCTTGTGTTCTTCTTATCTACTCATGTCTGTTAGTATGCATATATGAATCTTGTGAGTCCTACTAGTTTGTGAGTTTGCCTTGGATACTTTTCTCTTTACAAATGTTTTTTAAAAGGCTTAAACTAACTTTCTTTGCTTTGGGGTAGTATCTTAACTTAGAGAAGCTGGGGTACACAAAGCTGACTATTATCCTGCATTCAGATGTGTCCTATTCAGGTCTAAGATACACAAAAAATATGAAGAAGCTGAGGGGTACACAAAGTTGACAGCTATGTTGTATTTAGTTGTCTTATTTGTATTTGTTTCTTGTAGAATGGGCATAGGATAGTGAATTCTTATACTGGGATGTCTGGGGTCATGCACTACCTTTGATTCAGTATATTTGTTCACTTGGTGCTAAAACCTTCTTTATGATTGCTTAGTAAACAAGTATGTGTTAGGAAACTGGGGTGTTGGGTTCCTATACTGTCTGCATCCAGCCCTATGTACTTGCATGTGCATCTGCGTTGATTATGTTGATACTGGGTGTTATGGGTCCTGTTATTGCCTACAATTAAGGAATACATAATCCTTTCTTTGCCTAAAAGTTACTGCTTGAAAGTTTTATTTAAAAGCTAGTTCTAAATTTGTAAAGTAAAGACTTAGTATCCATGTCTGCTAACCAACTATGTTGAGACAACACACTACTCATGTATGTTGGCCAAACATTCATCTTTTTTTCTTATTATTGTTTTTCTTCTTTGTTTATTATCACGTGATGAGTGGTTATGGTCTTAAGGGGGAGTATATCTAATTATCATCAGATCATGATCTCATATGAAAGGCATATATTTTGGGTTGTTAGCTGCCAGTAACACAAAAGCCTGTTTCTCACCGTATAATAGAAGTTTAATTATCTCTTTGATGTTAACTTCTTTCATTATCTTGGTGTGTATCATGTTATCTAACTTCCCATTCCTCCACAGATCTAAGCTAAGCTATTGGTTTATGAATGGTTTCATCTAAATCTTGAGTTCCAGGTATCTTATCTCAGATTTTACTTGTGATTTTATGTGATAAAGACCATGGTAAGACCCATACCACACAAACACTTGCCTCAGTTCTAACACGATTTTGTATTAGGATGTTGTACCAACATTGCTCACTTCAGATGTTGCCTCAACATCTGCTTGTACACGGTGACTTATAAGTTATTTCATTAACTGCTCTGGTCACATGTCAAGGAAACACGATTGCACGTGTTGAATCCACTACGCGGGAATTACACACGTTCACAACATTTTCCTGCCATCGACTCTTAATTCATATAGTTGCAAACTTCATAATGATGAAGAAGTGTACAATTGCTAACCTTGCCAATGTTGCTACAACCATGTCATCTGATGCAGGCCCCGAAGAAGCACCTGCTAACACACCACTGTGGTTGCACCTGAACCACCCAAGAGAAAGGCTCATGTTAACTCCAGGAGGAATGTGAAATCAAAGAAAGGTGCATCCACCAATGCTGCTCCAACGCCTGCACTAGAATATGTTTTGCCAGCACATGAACTTGCAGATGCCAGCGCAACACATGATCTAAAGAATGTGAGTGGGACATTGGATTTGACCCACATCACTAAGGATGTTCCTCAAAACGACGAGCTGGTGAGCAAAATGCCAGTAGAACCTGAGGAGACACAACTACCTTCTCCACCTGCTGAAGTCGAGGGGGAGAAAGAAGCTGAAGAGGTTCAAGGGCAAGAAGAAGATACTGCCGTTGGTGAGGACGAGGAATCCTCTAAGGGGGAGGACTCTGATGATGAAGATGGGGATGAAGGTTCAGATGATGGAGAAGAGGACGATGAGGAGGAAGCAAGTGAGGATGATGAAGAAGCTGATGATCCAAACCAACTTCATGTTATGCCAACATCGACAAATCTGGATGTTGACCCAACACCTACAGACCAAGTTTTTATCCAACACCAGC
The DNA here is from genome assembly GCA_948329865.1 of Linaria vulgaris. Classification (NCBI taxonomy): domain Eukaryota; kingdom Viridiplantae; phylum Streptophyta; class Magnoliopsida; order Lamiales; family Plantaginaceae; genus Linaria; species Linaria vulgaris. Next base: position 103,776,849 of record OX415252.1, read on the forward strand.
AGATCAGGATGTCTACCCAACACTGGAGTCTGCAGAAGAGTCATAAGATGAGGTACCAGATACTTTTGAAGCCTATTTTCCCACCGAGCCATTCAATAGGTACTTCTTGACCAAATATATAAGTACTGTGATCTTATACGCGAGAGGAAACTCTAGGCTGAAAGAACCTTAGTCGTTGATGACTTTAAAAAGCATAAAGTTTTTGAATTTATTGAGCCTAGGATTATGTTGTATTCTCTTGTTGATATTGTCCCTTACCCTGAGGTGGTTGGAGAGTTTTACAGTAATCTTTCAAAATTTGTTGATGTAGAAGGGTCCCCCAAATATGGGGGAGTGTATGTAAGGGACTAGTTCTACAAAATTAGTCCTTCAGTTATTAAAAATGCTTGGAAGATGTCCAGGAGACAGGAGATAATTGAGGAAATTGATGACAGTGAAATGATGAGAGAATTGACTGGTGGAATCGTGAAGACTTGGAGGAAGAAACTAAATGTGACTGGGCTCACATCCTTCACTTCCATCTTGTGCAAGTTCGCCTCATACAACTGGATATCCTCCTCCAATTCCACAACTTTGACTCATGATATTGTGGTGGTGATTTTCAAACTGAGGAGAGTACTTCCAATGAACATTGGGGAGAGAATTTTCAAGACTATTACTAATGCTGAGAAAGAAGGCCTTTCTTCCATTTCCATCCTTGAGTTACAAGATTCCCAGTGACCAAGGATTCAAGAAAAGGGTGAGAATGAGATATTTGTTGAGAAGACAGGGAACTTGCCATCACAAATAACTACTTTGGAGGGAACATGATCAATGATCGGCCCTGGAAGGATCCTAATGCTTCTGGAGGAAGTGGAACACAAAAAGGGATCAAGGAGGCGCAAAGTTTCAACACTGCCTCAACAATTGAGGATGACTCTGCCCGTATAGTGCCCATTAGCTCCACAGAAGAAGATTGACTAGTGTGATAGGATGATTTCAAATAGGAAGATGAAGATAGCTGACAAGGAGGAGGAGCTCAAGGAGCTGGACTCAATCAAGAAGCACCTGTGGTGGTGCTTTCCTCACAAAGGGGGGGGGGGGGGGGGGGGGGGGGGGGAGAGTAGGCCAATTCTTGTTTCTTAAATGCTTTTTATGGTTTGAATAATTTTTGTTTTTTGGTATAGAGAGCATGTTCTCTGTTATGTTTTGAATTGGGAATGTATATGGATATTAACTCTGCACTCTTTCAAATTATTCTAGTTTAATGTCAGATCTGAGTGTTAGGCCAACACAGTTCTTAACCGTGTCTTCCCAACATTACATTTCCACATTCATCTCTTAAGGGGGAGCAAATTAGAATAAGTTGAGTTGGTTTATATTATGAAATACATGCACTTAAGGAGGTTTGGAGATTATCTAAGAAATCTGAGAACAGTCAAGTCATCTTGATCCCATCTACGAGAAGGGACGACCAAACTCTATAAGAAGACGTGTTCAACATCAAGCTAAATAACGAGACTAGAATACATGTTCTGATAGATTAGAAACATTCTTGTCAAAGTTATTTAGTTTTGCTTTTGCTGATTTTTATCACAAGAAGCTATAAACTCAATAGCTTGTAGTGAGTTAGTGTTAGGATTGAGTTCCTCTCAGCTGCATTTTGTAAGATTATTAAATTTATATTTAGTGATTATTTGGCCGCAAGGCTCGACAAGTCATATTCACATAACATGCATAAATTTCATTCTCTGTGTTTGTTCTATTCCGCTGCATTTACTCTTTAGTGAATGTTGGGACAACCTGGAACACAATCGGTGTTGGAACAATATTTCAATTTAACACAGTGTGTGAATCAAATATAGTACCAATCCCGATCCATACATTTACACATGCTTTATGCATAATTGATCTAACTGATAACATGGATTTTAGTACAATATATCTTTTAAGTCGTAGTGTTGAGTCGTATTAAGAATAACACCATACATCAATTATAAAACCTCACGGTCTGTATATTATAACACCATGCATCAATTATAACACAATGTTAAGTCGTAGTGTCGAGGAACATTGGACTCATTCGCCGGAGGACAAAAATTGCACAAACATCCATAGTATCGGAAAATTCCTATAACTAAACACAATAACGAACTAAAAGTGCAATGTGACACGTTAACAGACAACTTTTGCAATTCTTCCCCTCATCATCAACCATGTATTTCCCATTATGTTATAGCTCATCATATAAATAAACACACGTATATTCTTGATTATATTATTTGATATTTATGACGTCTACTGTTATTAACTGAATATATATGGGTAAATTTTATTTTTTGCCCGTTATTATATTTTCTAGTTGATTTTTGCCCTTTATTCTATCGGACGCAGAAAAATCCAGTAACTTACAAAAAATCAACACAAAATGCCAAACGGTCCTTCGAACGGGTCATCAAGTTTTTTTGCCTACGTGGCACTCCACCTATGATATCCACCAAGACTTAAATTAAGTGATGTGGCAGAGTTCATAATTATGAGCTGTTATCAGAACGTTGAGGTAATAACATTGAACATTAACACTAAATAATCTTCTCTATCTTTTACGTATACTATTGTTTTGCTTTATTCATATTTTAATGTAGTTCCACAGTTTTAGTGTTTATGACTTCTTGAGGATTAACACAATTCATTAAGAGAATCATTTTTTTCCCATAATTCACACCTTCGTAAAATAGAGCCGCACGAGTTTGAGTTAGAGAAGGAAAGATAAACCTAGAAGAATGCTACAAGGAACAGAGCTTTGAAGATATTTTCCAAGGATAAACTCGTATTAAAAAATGAGACTTTCTTATGATGAACTCGTGATGTTAAGTAAACCTTTCCTGATAAGACTGAAGCGAATAAAGAAGGTAACTTAGAAGATCTAGGAATCCTAATGGCATGCAATCTACAATGTGTACAACATGCCCTGAAAATTAAGACTCACCCATCAATATAAGGCATGACGTATATCAAGACTAACAACAAGACGATTGAGAAAAAGATTCCGACAAATTAGATTAATAGCATGGAGTTGTTTGTCTCGCTTTTCCGAGTTTTCAGACTAACGAATTGAGTCTAAACTCCTGTTTAGAATTCATGAGTTTGTCTGCTTGGTTGTGTTCGAATCATTCGTAGTGAGGAGCTTAGAATTAAGAGAACACCTTTTTGTAATGTCATTATTTCACATAAAATTATTTAGCTTTAGGCTCGGAAGATTATATAATCTCCTTAAAAATTATTTTATGTGTTGATGTGTTTTCGGTGCTATATTTTGTGATCAAGAGATAACAATTTCATCGCAACAGTACTTCCTAACATTGTATCAAGTCCCGATCCACAAACTTTCAGATTTATCACACCCTTATAGGAAATATGTATAGTTTATTATGAACTCGAGAATTAGCAGTTGATATGAATATGGCTTTTTCGACGAATTTCCCAACCATTGAACACATGTATGTCAATGTTTTTCCTCTTTTTGTTTTAAAGTACGGTTTAAATCCCATAAGAACGTTGTCATTTTGTTTTAATTTTTGTTTGGGGTCGTCGATTCCCTTGCAGAAATTCACAACTAGCCATGATCTTTTCTTAGTACTCAGGCAATCTGGTAAAGCTATACTAGAGTTATAATAAGGAGAAACAACATGTTCTATTAGTAACAAAAAAAGTACGGACATGTATGGGCGTCGCATGTTGCAACAGTTGTATGCATAACTTAAGATGCATTATTATTCAAATAGACGTGGAAATTCTTTCAGCTACTTGTATATAAAGCAACATTATTCAGCCCGAAACATAAAAGGCAGAAATCCAAGACTTGCTTTGACCAATATATCCATCGATCATGGAAACGACGGAATAGAACCTGAGAACGAAACAAATTATGCAAAAACAATTTTGTTAAGCCTCCGTATAATTAGATTAAAATAAATTACAAGAATAAAGTCCATTAATGACCTGAACATAGATCCCCCGGGGGAACGGTAACATTGCAGCGTTGTGCATAGGTTCTGAGACGAAGAAGAGTAGGCAGAGGTAAGACTACTCCGGATGTAAGCGAGCACAAACAGTTAAAGTCGAGGGATTCCATTTTGGTGCAGCAATGGAATGAAAAGGTTGCAGCATCAGCGCGAACAACGGCATTATAGGTACAACTTCCATCGGCGTAAGCAATGAACGGGTAGTTAGTCGAGAAACAGTTTTGCTGCGCCACAGCAGAATAGGTTAAAAGTATCGTCATGGAAAAATAAACCAATATGGCTACCGAGGATCCTTTCATTTTCAAATAGATGAAATGGCTGTGTGCGTCTTGGTGTGCTTGTTTTTAATGGCTTGCTGTGTGTATGTATGCAGATATTAGCTGCCTTTATATAGAGTTTAGAACTTTTTGTAATGTTATATATTTATTTGATTGGACATTTTATAATTTCTGCCCGATAACTTTCTCCAAATTCAAGTTTTGCCCTTTTTTAAACGGGCTCGAAAAATGCCCTGTAACTTTTTTTTTTTAATTAATTTCTGCCCGACGGGCTCAAAACTGGGCTTGGTCAGCCCAGTCAATTTTTATTTTATTTTTAATTAATAACTATATTTAATTTTAATTATATTTTGATCTAAATCATAAAGAAATTGTATAAAATCAAGTTTATTAAAAAAATTGTCTTAAAATGTTTACTAAATTTATATTACTAGTAAAAACTAAAAAATAAATTATATATATACTAGTAAATTAAAAATAAATTATATATTGATCTAAAAGTTGGGTATAGTTTCGTAAAAGAGGCTAAACGATGGGTATAGTTCGTATATTTATTAATCTTTTTAAGATAAACTTTTTTAATAAACTTGAATATATACATTTTTTTTTGATTTAGATCAATATATAATTTATTTTTAATTTACTAGTATATATATAATTTATTTTTTAGTTTTTACTAGTAATATAAATTTTGTAAACATTTTAAGACAATTTTTTTAATAAACTTGATTTTATACAATTTCTTTATGATTTAGATTAAAATATAATTAAAATTAAATATAGTTATTAATTAAAAATAAAAAAAATTTGACTGGGCTGACCAAGCCCAGTTTTGAGCCCGTCGGGCAGAAATTAATTAAAAAAAAAGTTACAGGGCATTTTTCGAGCCCGTTTAAAAAAAGAGCAAATTAAAACTTGAATTTTGGGTAAGTTAACGGGCATAAATTATAAAATGCCCTATTTGATTTAAGTAAGATTGCTTTTTAAGTTTGAACGGTGATAAGCTAAATGATTAGATAATTTTGGTACCTTTGGTGAGTCGTATTAAGAATTACACCATCCATCAATTATAAAACTTCACGACTCGTCGACCTGTACAAAAGTTCCTTTCCTTCTCGCTCGTTTCAAGCTAGGCCAAATATGATCTGCCTATTTCATTTTTTCATACTGAATATATTATTGACCGACTCATAACGTGGAGTTTAATTATTGTATATATATCTCTTAAGTCGTATTGTTGAGTCGTATCATGAATCACAGCATGCATCATGCCTGTATAAAATTCCTTTCCTTTTGTTTTCAAGCTAGGCCAAACATGTGATCTGCCTATTTTATTTTTCATACTAATTATATTTTTGAATGACTGATAACATGGTGTTTAGTATAATATATCTTTTAAGTCGTATTGTTGGGTAGTATTAAGATGCATCAATCACGAAACTCATGGCCTTTATAAAATCCATTTCCCTTCTTTTCAATCTACATTGATATAAGACATCATTTCTTGAGGGGATTATTCTACTAAATTCCCCAAACTATTCGTACTTTACGCAAACAAGGCCAGATCTTTGTTTTTAGATCGGGTGTGGTCTAAACTTTGGTAGTCTGTGCGAATTGCTCCATTTTCACTTTTTTTTGTGATTTTTTGACCAAAAACCACCGAAAAATTTATTTAAAGTTTGACTAAAAACTTCCACTCGATGAGACGGTTTCGATGGTGGTGACGGTGTTGCAAAATTCAAGTTATAAAAAAAAAGGGCAGCCCGGTGCACTAAAGCATCCCCGCAATGCGAGGGTCCGGGGAGGGGTCTCACCGCAATGGTGTATAAGGGGCAAGCCTTCCTCTGTCAAATTTGACAAGAGGCCGCTCCTAGTACTTGAACCCGTGACCTTTCAGTCACACATCAACACCTTAACCGGTGCGCCAAGGCTCCCCTCTGCAAAATTCAAGGTATAACACGGAAATTTTAATTTAAGTTCAATGCACTTAAATCAAAATTTCCATGTATTGACTTTGAATCGTGCGACACCGTCACCCCCATCGGAACCATCTCAACGAGAGGAAGGTTTTAGTCAAACGTTAAATAATTTTTTTGATGATTTTTGGTCGGAAAATTGCCAAAAATTAGAAAATGGGGTAATTCGCACAAACTACCAAAGTTTAGACTTCACTGGGTCTAAAAATAAAGATCTGACCCTGAGCCCATAAAATGGTCATAATTGAGGGGGTTTGATGGAATAATCCATTTTTTGACAGACTTGGTTGGGAATAAGACCATTATAATGGAACACATAGAAACAAACAACCAACTTACTGATATCTTCACTAAACCATTAGACAATGAAAGATTCTTCAGTTTGAGGAAGGCTCTTGGTATGAGCACGTTGTGAGCACACAGTACAAACATGTGTTACCTTAATAGAAACACCTTAATAGCAAAAACTAACACTGGTGACTGATTGTGATGTACATTGATTGTTCTCTTATTTTGGTTGGTTGGTCTTGTGTTCTTCTTATCTACTCATGTCTGTTAGTATGCACATATGAATCTTGTGAGTCCTACTAGTTTGTCAGTTTGCTTTGGATACTTTTCTCTGTACAAATGTTTCTTAAAAGGCTTAAACTAACTTTCTTTGCTTTGGGGTAGTATCTTAACTTAGAGAAGATGGAGTACACAAAGCTGACTGTTATGCTGCATTCAGACGTGTCCTATTCAGGTCTAAGATACACAAAAAATATGAAAAAGTTGGGGTACACAGAGTTGACAGCTATGCTGTATTTAGTTGTGTCTTATTTGTGTTTTTTTGCTTGCAGAATGGGCATAGGATAGTGAATTATTATACTGGGATGTCTGGGGTCATGCACTGCCTTTCATTAAATATATTTGTTCACTTGGTCCTAAATTTTTTTATGATTTCTCAATAAACCTATATGTGTTAGGAAACTGGGGTGTTGGGTTCATGTACTACGTGCATCCAGTCCTATGTACTTGCATGTGCATCTGCATTAATTATGTTGATATTGGGGTGTTATGGGTCCCGTTATTGCCTACATTTAGAGAATACATAATCATTTCTTTGCCTAAAATTTTACTGCTTGAAAGTTTTATTTAAATGCTAGTTCTAAAATTGTAACTCCGCCAGTGAGCTTTCACTGCATGTCCCAAGCCAGGATAAAGGAGGAGGGTTGTGGTAAACTTGTGACAGCCAACGTTAAAATCCCGTCACATCCTATGATATGAACCATACTATGAATTTCATTGGGGCGTTCCCTACTCAACGATTCGCTACATCGGACCCCTGGTGTAGTGATAAATAGGCAAGGGTTGTTAGGTCATCGCCCAGAAGCGACGCGCCACATCGACGTCCGAATGTGGTGTCAAATGAGCAAGGGTTCTCTCAGCTTCTAGGACGGGTGAGGGTAAAGAAGTTAGTCCAGGAACGACGATTTGCATCGTGGAATGTGGGGTCACTCACAGAAAGATTGGCCGAGCTAGCTGAGGCAATGTCTAGGAGGAGGATCAACATCTTGTGCGTGCAAGAGACCAAGTGGGTTGGTGAAAAGGCCAAAGTAGTAGACCCTTGGGGTTGTAAGCTTTGGTATACCGGGATAGAGAAGAATCGAAATGGTGTTGGGATCATCATAGATAAGCTTTGGCTCGAAGACGTGGTTGAGGTTAGATGGAAGGGCGACATGATCTTACTTGTCAAGTTGGTCATAGGCGAGGATATCTTGAATGTCATTAGTACCTATGCACCACAGATAGGACTAGACGAAGCTGTGAAACGCAAGTTTTGGGAAGATTTGGACGAGATGGTACAAAGGATCCCTAGTAGCGAGAAACTCTTCATTGGAGGTGACTTTAATGGTCATGTAGGATCTAGCCGTGATGGGTTCGAGGACATCCACGGTGGGTATAGCTTTGGGGATCGCAATGAGCCGGGAAACGCTATCTTAGACTTCGCCCTCTCCTATGATTTTCTTGTAGCAAATACTTGGTTTAAGAACAGAGAGTCTCATTTGGTCACTTATAGGAGTGGGTCAAATAAGAGCCAGATAGAAGTCGTTGCATAGATTGCAAGGTCATCCCCGGGGAAATTGTGGTCACACAGCATAGGGTTTTGGTGTTGGATATTAGACTGCGACAAGGAGTGAAGAGGAGTAGGCGCCGGTTGGAACCTAGAATTAAGTGGTTGCGGCTTAAGGAGTCTACCCAAAAGGCCTTCGTGGAGCGAGTGATTCAAGAGGTAGACTGGAAGACTGAGGACGATACAGATGCAACTTGGACCAAAATGGCTTGTTGTATCAAGAAGGTAGCTAAAGACCTCTTAGGTGAATCCCGAGGTAGTAGCGTGACAGGTAAAGACACGTCATGGTGGGATGAAGAAGTGAAGGCGGCAATCAAGGTCAAATGGGATTGCTACAAGGATTTGAAGAAGAACCATGATGGAGCAAGCTTTGAAAAGTATAAGCTAGCCAGGAAAGATGCAAAGAAAGCTGTTGGACTAGCGCGGGAGGCTGTGTACAAGGAAATTTATGAGAAGAGGGATAGCAAGGAGGCCGTGAAGGATATATACAAAATTGCTCGCATTAGAGAGATGAAGACTAGAGACCTAGGTGCAGTGAAATGCATCAAAGATGAAGGTCAGTCTGTCCTAGCGCGTGAGGATCAGGTCAAAGCACGGTGGATGGAGTACTTCGAGGGCCTGTTCAATGGAGGCCCCACCCAAGCAGTGGGTGACATCTCACAGTCCCCTCAGGATTTGAACCGCAATTTTATGAGCCGTATTATAAGGTCGAAAGTCAAAGATGCTTTGAAGAGGATGAAGACTCGAAAAGCCGTTGGCCCAGATGGTATCCCTATCGAGGCTTGGAGAAGCATGGGAGAGATCAGGGTGACCTGGTTGACGGACCTCTTTAACAAAATATGGCGAACAAATAAAATACCAGAATAGTGGAGGAAGCGTATGCTAATACCTCTATATAAGAGCAAGGGCGATGTCCAAAACTGTTCTAACTATCGTGGGATAAAGCTTATGTCTCATACCATGAAGCTATGGGAGAGGGTGATCGAACACTGATTGAGACAAATTATTCCCATATCTGAGAACCAATTTGGATTTATGCCCGGAAGGTCGACCATAGAGGCTATCCATTTGATTCGTCAGCTCATTGAACGCTTTTGAGAAAAGAGTAGAGATTTGCATATGGTCTTTATCGACTTAGAAAAGGCATATGACAAAGTACCTCGAGATGTATTATGGTGGACCTTGTTGAAGAAGGGGGTACCCATTAAATATATCAACATCATCAAAGATATGTATGAGAATGCGGTGACAAGTGTCCGAACTTGTGGCGGTTTAGCAGACGCCTTTCCAGTTACAATTGGCTTACATCAGGGGTCAGCTTTGAGCCCATTTTTGTTTGCCATCGTAATTGATGAAATCACCAGAACCATCCAAGACCGAGTCCCATGGTGTATGTTGTTTGCAGACGATATTGTCCTCATCGATGAGACGAGAATGGGAGTTAACGCTAAATTAGAATGATGGAGACAAACATTAGAAGCACGAGGATTTCGACTAAGCCGAACAAAAATAGAGTATCTCGAATGCAAGTTTAGCAAACAACGAAGAAACAACGATGGCACGGTTCAGTTGGATGGCCAAGAGATACCGAGAAGTGCGCATTTTCGGTATTTAGGCTCCATACTGCAGATGGATGGAGAGTTAGACGAAGATGTCAACCACCGCATCCAAGCTGGATGGACAAAGTGGAAGAGTGCAACAGGGATCCTGTGCGATCGTAACTTTCCTCTAAAGCTTAAAGGAAAGTTCTATCGTTCAGCTATTAGACCTGCTTTGTTTTATGGCTCCGAGTCATGTTTTATGGGCTATAAGCAAAGTCATGCACATAAAATGAACGTTACAGAGATGCGCATGCTTCGGTGAATTTGCGGTAACACAATGAGAGATAAAGTGCGCAATGAAGATATTCGGCATAAATTGGCTGTGGCGGCCATTGACGAGAAAATGCGAGAAAATTGTTTAAGATGGTTTGGGCATGTTAAACGCAGACCCATAGATGCACCGGTGCGACGAGTTGAAGATCTCGACTTAGGACAGACGACTAGAGCTCGTGGGAGACCAAAAAAGACGTAGATGGAGGTCATACGGAACGACATGAAGCTAAAAGATCTGAATGAAGACATGCTCATCAACCGAAACATATGGAGGCAGAAGATTCATGTTCACGACTCGATGTGATTCATTCATGGTTCATATAGCCTACCTCAATTTAATTGGGATTACAGGCTTTGTTGTTGTTTAGTTCTAAAATTGTATAGTAAAGAGTTAGTATCCATGTCTGCTGACCAGCTACGTTGAGACAACACACTACTCATGTATGTTGGCCAAACATTCATCTTTTGTTCTTATTATTGTTTTTCTTCTTTGTTTCTTATCACGTGCTGAGTGGTTATGGTCTTAAGGGGAGTATATCTAATTATCATCAGGTCACAATCTCATATTAAAGGCATATCTTTTGGGCTGTTAGCTGCCAGTAACACAAAAGCCTGTTTCTCACTATATAATATAAGTTTATTTATCTCCTTGATGTTAACTTCTTTCCTTATCATGGTGTGTTTCCTGTTATCTAACTTCCCATTCCTCCACAGATCTAAGCTAAGCTACTGGTTTACGAATGATTTCATCTAAATATTGAGTTCCAGGTACCTTGCTTAGATTATACTTGTGATTTTATGTGATAAAGACCATGGTAAGTCCCATACCACACAGACACTTGCCTCAGTACTAACACGATGTTGTATCAGGATGTTGTGCCAACATTGCTCACTTTGGATGTTGCCTCAACAACTGCCTCTACACGGTGGCTTATAAGTTTTCATTAATTGCACTGGTCACGTGTGAAGGCAGCATAACTGCACGCTTTGACTCAATTAAGCGAGAATTACACACGTTCACAACATTTTCACGGCCACGACTCCTAATTCATAAAGTCGCAAAATTCATAGCGATAAAGAAGTCTACATTTGCTGACCTTGCAACGTTGCTACAACCATGTCATCTGATGCAGACCCTGAAGAAGCACTAGCTCACACACCATTATGGTTGCACCTGAACCACCCAAGCGAAAGGCTCATGTTAACTCCAGGAGGAATGTGAAATCGAAGACCAGTGCTGCTCCAACACCTGCACCACAAGATGTGCCAGCATAGGAACTCGCAGATGCCGGCGCAACACATGATCTGAAGAATGTCACCGCGATGTTGGATTCAACCAACATCACTAAGGATGTTCCTACAAACGAGGAGCTGGTGAGCACAATGCCTGTAGAACCTGAGGAGACACAACCACCTTCCCCACCTGCTGAAGTCGAGGGGGAGAAAGAAACTGAAGAGGTTCAAGGGCAAGAAGAAGATACTAACGTTGGTCAGGACGAGGAATCCTCTGAGAGGGAGGACTCTGATGATGAAGATGAGGAGGAAGGTTCAAATGATGAAGAAGAGGATGATGAGGAGGAAGCAACTGAGGATGATGAAGAAGCTGATGATCACAACCAACTTGATGTTGTGACAACATTGACAGATCCGGATGTTGACCCAACGCCTGTACACCAGGATGTTGATCCAACACCATTAGATCAGGATGTCGACCCAACATTGGAGTCTATAGAAGAGTCAAGAGATGAGGCACCAGATACTTTTGAAGCCGATTTTCCCACTGGGCCATTCAATAGGTACTTCTTGACAAAATCTACAAGTACTATGATCTTATTCGCGAGAGGAGACTCTAGGCTGAAAGAACCTTAGTTGTTTATGACTTTAGAAAGCATAAAGTGTTTGAATTTCTTGAGCCTAGGAGTCTGTTGTATTCTCTTGTTGATATCGTCCCTTACCCTAAGGTCGTTGGAGAGTTTTACAGTAATCTTTCAAAATTTGTTGATGTAGAAGGGTCCCCCAAATATGGGGGAGTGTATGTAAAGGACAAGTTCTACAAAATCAGTCATTCAGTTATTAACAATTCTTGGAAGATGTCAAGGAGACAAGAGATAATTGAGGAAATTGATGACAATGAAATGATGAGAGAATGGACTGGTGAACTCGTGAAGACTTGGAGGAAGAAACTGAATGTTACTGGGCTCACATCCCTCACTGCCAACTTGTGTAAGATCGCCTCATACAAATGGATGTACTCCTCAAATTCCACAACTTTAACTCATGATATGGTTGTGTTGATTATCAAACTGATGAGAGTACTTCCAGTGAGCATGGGGAATGTATCTGGATATTAACTCTGCACTCTTTGGTTGTGTTGATTTTGGAACAGAGAGCATGTTCTCTGTTATGTTTTGAACTGGGAATGTATATCGATATTAACTCTGCACTCTTTCAAATTATTCTAGTTTGCATTGTTTAGTACTGTTTATCTTACTGCATGGAGTTAAATGTTAGATCCGAGTGTTAGGCCAACACAGTTCCTAATTGTGTCTTCCCAACATTACATTTCCACATTCATCTCTTAAGGGGGAGCAAATTAGAAGAAGTTGAAATACATGTACTTAAGGAGTTTTGGATATTATCCAAGCAATCTGAGAATAATCAAGTCATCTCGATAACATCTACGAGAAGGACGAACAAACTCTATAAGAAGACGTGTTCAACATCAAGCTAAATAACGAGAATAGAATACATGTTCTAAGAGATTAGAAACATTCTTGTCAAAGTTGTTTAGTCTTGTTTTTGCGGATATTTATCACACGAAGCTATAGACTCAATAGCTTGTAGTGAGTAAGTGTTAGGACTGAGTTTCTCTTAGCTGCATTTTGTAAGATTATTAAAGTTATATCTAGTGGTTATTTGGCCGCAAGCCTCAACAAGTTATATTAACATAACATGCATAAAATTCATTCTCTATATTTGTTCTATTCCACTGCATTTACTCTTTAGTGAATGTTGGGACAACATCGAATACAATCGGTGTTGGCACAATATTTCAATTTAACATAGTGTGTGAATCAAATATAGTACCAATCCCGATCCATACATTTACACATACTTTATGAATAATTGATCTAACTGATAACATGGATTTTAGTATAATATATCTTTTAAGTCGTATCGTTTAGTCGTATTAAGAATAAAACCATGCATCAATTATAAAATCTCACGGTCTGTATATTATAGCACCATGCACAAATTATAACACAATGTTAAGTCATAGTGTCGAGGAATACTGGACTCATTCGCCAGAGGACTAAAATCGCACAAATATCCATAATATTGGAAAATTCCTATAACTAAACACAATAACGAACTAAAAGTGCAATGTGACACGTTAACAGACGACTTTTGCAATTTCCCCTCATCATCAACCATGTATATTCCATTATGTTACAGCTCATCATATAAGTAAATACACGTATATTCTTGATTTTATTATTTGATATTTAAGACTGCTACAGTTATTAACTGAATATATATGTAAAAATTTTAATTCTTGCCCGTTATTATATTTCCTATTTGATTTTTTCCCTTTATTCTATCGGGCGTAGAAAAAAGCAGTAATTTACAAGAAATCAACACAAAATGCCCATGGTCCTTCGAATGGGCTCATCACATTTTTTGGCCTACGTGGCGCTCCACCTTTGATATCCACCTAGATTTAATCAAGTGATGTGGCAGAGTTCATAATTATTGCATTTAAATCAATTCAAAAAGTTGAAAAATAAAAAAAGAAAAAAGAAAGAAAAATGAATTGTTATCGTAACACTGAAGCTGTGAAATATTATGAGATATTATCAGAACATCATAACATTGAACATTAACACTAAATAGTCTTCTTTATCTTTTTTGTATATTATTGTTTTGCTATATCAACATTTTAATTTAGTTCAACAGTTTTAGTGTTTATGACTTCTCGAGGATTTACACAATTCGTTAAGAGAGTCATTTGTTTCCATAATTCACACCTTCGTTAAATAGAGCCGCACTAGTTTGAGTTAGAGAAGGGAAGATAAACCTAGAAGAATGCTACAAGGAATATAGCTCCTGTGAAGATATTTTCCAAGGATAAAGTCGAATTAAAATATGAGACTCTCTTAAGATGAACTCGTAAAGCTAAGGAAACCTTCCTTGATATGACTGAAGCGGATAATGAAGGTAACTTAAAAGATCAAGGAATCTTGATGGCAATCTACAACGTGTACAATATGCCGTAGAGATTAAGTCTCACTCATCTATATAAGGCATGAAGTATATCAAGACTAACCACAAGACAATTGAAAAAAAGAATCCGAGCAATTCGATCAATACTGTGGAGATGTTTGTCTTGCTTTCCCGAGTTTTTAGATTAACTAATTGAGTCTAAAGTCTTATTTAGAATTAATGAGTTAATTTCGTGCTTGGTTGTGTTCGAATCATTCGTAGTTTTGAGCTTAGATTTAAGAGAACAACTTTTTGTAATGCCATTATTTCACATAAAATTATTTAGCTTTTGGCTCGGAAGATTATACTTATATAATCTCCTTAAAAATTATTTTATGTGTTGATGCGTCTTCGGTGCTATATTTTGTGATCAATACGGTGTTGAGATAACAATTTTATCGCAACAGTACTCCGTAACATTGTATCAAGTCCCGATCCACAAACTTTCAAATTTATCACACGCTTATAGGAAATATGTATAGTTTATTATGAACTCGAGAATTGGCAGTTGATATGAATTTGGCTTTTTCGACGAATTTCCCAACCATTGAACACATGTATGTCAATGTTTTTCCCCCTTTTTGTTTTAAACTACGGTTTAAATCCCATAAGAACGCTGTCATTTTGTTTTAATTTGTGTC
Source organism: Linaria vulgaris (assembly GCA_948329865.1). Classification (NCBI taxonomy): domain Eukaryota; kingdom Viridiplantae; phylum Streptophyta; class Magnoliopsida; order Lamiales; family Plantaginaceae; genus Linaria; species Linaria vulgaris. Next base: position 103,791,998 of record OX415252.1, read on the forward strand.
ATTGAAAATAAAATTACAAAAGACGATAAACGAACTTTCGGAGAAAAAATGTAATTAATCGAAAGTCAAAAAACAAATTCGATTCCATTTCTTCTTTCACCAAACACTTCTAAACTATTTAATAGTATATTTCCTCTAATTTCATAAAAATTAAAATTTCAAAATACAATAAACAAACTTTTGGGTGGAAAATATAATTAATCAAAAATTCAATAAAAGTACACACAAAATACTAAAAAAGAAAAAAAATGGAATACACATTACCTAAGGATTTTTCGTAGCCAAAGACTATTGGCTACGGCTTCTAGCCGTAGGCAATAGTTTTATTTTCTTTTTTTTTTTTAAATATTAGTGGACAATGGGCGACGGATGCCCGTTGCCTTTGACCAATGACTACGGATTTTCCTGTCGCCAATGGTCAAGAGCTACGTGATATTTCCGTAGCCAATGCATTTTTTTTTGTGTTTTTTTAAATTCGAAAAATGACCAAGGGCTACGGATTTTCCATAGCCAATGACAAAATCACCATTGCCTACGCCACCCGTAGCCAATGGTGGTAGCTAATGGTTCTTTTTCTTGTAGTGATTACCGTGACGAAATAAGACCAAAATAATTCCATTGCAGAAATTCACAACTAGCCATGATCTTTTATTAGTACTCAGGCAATCTGGTAAAGCTATACTAGAGTTATAATAAGGAGAAACAACATGTTCTATTAGTAACAAAAAAAGTACGAACATGTATGGGCGTCGCATGTTGCAACAGTTGTATGCATAACTTAAGATGCATTATTATTCAAATAGACGTGAAAATTCTTTCAGCTACTTGTATATATAAAGCAACATTATTCAGCACGAAACATAAAAGGCAGAAATCCAAGACTTGACATAAGTACTTAAGTAAATTCTGAAATCATGCCAATAACAGGCTACAAAGGATACTAACTGCTTGGGTGGGACCCAACACCTCACCCCAACTCACTCACAAATAACTTATACAAATTACAAGTACAAAATAGTCCTACACAACTATTCTTTCAATTTTCAATCTTGGCCACGTTCGTATAGGACTCTTGCGACACCTCGCCGGGTTGGCCCGACGAGGCCTTCATGACGTCGAGGAGCGGCTTAGGCGCCTCCCCCCATAACACCGTGTCATGTTGCAACAGTTGTATGCATAACTTAAGATGCATTATTATTTAAATAGACGAGAAAGTTCTTTCAGCTAGCCACTTGTATATAAAGCAACATTATTCAGCACGAAACATAAAAGGCAGAAATCCAAGACTTGCTTTGACCAATATATCCATCGATCATGGAAACGACGGAATAGAACCTGAGAACGAAACAAATTATACAAAAACAATTTTGTTAAGCCTCCGTATAATTAGATTAAAATAAATTACAAGAATAAAGTCCATTAATGACCTGAACATAGATCCCCCGGGGGAACGGTAACATTGCAGCGTTGTGCATAGGTTCTGAGACGAAGAAGAGTAGGCAGAGGTAAGACTACTCCGGATGAAAGCGAGCACAAACAGTTAAAGTCGAGGGATTCCATTTTGGTGCAGCAATGGAATGAAAAGGTTGCAGCATCAGCGCGAACAACGGCATTATAGGTACAACTTCCATCGGCGTAAGCAATGAACGGGTAGTTAGTCGAGAAACAGTTTTGCTGCGCCACAGCAGAGTAGGTTAAAAGTATCGTCATGGAAAAATAAACCAATATGGCTACCGAGGATCCTTTCATTTTCAAATAGATGAAATGGCTGTGTGCGTCTTGGTGTGCTTGTTTTTAATGGCTTGCTGTGTGTATGTATGCTGATATTAGCTGCCTTTATATAGAGTTTAGAACTTTTTGTAATGTTATATATTTATGTGATTTAAGTAAGATTGACCATCTAGAAACATACGAAACAAGTTGGTGGCGTATGATTAAGGTGGCTACCATAAAAAAATTGCTCTTTAAATTTTAACGGTGATAAGCTAAATGATTAGATAATTTTTGTACCTTTGTTGAGTCATATTAAGAATACCACCATGCATCAATTATAAAACTTCACGACTCGTCGACATCTGTACAAAGTTCCTTTCCTTCTCGCTCGTTTCAAGCTAGGCCAAATATGATCTGCCTATTTCATTTTTTCAGACTTAATATATTATTGACCGACTCATAACATGGAGTTTAATTATTCGTATATATATCTTTTTAGTCGTATTGTGGAGTCGTATAAAGAATCACAGCACGCATCAGTTATAAAGCCTCATGCCTGTATAAAATTCCTTTCCTTACGTTTTCAAGCAAGGCCAAACATGTGATCTGCCTATTTTATTTTTCATACTAATTATACTTTTGATCGACTGATAACATGGGGTTTAGTATAATATATCTTATAAGTCGTATTGTTAAGTAGTATTAATAACTGCCATGCAACAATTACGAAACCTCATGGACTTTATAAAATCTCTTTCCTTTCTTTTCAATCTACAAACATGATCTGCATACTTTATTTTGGGATTGTTAACAGTGGTTTATTTTTCGAGAATTTTGGGGTAATGACGCCTTGCCCGAGTTTGAAGAGAATCCAGACACTTTATTATTATACTCATTTTTTCCTCTCAAAAGTTCTTATCATTCTTGAGAGGGGTTAATACCCATACAAGTGGATACTTTCTTGAGACAGAAGTCCGATGCCTGGGGGGTGAATGTTAAATGTTGATTTCTAGTATTGACAACTGTCTCCGAGGATGCTGACATAGCTTCCAGATGCGATCGCCATCGGGCTTGGGGGGACATGTGTCTCCAGCGTGTTGAGTCAATTCTGGTGGTGGCCTTATCGTCTTAAGGAGATAAGAGTATGATGTGTATCGCTTCCATTTGTCCCGATACCTTTCTACCGATGGGTGATAAGGAGATTCTCTGAGAGGTCTCAGTATATTTTCTTTGGAATTATGAGTCACAAGGGAGTAGCAAGGTCTCGGGTGATAAGGTAAGTGCGATAGTATCGTATCCCTATGGGGTATTCGTGAGGCTATTTAAAGCTCTCGATACCTCGCGCGTGATTTGTACTCTCACTACAAGAAAAAGGGGTCATTAGGGACTGCCTGGGCGGTCCCTAATGACCCCCCCTGCGGTAGCTATTGACCAATAGCGATCGTCTAACGGTCGCTATATTGCGGTCGCTATTGACAGCGGTCGCTTGCCAATAGCGACCGCTAAGCGGTCCCTATTGAGATCATTAGGGACCGCAATTTAGCGACCGTTAAGCGGTCCCTAATGACCTCAATAGGGACCGTCTGGGCGGTCCCTAATGTTCTACATTAGGGACCGCCCAGACGGTCCCTAATTTTTACAATAGGGACCGCTCAGGCGGTCCCTAATTTCTACAATAGGGACCGTCTGGGCGGTCCCTAATGTGCTTCAGAACGTAGCGACCGTTCGACAATCGCTATATTTTGAAAAAAAATTAGGGACCGTTAGACGATCCCTAATTTTACAATAGGGACCATTTAACAGTCCCTACTAATATTCGTAGATTTTCTATGAATATTAGTAGGGACCGTCGAACGGTCCCTAATACCAACAACAGGGACCGTTTGACGGTCCCTAATATCAAAAACAGGGACCGCTTAACGGTCCCTACTAATATTCATAGTATGAATATTAGTAGGGACCGTTAAGCGGTCCCTAATGACCTCCAGAAAAAAAAAATACAATTATATTCCGGATTAAATCCGGAATATAATTGTTTTTTTTTTTTGTAAAATTGTAATTTTAACAAGATCAAAACAATAAAATGATGAATAAAAAGTTAATATAATGACAATTGATATGAAAGAATAAAAGAATGTGAAAAGATGAATAAAATAAGTAATAATATGAAATGAATGAAATAAAAAACATGAATGAAATCAAAAGTGAAGAATAGTAAATGAAGATCCAAAATAAAAAAAGTATAAGAAAAAAAGATTGTATTGGTCAAAAAAAGAAAATAAAAATCCAAAATAAAGAAAGTGAAAGAAAAGAAAATGAAGAAAAGATTGTGTTGGTGAAAAGAAGAAAAGTTTTTGTGTTGGTGAAAAGAAGAAAAAAAAGATAGTGTTTTTGTGTTGGTGAAAAGAAGAAAAAAAGATAGTGTTTTTGTGTTGGTGAAAAGAAGAAAAGAAGATAGTATTTTTTGGAGATAATGAAATGGGTGTAAGAGTGGTGAGGTTATATATATATATATGATAGGATTCAATTAGTTTTTGTCCGTTGGATGATTTTAGATGATCGACGGTTTGAGATGGCGATCCGTGTTAAAGACATGATGGGGTACTTATGACCGTAGATTAGAATTTAATCGACGGTTGAGAATTGCTTTGGTGAAATTCAAATTTCCCCCTCATTTCCGCCAAATTTTTTTGCCAAAAATTCAAAATTTACGATTTTAGTGACCGTTAAACGGTCCCTAATGTCAAATTAGGGACCGCTTAACGGTCCCTACTAATATTCATAATTTTCATGTATGAATATTAGTAGGGACTGCTAAGCGGTCTCTAAACTAACAATAGGGACTGCCAAACGGTCCCTAATATGACAATAGGGACCGTTAAGCGGTCGCTAATTTGACAATAGGGACCGTTAAGCGGTCCCTACTAATATTCGTACTTAAAAATCGATTTCTTTTATTGATGTTGTTGTGTTTGTGATTGTAAGCAACCAAACTCATTGTACTATGTAAATTTAAGTAATAAATGATTGCAAAACCAACCTTATAGTAGATTAGTTGTGAAATAATAGATTAATTGAGATCGATCGAGTTATTAACGTTCAAGATATATTTCACAAATGTACAACTAAGTAATTAGTTAGTTGTAATTGTTATCCGTGTTTATGATTTACTTCACAAACGTTAGCATAGATACGATTATGAGGCATAATCATTAGATTAAGTAGTCATTAATTATACGTATATTTGTAGATCGAATTAATTTGTCATTATGTCATTCGTCGTACAAAATAGTAGGAGAATCTTCAAAGCGGCCCGTTCTCCTTGTATAATGTTTGGATATACAATGTGTCGTTGTACTTATTGTTATTTTAACTATTCCAATGGTTATTATGAACTAAACATACAACGCGGCACCTCGAACCATCGAAAAATTCATAATTTTGATGTATGAATATTAGTAGGAACTGCTAAGCGGTCCCTAAATTGACAATAGGGACTGCCAAGCGGTCCCTAATATGACAATAGGGACCGTTAAGCGGTCGCTAATATGACAATAGGGACCGTTAAGCGGTCCCTATTGACAACGGAACTGTCAATAGGGACCGCTCAGCGGTCCCTATTGACAACGGATAGTATCATTAGGGACCGCCTGAGCGGTCCCTAATGACAACGGCTACTATCATTAGGGACCGCCCAGGCGGTCCCTATTGTTAGTATCCGTTGTCAATAGGGACCGCCCAGGCGGTCCCTATTGACTAACAGTGCCCTATAAATAAGACTCTTCTTCTACTCTCATTTTCATTCCAACCTTCCATACTTCATAAGGTATGCACGTTTTTTCTCCTTACTATCCCAAATTTTAATTTCAATATATTTTGTTATTTTATTAGATTCTAACTTATAACTATTTATTTGTTGATAGGTAATATTACACACACAAAGGGTAATCGTGGTGTACGAAACTTTCTTGCGGCGCACTTTTCACGCTTCAAGAAGTACGTTCATCTTTCTATTTAACTCTTTAAATTTCTTGTGGTGGATGATTCAACTCTATTCATATAATTAAAATATGGATTACATAATGGATAAATCTTGGATGTACGATCCGTACGATAGTGATGGTTATTTGAGTGATAGATTTGTGTTTGGGGTTCGGGCTTTTATTGAATATGCTACGGAACAAGGTCCTAGATTCGTAGATATTGGTGGAGAAATTAGGTGCCCTTGCAAGAAATGCAATAATATACGGTTTTTTTGATAAAAAAGTTGTACGGGAACATCTACATAAGTCAGGATTTATCGATGGATATTCAGAGTGGATTTTTCATGGAGAAACGTTAACAAATACTATACCATCGTATGTGCCCGATTCTCCCCGCTCGTCACACACCGGTATTCTCGACAACCCAGTATATGTTGATGTGCCGTTTGTAGACATGGTCGTGGATGCACGTGGAGGTCGATCATTTGAGGACGAGGCAACTAACGTGGAACTGAATCGGGAAGCACATGCGTTCTACAACTTGATGCACCTAGGAAATGTGCCCATGTATCCGAATTCCAACCCGGATGATGATATAAGTGTCCTTCAGTGGTTGTCAGAGTGGTTGGAGTACAAGACACACCACAAGGCTAGTACTATTTATTCTGACAAGGCTTATAAATTGGCGAAGAGAGGTTTCACGCCAGAGGTTCGGAAGTTATTACCAAAGGACACGAAAGGGATTTGTAAAATGCTGCAATCAGAGTTAGGGTACGTTACGTACGATGTTTGTCCAAAGCAATGTTTCTTGTTCTACAGGGATGAGACGAAGAACTACGATAAGTGCCCGATATGTGACGAAAAGAGATACGTGGAGGGACTCAAGTCAAAGGTTGGGAAGAAGAAATTGTGGTACTTTCCTATTGCTCCTCGACTTCAGAGGTTGTATTATACAATAGGAACTGCAAAGCATATGACATGGCATACGAAGTGTAATGGGGATAATGACCGAATGATTCACCCAGCTTCAGGGGAGGCATGGCGCCACTTCGACCAGACGCACCCAGATTTTGCTGCTGAGCTACGAAATGTACGACTTGGGTTGTGTACGGATGGATTCACACCGTTTGGAATGTCTGGCAAGCAATACTCTTGTTGGCCAGTGTTTTTCACCCCTTACAACCTTCCTCCCGATCTCTGCATGAAGAAAGAGTTCATCTTTTTGAGTCTAATCATTTCCGGGCCGAGCAGTCTGACAAAGAACTTGGATCTTTATCTTAGGCCACTTATTGATGATCTCAAGCTTTTATGGAGCAGTGGCGTCGAGACATACGACATCTCGAGGAAGCAGAACTTTACATTACGTGCGGCTCTCATGTGGACGATTAGCGATTTCCCTGCATACGGGATGTTGTCGGGATGGAGTACACATGGAAAACTTTCGTGTCCTTATTGTATGAGTGACACTCAATCCTTTCCGTTGGAGAATGGGGGTAAACCAAGTTGGTTCGATTGCCATCGTCGGTTCTTGCCTGTAGATCATGAATTGAGATACAACGAATATAATTTTAAAAAAGGGGAAATGCGGCTTGAAGAAACGATTCATAGAAAGACTGGCGACGAAATTCGAGGAATTGTTAATGACCTTGGGAATGTGGGGTTTGGTAAACAATTCAATAAACTCCCAGGTTTTGGGGTAAACCATAATTGGGTGCGGAAGAGTATATTTTGGGAACTGCCTTATTGGTCCACAAACTTGGTTCGTCACTGTCTAGATGTCATGCACTGTGAGAAGAATTTTTTCGATAACATCATCAACACGGTGTTGGATGACCCTAAGACAAAGGACAACATCAAGTCACGGAAAGATTTGAGAATCTGGACCAACCGTAGCGAGCTTTTCTTAGATACTTCCCGAGGGGGGGACACGAAGAAACCAAAAGCATTATATTGTCTATCAAAGGATGAAAAGAGAAAATTCTTAGAATGGTTGGGCATGCTAAAATTTCCAGATGGATACGCTTCTAACTTGGGACGGTGCGTACATGTGCAGCAACAAAGGTTGTCCGGAATGAAAAATCATGACTGCCACGTCTTTATGCAGAGATTGATCCCGATTGCTTTTCGTGACTTCCTCGAGAAAGACATATGGGAAACGCTTGTGGAGATTAGTTTGTTATTCAAGGCAATTTGCGCATCAGAGATATCAACGGAGGCTATGGAGGGACTGGAGAAATCCATTGTTGTCACCATGTGCAAGCTGGAGAGAATATTCCCTCCTTCATTTTTCGATTCTATGGAACATTTGGCCATTCACTTACCGTATGAGGCTAGAGTTTGCGGTCCAGTTCACTACAGATGGATGTATCCATTCGAGAGGTAAATCACTTTGATTTTTGATGATTGTTTTTTAATTTATTCTATGTGCAATGAAAGTAAATTATTTTTGTTTTGTATATCAGGCAAATGTTTCATCTGAAAGGTGCAGTTGGGAACAAAGCAACGACCGCTTAATGTTTCGAAAAAAAGGACGACCGCTTAATATTATGGAGAAGCCAAAGACCTTAACGACGGAAGAAAAGGAGCAAATTGAACTTTATACACTTCTTAACTGTGAGGAGTTGGAGGGATGGGAAGAGTGAGTCTACTAGAATTTTTCTTCATCTAGTGTCAATTTATTTATTATATTAGGACTAACTTATTTTTTTTCAATCACGCAGTTTGTTCATAGAAGAGGAGTGCGGCGGATTGAATGCCATGGAGGTGCAAAGGAAAAGGAACAAGGATTATGTGGCCTGGTTCAAGCAAGAGTATAGCAGTGGAAAGTACATGATAGACGATCGGGTTATACAGTTGGTCAACGGTCCACTAAATGATGCAATCGTTTCAGATGGATACATTGTGAATGGGTTTCGGTTCCACATTGATACGAAATTGGGGCCCTAGAAGAGTGACTGCAGTGGGGTATACGTGAAGGGCGACATGGGAAACAATGATTCAACTAATTTCTATGGGACTTTGATAGAGATCATAGAAGTGGAATATTGCGGAGGTAGAAGAAGCCTGAAACCGCTGACCATTGTCTTCTTCAAGTGTTTGTGGTATGATATTGGACCGAACGGCAAAAAAATCCATTAGAGGTTCAAATTGGTGGAAATTAACCCTACTAAAATACTCCGGACCAATGAACCATTTATTTGTGCTAATCAAGCAATGCAGGCTTACTACACCAAGTATCCATCTCTACCAAATGGAAGGCCGGGGGGAAAGGGATGGTGGTCAGTATCACATATTCCAGCTCGACACATCATCGACATGTCGTCGCTCAATGTTCATGATTCTACCCCTTCTGACCAAGAGGTTCCAGAGCAAGTGTTTCAAGAGGACGAACCATTAGGTCTTAATATGTTTGTAGACCTGACTTCGTTCAACATGGATATTCAGTTGGGGGTAGATGAGTTCGAGGTCGTCAATGAGCTAGGTGATAACGAAGAAGATGATGGACAAGAAGAAGGCTTAGACAATGATACGAATGAGGATGAAGAGTATGACTTTGAATATTCAGAAGAAGACTAGTTCTTTTCTTTTTTCTTCTCTTAATCACTTGTCCCTAATGTCATATAATGAAGACATATACTTACTTATGTATTATGGGTTTATACTTATTCATTTATTGCATATTCATTGTTTAATCACAAACCTGTTTCAAACTACTACAACTAATAGTTCATAACGGAAACCTGTTGCAACCGATAAAAAATACATTTTCAAAAAAAAATTGACATGAGTTAGACCTAATAATAGTTAAAAACCCGTTTCAACACAATAATTTCCAAATCGCTAGCTAATCACAAACTTGTATATCCAAACACAATCACAATCACAATTCAAAACACAATCATATCCATAACGCGATAATCATAAAAAAAAAAATTGACATGAGTTGGACCTAATAATAGTTAAAAACATGTTTCAACACAATAATTACAATCACCGTTCATAACGCGATAATCAAAAAACTATAGTATCATAATCCCAAACAAAATACAAACCACTAACATCCACCCGATCACTGAGCCGGGTCATCATGACCCCCCTCATCATCACCCTCCCAATCATCACCGACCCAATCATCACCGTCTCCAACATCACCGACCCCAACATCACCGTCCCCAACATCACCGACCCCAACATCACCGTCCCCAACATCACCCCCCTCATCATCGCTAGGCGGATACTCGACCCCCTCATCACCGGAACTCTCCCACATTCTATACATCTCATCTAGGTTCTCCTCACCATCAACACCGGCCTCGGGATCCTCATCACCAGCAACACCATCACAATCACTATACCACTCATCAGCCTCAAAATCATCAACATACTGAGAGACGGTAGAAGTACCTGGAGCAAAAGGATCAGCTCTCTGACGGACCTTTCTCGGAACCCTGAATGCGTCTCCGATCTTAATAGCACTCCCCATGAACAACTCACTAGGAAGCTCTCGCACTGGTCGGCCCTCTGCAATCTGGTCCTCGACAAAGCCATGTGCCCATGTCGTCAGTGCGTCGACTCTCGGGTCCGGTGTCGTCCTCAACTCTAGGTTCTCGGACTGGACCTGCCTGAGCAAATCCCGATCCCAGTTTCTCGCCCGCGTCATCTCAATGTCCCAGTCACGTGGATCAGCATAAGTCGGTAAACCCTTCGCCTTCCCCTTGCTGATCGTCCCTATGGCCTTCTTCCACGCCTCGGGGTCCCATTCATCCAAATCCTTGTCCTCCACGGCGTCGGGATTTTTCCTCCTCAACTCCCTCTTGTATAATTTCTGTTGAATTATCAAAAATGTGATGAAAAAGATGAATTAGTTCGAAATATAATTTAAAATTAAATTAGAATTCATAAGCGGTAAACAAGTACAAAAGTCGAAACACTTACGTAAATCAGTCTCGTCGCCTCTGACTTCCACATCCGCCTCAAGGGTTGATTGGTACCTCTCCCAGTCCCCGACACCTTCTTAGTATGTCCCACCTTGTATATCTCGTCGTGCCTGATAGGGTGCGTGCGACCGGGCTGATTCCTCATCTTTAAATTGAAAATAAAAGTGGGGTTAAAATTATCTTAAAAATACTAATCAATGGATTTCTTTTTAAGAACAATAATTTTAAAAAATTAACATCTTAAAATATATAACTTAAGAACAATTAAAAATATATAATTTAAAAAAAAATACCAGGCACTGCCGGATCTCCTCGTAATCAATAGAACCACCGTAAAAGGTGGCGGGCGCTGGGCCATCCTCCTTACTGCCTCTCCTAGCTTTCTTTCCCTTGACAGATTTCTTCTTAAATTCTTCCGTCTCCCAATGTTTTGCCGCCGCCTTCTCAATACTTTCGCTCATCCACGACGTCTTTGTCTTGTCGCGATACTTCTCCAAATCCTTCCTCTCCATGTAATAGCTATGCGCCTTGTTCATCGCTTGTTTGTAAAGCTCCCTCGCCTTCTCCTGGTATACCCTGTGTACTGCACCCCTATCGGAGTAACGAATCCCAAACCTATTCTACAAAAAAAAATTAATATTCAACAATTAATTACGACAATAAATTAATAAACTAAATTCAACATAATTTTTTTTAAAAAAGCCCTAATTTAATAAACTAAATTAAGAGATATTAAAAAATAAATTAAAAACTCACCGTAAATCGAGCATACATCTCCTTCCGTATCTCCTCGGGAATCTTTGTGTAGGAGGGCCAAAACTCAGTCATAAACTGACGAATGAGGCCAGTGATCACCTTCGCGATCTCACGACTAGGGGGCTTGGAAAAACAACCCCGATGCAATTCTATAAGTGGAATCTTCTGTCCCGCCGGGACCGTCGTACATGGTGCATTTGGTCCCCTCGGTGGGCGAGACTGGCTCGGTAGTGGTGACTCACTCGACCTCTGACTCTGTCCAGCTCCGATGTCGTGTACAGGTGATGGAGTCTGAAGTCTGGTAGACTCGGCAGATGGGGGCACGTGAGTCCCTACTGAAGCTGAAGTAGGTGGTCGTGGCACCTCGGACCTGGTGGACTCTGATGATCGGGGTAGTGGCACCTCTGGCACCTCGGCGGTCTCAAACTCTGCTAATAACTGCCGCTGCAACACTGGTGTCCTCGACGTAGAGACGTCACCTGACCCTAGTGCCGTATCGGATGGCTCGGCTGCATGGCCATCCGATGCACGAGTCGCCGATCGGACAATCCGTACAGGTCCGAGGCTACCTCGACCCCCCCGACTGCTACTATCACCACGGCCAACACCGCTATCACCTACTCCGCCACTAGCACTGGCACCAACCCCACCACGGCCAACACCACCACGACCAACACCACCACGACCTACACTGCCACGACCTACACTGCCACTACTCGTGACTCGTCCACCGCTACGAGTACCCGACACCCCAGTACGACCTCCGTCTCCACGACCTCGACCTCGACCTCCAGTACCGCTAGTGGTCTTACGTGAAGTCATGCCGAAAATCACTATATACTGTAAAAATGAAAATATAACATTTAGAAAATCAAATCAACATTTGAATCTAATTTAACAATTTAACAATCTAACACAAAACTATTTCAAATTGAACAATTCAATTTTTACAATCTATTTTAAGAAATCTAAGTATAAACTTAATCTAATTTTTACAATCTATTTAAAGAATCTAAGTATAAACTTAATCTCATTTTTACAATCTAATTAAAAATTCTAAGTAAAAACTAATCTAATTTAATCTTATATATAATCTAATTTTCACAAATTTATTTCTATTTTTTTCCCTTTAATCATTCATTAATCAATTTCACAAATCTATTTCTTTTTTTTTCTCCTTAATCTCATTTCTAATCTATTTCTATTTTTTTTTACCTTATTCTCATTTCTAATCTATTTCTAATCTATTACTATTTTTTTTTCTTAATCTAATCCCTAATCTATTGCTAATCTATTTCTATTTTTTTCCTTAATCTAATTTCTAATCGATTTCTAATTTCACAATTTTACAATAATCTATTTCTAATCTATTTATAACTTCACAATTTAACAATAATCTATTTCTAATCTATTTCTAATTTCACAATTTCACAATAATATATTTCTAATCTATTTCTAATTTCACAATAATCTATTTCTATTTCTATTTCAAATCTAACAACAAATCTAACAACAAATCTAAGAATCATACAAAAAATCTAACAATCTAACAATACCAATTTTCGGATTTAAATTAGGCAATTTTCGGATTTAAATTAAAATATTAGTAAAACACAAAAAAAAGGAAAATCGAGCATTTCATTACCGGAAATGGGCGGAGGCGGCGCAAGGAGAGGCGGAGGCGGCGCAAGGCGGCGGAAATGGGCAAGTGAGAGTGAGCGACCGTTGTTTGGTCGCAACTTGACCTTAACGGTCGCTAATGACTGAAACGTGGCTCGAAATCGGGGAAATCGGCTCGAAATCGCGACGACGGCTCGACAGTCGCTGATTTGGGGAAGAAGATGGTGAAATTGCCTGCAAGATTTTTTTTTTTTATTTATACCCCAAAATCAGCGACCGCTTAACGGTCGCTGATTTATTTAGGGCCGAATTAGGGTAAATTCGCCCCTAAAATTGGCCCACATTTTGGCCCAACTCGGGCCGAAATGTGTGGCCCAGAAATTTTAGAAGGAGTAGCGACTGCTTAGCAGTCGCTTATTGTCCATAAGCGACTGTTTGGCAGTCGCAAATTGTATAGCGACTGTTTGGCAGTCGCAAATTATATAGCGACTGCTTAGCGGTCGCTCGTTAAATTTAGCAACTGCTAAGCGGTCGCTGTTGGCTTCAGCAGTCGCTGAAGACTAGCGACTGCTTGGCAGTCGCTAATTTTCGGTCCCTAATGACCCCTTTTTCTTGTAGTGTCTGTGAAATACATATCCTGAGAGATAGAACACCGTATATTCAGCATCGGAGGAATATCTAAGTCAGCCGATACCGGGTTGATCTCCGTGATGCATAGAAGGAATCGTGGAGTGAGTAGTGGAGTGAGTACGAGGCTTTTGAAAAAAGCCTAGTATTAACAATACCCCCCCCCCCCCCCAAATTTTCTATTGTCTTCTATTAAGAGGCAATAGGAATTTGAAAGGACTTTCATATTTTGAAGGTGGTGTCGGGCAGGCCATCGTTGATTTTTTAGTAGGCCAAGTTTTTACCCATTACACCTGTAGCATTTAAATTTTCTTTACTTTTACTTTTTCTAGTATTTTTTATGACGTGACATTTAATGTCGTGTCTCTTGGACGTGGTGCGTAACAGATAATCAAGTTTTTTCATCGTGGGGGCGTAACGGTATGAACTCTTCGGATTCTGTGCCATTATGGAAGGTATCATTAATGGGAGCAGGCTTTTCTGCCACGTGTGGGAGACGTGGCGTCGTGGGGCATAAAGAAAAGGGGTTAGTGGGTAATTAATACCCGGTAGTCCTAGGTTTATAAATACCCCTTCTCCCCAAATTCTTCTTCACATTTTGCAAAACTTCCTAGCACCTTCTTTCTCGCAACTTTCTCTGCAACTCATCAATTCCCTTCAAGCTTTCCAATTTTCTTGAGTGGCGTCCCTTTCTACCACTGGCTTAGTTTCCGCGGCTTTCGTCTCTGGTGCCGTTGCCTTCTCCTCTGCATCCGATCCCCCCGTGGTGACGGGAGCCCCTTCTCCAGTTTCACGTTAGAGGGGTGTAGTGGCGATGATGGAGGCCGGTGGCAGCGGAAGGGCGAGAAAGTCAAAAAGTCCCATAAGCAGTCTGACAAGAGAGGTGTGCCGCGAAATACCCATAACGTGGAGGCTACCGCTAGTACTGCTACCCATGAGGAGGTCAAGAACTTGTGCTTTGAGTATGGCGCATCAGGTCAGAATGTGACAGTGGTGATTCCGAAGGCCGATCAGAGAGGCAATGCTCCTCCCGCCAAGCACGTTACGGTGTATTATTCTCAGGTGAGGGCGGGGTTGCGTTCATTCTTCCCCCTTTCTATTGTTAGATTTTCAAGTTCTGCGATGTGTGCCCAAGTCTGCTCACCCCGAATTCCTACATGACGCTAGCGCTATCCATTTTTTGGTGTTTGATTAGGAGGATTGAGTGTACGAAGGAGAGATTCTTTGCTATTTTTGAGGTGAAACTTTCTCCGGGGGAGGGGGGGTGCTTCTTTTTACTGCTTCAGTCATCGGAGCAAGGGTGATTGCATTTTACTACTTCTATATTTGTCTTACGAGGGAGGGAACCCCAATTTCCTGAGAGGGTTATGGATGATACACTAGTCTTTTCGCCAATGTTTGCGGCGAAGACTTTGGTTGAGTCAGATAAGTTTGCAACTCTCTATCGGATCGCGGGTTTGTGGTATATTGTTCTGATAGATAGTATCGAGAAACTTTGACTATCCCGCTAGGTTATGCCATGGCTTTTGGTAAGTTTTACATGTTTTTGCCTTAGTAGTTTTATGATTTTTTGGGTTTATCGAGATTTTAATTGAACTTGGTTTTGTCGCAGTGGAGGCGTTGAGACCTTTTATAGTGGAGGGTGCTAGCACAGATTTCCGAGGGCATTTGGGCCCAAGAAAATGTTTTGGTCTCATGTGAAATCGAAATTCCTGATGTCGCGGAGGCTACTGGTGATCGGGTGAGGACTCGTTCTACGGTCTCGATGGCTTTGTCTTGGACGTCGAATAAGACGTCGGACGCTCCCGAGGAGGGAGGTATAGATACGACTTCGGCGGACGCTGCCATTATTACCTTCTCCTTAGAGGGGGTGGATAAGGACGTAGGTATCAACGATGTATCTTTGCCTTCCCTCGCCATCCCAACCTCCGCTGCTCCTCTCATCGGTGCCACGACGGGTCCTTTCGCTGATCCCTCAAACAATATTGAGTTATCTTCATCAGATAAGTCCGCGGAATCAGCAGACGCAGTAGATTTACTCTTAGTGACACCGCCCGTCAGTATTCCTCTTGCTGTTACTCCGGCTTAGGCTTTGGGTAAGTATTTATTCTAGTACTTTCTTTACGTGTGCTGGAAGCTCTTTGTTTGATATCTTATTTACTTGGGAGGTATTCTAATAGATAAAGGGAAAGCTCCAATGATCGATGGAGAGGGGGGGGGTATTTGTTAGAGGACGCCTTTGATTGGGTAAGCCTTAAGGAATAGTTTTCTTACTGTTGTATTGTTGGTACGCATGGGGTGAATTTTTCAATTTCAGAGGGGATTCTCCTCCGTCGGCCCCCAACACTCTTCCTTCAAGTGCTATTTCTGAGGAAGTTACTTTTTTGTTGGAAGAGCTGATGTGTATGGCTCCATCCTTTGCCGATCATGCCACGCCGAGTTTTTTGGCAGCCATTCAGTCCGATAGCCCCGTTGTCACCCAAGTTCCGCTATCGGGGGATTTTCCTTTAAGGGGACCTTCTTCTTCCAACTTTTTTGCTTTGGGACAAGTTCCCGACATGTAGGGAGTTAATGTGGCTCTCGGCACGATAACCCGATTCTTTGCTTCCACCAGTTCTTTGCCCATGGATGGATGGCCATTTTTGCAAGCATGCATCAACTGGATGGCTATAATGGTAAGGTTCTATTCATGCCCATCTTTTAGAAATAATTTTAGCTATCGTTTTCATATTTTGGCTTTGTTCTTAGGTGCCTAAAGTGCGTCCCCTTGTGTTATGTGAGGTTGGGAAGTTGCACGAGAATGCCACTACTGCTGAAGAAAGATTCCAGAAGATGGATGAGGAGAATAAGGCCATGCGGGAGCGGGTGGAGAAGTACGACGCGGCCTGGTCAAAGGACACAAAGCAAATACAAGATTTTGGGGCCGAGAACAAGCGACTTGAGTCATAAGTATATGAGTTGGAGGCTTCGGGTATGGTTTTGAAGGAGAAAGTGGGGCTCCTGGAGGAAGAGAAGGCCACGGGGGCCTTAAGGGAGAAGGAGTTGGAACATAATCTGTCTCAGGCTCTTTTCCGGGTGGAGACCCTGACGGAGGAGATAGCGAAGACTTTGGCGTTAGAAGGTATCTCTCCCGAGGAGTTGCAATAGAAGTTGGCTGTCGCTACTAAGTTCACCAAGGAGGAGACCCTTCGTCAGTGCCGGGGGTTTATACCCGTAAGAACCACATGTATTTGATAGGGTATGTGTTGTGGGGCTTCTTTCAATGTTTTAGGCATGTGCGAAGGAAGATTACCCGTAACGCCGATCCACGCCAGATAAATATTCTGGAAATGCAGAGGCCCACGCTAGAGCAAGCCTTCACCCTCTTTGAGAAGCACAGTTCTCACTTCCCTCCGTCTCCAGCAGCTCCCGCTCGAGTCCCCCTTACCACTGTTGTTCCAAGGCCCGCGAATACTCCCCCGATGCCGCCACCTCGTGTAACGGGACCTGTAGCTGGTCTATCGGGTGCATCCCCCTCCATTTCTGCTACGATTTCCCCGACTTCTCATTCTTATGAGGTTTTTTTTTTATAATATACTGGATATTCGAATTTGTACTTTTGCGAGTTCCTTTGTTTTTAATGATTTTTTTCCTTTTGCTCGTCTATATTCTTGTCAAGGTATATTTAATATAAATGAATTGTAATGCATTTTGACATCTTTGGGAGTTGAACTTCCTTATTTTAATATCTTGACAATCTTAAAATTTTTGACTCTATCTTGAAGTAAATGAGGTAGTAGCTGCGTGCCTTCTTCCGCTCATGGCAATAATGTTATGAAAGAACATTCCCTTCGACTTTTAAGGGTGATGACACGTGTCCTTTCGTGTCTTATTGATATTGGTCAAAATTGACGCGGGATCCGGATGGTCCCTTCGTTAGGGGTGGGTCCCTTATCTTCATTATATATTCCTTCTCTTCTGTACAATCACTTTCATCAAGTCCAGACGAATTTTGTTTCATAAACGAATGTTTTTGTATCATCCTTACTTATAAGGAATTTACATCACTTTGTTTCGTGTCTTTTTCACCACTTGACGTCTTTGTGTATGGCTAACAAAAGAGAAGGCTTACCTTTAGTAAGCTAGGTGTTTACTATGTCTCCTCCTCGTTCCTCTCATTCTCAAGGTGACTTTGTTTCCCTTCGGAGATCCCCTTTTATGCGTGTGGTACGTCGTGCTCCCGACAATATTTTCACGTCACATTCTAGGGTAACAGACGGCGACATGTATTCCATCTTTAGTGGTCCTTCTCCTACTACGTCCCCTGCGCAGCTCCGTGCGAATAATTTATTAACACATAACATCAGGGAGGTGTTTATGAGTAGAGAAGTGTACATTCCGATTAGATCGTTTCTCAGTGTTCAATACTATTACTATCAACCCTCAGGTTTTGATAGGTGGGGGTCGAGTGGGATCTGCAATGAGTACCGAATCCTTGGATTCTCTTGCGTCATTATTCCTGGAGTATAATTTGAATCTTGATAAGTACGATATCGTGTTGGCCCGGGCTAATCAGCGGGCTTATGATCCTCCTGCGGGGTACATGACAGTGTACTCGGACCAAATTCGCCGTGGCAGTCGTATGTTCTTTCACCCTTCATTGCAATTACTTTTCCAGTACTAGCATATATGTCCCAGCCAACTTACGCCCAACTCCTATCGTTATCTAGTAGGGTATGTTCTTTGTAGTGGACTGTTGGACCTATCACTCACACATTATCGGGTGGGTACTATTTTTATTTTACAATCTTACCCTAGGAGCTTTTTTTCTTCAGTTTAGTATATCAGGATCAACATTAGTCGTTCACAAGCATCACCCGGTGTGTCACCCTTCGTGCGGACTAGAATAACCGCATCTTCTTTTTAAGGCCTCGGGATGGGTTAGCTTCCTCATGGGGGGTGCCCACTCACTGAGGGATGGGGCCGTTCAAGAGGCGAGGATTTTTACATGATAGCCAGTTGTTTGAGGTAAGTTATGACATATGTGGTTTATTGGAATTATCAGATGCTTTAACTATGGCGGGGTTGCAAGAAGGGGCGGCCTCACGAGAATTTCCACCCCACTAGCTGCATACCAACTTTTTTTCTTTCGTAACGTTTCTCTTTTTCCTTAGTTTGGTGACTGGATTTAGCTTGTCTTCTGTAACTTACGTTGTACTCGTTCTTCTTTACAGGGTCTGAAATGGAGTTCTTTGCCGTGAAGGCTTTTAATAGAATCTCACTGAGAAGTGCCTCTAGGGGAAATCTCAACAGCGGGGATGGAGGAGGATCCTTATGTTCTGGTTTGGGTTAGCCCCAGATTACTTTCCTTGGTGCTTAGTAGGGGATCCATCTTCTTTAACGATAGGGAATCCTGATGTAGAGGTAGGGAGTCTCTGTCGGAGGATTCCAAAAATAAGGGAGCTTGTGGTGATTTTGGGCCTGTTCCTCTCATTGGGATTAGGTTCCCAGCCTATTGGGGAAAGAGGCGTTCTAGAAGTGGATCTTCCTCTTGGCTTGGGAGGAACGTAGTAAATGTTGTCGAGGAGCGTGTATTGCGTCCCCCCGATAGGGGATCTCAGGCTAAGGGAGATGAACACGGGGAAGCATCAACGAGGGCGAGGCGTTTCCCCAAAATTAATCCTGACATGGTTTTTTGCCAGACCTTGTTAAGTGGTTTGCTGAATGAGTTAGACTGTGCCGTGCTAAATACCCTTTCCTTGTCTTCCTTGCAGGATCTGGCTTGTAAGGGCCTTTGAGAGGTATAATTCATTTTCTTCCACTTTCTGGGGGTAACCTTTATTTTGATGTTTTACTCGTTCTCCTCCTCTTTTATCCTTCATAGCTATTATTGGTGATCAACGTCGTGGGCTCCCGGAGGGATAAAGTCCCATCAGAGATAGAACTGATATATCGTCACAAGGACGATCTGGAGGGGGAAATATTGTTAGCCAGTCAAAAGGTAGAGGGGCTAGAGGCTGATAATAAAATTTTCACGAGACATTCATATGTGAGCTTTGAAGAGTTTGGTGGAGAAGTCCTGGGGCGTAGCGCGATGCCTATCGTTGGAGCGAGCACGGCTAGTTTTCTTAGAAGGGAGAGTGGGGAACCTTCATGACCAACTTTGCATTCTAGAGGAACAACTTTATGCGATTTCGAAGGAAAAAGACGCTGTGCTCTGAAAGATAACGGAGGTGACTCGGAGGCATGAGGTAGCTCTGGTGTTGGCCCGGGCTCAAGCGATGATGGATATATCCAACTCTCTCAACCCTCGGGAAACACTACGAGAGGAGTTCAGGGACATGGTGCGTATAGGATATAAGCCGTGCAATCTCATCCTCAGTTCCCTATAACTGCTGTTATCCCTCGGTTAAACATCATGCCACTACTTTCGGGTGCCCTCTTGGTTATGTCTTTGGAGCCCGTACCAATTTCAGAGGGTTTAGTTGTACCTTCCATTGATTTGGCCAAGCCGATGGACCTGTCTGAGGAGCGACGCTGGTTGATCCGAGAGGGAAAATGCCCCATGGAAGATCTTTGAGCTCCCTCTTTTTTCTTGGTGTGGCTTGGGTGTGTAAAGTTAGATGGAAGCGAGTGTATTAGCTTCTAGGGATATGCATATTCTGTGTTTTTTTTTTGCGTGTTTGTAGATAGATGACGTTGTACGTTAGGTTTGCCTATAGTCTATTTAAGACTATAATTTTGTAATGACAAGGCTATACTACTTTTGTTATTATATGAATCATCTATTGTAAACATCATTTTATTTAGATACAATGTATATTTACATCAAGCATAATATTTTATTAGGTTATATGTGTTCCAAGTGTTGTGGAACACTTTCCCCTCGCAGTTTTCCAGTAGGTAGGTGGCGCCTCCAATGATCTTGGCTATCTTGAAGGGTCCCTCCCATTTTGGTTGGATTTTCCCCATGTTCTTGGAGGCTTCCACTCTTTTTAGTACCAAGCATCCTATTTGGAAGGTTCTAGCTCGCCCCTTGAAGTTATAGTGTCGTGCCATGTGTGCCTTGTATTGTTCCACTTGAATGGCCGTGTGGGCCCTTTTTTCCCTCTAGGAGGTCTAAGGCTAGGGCAAGATTAGAGCTATTGCTTACCTCCTCATACTCTTGGACTCGTCAACTTTCCACCACAACTTCAGTGGGTATGATTACTTCACTGCCGTAGGCCAAGTTATAGGGGGTTTCTCCCGTGGCGGTCCTTTGAGTGGTCCTATATGCCCGTAGGGTTCATGAAATTTCCTCTACTCACCTAGACTTGTGCTAATCCAACCTTACTTTCAAGTTTTTTAGCAAGGAATAATTAGTTCTTTCCACTTGACCGTTGGCTTGAGGATAGCCCACAGACGCAAAGTGATATTTTATCTCCCAAAGATTACACCATTTCTCGAAGTCTTGGCTGGTAAACTGGAGTCCGTTGTCACTAATTAGGTATCTGGGTATACCAAAGTGACATATTATGTGCCTCCATAGGAAGTCGATGACTGCTCTATAGTTACTCTAGCTATGGGTTCTACTTCCACCCACTTAGTAAAGTAGTCCACGGCTACTACTAGGAACTTTTTCTGGCCTGCATTGGGGATCATGGGTCCAACTATGTTGATCCCCCACTTTGAAAAGGGGCAAGGGCTCGGTCCTGATACCCATGGCACCGCAGGTTGATGGATTATGTGAGCAAAAATCTGGCATGACTTACATCTCTTAGCGTGCTCTTGGCAGTCTCAGTCCATCGTAGGCTAGTAGTAGCCTTGGCAGATAATGCATCCAGTCATGCTTTCTCCCCCCGTCTGACTCCAACACGTTCCTTCGTGAATTTATCTAATAGCATGTTCTGCTTCCCCCTAATTTAGGCATCTGGCGTGGGGATGGGACTAAGATCGCCGAAATAGGATGCCTTTGTGAAAGAAGTATCAGGCTGCTCGTCGGGCTATTTCTTGTTGTTCAGCTTTGTTCCTGGCATATTCTTACGGGTGCTCTAGGTAAGCCAAGATTGGACCCATCCATTTGTCCTTGGCTGAGTTTATGGTGGTATTCACCTCCTCGATTTCAGATTTCTCCAATTCTGTAGCCAGGAGAAGGGTAATGCGACGGGAGTGTATAGTAGAAGTTTGAGAGGTTAATTTAAATAAGGCATCCGCTTCTTGGTTATCAAAGCGAGGGATTTGGATGGTCTAACAACTTTCAAACCAAGCACGCATTCGATGGACAACTTGTATATAGTCACGCATTCTTTCTTCTTTAGCCTCGTATGTACCGTTAACTTGTTGTACGATCAATTGAGAGTCACTGTGAATAACTAATTTTCGGATTCCCCCATCTTGGGCCAATTTCATTCCTATCAACAAGGCTTTATATTCTGCTTTATTATTGGATAGAGGATAATCGAGCCTAACAACGAAGTACATGGTTTCATCCTCCACTCCAATGTTAGATAGGACTACCCCTGCCCCACCATGGGGGGCAGTAGCGGAATCGTCGACGAAGGCGTGCCATATGGGTGGGTTTTGAATTACCTCTATACCCACCATTTCCATGATGAAACCCACTAATAACTGAGTTGATTGAGGGCCTGGGGGTATAGGAGTTGTCCTACTCGGTGAGTTCAATGGCTCATTTTATCAACTGACCTGAAGTCTCGGGCTTGTTGAGGATGGTTCGCAGAGGGTATTTAGTCAGCACCGTGATTGGTTGTGAAAGGAAGTAGGGGCGTAGCTTGCGTGCCATTGTAAAAATTGCTAATAATAATTTCTCGGTTTGGGTATATCTTCCTTCTGCTACTTGTAGCATTTTGCTGATGTAGTATACAGACCGTTGTTCCTTATTATGTTCCTTGACCAACACGACACTCATGGCTTCCTGTCAGACTGGAAAGTATAAGAACAACTCCTTTTCAGGTGTCGGTTTTACTAGAAATAGAGGATAGATTAGGTATCTTTTCAATTCCACGAGGGCACCTTCGCACGGTTCGGTCCATTAGAAGTCGTTAACATTTCTTAGGACCTTGAAGAAAGGTAATCCTTTGTCGGCCGATTTGTAAATGCGCCTGTCAAAGATGCCATCCTCCTTGTTAACTTTTGGACTTGATAGTTCTGGGATAGGGTATATTGATGACAGCCTTAGACTTATCAGGATTCATTTCTATCCCCTTCTCTGTTACCATGAATCCTAAGAACTTCCTTCCTTTGATCATAGAAGCATTCTCGAGGATAAATCTTCACCCCAAATTGGTCCATAATTGCTAATGCCTTGCAGCTCGGGGACTCTTAACGATCATATCATTGACGTATACCTCTATTGATTTCTCGAGTAGGCACACAACCATGAGGTTTACCATGCGTTAGTATGTGGCTCCTTCTTTAGACCAAATGGCATTACCAAATAACAGAAGGTACCTACCTCAGTGATGAAGCTAATTTTGTCCTGATTTAAGGCAGCCATGGGGATTTGGTTATACCCTTGGTCTCCGCCCATTGTGGACAATAAGGCGCACCTTGCCATGAAGTCCACTAACTGATCTATGCTGAGGAGGGGGTAGCAATCCTCGGGGCAAGCATCATTTAGATTGGTGAAATCAAAGCACATTCTCCATCTTCCTCCGGTCTTAGGAACGATGACTACATTGGCTAATCGTTCCAGATATCGAAACTGTCGAATCTATCGTAGGTTAAGCAATCGCTGAATTTCGAATAAGATGATTTTGTTTCTATTAGGATGCGTTGACAAACCCAATCACTTATTCTTCCCGGAGGTCCGCCTTCCAAGTGAAGAGATGGTTAAATTGTTTGAGCATGGATATTACTCCCCCTTCTATCTCCGAACTCATCTCCGTTCCTACTTTGACTATCTTTGTAGAGTCTCCTTCTACTATCTCGATCATCTTTAATTGCTCAACTGGTTATACCTTTGATTCTTCGTCCATTTTATGCTTTTTGGTGGGTATGGCGGTATCCCTGTCGTTTTCCGAGGGGATAGCATTCACAAGGCATTCCCTGGCTTTGACTTGACTACCCTAACTTACCCTATGCCCGAAGATGTGGGGAACTTTACCTTCAGATGGAGGATAGAGCAGATGGCCTCAAATATTCGCATAGATGGACGTCCGCAAATGGCATTATAAGTCTGGGAGGATGCCTCCACCACCCAGAATTTGGTGGGCTCTGTTCGTCTCATAGCGCCTTCACCCCAGGACATGGGCATGGTGATTGTTCCCAAAGTGCGACATGCCTCTCCCGAAAAACCTACTAGTGGGATTTCGACCGCTTCCAGGCGTTCATTCTTTATTCCCATTGCTAGGTAGGAAGGTAGGAAGATAACGTCCACCAAACTGCCCGTATAAATTAGGATGCGTTGGACCTCAATACCAAAAGTAGCGGCTTCAATGACTAGTGGGTCCTTGTGGAGTACACTACGCCTTTTAGATCGTCTGGCGCAAAGGCAATAATGGGCAACTTGGTTCCTTGTATTGAACATACGGGCGGTCCTTGTTCTACACTTCAAGCTTCTTTTAAATATTTCTTCTTCTTTCTGGGGGCGATACAGAGATATCCCCTACTTCGATCATATTTATTATTCTGCTTGAGGGGGGATTGTCCTTGTAAGACTCTAGAGGGGGAGGCAAACCATGAGAGGGGATATCTTCACGGTACTTCATACTTGGTTGCCTTTCCTAGCCTTTTAAGTGGAGAATGATGGGCTTCAATTTCTATCATGGTATCAGAGCCAACCCAAGACGTATGTTGGGGTTCCGCGACCTACCCACATGATGGCATCGAAGATAATTATCGGGCCACACGTCAGGGGGCGTGTTGAGAATGTATTATCCCGCATCGCTTGGGTATGGTCTTGGATTAATGTTAATAAATTTCAGGTCCCTCGGATTGAATCCTCTTGCAGACATTTGACTTGGGCGCCTCTTGATTGTTTTCCTTTAAGTAGTTCGCAAGTATCCAATGCTGTATAGCAAGTGCATCTCGTTCGTCAAGGTAGTACAAGCATATGTTTCGTGCCCGTATGCTTTATGATATTTACAAAATTTGCCCGTATCCGTCTTCTCGTTGGGCCTTCTAACAGGTCGTGGCCATTGCAAGTTAGTACTTCCCTTCGTCACATTGAGTGCCTCCGTGGGAGTTATCGTCAAAAGAGGTAGCGGTGCGGGTTGAAGGTTCCGTTTCACCGTATTCCCGTGATCCCTACGTTTGGGGGGTAATTTTCCTTCTTTAGATTTGTCCTGGGACCTTTTTTCATGCTCCTGATCATTATTTTCTGACTCGTCTTAGAAATTTCAACTTCTTCCATGGTGATATAGATCTTTGCCTTGTGCATGAGTTCATTCATATCCTTGATTGGTTACCTATAAGGAATCTGAAGAAGTCCCCAGTTCTGAGCCCTTGGGTCACAATATCCTTGGGTCACAATATCCGCTATGATCAAAGGATTGGCATTTGGTAAGTCTAAAGCTTCGTCCGAGAAGCGCTTCATATAATCCCTGAGGGACTCATCTTTCTTTTGTTTAATTATGAAGAGGCGACTAGCAGATTTTGGATATCTCCTATTATAGGTAAATTGTCGGATGAATAAGTACGCCAATAGATCAAAGTGGGAAATCATAAATGAGAGTAGTTGGTAGAACCATGCTTGGGCCCTGCCTGCGAGGGTAGTTCGAAACACTTGGCACATGACAAAATCGGGCGCGGGAGCTAAATCCATAGTAGTTATATATTGATGAATGTGGTCTTGTGGATCTCTTCTCTCCTTGTCCCCTGTGTACAAAGGTAGCTTGCTAGCGACCGCCATAATATTCATACTCTTTTTTTATTTTTATTTTATGGAACAATTAAGATGCCGCGTTAATTTTTTAGTTGATAAATATCCTAATAATATTTAAGATAACAAAATTACAAGGTTTCATGAAAATTGAAACAACATATGATGATTAAGTGTACGTATAACGTAGAATATGTTCAACGTTAAAAGCTCTCTCAATCTCATTCAATATACTATTAAATAACTAAATTAGTAGTTTTATGATCATTTGTTACTTCAATTGAAATGTTATAATTAATTTTGTTGGTAAAAATCAAAACACATGGACATCGTTCCATAAAATAAAAGAAAGAGTATGAATATTACGAGGGACTGCCTGGGGGTCCCTAATATTATTCATACCTTTATGGAACAATTAAGGTGCTGCGTTGGTTGTTTAGTTGATAAATATCCTAATAATAGTTAAGAGAACAAAATTACAAGGTTTCATGCAAATTAAAACAACATATGATAATTAAATGTATGTATAACGTATAAAAGGTTTAATTTAAAAACTCTCTCAATATCATTGAATCTACTATTAAATAACAAAATTAGTATTTTTATGAACATTTGTTACTTCAATTGACATGTTATACTGAAGTTTGTTGCTAAAAATCAAAAACACATGGAGATCGTTCCATAAAATAAAAAACAAAGAGTATGATTTTTATTTGGGACCGCCTGACGGTCCCTAATAATATTCATACCTCTTTTGTTTTATTTTATGGTACAATGAAGATGTCGCATTGTTTGTTTATTTGATAAATATCCTAATAATAGTTAATAGAACAAAATTACAAGGTTTCATGCAAATTGAAATAACATATGATGATTAAGTGTATGTATAACGTATAAAAAGGTTCAACGTTAAAAACGCTCTCAATCTCATTCAGTCTACTATTAAATAGCTAAATTAGTAGTTTAATGATCATATGTTACTTCAATTGACATGTTATAACGAATTTTGGTGCTAAAAATCAATAACAATGGAGCTCGTTCCATAAAAAAAAAATGGGTATGAATATTATAGGGACTGCCCGGCGATCCCTAATAATATTCATAGTTTTTTTTTTTTTAATTTTATGGAACAATTAAGGTGCCACGTTGTTTGTTTAGTTGATAAATATCTTAATAATAGTTTAGAGAACAAAATTACAAGGTTTCATGCAAATAGAAACTACATATGATGATTAAGTGGGTGTATAACGTATGAAAGGTTCAACGTTAAAAACTCTCTCAATCACATTCAATCTACTATTAAATAACTAAATTAGTAGTTTTATGATCATATGTTACTTCAATTGACATGTTATAATGAATTTTATTGCTAAACGTAAAAAAACACATGGAGATCGTTCCAAAAAATAAAACAAAAGAGTATGAATATTATTAGGGACCGCCGGGCGGTCCCTAATACCACCTTTAGGGACCGCCTGACGTAATAATAGTAAAGAGAACAAAATTACAATGTTTCAAGTATATTTAAACAACATATGGTGATTAAGTGTCTGTATAACATATAAAAGGTTCAACGTTAAAAACTCTCTCAATCACATTCAATCTACTATTAAATAACTAAATTAGTAGTTTTATGATCATTTGCTACTTCAATTGACATGTTTAAATGAATTTTATTGCTAAAAATAAAAAACACATGGACATCGTTCCATAAAATAAAATAAAAAAAGTATGAATATTATTAGGGACCGCCAGACGGTCCCTAATACCGCCTTTAGGAACCGCCTGGTGTAATAATAGTTAAGAGAACAAAATTACAAGGTTTTATACAATTGAAACAACATATGATGACTAAGTGTACGTTTAACGTATAAAGGTTCAACGTTAAAAACTCTCTCAATCTCATTCAATCTACTATTGAATAACTAAGCTAGTAGTTTCATGATCATTTGTTACTTTAGTTGACATGTTATAATGAATTTTGTTTTACTAAAAATCAAGAACACATGGAGATCGTTCGACAAAAAAGAGCGTTAATATTATTAGGGGACCGTCGGGCGGTCCTTAATACCAACTTTATGGACAGCCGGGCGGTTACCAAAGATCTTTAGGGACCGCTGGACGGTCACCAAAGATCTTTAGGGACTGCCTAGTTGTCACCAAATATCTTTCAGGACCGCCCGACAGTCCCTACATTCACTGAAATAGGGGGGATTAGGGGGGGGGGGGGGGGGTGGATTTGGAATTTTCGAAAATTCAGAATTTTCACCCTCAATACTATATATACCACCACTCTTCTATCCAGTTTTTTAACACTTTTCAGAAACACCCAACTCCAATATCTCTCTTATCATTTTATTCTTCCTAAATCACAAAAATAATAATCATCCAACAAAAGCTTTCATTCCTTCTTTCTTTAAAGAAACACTCTTCTCTTCTTTTTTTTTTTTTTTATAAAATAAACACTCTTCTCTCTCCTTTTTTTTTTCTTCAAATCCAAAACACAACATTTCTTCTTCTTTCTTTTAAAGAAACGCGATTCTCTTTTTCTTATTTCTTCAAATCTAAAACACAACATATCATCTATTTTTTTTTAACAAATGCCAAGAAAATACCCAACAGTATGTTCTTCATTTCTTTTTCATTGTTTTTGGTTTATTTTAATAACTATCATTTATTTTTACATTTATTTTATTATTTTTTTTGTTTTATTTTGTTAACTTTCATTTCATTTTACTTTTTTATCATTATTTTCTTTGTTTTTGTTCTTGTAAATGTTTGTTGCACACATTTACACACAATTTATACAAAAATCCAATAATATTCCCGCTAATTTTTGAGATATTATTAGGTTTTTTTTATTTTGCCGCAGACTTTTAGGGACCGGCGAGCGGTCCCTGATTCTGTGAATATTATTGGGAACCGCTCGGCGGTCTGTAAAGGCCCCTATACTTTTGGCGAACGTGAAGCGGTCACTAAAACGTCCATGGGTATTGGCGACAGCTAGACGGTCCCCAATACTTCTTCATTTCTGGGGACTGCTGAGCGGTCTCCATTTGTCTTTAGGGACCGCCTGGCAGTCCCTAATTTGGCAGTCGCGGAAAATGGTCCCCATTACCTCAAGGCGGTCGCCAAAGGGTATGGGACCAAGGGTTTTCGCGACCGCTTTTTGGTGACCGTTGGGTGGTCCCTAAAGGTCTTTAGGGACCGCCCTCGTGGTACTTAAAGACCCCTCAATCTTGTAGTGATTTTTGATTGACTGATACCATGGGGCTTAGTATTCATATATCTTTTAAGTCGTATTGTTGAGTAGTATTAAGTATAGCCATGCATCAATTATGAAACCTCATGGCCTTTATAAAATCTCTTTCCTTTATTTTCAATCTACAAACATGATCTGCATATTTTATTTTGGGATTATTCCAGTAAACCCATGAACGATGACCAATTTATGGGTTCAAGGTCAGGTATTTGTTTTTAGATCCAGTGAGGTCAAAATTTTGGCAGTCTGTGTGAATTGCCCCATTTTTTATTTTTTGGCAATTTGTTAACAAAAAATCGTTTAAAAAAATAACATAAAGTTTGATGACAATGTTCCCCTCATCGAGATGGTTCGGATGGTGGTGACGTTATCGTAAAATTTAAATTTAACACACGAGAAATGTAATTTGTGTGTATTGAGCTTAAATAAACACTCTCGTGTTATAACTTTGAATTTTGCAACATTGTCACCACTATAAGAACCATTCGACAAAAAGAAGATTCTAGTCGAACTTTAAATATTATTTGTTTTGTATATTTTTATAGGAAAATTGCGGAAAAGTGGAAAATAGGGTAATTCGCACAAACTACCAAAGTTTAGACCTCATTGGATCTAAAAACAAAGAATTAACCTTTAACCTATGTTGTGCCTATATATTGAGGGGTTTGATGGAATAATTCCATAACTTTTTCATACTTTATGTATTAGTGATCTGACTAACAACATGGAGTCTATTATAATATATCTTTTAAGTTGTGGTATTGAGTCGTATTAAGAGTAACACTATGCATCAATTATAGAACCTCATGGTTTGTATATAATATCTTTCCTTATTCTATTGAACCTATAATGTTTTGCTTTATTCACATTTTAATTTATTTCCACAGTTTTAGTGTTTATGACTTCTCGAGGATTAACACAATTCATTAAGAGAATCATTTTTTTTCCATAATTCACACTTTCGTAAAATAGAGCCGCACGAGTTTGAGTTAGAGAAGGAAAGATAAACCTAGAAGAATGCTACAAGGACCAGAGCTTCTGCAATGATATTTTCCAAGGATAAAGTCGTATTAAAAAATGAGACTTTCTTAAGATGAACTCGTGATGTTAAGAAACCTTCATTGATAAGACTGAAGCAAATAAAGAAGGTAACTTAGAAGATCAAAGAATCTTGATGGCATGCAATCTACAACATGTACAACATGCCGTAAAGATTAAGACTCACCCATTTATGTAAGGCGTAAAGTATATCAAGACTAACAACAAGACGATTGAGAAAAAGAATCTGAGCAATTAGATCAATAGTGTGGAGTTGTTTGTCTCACTTTTCCGAGTTTTTAGACTAACGAATTGAGTCTAAAGTCCTGTTAAGAATTAACGAGTTAATCTTTGTCTGCTTGGTTATGTTCGAATAATTCGTAATAAGGAGCTTAGAATTAAGAGAACACCTTTTTGTAATGCCATTATTTTACATCAAATTATTTAGCCTCCGGCTCAGAAGATTATATTTATATAATCTTCTTGAAATATATTTTATGTGTTGATGTGTTTTTTGCTGCCAAATTTTACGATCAATACAGCGTTGAGATAACAATTTTATCGCAACAGTACTCTGTAACATTGTATCAAGTCCCTATCCACAAATTTTCAGATTTATCACTCCCTTAAGGAAATATGTATAGTATATTATAAAGTCGAGAATTTGCAGTTGATATGAGTTTGGCATTTTCGACGAATTCTCAACCATTCAACGCATGCATGTCAATGTTTTTCCTCTTCTTGTTTTAAACTACGGTTTAAATTCCATAATAACACTGTCATTTTGTTTCAATTTGTGTTTGGGTCGTCGATTCCCTTGCAGAAATTCACAACTAACCACGATCTTTTATTAGTACTCAGGCAATCTGGTAAAGCTATACGTACTAGAGTTATAAGAAGGAGAAACAACATGTTTTATTAGTAACAAAGAAATTACGGACATGTATGGCCGTGTCATGTTGCAACAGTTGTATGCATAACTTAAGATGCATTATTATTCAAATAGACGAGAAAGTTCTTTCAGCTACTTGTATATAAAGCAACATAAAAGGCAGAAATCCAAGACTTGCTTTGACCAATATATCCATCGATCATGGAAACGACGGAATAGAACCTGAGAACGAAACAAATTATTCAAAAACAATTTTGTTAAGCCTCCGTATACTTAGATTAAAATAATTACAAGAATAAAGTCCATTAATTACCTGAACATAGATCCCCCGGGGGAACCGTAACGTTGCAGCGTTGTGCAAAGGTTCTGAGACGAAGAAGAGTAGGCAGAGGTAAGACTACTCCGGATGAAAGCGAGCACAAACAGTTAAAGTCCAGGGATTCCATTTTGGTGCAGCAATGGAATGAAAAGGTTGCAGCATCAGCGTGAACGACGGCATTATAGATACAAGTTCCATCGGCATAAGCAATGAACGGGTAGTTAGTCTGGAAACAGTTTTGCTGCGCCACAGCAGAGTAGGTTAAAAGTATCGTCAGGGAAAAATAAACCAATATTGCCACCGAGGATCCTTTCATTTTCAATTAGAAGAAATGGCTGTGTGCGTCTTGGTGTGCTTGTTTTTAATGGCTTGCTGTGTGTATGTAGGCAGATATTAGCTGCCTTTATATAGAGTTTAGAACTTATTGTAATGTTATATATTTATGTGATTTAAGTAAGATTGACCATCTAGAAGCATACGAAACAAGTTTAGTGGCTTATGATTAGTGTGACTCACATAAAAAAATTGCTCTTTAAGTTTTAACGGTGCTAAGCAAAATGATTAGATAATTTTGGTACCTTTGGTGAGTCGTATTAAGAATAACACCATGCATCCAGGGGCGAAGGGACGGGGGTGCATGTGGGTGCACTTGCACCCCCCAGCCTCCCCAAAATCGTTAATTAGGAATAGATTTGCAGAGTAAATTTTTGCCCAGTCAAAGCTTCTGTTAGCTTTTGCACCCCTAAAACATTTTCCCACCGTTTATCAAAATATATACTATCAATTAAAAAGTTTATTGGGCCAGCCCAGTCTTCTTATGCAATTGCAATTCATGACAAACTTATTTTATTTACACAAACATACATATATATAAATAGATGTAGTAAACCGCATAAATATTTTGTATAATATAAATGTACATTAATTAGTTAAGAAAATTAGCTATATAGTTATTCATATAGGAACAACATATAAGTATACGTTGTCAATTATAGTTTCATATAATCTTAGATTTTCTTTTGCAATTTTACACCAAATTTTTGTTGCTTATGTTAATACACCCCTTTTTTGTGATAATATATTGTGTCTTATTATACTATTTTCTAAGGGTTTTCTTTATTTTCTTCTATTCCCGTGCAAAATAAAATATGTTATCTATGACAACATTTTGTATACTATCTTAATAGAAAAAAATATTGTTTATAAAATAAATTCTTACATTATTGAAACATCTATTTACTAGAAAAGAATGGTGTATTGTTGAAGATAATAATAACAATAACCAAACTAATGTCCTACATGTTGCAATGGTCATACACGTTAAATACGTATTAACTAATTAATATTAGTTTCTATATTCATATGATATGATAAAAAAATTAGAACCTTCGGTAAAGAAGTAAAAAAAAAAATCTCATTTTACTATGTGTAATAGGAAAACAAATGGACACGAATCCTTCCACATATATTGAGGTTTTTGCGCCTTTTTTCTATTAACTACGTGCAAGTTTTTTAATTTTTTCTTATGAAATCAAAGTTATTTATTTTATGGAGAAAGAAAAAATTTATTTGCACCCCCTAAGAGATATTTCTGGCTTCGCCCCTGGATGCATCAATTATAAAACTTCACGACTCGTTGACACCTGTACAAAGTTCCTTTCCTTCTCCCTCGTTTCAAGCTAGGCCAAATATGATCTGCCTGTTTCATTTTTTCATACTTAATATATTATTGATAATTCTCATCAGAGAAGAAATAGAAGAGAAAAATAACAGTATTCCGTTATTTCATTTATTTCTAGAAGTCGTGCACTGTACAGTGAGCTCAGAGCTATTTATAAAAACAAGAAAAACTAATTCTAACAATATAACGCTATTTACATATTAGCCCCTTGAGTTATGACTAATTATAAGGCGAATTATAACTTAACATCCCCTCAAGTTGTACTTTGGTGAGGGTTAGACAAAGACAACTTGGATGGCCAAGATTTGAAAAGAGAACCCCACAAGTGATTTTGTGAAGAGATCAACTAGTTATCTTGATCCAGAGCAATGTTGTGGGAGCAGAAAACCATATTTGTAACAGTCCTTTACAATATGGCAATCGATTTTCAAGTGCTTGGTCCTCTCATGAAAAGATAGAATTTCTTGTGATTTTGACTGCTGAATTATTGTCACAGTGGAGAGTGATAGGGAGAGGAACCTGAACAGAAAAATCCTTCAAGATATATAAGATCCATTTGAGTTCACAGCAGGTGTGAGCCATGCTTCTATATTCTGTCTCAGTGGAAGATTTGGACACAGTTGTTTGCTTTTTAGATTTCCAACTAATCAAGGAGTTCCCAAGGAAGACACAATACAATGTGATAGATCTTCTGGTGTAAAGGCATGATGCCCAGTCAGCATCACTATATGATAATAATGAGAGAGCAGGAGAAGCTGAGTAGAATAAGCCCAAAGAGGTTGTGTTCTTGAGATACAGAAGCACATCTAAAGCTGCTTCCCAGTGTTGGAGAGTAGGTGTCTGAAGGAACTGGATGAGTTGATTAACAATATAGCAAATGTCAGGTCTAGTCATATTGAGGTAAAGTAACCTCCCAAGTAACCTTTTATGGTTGCAGTAAAGGGACACCCTCAACAACAATTTAAGTCCATTTGGACATGGGGTTGTGAGTGGTTTTTCTCTAGTGAGCCCTGCATCTTTCACAATATCAAGGATGTACTGCCTTTGATTGATGTACAGACCATGAGATGTCCTGAGAAGCTCAAGACCAAGGAAATAGTGTGCAATACCAAGATCCTTAATAGTGAATGCAGAGTGAAGATGTTGTTTGACAGCATTGATGAGAGTAATATCAGGGCATGTGATAAGTACGTCACCAACATAAACCAACAATGATAAAAATGTAGGTCATGTACCCCTAGTGAAAAGGCAGTCATAAAATTTATATTGAGTAAAACCAAATGCAAGGCACTTAGTGAATTCAAGGTTCCACTACCTTGAAGCTTGCTTTAGACCATATAGAGACTTCTTCAGTTTGCAAACTTGACCAGGTAAGCTCTTAGTGTAACCTTCTGGTGGAGTCAAATAAATGTCCTCATCCAAAAAATCATGTAGAAATGCATTGTTAATATCAAGCTGATGAATATGCCAGTTGTGCTGAATAGTCTTTGCTAGAAGAATTCTGACAGTTACAAGTTTAACCACAGGTGAAAAAGTATCTACATACTCTAAACCAAAATATTGCTTGTAGCCTTTTACAACCAATCTTGCCTTGTACCTGTCAATAGTTCCATTAGGGTTCAGTTTTCGTTTGTAGACCCATTTTGACCCAATAGGGTGCTTCCTAGGAGGTAAATCAACCAAAGACCGAGTATCATTTGACTCCGGTGCAAATAACTCAGAGTTCATAGCCTCCATCCAGTGTGTATCTTTGCAAGCATCCTTATATGAGGATGGTTCTGTGTGAAGAGAACTGTTGGCTAGAAAGCTGAGGTAAGAAGGAGAGATAGCTGGGCTTATATTAAAAGGAAATGTATTTGGTGTGTGGTGAGTTTTAATCAAATGAGATTTAAGAGTAGAAGCCAATGGCTCCGTGGAACACTCAAGAAGAAAGTCTCTTAAGTGAGCATGTTTTATTCTGGTTCTGTTGCTTCTCCTGGGAGGAATAATTTTCACTGGAGGATCCAAATTAATGGGAGAAGTATGGTGAGTATGAGAAGATGAATCAGGAGAGATTGATTGAACATGTGGTTGATTATCAGAGGTAGGTGGGGAAGCATGTGGTTGATTATCAGAGGTAAGTGGGGAAGAGGGCCCTGAGGCGACTGATTCAATCTCAATATAGGGAAGCTAGTGGGGAATCAACAGTAGTATCTGAGTGACCCACCATTGGAAGAGATGATATATGAGGTACACCATCATAGGAATCAAAAGGAAACAGTCCCTCATAAAAGACTACATCTCTGCTGCAAATGACTTTGTGATCATGAAAGCCATATAGCTTATATGTTTTTTGGCCAGGTGAGTAACCAAGAAAACATCCCTTTAAATCCCTGAATTCTAACTTATCCTTATGAGGATTAGTGTTGGCAAAATAACATAAGAATCCAAAGACTTTTAGATGAGATAAATCTGGAGTCTTCTGGTGTAGTAGTTCATAAGGAGTGAGCCACTGTAGTTGATTGCTTGGTATTCAGTTTATCAGGTAAGTGGCCATGAGTATGGCATATCCCCAGAAATGTACTAGAAGGTTGGCTTGAAAAAGCAAAGCTCTAGTAAGCTGCAGCAGGTGTCTGTGTTTTCTCTCCACATATTCAGATTGTCTGAAGTCTGAAAATGTAAAGCACCAGTACTGCGGCGATCAGCGACAGCGGCGGCGCCGGTCATCGGAGCCGGAGCACGCATAATTGAACTCGAATCGGAGTTCGTCATAGCTCAAAACAGGAAAAAAACACCAAGCGAAGCTGCAAATCAGCTACAAGAGGTGATTTGGGTATGAATCGAGCAAAAATTCGCAGCGAAATCGAGAATTGGATTGATTGCAGGCGAATTATACCATGATAATTCTCATCAGAGAAGAATAGATGAGAAAAATAAAAGAATTCTGTTATTTCATTTATTTCTAGAAGTCGTGCACTGTACAGTGAGCTGAGAGCTATTTATAAAAGCAAG
The DNA here is from genome assembly GCA_948329865.1 of Linaria vulgaris. Lineage (NCBI taxonomy): Eukaryota > Viridiplantae > Streptophyta > Magnoliopsida > Lamiales > Plantaginaceae > Linaria > Linaria vulgaris. Next base: position 103,827,614 of record OX415252.1, read on the forward strand.
AAAAACTAATTCTAACAATATAACACTAATTACATATTAGCCCCGGAAGTTAAGACTAAATATAAGGCTAATTATAACTTAACAGACCGACTCATAACATGAAGTTTAATTATTCGTATATATATTTTTTAAGTGGTATTGTGGAGTCGTATCAAGAATCACAGCATGCAACAGTTATAAAGCCGCATGCCTGTATAAAATTAATTACCTTTTGTTTTCGAGCAAGGCCAAACACGTGTTCTGCCTATTTTGCCAAACATGTGATCTGCCTATTTTATTTTTTCCTACTAATTATATTTTTGATCGACTGATACCATGGGGTTTAGTATAATATATCTTTTAAGTCGTATTGTTGTGTAGTATTTGGTATAGCCATGCATCAATTACGAAACCTCATGGCCTTTATAAAATCTCTTTCTTTTCTTTTCAATCTTCGGCATATTTTAATATGGGATTATTCGAGCAAATCCCATTAACTATGACCAATTTATGGGTTCAAGGTCAGGTGTATGTTGGTTTTTAGATCCAGTGAGGTCAGAATTTTGGTAGTCTGTGTGAATTGCTCCATTTTCCATTTTTTGACAAGTGTTTAACAAAAAAGCGTCGAAAAAAATAACATAAAGTTTGATGAGAATATTCCCCTCATCGAGATGGTTCGAATGGTGGTGACGTTATCATAAAATTTAAATTTAATACACGAGAAATTTAAGTTTGAACGTATTGAGCTTAAATAAACAATCTCGTGTTATCACTTTCAATTTTGCCACACTGTCACCACTATAAGAACCGTTCGACAAGAGGAAGAATCTAGTCGAACTTTAAATATATTCTTTTTTATATTTTTGATAGGAAAATTGTCGAAAAGTGGAAAATTGGGTAATGCGCACAAACTACCAATGTTTAGTCCTCATTGGATCTAAAAACAAAGAATTGACCTTGAACACATGTTGTGCCTATATATTGAGGGGTTTGGTGGAATAATTCCTTTTACTTTTTCATACTTTATGTATTAGCGATCTGACTGACAACATGGAGTCTATTATAATATATCTTTTAAGTCGTAGTATTGAGTAGTAATAAGAACAACACCATGCATCAATTATAGAACCTCATGGTCTGTATATAACACCAAACATGATCTGTCGAGGAACTTTGGACTCATTCGCCGGAGGAATAAAATCGCACAAATATCCATAATATCGGAATATTCCTGTAACTAAACACAATGACGGACTAAAAGTGGAATGTGACACGTTAACAGATGACTTTTACAATTTTCCCACTCATCATCCACCATGTATATCTCATTCTGTTACAGCTCATCATATAAATAAACACACGTATATTCTTGATCTTATATTTTGATATTTAAGACTTATACTGTTATTAACTGAATATATATGGGTAAATTTTAATTTTGCCCATTATTATATTTTCTATTTCATTTCGCCCTTTATTCTATCGGCCGCAGAAAAATTCGGTAATTTACAAAAATCAACACAAAATGCCCAACGGTCCATCGAACGGACTCATCACTTTTTTTTGCCTACGTGGCGCTCCGCCTATGCTATCCACCTTGAATTAATAAATTGATGTGGCATAGTTCATAATTATTGTATTTGAATCAATTCAAGAAATTGAAAAATAAAAAAAAAATAAAGAAAGAAAAAGGAACTATTATCGTAATAGTGAAGCTGTGAAATATTATGAGATGTTATCCGTTGGCCTCTCCACATCCGCCTGCGTATACCACCTAGCCATCTACTGTTGGACACGGACCTGATATGTCGGCTGTGCTTGGAGTGCAGTCTGCCACTATGCAGACTGGGGAGGTACATAGTCAGACGACAAAAAATGCAGCTGAGAAGCAGCATGCGGGGCAAGAGGATGGCACTGTTACTATCGATGATTACTTGAGCGTTTTGGGTGAAATGGGACCCACAGAGCCGCATGCGTCAGGTGATCAGGGTGATGTTTAGTAGTAGCCCTTATATTATTAATATGCACTTTTAAATTTGGACTGATGCACTATGTTTATTTGTAGTGATTAGAATTTATGTTTATTTTGGACTCATGAAGGCAGTGTTTGGTTTGTATTGAGAAGGCATAGTTTGTTTTGGAGTCTGTTTTGGACTGATCAGAACTTCTACTTAATTTTGAGTATGTTTAGTTTTGATTGATGAAAGCAGGGGTTGTTTTGTACTGATCAGAACTTCTGCTTAATTTTGAGTTATGTTTATAAGTTTAATTTGGAGTGTTGAGAACTTATGTTTGTTTTGGATTGACGAAAGCAGGGGTTCTATTGGACATAACTTCTGCTTAATTTTGAGTTATGTTTATAAGTTTAATTTGGAGTGTTGAGAACTTATGTTTGTTTTGGATTGATGAAAGCAGGGGTTCTATTGGACTTATCATAACTTCTGCTTAATTTTGAGTTATGTTTATAAATTTAATTTGGAGTGTTGAGAACTTAAATTTGTTACCGTTGTGAACTTTTGTTTAGTTTGGATTGATTAAAGCAGGGTTTGTTTTGTACTGATCATAACTTCTGCACCAGTTTGAGTTATGGTTTTAAGTTTAATTTGTACCCGTTGAGAACTTATGTTTAGTTTGGATTGATTAAAGCAGGGGTTGTATTTGACTTGTCAGAACTTCTGCTTAACAAATTAAGTATCACCATAAATGTCAATTGTTACAAACAAAACACATCATGAAGCACGTAAACTAATAATAATCTGGATCATTGTCGTTGTCGCCCACATCCTGCTCATCTTCGTCTTCTCCTTCGTCTGCTTCTTCATTCTCATTATCATGACTACTCACTGCAACAGGCTCATTCTCAGTTGCCACCTCAACAAACTCACCCTCCACGGCTAACTGTGCCAAACGAATAGGAGTTCGGTCAATGGCCAAAGACAAAAGAGGATCGTTATCTTCTTGGTATACATTTTTTGGAACTCCTGGAGTGGTACTCTTTTTTTGCATAGAACTCATGTCAACGATATGTCTAGCATGCGTGTGAAAGACAGCCCACCATCCCCTTCTTTGTCTATTCTTTTGGCAGGGATGCGGAGTGTAATACACTTGTTGTGCTTGGCTAGCAAGAATAAATGGTTTCTTTTCACCCGAAGGAAGACCTCGCCAAGGATCCAACTCAGTCAAACGATAAATTGGGTGAACTCGCATCCCACGATAGTTGGTGTCGTACCATATGCACTTGAAAAACACAACCGATAGCCCCTGTTCTTCTTCTTCTTTCTTCCCAAACTGTACTCCTCGGTGTGAAACCGTAGACCGTTAATGATATAGCCATTTTTCCATGAGACCACATGATATCTGAACCTGTTTCCAAGGGACATAGGCATAGATCAACATTGAATCGTCCCGAGTACACCATATCCTTGAACCATTTCACCAAATGTGTAGTACATCTCTGGTGGATAGCATCACCATCAAGTCCTAAGCACATCTCCTGCTCAAAGACACTAACGCACAAGACAAAGTGAGCAAACCATATGAATATGAATTGTAAAGTGCATACCAAATGAAAAGTTTCACTAACTTTAACCACTTATCGACCTCAGGGCAATTTAAAAGGATGTACAGTTTAGCAGCCGCGGTCTCTGCTCCTGTTAAGTGACATTTTTGTGCAGCTTGACCAACTGGTATGCCTACCTTTTGAAATACGGATATGAGAGTATTCGTCAATGGATCAATCCTTGTTTTATTTCGATTCAAGCGAGTGCTCGTCGTCTCAAAATCGTGCTAAAAAAAGTGATCACAAAAGTTTGTTATTTCACTTGTCAGATACGCCTCCGCAATAGAGCCCTCGATCTTTGCCTTGTTACCAACCGTACCCTTCGAAATAAACATATGTCTTCGCAAAGACACATATACTGATTACATATACTCAAACAAGACAATATTATAATAGAATATATATAAAAGAATTAAGTTGTACCTCTCAAAAGGATACATCCATTGGTATTGCACGGGGCCACCCACCTTTGCTTCCGACGGGTAGATGAATCGCTAGATGCTCCATGGAGTCAAAGAATAAGGGTAGAAATATCAGCTCCAATTTACACAATTTCTCCTCTATCGACCTCTCAAGCTTTTCCATGTCAGATCTACGTATGTTAGTGGCATTCAAGGCCCTAAAGAAGTTGCTAACCTCAATAAGCGGACCCCATACATCATCATGCAACAAGCCTTTAAAAGAAATAGGAATTAACCTTTTCATTAATACGTGACAATCATGACTTTTCACGCCGGTTACTTTTCAACTATGCATCTGCACACATCGACCGATATCAGAAGCATACCCATCAGGAAACTTCAAACTACATAACCATTCACACACGGCTCTCTTCTGATCCCTTGTTAGACAATAGACCTCATGTGGCTTGTCAAACTTATTATTACGAGTAGGCACAAGCAACAGTTCACTCCGATTAGTGTAATTCTACAAGTTTTTACGAGATTTCATGTTGTCTTTGGTTTTATCTGGATCGTCCATGACTGTGTTCTTAATGTTGTCAAAGAAATTTTTCTCACAGTGCATCACATCTAGATTGTGACGTATCATGTTTGTTGACCAATATGGTAGCTCCCAGAAAATACTCCTATGGCACCAATTGTGGCGCTTACCAAAGTGTTGGATTTTCTTAACACCTTTGCCAAAGCCCATGGACGGGAGTCGTTCAACATGACGAAGCATCTATGCCCCTGTCCTCCTACGTAGTGGTGAGTCTGTCTCAACTCGCCCAAATAAAAATCAGTATTGTTCTCTCTAAACTCATGTTCCATCGGTAGGAATCTGCGGTGACAGTCAAAGAAACTTGTTTTTCTACCTTTAGCAAGCTGGAATGACGTGGTGAACTCCATACAATAAGGACAAGAGAACTTTCCATGCGTACTCTATTGAGACAACATACCATATGCCAAAAAATCGCTTATAGTCCAAAGTACACACACTCGTAACTGAAAGTTCTGTCTTCTAAAGCTATCATAAGTGCGAGCACCATCTTGCCAAAGAGAATAAAGTTCATCAATCAAAGGTCGTAGAAATATATCAAGGTTCTTCCCTGGGTTGTCTGGACCAGATATTAACAAACTTAAAAATATGTACTCTTGCCTCATGCAAAGATCGAGGGGCAGGTTATACGGTATTACAAAAACGGGCCAACAAGAATAGGGCCCCAAAGAGCTGCCCCACGGGGTGAACTAGTCTGTGCAAAGTCCTAGTCTTACGTTTCTAGGCTCGGCCGTAAAACTAGGATGACAATGATGAAAGTATTTCGAGGACTGCCCATGTGCCAGATGAAGCATATGATGTGTGTCCTGTCGACAATTGGTATGCCATGTCATGTGCTCTGCAATTGAACGAGACATGCACATTCGTTGAAGTCTCGTAGTCAGCGAAAAGTACCACAACTTCTTACGCGGAATGTGCTTGCCTCTTTTACTCAGAATAAGGCCAGGCTCATAACGCGGTTGATTACACTCCGGACATTTGTCGTACTCAGGTGCCTCGAAATCTCCATAGAACAAGAAACAATTATTTGTGCACGCGTCATAAGTTTTATAACCTAGGACCAAACGTTTCTTGAATTTCTTCATTTCGTAAACAGATTTGGGTAATTCGGCCAGAACTTCAGAAGGAGACAATTGGTGAACCTGCTTGATCTGTTTATCAGCATAAACGGTACTCGCCTTGTGCATCACCTTATTCGACATAAATTGAGAAACCCATCGAATTATAGTGGTTGTCTCACTTCCTATGGTCACGAGCTTTTCTGATGAACTAAGCATATCAAAGAAAGCATTTGCTTCCCTATTAGGTTCATTTATTAGGTTTGCCATATCAGAAGTATAGTTTAGAAACTGACCACCAAATGCATCATCGACCAAATTCCTCATTTGGTTATCAACTGGACCCGTATAATTATGTGTAGAGGACTCGGCTTCGACATCTGGGTTAATATTACCCCTAACGGTGCTCTCAAACTTACCGTGTAAATCCCACACCATATAATGAGGTATGAACCCCCATTTGTCAAGTGCAAATGAAGGGTATCTCTTTTTTAATATTTGATATTATTGCATTTTACACAGGGACATCGAACTCTACCACGAAATAGATTACTACTTTGCGAGAATGCAAAATCGACAAAGTTTGACACACCAACCTCAAAGTGATGATTCAAATTACCGCTTGCATCGAGCCTATCGTACATCCAACTATGATCACCATTGTTATCCATCGTCCATACAATTAACTAGCATTACAGGAAAACGAGAGACTAATATCAAACTATAATAAATTATCAATAATTAATTTGAAAAAGAAAAAAATGACAAAGAATAATTCAAACTGTATGCGTACCTTCGTAGAACTAACTTTGAGCTTCAAGTAGATGCAATACACTATTAATTTTTTTGTCTCTTTAATTAGGAAGAAGAAGTGATGAGTGATGAGTGATGTAGTGAGTAACTTGATTGAGAAGTGGGTGCTTAAATTAAGGAAGAGTTGGAAGAATATTGTATTAGATGGATTGAATTTTTTCCATCCAAAGTAAAAATGCCATGAATTTTTTCCATCCAAAGTAAAAATGCGATGGAATATTTCCATCCAAAATAATAATGAAAGAGATTTTTTCCATCCAAAGTAAAGATAAAAGGGAATTTTTCCATCCAAAATATAATTGAAAGGGATTTTTTCCATCCAAAGTAAAAATGCAATGGAATATTTCCATCCAAAATAATAATGAAAGCTAAGGGCTTTTTACCATCCAAAGTAAAAATGCAATAGAATATTTCCATCCAAAATAATAATGAAAGGGATTTTTTCCATCCAAAGTAAAAATAAAAGGGAATTTTTCCATCCAAAATAAAAATGAAAGTAATTTTTTCCATCCAAAGTAAAGCCTTGCATTGAAAATTTTCGATGCAAAAGCTTTGCAAGGAAATAATTAAATGCAGAAAAAGTCACGGGTCAAAACAACTCCGAATTCACCTTTTATTTCACTAAGACACTCAATAGGCATGTTCTTTCAAATCTCGTCGGAATTGGAGAAATGAAAGATTTTGGATAAACATTATAACCTTCAACACACTTAAACAATGGTTTAAAAAAAATTCACACTTAAACAATAACACTTTACCCTAAACCCTAAACCCTACAGAACTAACTCTTATGAACAAAATCGTTGTTTTCATGCGTACAAGTTGCGAAACACCTAAGTGTGCTAGTCCAAGTTTTCGTAAAAACGGAATATCGAAACATGCTTAAAAAAGTTTTGGAAACTTCACGTAATTATGTAAAATAGGCAAAAATGCAAAAACAACAACAAAAAACATACAAATTCCTTTTTCTTTTCCCACAAATTTATCATCAAAACATTTGAGTATGTGTGTTCTTTCGAATTTCGGGAAAAGGTTAGTGAGGAAAGACGTTAAAACATTTTTGGGGTAAAAAATGTAATTACAAAATATAGGGCTTAGGGACAATTTTTTAAAGGGATAAAAGCATCAAGCCCTCTGAACTATCCACATTTTTGCCACTTGCTCTCTAAACTAAATTAATAAGCGTTTTGCCCCCTGAACTATCCTCGTCTGTTCGATTTTCCCCTTCGCCGATTTTCTCCCTAAAACCGCGAAATATTCCAACACGTGCATAAGACGTGCGGGTCCGCGGGGTAATTTTGTCAGTTCCATTTAGCTGAGTTTCCCACGAATTAAAAAAAATAAAAAACAAAATGACTAAGTTCAGGGGGTAAATCAAAACGTCACTCCACACTCTTCACACTTAGAAAAAAACACAGCCAACAAATTAGGGTTCTTCATCAACTCTCAGCCGAATCACTTCAATTCGTCCACATTATACACAATCAACACGAAATTGACGCACAAAAACTTCGAATAATCAGTTCACGGCTAATTGCTCTTACATTCGCGACCAATTGCGTATACATTCACGACATCCGTTCATAGGATATTGGGCAAAATCGATCGACATTCTTCAAAATCGCAGAAATGTCTTGGAAATTGAGGACCAGTTTCGAGTTTATACCAGAGGGGAAGAACACACCCGATTATGGTATGAATTTACCCTATTTCAGAAACCCTAGTTTTAATTTTTTGCTGCATGCGTCGATTATGTTTGTCCCTATAGTTGTAATCAAATACGATGGTGTAAAGCATGCATTTTTTGTAGTTTTGTGGTCTTGAAAGTGATGCAAGCTTTGTGACTTTGTTTTTCATTGTTTACTGTTTATTGTTAATCTATTGTGGACCACAAACTCACAAAAGCCTACTCCACAAAATCCTACTCCACAAAACATGGTATATCTAATTTTTGTTTTATGTTTTTCTTTTTTGTGTTATGAATCTTTTGTTAGGCCTATCTAATAATCTGTGAAATTTTCCAGGACAAGCCTAGGCAAGGTGAAAGGCCAGAAAAAGCTATGGACCAAAAAATGTCAAGGAAAAAACAGAAGGCTACCAAAAATAAATCAGTGTATGGGAAAGGAAAGTTGGATGACCAGAAGCCAGTTGTTGACACTCCAGGTGGAGGTGATGATGCAGTACAGTAATAGGTATGATTGCTCCTACCAAAAATAAATCAGTGTATGATATGGAGGTTTCTAGAATTTGGGCCCATTCTGGGCCACGGCCCATGAACGAGCATATCGGGGATCAAACCCGATATGACATCGAATATAGGATTCAATGTAGGCCAGTCGCGCCTATAAATATCTCGCCCCGCACGCCGAGAAACACAATTAATTCTTCACCTCGGTCCTCCCGCATCACATCGAATAGAGATATTCGACATTCTACCCGACATAGACATTCGATATAGTCTTGCCCACGTCATCACTCAGCCTCCTATAACGACCTCATCACCAACGTCATATCGAGACTCATCAATGACGTCATATCGAGCCTCATCACCTACGTCATATCGAGACTCATCACTGACGTCATATCGAGACTCATCACCGACATCATATCGAGACTCGTTCCCAACCTCGAGTAACAGGTTCCGGACCAAGTCTACGCGAGATACCTAGTGTAGGCCTGATTTGAGATAGACTCGTTATATTGCCTGACTATACACTTGTAACCGACACTCATATATATATGAAATGATATATTGCCAAATCAGTGGCGCCGTCTGTGGGAACCAAGGTTCTCTAGATCGGGAACTCATCAGACGAGATGTCAGGAAAGAGGCAGAGAAATATCGAGGGGCAAGGACTGAACAAGATAGATCCCAATATGACGAGGAGTGACAAGAGGCCGAGGCTTGATCATAAGGGGAAATGCGCCGGGATAGAAAGGGCGGTTATTCCTTATCATAATGAACCGAGAATGGAGCCAGCGGGAGATTTTATCACGATAGATATCGACTCGGAACAACCAGAGCACACGTTGAAGATAGGAGCTACAATGTCGCTTGATATTCGGAAGGCGTTGATTGAATGCTTAAAAAGGAATGTCGATATATTTGCCTGGAGCGACTCTGACTTAACTGGAATCGACCCAAAGATTATAGAGCATAAGTTGAATGTTGATCCACGGGCCAAACCAATACGACAGAAGAAAATGAATTTTAGCAAGGAGAAGAGCGACGCAGCAGAGAAAGAGGTTGTGGAAAAGCTTAAAGCAGGATATATTTATGAATTGCGTTACTCGGAGTGGCTCAGCAATATCGTCCTAGTTCTGAAGAAAGCATCAGAGTGGAGAATGTGCGTGGATTACAAAGACTTGAACAAGCATTGCCCACGGGATCCATTCCCGTTGCCGAGGATCAACCTTCTAGTAGATTCAACAGTCGGGTGCGCCCTATTTAGTTTCATGGATGCCAAGAGGGGTTTCCACCAGATTTTTATGGCAACGGAAGATCAACCGAAAACAGCTTTTGTTACAGACACGGGTGTGTACTATTATCTTGTAATGCCTTTCGATCTGAGGAACGCCGGAGCAACGTTCCAGAGATTGGTGGCGAAGATGTTTTACAGCCTAATAGGAAAGTCGATGGAGGTATACGTGGACGATATTTTGATCAAAAGTTTGAGGGCACATGATCACGTAGAACATTTGGAGGAATCATTTGCCGTTATGAGAAACTATGGGATGAAGCTCAACCCCAATAAGTGCACCTTCGGAGTGGCGGCAGGAAAATTTCTAGGATATATGGTTAACGAGCGTGGAATTGAAGTCAACCTAGACAAGATAGAGGCCGTATTGAATCTCGCCTCCCCACGCTCGGTAAGGGACGTGTAGTCCCTTTTGGGACGTATAACAGCCTTGGGACGTTTTATTGCTACCTCAGCAGAGCGGAGTCTTCCTTTCTTCAAAATCTTGAAGAAGGCCAAGGACTTCTAATGGACCGAAGAATGTGAAAGAGCGTTCCAACAGTTCAAGAAGTATCTGGTGGCACCACCACTCTTGGCGAAACCAGATCAAGGGGAGACACTTTATCTATATCTGGCGGTCTCCGCCAACGCCATTAGCACAGTATTAGTGAAAGAAGCAAACGGAAAGCAATCTCCAGTTCATTACGTCAGCCGTGTTCTTCACGGAGCGGAAAAGAATTATCTGCAAATCGAACTATTTGCCTTGGTCGTCGTCATGACGGCTCGTAAGTTGAAACCTTATTTCCAAGCTCACCCAGTAGTGGTCATGACAGACATACCACTCCGCCAGATCATGACCAATCCTGATACCTCAGGAAGATTGGTAAAATGGGCCATATAATTGGGCGAATTTGGGATCGAGTACCATCCCCGTACGACCATTAAAGCACATGTGCTAGCCGATTTTATGGCAAAAGCACTAGGTAATAGCTTAGACCATTCGTGCCACCATATATTTCCTATAAGTCATGACCCGGGTCCCAGTTCGAAACCCGCAACATGGCTACTTCATGTGGATGGCTCCTCCACAGTAAACGGCAAGGGAGCACGAATTCACCTGGTGTCCCCAGATCGTAGGGAATTTGATTTTGCTATCAGTCTAAACTTTCCTATCACAAACAACGAGGCAGAATATGAGGCAGTTCTGGCAAGAATCAGAATGGCTAAGACCCTCTGTTCGGATCATCTGGAAGTTTTCATGGATTCGCAGTTAGTGGCTAACCATTTCTCGGGATTCTTCGAAGCAAAGCAAGAAACCATGGTTTTATACTTGGCAAAGTTGAAGGAATTGGCGGCCGAGTTCACTATGTTCAATTTGACAAAGATACCTCGATCGAAAAATGCAAAGGCCGATGCTTTATCGAAGTTCGCTAGTTCCTCAGACATCTTTGTGGAAAAGCGTGTGACTTTGCTGACCACCTCTAGGCCTGCGATCGGAGTGACGAAGGCCAACAAAAAATGGGCCGACGTGGAGTTCATTTTTCCTATCGCAAGTACGTCGTGTTGGAAGGATGAGATATATGATTATCTCGCAAACAGAACCCTCCCGGCCGACCTTAACGCCCAAAGACGGCTAAAGCACAAGGCCTACAGGTTTACTATTTACCAGGGCGAACTCTATAAGAGATCTTTTGAAGGCCTGCTGCTGAGATGCGTATCACCGATGGGCGCCCAGTACATACTGAAGGAGATACACGCAGATAGTTGCGGAAATCATTCAGGAGGGAGAGCGCTAGCCCGGAAAATATTAAGACAGGGATATTTTTGGCCAACGATACGACAAGACGCCACGTTGTACTGCCGCAATTGTGAGAATTGCCAGTACCACGCCAAACTGATACACATGCCAACTGTACTGATGCAGCCCCTAGAGATCAATTGCCTATTTGATCAGTGGGGAATCGATATAGTTGGTCCCCTACCAATGGCCAGAGGTCAGAAGAAATTTCTCTTAGTAGCCGTAGAATACTTTACAAAATGGGTGGAGGCTGAAGCTTTAATGCACATCACGGAGAAAAATATGATAGACTTTGTCTGGAAGAACATCGTATGTCGCTTTGGACTACCCCGAGTTTTGGTATCGGACAATGGTACCCAGTTCAGAGAGAAGACAGTGGTTGCATGGTGCAAAGAATTTAAAATATCCCAGCATTTTGCTGCGGTATCCCACCCATAGGCAAATGGACAAGTGGAGTCCACCAACAAGACCCTTAAACAATATTTGGAGCGGCGACTACATGCCACCGGAAGGAGTTGGATCGACGAACTGCCATGAATTCTATGGGCATATAGGAGTACACCCAGAGGCACCGTTTACTCTAGTATACGGGTCGGAGGCAGTAGTCCCAGTTGAGATCGGCATGCCAACATACATAATAGCGGAATATGACCCGCATCACGCTACACGACTGCGAAAAATGGACTTAGAAATGATTGGTTCCACAAGAGAGCAAGCTTACTAACGAACGGTGGCCTTCAAAGCAGCGATGGCCAGAGGTTTCGATAAACGAGTGCACCTTCGAAGTTTTAAAGTGTGTGACTTGGTGTTGAAAAGTGTGAAAGCAAGTAAATACGTTGGGAAACTACAAGCCAATTGGGATGGTCCCTACAGGGTCAGCCACGCCAACGCAAAAGTCTATTATTATCTCGAGGACATGCATGGTGAGCCCCTTCCCAGACCATGGAACGTGCAACACCTTAGGCGTTTTTATTCTTAAAAACTCAGCATTTCAATCACTATTAGCAATGTAAAGAACTACGCAAGGCTTGATTTCCTGCATGAGATACGTAGGCAATCGAATACGGTTCAACACCAATCTATCGTTAAAACTAGCATGATAAGGGGGAAGGCTCCTACCCAGGAGCGGTAACGGGTCACCTACAACGAGAAGACTATCCCCTGTGATAACGGGGTCGATCATAAAACGGTAGCGGGTTCCCTGTGATAACGGGATGCGCCCTACCCACAAAAAATATATATCCCCTGTGATAACGGTGTCCATCATAAAATGATAGCGTGTTCCCTGTGATAACAGGATGCGCCCCTACCCACAAAAAATATATCCCCTATGATAACGGGGTCGATCAGAAAACGATAGCGGGTTTCCAGTGATAACGAGATGCGCCCCTACCTACAAAAAATATATCCCCTGTGATAACGGGGTCGAATATAAAACGATAGCGGGTTCCTTGTGATAACGGGATGCGCCCCTACCCACAAAAAATATATCCCTTGTGATAACGGGGTCGATCATAAAACGGTAGCGGGTTCCCTATGATAACGGGATGCGCTCCTACCCACAAAAGATATATCCCCTGTGATAACGGGGTCGATCATAAAATGGTAGCGGGTTCCCTGTGATAACGGGATGTGCCCTACCCACAAAAAATATATCCCCTGTGATAACGGGGACGATCATAAAACGGTAGCGGGCTCCCTGTGATAACGGGATGCGCCCCTACCCACAAAAAATATATTCCCTGTGATAACGGGGTCGATCATAAAACGGTAGTGGGTTCCCTGTGATAACGGGATGCGCCCCTACCCACAAAAAATATATCCCCTGTGATAACGGGGTCGATCATAAATCGATAGTGGGTTCCCTATGATAACGGGATGCGCCCCTACCCACAAAAAATATATCCCCTGTAATAATGGGGTCGATCATAAAATGGTAGCGGTTTCCCTGTGATAACGGGATGTGCCCCTACCCGCAAAAAATATATCTCATGTGATAACGGGGTCGATCATAAAATGTAGCGGGTTCCCTATGATAACGGGATGCGCCCTACCCACAAAAAATATATCCCCTGTTATAACGGGTTCGGTCATAAAACGGTAGCGGGTTCCGTGTGATAACGGGATGTGCCCCTACGCACAAAAAAATATATATCCCCTGTGATAACGGGGTCGATCATATGACGGCAGCGGGTTCCCTGTGATAACGGGATGCGCCCCTACCCACAAGAAAAACATACCCTATCATAAGGGGATGGCTCTCACTCATGAGTGGTAGCAAGTCACCTACGAAAGATAAGGCAATTCCATGCCCATAACACCAGACATTCGTCAGGCTATCAGAACTACTATATGACAAGGATAGAATATTCATGATCACAGAAAGAATTGCACAAGATAGGATTTTTGCAAATCAAACGCCTTTCATTAAACATCATGAAAGTGGCTCCCAGCCAATAGCATGAGGCACACTTCACATAGAAAAAATTTTCCGACGAAATAATTGCTACAATATAAAAAAAAATGTCACGAGCCGACAACACAACTACATATCGTAAAGAAACTCGTTACTCGCGAGATCAGTGAATAACTCGGCCCGAACACCATCCCGATGAAAGGGCCCAAGCACTGATACATTCATTTCAAATTCGGGGAATTTCCAGGGTTCGGCACAAATATCGTCAGCAAGTTCATACATTCCCCGGGGAGACAAAACCTCTGGGTATTTACTCCATTTCGGACTACTACTTTTTGGATCAGGTGACAACCGGGAATACCGCATTGCACGGGGGACCCTATAACGTTCCCTAACGTACGGTCCTGCGACAGCCCAGACGAGCACCTTTCCGCCATAAGGTTCGGTAGTCCCACTCATATCAGTCCCGACGGGGGTACCACCATATGATGGGGGAGAGGCATCGGAGTTAAAATCACTATCCCTTATAGAACCACCAGCACCTGCCTTGATATGAGGCGAAGATACAATTACCCCGTTGCGAGCCAAAGTTTAGGTTAATTTCGCATTCTGAATTTCCAAGTTTTTGAGGGACTCTCGATACGCATTGCGTTCACGCTCTAACCTAAGATTACTGGCACGTAAACGTTGGGTCTCAGCCTGGCTTCTAGCCAATTCCTTATTCATCTCCTGTTCAGCGACTAATGCCTTCCATGCTTCGCCACGGGCAATGCATTTCTGAGTCTCAACAGCACGGGCACGACTGTTAGCACGATCACGACTAATCTCGCTACGCGCAATCACTACGCGCAGTTCTTTCACCAAAGTATCATGACGAGTCTGCACTTCCCCAAAAAGCATGTAATCTCTGCATAGTTCATGGAACGTATGCCCAAACAAAAAAGCAAGCTCCTTACTGTATATAGCAGCATCAGACATATGCGTGGTGCTAATTCCACCCCCAGATCTCGACACAGTTCAAAAGGATCAAAATTTCCATAAATAGTTTCCAAGCCTCGGATAGCATCGTCTTCACGGATATTATTATTCCCAATCCGTATAACTCACCGTTCCGAAAGAGGATCACAGAGAAAATAGTAATCTTCCCTCAATGGCGCTCCACTTTCAGATGGTTTCTCAGTATCAGTATTACCAGGGGATGCCGCAGTACGCTTTGCGGTCGAAGTAGACGAGCTCGAAACGGTCGACACAGGAGGAACCTCATCAAAACTTTCCTCATCCGGATCAGGATCCCCACTCCAGGAACCAGGCAACACCGCAAAATGATGCGGGTCAGAATGAAAACCTTTCCCAAGCCCCCGTTCCGATGCCTCAAAGCGAGCCCGAGCCCGGGGATTCCAATAGTTAGCCGGTGCGCCTTCTGGCGGCAGAGTCACTTTGACCTGGGGAGGGTTAGCGGCCATACGTTGTTGGGAAGCATGATCCACGGTCATAGCATTAATTCTATCCTCTTCTAACCGTATACCTTCCGCTATGGCAGTGCGATCTCCAATAATAATACTTCCACCATAAATATTTGATTGCATCACGAGATATTTATCTGGGAACCAAGAGTTCCGTTCATGAAGACGGACTCGGGATAACCTTAGATTAGCGGAAATTCCGGAGACTTGCACCAAACCGTCATCTAATGACGCGTCCCTCGCAGAACTTTTAGAATCAGAGGATTCGTCGTCTGACACGACAAAAGCATTTCGCCTAGCCGGGCCAGCTTCATAATACTACGGAGATACAATGAGTTTTTTCTTTGGAGATTTCTTACCACGAACCATCCTTAGGCAAAATAATAAAGGCGGTTTATTGCAAAAACGCGCAGAATATCGAAACAATGTCGAAATATATATCGAAATCTATATCGGGGAAAGTTACCGATATCAAATTCGACGTGGTCCAAACAGTGACAACACGGGAAAATAAAATATGGGAAGGATGACACAGCAGGGACCGACTTTTATGAACAAACAAAAGCTGGAGCCCGCAGCATTAAATGCGCCCTATCGGGGATGACATCGAAGTTCATATTCGATGTGACTATAGACATGAGTTCACCATACCAGCAAGAAACGGCACTACGCGTGACAGAGGGTTCGAAATTCTTGTATTCGTATGTGCAAGATCGCGTCTTTTTAAAACAACTTATAGTTTAAACGAGGACCTCATGCAATGCGGTAACCACACTGGGGAACCACACACAACTAGTTGCAAGTGCACTTCCCACATTTTCGATTTCCGTCCTTCGAACTGGGAGGACGTGGGGGTACAGGTAACCCGAAAATTCAAAACTAAATTTGCAAATTCTTATCCCTATGATAATAATTCCCAAATTGTGGGACTACATGATATGGAGGTTTCTAGAATTTGGGCCCATTCTGGGCCACGGCCCATGAACGAGCATATCAGGGATCAAACCCGATATGACATCGAATATAGGATTCGATGTAGGCCAGCCGCGCCTATAAATATCCCGCACCGCACGCCGAGAAACACAATTAATTCTTCACCTCGGTCCTCCCGCATCACATCGAATAGAGATATTCGACATTCTACCCGACATAGACATTCGATATAGTCTTGCCCACGTCATCACTCAGCCTCTTATAACGATCTCATCACCAACGTTATATCGAGCCTCATCACCGACGTCATATCGAGCCTCATCACCTACGTCATTTCGAGACTCATCACCGACGTCATATCGAGACCCGTTCCCGACCTCGAGTAACAGGTTCCGGACCAAGTCTACGCGAGATACCTAGTATAGGCCTGATTTGAGATAAACTCGTTATATTGCCTGACTATACACTTGTAACCGACACTCATATATATATATATATATATATATATATATATATATATATAAAACGATCTATTGCCAAATCAGTGTACATGTAGCTTTCAGTTTTTTTTTAAAAAAACATGTAAGTAATTGTGGCGATGTTCATGATCAGGTGCCTATTTCTCATAAGTATAAAGGAAAGGGGAAAATAAGTGAAGCTGATGATCAGGTGCCTTATGTTGGCAAGTGAGGTTGGTGATGTCTAAAGGGAAAGGGAAAATGAGTGAAGCTGGTGTAAGGAGATCACCAAGAAAGAAGACAAATGATGTAGAGGTAATGGTAATTATTGTTTTGGCATTGATAGGGGCTAAATTATTTTGTACTATAAATTTATGATATGCTCCTATTTATTAGATTGTTGAGGACTCAGGAAAGGATGAAACTGTTTGTAAGGCAAAAAGAAAATTGTCTTAATGAGGAGCAGATTGTTTCTCATATGTGTAGCTCAAGAGTATTTCTGATAAGGAGAAGAAGACATTGAAAGTGGCTAAGGAGAAGATTGTTGTCACCAAAAGATACATGATGAGGAGCAGCACCAAGCAATGAAGACCTGTTTAAGGACAATTTTTTTTTCATGTTAAGGACAATTTTTTGTTCAGTTTATGTGTAATATGTCTGAATGGTGTAATATGTGTCTGAATGGTTAATATGTCTGAATGGTGTAATTTTGGTGTAATATATCTAAATAGTTATGAATGCAATTGGCTCAATAACATGTTTGCAAAAACACACACTAAAAAGACATAAAAATGATCCTCCAAAATATGGAATAAAGGGTAAATTTAGGTGCAAAATTAACTCAGGGGGCAAATCGCAACACAATAGTTCAAGGGGTACAATAACATAGCTGAGGGGGCAATTCACAACACAATAGTTTATGGGGTATATTTTCATAGTTTAAGGGGCAATTCGCACTAAGAAGCATAGTTTAAGGGGGAATAAACATGAACATTACACTCCATAACATGTACCAAAAATGCCTTTCTGACCCAGAGAAATTTGAGACAAAAGCTTGGGACCCATTTTGGGTCGAAAGTTTGGGACCCAGAAAGGATTTGAATCGAAAATTTGGGACATATACTTTTTTTATGCATTAAATTTTTCGGACCCAGAAGTATATATGAATCGAAATTTTGGGACCCATAAAGTAAGTTAGATACAAGAGTTCTCCTATAAATACCCCATCTTCTCACCATTCATTCCATAACTCGTTTTACTCTCTCTTCACTCTATAACTTTACACTCCAATCTATTTTTCATTTTAGAGAAGTTCATTTTTAGTTTTGTAATTTATGTAATTTCATTTATTGTATTAGAATAAATATATTCTGTTATTAACGAAATGTAAATTAGTTTTTTTTTTTGTATTTTGTGCAAGATTTTCTAATTGTCATGCTTATAATAATAATAATATTTTAATTAAATATGTATAATCACTCAAAATTATTAATACTTATAGTTTAAATCATATACTAAAACATAAGTTTGTATAAATAATAATTTTATAGTTAAATTGAATAATTATATAGCCAAAATCTAGATCTAGATTCAAATATGGCGGATTCCCGCCCCATTTTTTTAAAAATATCAAATAACGTTGGATCGAATTGTTTCAATGAAAAACTTGATATGAATCAAATTAGTTTGTTCCAGGATATTGTTGGAAGTAAAACATGCGATGCATAATACTATGGAGTGAAATATTTCGATCCAACAATTCAACCAATGAGCAGCCACCACGCGTTCAATTTCTGATTTTTGTGCAGAAAGCAGTATGAATCGAAATATTTCGGACCCACTGCATAGGTTGAATAGTTTCGACTCATGTTATCTTAGATCACATTTTTTCGATCCAATTGCGCTTGGATAAAAAAAATTCAATTCGTATTGTCTTGCGTCGAGACTATTAGGATCGAAAATTGTAATCCAAATATTTCGATCCAATTGACCAAAAGGATTGAAATTTGGAACTTTTGGGTTGAATTTTTCAGTTCTTTTTTAGCTGTTTTCTTGTAGTATTATCGGAATATTCCTATAACTAAACATAATAACGGACTAAAAGTTCAATGTGACACATTAACAGATGACGCTTGCAATTTTCCTACTCATCATCAACCATGTATATCCCATTATGTTACAACTCATCATATAAATAAACACACGTATATTCTTGATTTTATTATTTGATATCTAAGACTTCTATTATTAACTGAATATATATGGGTAAATTTTAATTTTGCCCGTTATTATATTTTCTATTTAATAATCTGTGAAATTTTTCAGGACAAGCCTTGGCAAGGTGAAAGGCTAGAAAAAGCTATGGACCAAAAAATGTCAAGGAAAAAACAGAAGGCTAACAAAAATATATCAGTGTATGGGAATAGAAAGTTGGATGACCAGGAGCCAGTTGTTGACACTCCAGGTGGAGGTGATGATGCAGTACAGTTACAATTATGATTGCTCCTACCAAAAATAAATCAGTGTACATGCAACTTTCATATTTTTTTTTAAAAAAACATGAAAGTAATTGTGGTGATGTTCATGATCAAGTGCCTATTTCTAATAAGTCTAAAGAAAAGGGAAAAATAAGTGAAGTTGAGGATCAGGTGCCTTATGTTGGTAAGGGTAGAAGTACTGAGGTTGGTGATAATGAGCATGTTGCAGCTATGTCTAATGGGAAGGGGAAAATGAGTGAAGTTGGTGTAAGGAGATCACCAAGAAAGAAGACAAATGATGTAGAGGTAATGGTAATTATTGTTTTGGCATTGATATGGCTAAATTATTTTGTACTATAAATTTATGATATGCTCTTATTTATTAGATTGTTGAGGACTCAGGAAAGGATAAAGCTGTTTGTAAGGCAAAAAGAAAACTGTATGAATGAGGGGCAGATTGTTTCTCATATGTGTAGTTCAAGAGTATTTCTGATAATGAGAAGAAGACATCGAAAGTTGCTAAGGAGAAGATTGTTGTCACCAAAAGATACATGATGAGGAGCAACGCCAAGCAATGAAGACCTGTTTAAGGATAATTTTTTTCATTTTAAGGACAATGTTTTGTTCAGTTTATGTGTAATATGTTTGAATGGTGTAATATGTGTCTGGATGGTTAATATGTCTGAATGGTGTAATTTTGGTGTAATATGTTTGAATGGTTATGAATGCAATTGGCTCAATAACAAGTTTCCAAAAACACACACTAAAAAGACATAAAAATGATCCTCCAAAATATGGAATAAATGGTAAATTTAGGTGCAAAATTAACTCAGGGGGCAAATCGCAACACAATAGTTCAAGGGGTACAATAACATAGTTCAGGGGGCAATTCACAACACAATAGTTTATGGGGTATATTTTCATAGTTTAAGGGGCAATTCGCACTAAGAAGTATAGTTTAAGGGGGAATAAGCATGAACATTACACTCCATAACATGTACCGAAAATGCCTTTCTGACCCAGAGAAATTTGAGACAAAAGCTTGGGACCCATTTTGGGTCGAAAGTTTCGAACCCAGAGAAATTTGGGTAGAAAGTTTTGGGTCCCAAAAACATTTTGGGTCGAATGTTTGGGACCCATAAAGGATTTGAATCGAAAATTTGGGACATATATTTTTTTTTTGCATTAAATTTTTCGAACCCAGAAGTATATATGAAACCAAATTTTGGGACCCATAAAGTAAGTTAGATACAAGAGTTCTCCTATAAATACCCCATCTTCTCACCATTCATTCCACAACTCATCTTACTCTCTCTTCACTCTATAGCTTTACACTCCCATCTATTTTTCATTTTAGAGAAGTTCATTTTTAGTTTTCTAATTTTTGTAATTTCATTTATTGTATTTGAATAAATATATTCTATTATTAACGAAATGTAAATTAGTTTTTTTTTTGTATTTTGTGCAAGATTTTCTAATTGTCATGCTTATAATAATAATAATATTTTAATTAAATATGTATAATCACTAAAAATTATTAATACTTATAGTTGAAATCATATACTAAAACATAAGTTTGTATAAATAATAATTTTATAGTTAAATTGAATAATTATATAGCCAAAATCTAGATCTAGATTCAAATATGGCGGATTCCCGCCCCATTTTTTAAAAAAATTCAAATAACGTTGGATCGAATTGTTTCAATGCAAAACTTGATATGAATCAAATTAGTTCGATCCAAAATATTGTTGGAAGTAAAACATGCGATGCATAATACTATGGAGTGAAATATTTCGATCCAGCAATTCAACCAATGAGCAGCCACCACGCATTCAGTTTCTGATTTTTGTGCAGAAAGCAGTATGGATCGAAATATTTCGGACCCACTGCATAGGTTGAATAGTTTCGACTCATGTTATCTTGGATCACATTTTTTCGATCCAATTGCACTTGGATAAAAAAAAATTGATTCGTATTGTCTTGCGTCGAGACTATCAGAAACGAAAATTGTAATCCAAATATTTCGATCCAATTGACCAAAACGATCGAAATTTGGAACTTTTGGATTGAATTTTTCAGTTCTTTTTGAGCTGTTTTCTTGTAGTGATATCGGAATATTCCTGTAACTAAACATAATAACGGACTAAAAGTGCAATGTGACACGTTAACAGATGACGTTTGCAATTTTCCCACTCATCATCAACCATGTATATCCCATTCTGCTACAGCTCATCATATAAATAAACACACGTATATTCTTAATTTTATTATTTGATATTTAAGACTTCTACTGTTATTAACTGAATATATATGGGTAAATTTTAATTTTGCCCGTTATTATATTTTCTATTTACCTTTTTCCCTTTATTCTATCGGGCGCAGAAAGATTCGGTAATTTACAAAAAATCAACACAAAATGCCCAACGGTCCATCGAACGGACTCATCATTTTTTTTTGCCTAAGTGGCGCTCCGCCTATGATATCCACCTTGACTTAATAAAGTGATTTGGCATAGTTCATAATTATTGTATTTAAATCAATTCAAGGAATTGAAAAATAAAATATGAATAAAGAAAGAAAAGGAATTGTTATCGTAATAGTGAAGCTGTGAGATATTATGAGATGTTATGAGAACGTTGAGCTAATGAAGTGTTATCATGACATTGAACATTAGCACTAAATAATCTTCTTTATCTTTTATGTATATTATTTTTTTGCTTTATTCACATTTTATTTTATTTCCACATTTTTAGTGTTAATGACTTCTCGAGGATTAACACAATTCATTAAGAGAATAATTTTTCCCATAATTCACACTTTCGTAAAATAGAGCCGCGCGAGTTTGAGTTAGAGAAGGAAAGATAAACACAGAAGAATGCTACAAAGAACAAAGCTTCTGCGAAGATATTTTCCAAGGATAAAGTCGTATTAAAAAATGAGAATTTCTTAAGATGAACTCGTGATGTTAAGGAAATCTTCCTTGATAAGACTGAAGCGAATAAAGAAGGTAACTTATAAGATCAAGGAATCTTGATGGCATGTAATCTACAACGTGTACAACATGCCATGAAGATTAAGACTCACCCATCTATGTAATGCATGAAGTATATCAAGACTAACAACAAGAATCTGAGAAATTAGATCAATTGAGTGGAGTGGTTTGTCTCGCTTTTCTGAGTTTTTAGACTAATGAATTAAGTCTAAAGTCATGTTTATAATTAACGAGTTAATATTTGTCTGCTTAGTTATGTTCGAATAATTCGTAGTAAGGAGCTTAGAATTAAGAGAACACCTTCTTGTAATGTCATTATTTTACATCAAATTATTTAGCTTCACGCTCAAAAGATTATTATATTAATATACTCTCCTTGAAATATATTTTATGTGTTGATGTGTTTTTCGCTACCAAATTTTATGATCAATACAGTGTTGAGATAACAATTTTATCGCAACAGTACTCCGTAACATTGTATCAAGTCCTGAACCACACACGTTCAGATTTATCACACCCTTGTTGAAAATATGTATAGTTTATTATAAAGTCGAGAATTTGCAGTTAGTATGATTTTGGCTTTTTCGACGAATTTGTCAACCATTCAACGCATGCATGTCAATGTTTTTCCTCTTCTTGTTTTAAACTACGGTTTGAATTCCATAATAACACTGTCATTTTGTTTTAATTTGTGTTTGGGTCGTCGATTCCTGATGGGTGTGATTTAAGATTGGCGCAATACTTCGTTACTGGGCCGGCCCATAAGTGCATCGAACGTGCGATGTTCGATGTTCGATGCGCGCATCGAATCGGCAAGATTCGATGCGTCTTTTCTTATTGGTCAATAGGACCCACGGGACGACAGCTATAAATAGCCCGTCCCCTTGTAATCCGTGCACGTTTTGAGAAGACAATCACTTCAGTACAGTCAGCATCGAATTACTATTTATTCGAGACGCATTGAATCGAACAATCCACATTTCACACGTGACCAAACAGTATTGGCTCCATTCGATACGACAAAGTACGCATCGACTTTGATACCCTTAAGTTCGCATCGAATTCGATACCGTTAAGAACAGTATCGAATCCTTGTCATATATTTCTCATCGAATAGAGGCATTCGACACGTCAGCATCGAACATTGAGGATTCGATACGCTACATCAATCTTGTAATTAATTTAGTTTACCTAGTAAGCTTATAATAAGTGTTCCGGACCAAGCTAGTCCGATAATAAAGTTGGATATGATTATTTTGATTACTTATATCTCATTTGCATTATTTTATCGTGTTCAATTACCGTGACGAAATAAGACTAAAATAATTTCCTTGCAGAAATTCACAACTAGCCACGATCTTTTATTAGTACTCAGCCAATCTGGTAAAGCTATACTACAGTTATAATGAGGAGAAACAACATGTTTGATTACTAACAAAGAAAGTACGGACATGTATGGCCGTGTCATGTTGCAACAGTTGTATGCATAACTTAAGATGCATTAGATGCATTATTATTCAAATAGACGAGAAAGTTCTTTCAGCTACTTGTATATAAAGCAACGTTATTCAGCACGAAACATAAAAGGCAGAAATCCAAGACTTGCTTTGACCAATATATCCATCGATCATGGAAACGACGGAATAGAACCTGAGAACGAAACAAATTATACAAAAACAATTTTGTTAAGCCTCCATATAATTAGATAAAAATAAATTACAAGAATAAAGTCCATTAATGCGAATAAATTAAGTTTTATTAAGTCCATTAATGCGAATAAATTAAGTTTTATTTATAAAAATAAATTACAAGATTAAGTTTATTAGTTTATTAGGCATCATGTCTAGAGTTACCCGATCCTGCAGTAAAGCTCTGGAGGGAACTATGGGAGAAGCAGAACAAAATACACGTGAACAGATGACGCAGGATAATGCGGGACCATCAACAGTACCCGCGGCAGTACCAACACCAGCAAGAAGGGAAAATCAAGGACCTCAAGGTGTGGAGGTACCGGGTACAGAAGCAGGTGCAACTGGAGCGGCAACGACGAGTGCTTTGATTCCAGACAATATGAAGAATCAACTCATGGCAATGGTAAAAGTCGCGTTGGCCGAAGTATTGACTCCAGCACCGCCCGTATTGATACCATCTCCTATTGAACATCTAGAAGCATTAAGGGAACAAGGTTCTATTGCCCGAATATTGAGAGGAAAGGAGAAAGAAAAATCCCGGCATGATGTTAGAAGAAGTAGACATGCATCGGAGGAAATGAAAAGTAAGGGAGAATCTACCCGTGATGATCAGGGAAAGAAGTTAGTGTCGATCGAGGTACAATCAATAAGACATCTTGAGAGGAGAGAAAGAGAAAAGGAGGAAGGCCGCATTACTGAACGGAGAAGAAGACAAGATAGGAGACGATCAGAGAGTCATGATTCCAGAAGGGAACGTAATGAGGAAGAAGACCAAAGAGAAAAACTATGAAGGAGAAAAGATAGGGATGACAGAAGACATCCAGACGGTCATGATTCACGAAGCGAGCGTGATAAAATGGGCAGAAATATAGAAAGTCTGGACAAAGGGAAAGCAACAGTCGAGGCTCAAATGGTACAAGAGGATAAGACATATAACCGCAGTCCATTTTGTCAAGAGATAGAGGCAGAGATCTTGGGACAAGGGGAAAAGATCCCGGAACTGAAAACTTACGATGGTAAGTCTGATCCCCGAGATCATCTTTTTCAATTGGATAGGAAACTATCCCTTTACGGTTTTAAAGACAATATCCAAGCCAGGATATTTGCAACAACTCTGTCAGGAGTAGTTGTGGATTGATTTAATCAGATTTCTCCAGGACTGATCAAAAGCTACAATCAATTAAGAAAAATGTTGGAAGATCAATTCTCCAGTCAATCTAGATTTTTTTGGATCACTCCCATCTTTATACATTGAAACATGAAACTAATGAAAGTCTGAAGGACTTTACGAAACATTTCAATACGGAGCTACTAAGGATTGATAGCCCATCAGGAGAGATGATTGTGAGCATACTTTTCCGAGCAACCGCAAGTACAATGTTCAGTGGAGACCTACTCAGACGTAAGCCCACCACCATCGAAGAGATCAACAAAATAGCACAAGAGGTGGTTCATTTTGAGGATATGATGGCGACTAAAGTAGCTGTTATTGCCGCTGTGAAAGATAGAGAAAGAGGCAAGATCACAACCGTAATAACTACAACAAACAGGAACAAGAATTACAAAAGAGAGAGTTCGCCTAGACGATACACGCCGTTAAATGCTCACATCATGACAGTATTTAGGGTAGAAAAGAGGAAAGGTTGGTTAAAGGATCCTAAACCAATGAAGGAACCCACGGCAACAATGTATTCAAATCAGTTCTGCAAGTATCACAATCAGAAGGGTCATGATACTGAAGATTATATAAATTTGAAGGATGAAATTGAATGGTTAGTAAAGGATGGCAAACTTTTGTAGTATGTCAAGAACGTGCCAGAACAAGAAAACAATTTCAACCGGAAGGGAACTCCATCCCCCAGAAAGGATAAGCAAAGGGTACTCGATGAACCGCATCTTTTCCAGTATCCTCAGATTGAAGATGGAAATACCAGGAAATGAATGGTCAATATGATATCAGGAGGACCAAGGGGAGCGGATTCCACCAATGGATGGAGAAGGATCACAAGAGTGGTTAAGTCGGATAATTTTGTCAATATGGCCAGTATACTGAGAATTGAAGAGATGTCGCATGAGGAAGTCACTTTCTCTACAACAGACCTAACGAAGCTGAGCGCACAGGCTATACAAATGTCCAATTTAAATTGCCCTTTGGTAATAACGGTGGATATAGCTAATTATGGAGTCACCAAGATGCTAGTGGACCAAGGAAGCTCAATAAGTGTGTTGTTCAGTTCTACGTTGGTTAAAATGTGATTGAATAATCAGACACTAGAACCAGTGAGAACATCTCTTCACGGATTTGGAGGTACATATATAGTCCCACTCGGAATGATTAAGCTCCCAACATCATTGGGTACAGCGCCACAGAGGAAGACAGTTCTGGAGAACTACGTGATCGTTGACATGCATTTCGCATACAACGGAATCATAGGAAGACCAGCACTAAATGCTTTCCGAGCTTTACCGTCGACTTATCATCATATGGTGAAATTTCCTACCTCTAGCGGTATAGGTGAAGTCATAGCAGACCATATTGAAGGCTAGAAGTGCTACGTAACTCCACTCCGGACACGGCCACAACAGGAAGAAGACGCAGTAAGGGCATTGGCTCCTAGTCAAATGGAGCATATTGATTAAAAGATTCCACTTCAATTTACAAGAGTCCTTAGCATCTTGAATATTTTGAACAATTTATATTCGTTCTCTCTGATATGACATGCATGAGGGACAAATATGTATGAACTTAAAACAGGCACGCTAAAACATGAATCTGGAGGACAACACAGGAAGTCAGGGCAATTGTGCAATGACTCAAGCTCCGATCTGTTCACATAATCTGCTTGGGTTTATCCAAGAAGATTACTTCCAATTAATTGATTTACGTCAATTCTATATCATCTGCATAATAAAAATGTATGCAGGACAGAAAATCCCTAAGGCAACCAGAAGAACGGAAACTCTGTCCAAAGTGGCACCAGATACCGAAAAAAGCCAGAGGCAACAAAAGGGACGAAAACTCTGTCCGAAGTGGCACGGAATACCGAAAATCCCTAAGGCAACCAGAAGAATAGAAACTTTGTCCAAAGTGGCACGAGATACCAAAAAAAGCCAGAAAAAACAAAAGGGATGGAAACTCTGTCCGAAGTGGCACGAGATACCGAAAATCCCTAAGGCAACCAAAAGGATGAAAACTCTGTCCAAAGTGGCACGAGATACAAAAAAAAAGACAGAGGCAACAAAAGGGACGGAAACTCTGTCCGAAGTGGCACGAAATACCGAATATCCCTAGGGCGACCAGAAGAACGGAGACTCTGTCCGTCATGGCACGAGATACCGCAATTCCCTGAAAGACAATCTAGAAGCATAGAGACTCTATCCAATGTGATACGAGATACCGCAATTCCCAAAGAATACTAGGGAGGGACGAAGACTCTATTTATATATCACAAGACACTCAAAATTTCACAAAGGAGGAGGAGGCACGAATGATTCTCTCCAGAATGGCAACTATTACCACGATTGCTTGGAAAAACAAGCAAGGAACAGACACTACATATAACACTGTAAGTGCTTGTTAAAACCCACAATTCGAGAGAACATGAACGAAACTCTCAAGAGTCCAAAATGACAAGCAAAGCCTTTTCCTAAATGGAATAATAATAAGTAGGACAATTATAATCATGTAAGAAAAAACAGTATTCAACTCTTCATCGCATAATGAAAAATAAAGAACCGACAGGTTGTCAAAATAAAGTAAAAACCAATACAAGAAATTGAAATAAAAGGCAACATATATGAGCTTAGATAATTAAGCAGTTCAAAAAGAGAATTCAAAAGCGTTTTAGTGCCAGTCATCAAATTGTTCAAACACATAAGAGCGACGCAGTGCCACGGATAAAACAAAATTAAAAATTAAAAACTGTTCATAAGCATAGAAAGCTAGAAAGGCCTTAGTGCTGCAATTTCAATTTTCCTTCTCATCCTCAGAGGAGGGATACAGCTCAGGCATAAGAGGCGGTGATGAGAGTCCCTGGAGGATAAGATTGTCATTCTCGAGCAGCGAGGCAAACTCATCAGGTTCTGCGGGCTCAGAAGTTGTACGGGGCGGCAGAGGTTCTCGATTGGGTCCTAGAGTCAGGCTCAACAAATCTAGTTTAAAACCGCCATGGACATATTGGGTCGCATAAAATTGACGCACAGTCAGAACTTGAGCGTTGCGAGCTTCGAGATCGCCTCGACGAGTGCAAATTTCTCGAAAAGTGTTGCTTCGAAGAAATTATTCGGCTATCTCCACTTTCTGTTGAGCAGAAACCTCCACAGATGTGAAAAAATTTTAATATGACGAAATGTAAAAGGAGTGCGGAATGCCAAGAGAGGGAATATATTACCTCGCCCCGCGCCTTTTTTGATGCCTCTCTATCGGCATGCGCCCCTGCAGCATAATTGTTGACTTTTTGCAATGCCTTTTCCTTGTCATCAAGGGCAGGTTTAAAGACAACAGTATCACCGTCAGCGGCCTTTTCCCGAACCTCCATCAGTGCCGCAAACATAGTATCCACGAAGCCGCCCACCTAATAATTAATGAGCAATCAAATCAACATTTAAAATTCAAGTCAAACAAAGATTAGCTCAGTGAAAAGAGATAATTACCGCTGTCAACTGATGAGTTTGGGAAATACTCATCATTATCATGTTTTTACACTTGTTTAATTGATTATTCTTGATAGTTTTGTGGTATTTTTATGTTTGTTTTCATGTTTAGTAGGTTGAAAGATGATTTGTCAATCAAGAACCGCAACTTCAAAAATTCACCGATACATGTGTAGATTGAGTTATGTTTACTTCTTTATATCACTGGAAAGCCACAGATGTCTATTTTCCAATGCAACAAGCGATTTGCAATTCTAACATCTGGAGAGAAAGTTATGACCAAAACGGTGAAGTTGTGCAAAGCTAAAATGTACATATGCAACTCGCGCGCTCGATCACCGTCGGATCAAAATGGCTAATCAATGGTCCATATTCAGTCTTGCAAGCTTCCAAATGGAAGACTCTAAAGTGTCATGACTTTTGTGAACAATAATTCAGCAATTAGATGACTTTTGTAATCAATTAGATGACTTTTGTGACAACTTTGGACCATTGGATCAAAACGAGATGAATGGTCGAGATGTCGTCTTATGCTTTTTCTTCAACTATAGAAAGAAAAAGGCATTGACTAATCGCCATGGACAAATCTAGTTTAAAACCGCCATGGACATATTGGGTCGCATAAAATTGACGCACAGTCAGAACTTGAGCGTTGCGAGCTTCGAGATCGCCTCGACGAGTGCAAATTTCTCGAAAAGTGTTGCTTCGAAGAAATTATTCGGCTATCTCCACTTTCTGTTGAGCAGAAACCTGCACAGATGTGAAAAATATTAATATGACGAAATGTAAAAGGAGTGCGGAATGCCAAGAGAGGGAATATATTACCTCGCCCCGCGCCTTTTTTGATGCCTCTCTATCGGCATGCGCCCCTGCAGCATAATTGTTGACTTTTTGCAATGCCTTTTCCTTGTCATTAATGCCTTTTTCTTCATCTCATCGTCATTGACTAATGTTGAAACATATAAGTTGTTCCGAGTTCTAAGAGATCATAAAACTGCCTTAGGGTGGTCCATTGCTGATATCAAAGGCATCAGTCCTTCGACTTGCATGCACAAAATACTAATGGAGGAGAACTACAAGCCAACTGTCGAACATCAACACCGTCTGAACCCCAACATGAAGGAAGTGGTAAAGGATGAAGTATTAAAGCTTCTAGATGCTGGAATTATTTACCAATTTCGGATAGCTCATGGGTGAGTCCAATACATGTTGTGCCCAAGAAAGGAGGAATGACTGTAGTGAAGAATGAACACAATGAAGATATTCCCACAAGAACAAACACTGGATGGAGGGTGTGCATTGACTATCGAAAACTAAATAAGGTAACCCGCAAAGATCATTTTCCTTTACCGTTCATTGATCAAATGTTGGATCGACTTGCAGGTCACTCTTATTACTGTTTTCTTGATGGTTATTCTGGATATAATCAAATATCCATTGTACCTGAGGATCAAGAGAAAACAACTTTCACTTGCCCGTATGGTACATTTGCATTTAGAAGAATGCATTTTGGTCTTTGTAATGCCCCTGCTACTTTTCAAAGGTGCAGATGTCTATTTTTTCTGACATGGTGGAAAAATTCATTGAGGTTTTCACGGACGTTTTTTCTATCTTTGGTATGTCATTTGATGACTGTTTGACTAACTTGTCTTTAGTCATGAAGAGATGTGAAGAAACAAACTTGATCTTGAATTGGGAAAAGTGTCACTTCATGGTACAAGAAGGAATTGTCTTAGGACACCATATATATGGCAGAGGCATTCAAGTTGATCAAGCCAATATTGAGGTAATTGAAAAACTTCCACCTCCTACGTCAGTTAAAGGTATTCGTAGTTTTTTTGGACATGCAGGATTTTACAAGCGTTTCATCAAAGAGTTTTCTCGGAAAACCTTTGTGCAACTTGTTGGCAAAGGAATCCACTTTCACATTTGATGAAAAATGTCACAAAGCCTTCAACTTGCTGAAAAAAAAAGCTAACAGAAGCACCAATAATTTCCACCCCCGATTGGAATCTTCCATTCGAACTGATGTGTGATGCAAGTAATTATGCTATTGGAGCAGTGATGGGCCAAAGAAAGAACAAAGTCTTACATGTGATCTATTATGCCAGTCGAACTCTAAGTGACACTCAAATGAATTATGCAACAACATAGAATGAGTTATTAGCAATTGTTTTTGCATTTGATAAATTTCGTTCATATTTGATTGGTTCTAAAGTTATTGTGTACACAGATCATTCACCAATCAAGTACTTGCTTTCAAAGAAAGATGCAAAACCAAGGTTAATTCGATGGATCCTGCTTCTTCAAGAATTTAACGTGGAAATCCGTGACAAAAAGGGCTCAGAAAATGTTGTTGCAGATCATCTATCACGGTTGAAAGTTAAAGAATCACATGAACTTCAACCAATCAATGAAGAATTCCCTGATGAGAGGCTATACACTATGCAAATAACCAATACTCCATGGTACGCTGATATTGTTAATTACCTTGCATGCAATATTATTCCATCTGAATTAACTTACCAGCAGAAGAAGAAGTTCTTTTCTGAAGTCAAATATTTTTTGTGGGATGATCCATACCTCTACAAGAACTGCAGTGATCAACTTTTAAGAAGATGTGTTCCAGAAGAAGAAATTGCTGAGGTATTACAACACTGTCATTCTTCAGAATATGAAGGACATTTCGGTGGAATAAGAACTGCAGCGAAGGTACTTCAGTGTGGACTTTATTGGCCAACTTTATTTAAAGATGCTCATGTTTTTGTTAGTTTGTGTGATCGATGTCAAAGGACAGGAAATATTTCAAGACGTAATGAAATGCCCTTGAATAATATTCTTGAAGTTGAATTATTTGATGTTTGGGGCATTGACTTCATGGGACCATTTCCTTCGTCATACAACAACAAATACAATTTGGTAGCAGTTGACTATGTCTCAAAGTGGGTGAAAGCCATTGCATTACTAACTAACGATGCCAAAGTGGTGATCAATTTTCTTCAAAAATACATCTTTACTAGATATAGCACACCGAGGGCAATCATCAGTGATGGAGGTAAACATTTCCTTAACCACTACTTTGAATCTTTATTGGCTAAATATGGAGTACGCCACAAAGTTGCAACTGCTTATCATCCGCAAACCAGTGGCCAAGTGAAAATCTCAAGTAGGGAAATAAAGCGAATATTGGAGAAAATAGTGAATTCTTCAAGAAAAGATTGGTTCAAAAAGCTTGATGATGCACTTTGGGATTATCGCACTGCTTACAAAACTCCAATTAGTATGTCACAATATCGTTTGATTTTTGGGAAAGCTTGTCACTTGTCAGTCGAATTTGAACACAAAGCTTATTGGGTTGTGAAAAGACTGAACATGGATATAAAACTGGCTGGAGAAAAGAGAATGCTACAACTCAATGCTTTGGAAGAATTCAGAAATGAAGCTTATGAAAATGCCAAAATCTACAAAGAGAGAACAAAGCGATGGCATGACAAACGCATTCTATAACGTGATTTTGAGCCTTGTCAACAAGTACTTTTGTATAACTCACGTCTTCGAATTTTTCCTGGAAAGTTGAAATCAAGATGGTCTGGCCCATTTACAATCACGAAAGTCTTTCCATATGGAGCTGTTGATATTCAAAACAATGACAAGTAAGCATTCAAAGTTAAAGGGCAAAGACTGAAGCACTACATTGGAGGCGAGTTAGAGAGACAGAAAATATCCATGACTCTACATAATCCCGCTTTAAGTCATTACCAGAAGTCAAGCCGATGACTATAAATCAAGCATTGTTTGGGAGGCAACCCATATTAGTTCTTTCTTTTTATTGTTATTTTCAGTTGTATTGTATATATGTTTTTTTTCTCCTTTTATGTTCTTTACAGTTAACATGGAAGCAGCTAGTGGCGTCTTGGGAATCTGACGTTAAAAGACCCTGTTTGCCAATTTTTAAGAAAATTGGATGGGAAGCCAATCCTCGACTCATGGAAGGCATTTATGTCGTTTCGGGACGTAAAACCAGAGGAAGATGTGAGCCACAACCACAACTACTATTTTTCTATCAGGTGCCATTGTTTTTATTATTGTTTATATTTGTTTCTTTGGTTTTAGACATTAGGGGCAATGTCTCATCTAAGTTTTGGGGACATTTTTGATTCTGATGGCTTCTACTGTCTTTATATTGGTCAAAAAAAAAGAAAAAGAAAAAACCTACTACTTTACTTCACATAATTGTTCAGATTATGGATTAATGATGAGAAATTTGATACTTATGGTGTCTTTTGTGATGATGATGAGCATGATATACTATGTGAACAACGTCTCGTTTAATCTATGTTTGAGCATGCCTATCTTCATATACACTTTTCACACATTGATTTGCATTGGTGGTTGAGCATACTTAGAGGACGGTTATTGAGATAAGTAAAGTAATGAAGATACACCCGAGCTTTATAAATAATTGATCACCTCTTGAAGCAAAATCGTTGATGATGATTCACTATAGAAATGATTTAGGCCATCTTTTCCTTAACACGTTTGAGCCTTTCAAGCCATATCCTTCAGAAATAAAATAATCACCAAAACCCCTCTGAGCCTTTCATTAAAGCCTTTTTTTATGAGCCCATTTACCTATCCCGTGTAGCCACAAACAATTATCCTACCCTTCTAGAGGCTGGTTTGCATTCAGGAACTTGAAATGGAAGAAAATATGTGGGAAAAAAAATGTAAAAAAAAGAAGAGAAATATGAAGATCACCCCTCTGGTACAGATGAATAAGTTTGGGAGAAATATGAAGGAAATGAAAAAAGAAGAAGAAGAAGAAGAAAGAAATGAGAGATATGAAATGTTGTGAAGAAAGAAAAGGAGAAAGAACCGAAGTGCAAGAGATTTCTGAATGTAATATCTTACGTCTCTAGCTCTGCTTTTACTTATCCTCCAGTGAGCCCATACCCGAGCCTAATGTTACAAGCTAAAAAAAGTCCTATTGATCTGTAGTGAATCATATTCAGATTAGCAGAGAGATATTGTGAAAGTTATACAAATGGAGTTAGGATGATTAACTTTGTTGAACTTATTTTGATGAACTTATCCAAGTAACTCAATAATCACTGCATTTGTTGTTCACACGTTGCACATGGAGATTTGTTTGTAAAAATTTGATTAACCGCCAGGTTGTGAATGAGTGTGTCATTGCTCTGATTCTTTGCATTCACATCAAACAGTAAAGAAACTCCCAAAATTGATCCATGATTTAAATGATAATGTGAAATAAATTT
The DNA here is from genome assembly GCA_948329865.1 of Linaria vulgaris. NCBI lineage: Eukaryota > Viridiplantae > Streptophyta > Magnoliopsida > Lamiales > Plantaginaceae > Linaria > Linaria vulgaris. The sequence continues at coordinate 103,861,643 of OX415252.1, forward strand.
TTTAATTCTGTCTTTGTTTTTTTTTTTTAGTCTAGAACGTTGCGTTGTTTGCTTTAAGCATTTTGTTCGAGGACAAGCAAATGAACAAGTTTGGGGGTGTGATGAGTTTGGGAAATACTCATCATTATCATATTTTTACACTTGTTTAATTGATTATTCTTGGTAGTTTTGTGGTATTTTTATGTTTATTTTCATGTTTAGTAGGTTGAAAGATGATTTGTCAATCAAGAACTGCAACTTCAAAAATTCCCAGACACCTGTGTAGATTGAGTTATGTTTACTTCTTTATATCACTGGAAAGCCACAAATGTCTAGTTTCCAACGCAACAAGCGTTTTGCGATTCCGACATCTGGAGAGAAAGTTATGACCAAAACGGTGAAGTTGCGCAAAGTTGAAATGTACATACGCAACTCGCGCGCTCGATGACCGTCGGATCAAAATGGCTAATCAATGGTCCATATTCAGTCTTGCAAGCTTCCAAATGGAAGATTATAAAGTGTCATGACTTTTGTGAACAATAATTCATCAATTAGATGACTTTTGTGACAACTTTGGACCATTGGATCAAAACGAGATGAACGGTCGAGATGTCGTCTTATGCTTTTTCTTCAACTATAAATAGACCTCACATTTTCTATATTATAACATACCAATTTTCTTCATTCTCTCTTCCATAAGTAGTCTTTCTATAGTAGTAGTATTCACTAGTATTTTGTAATTTGGAGGAGTAATTTGGAGTTTGTACGGGGGAGTCCACCGGAGGATTTACGGAAGTAAAAATCTGTAACAATCTCTAAACTCTCTTTACTTTTTTCTCTTTACTATATGATGTTATATTTATCTTATAGTCTTGTTCTATATTCCATTATGTGCTAAATTTACCTTGCTGGGATAGTGACGTAGCCTAATTACGATGATCTAACCTTTAATTAAAATGTATTGTTACGATGTCAACATAGTTGGTGTATTTATCTGTGAATATAATGCTTCTAAAATTCTGGCCAACTTTTGGATGAACTAGGGATCGAATTGAAACCGAGAGGAGATTTTCGTGAAATAGCTTTGAAGTAAATATCGTGAATTCTCAATAGAATAGAAATATATCTATTGTTTTCACGTGATTGATAAAGTCACCACCAAACATACATGTGCACATCTTTGTAATTAGACTCATTTTCTAGTCGTAAAGCTATATAATTTATGTATAACATGAGAAAGAGTACATAAAAATAAATGGTGATAACCAACAAAAATTTTGAACGTGAAACTCGTAATAATATGTTTAATTAAAAGTTAGATCAGACTAACGGTGAAATCATGATTCCCAACTCTTCTCTTATTGTCTACACTTATTTATTAACTCTAATTTTATTTGAGAAATCGGATTTCAGATTGTTCAAGCGAAAAGATTAACAATTTACTAACAATTTACTCTTCTCTTTTTCAACAATTTTATTAGTAATTATTTATTCCTCGTAGGATCGACAATCCTATCTTTCACTTTATTACTTGTTATGATTTCGTGCACCTGTGAATTTATCAACAACATCAACAAATGAAGTGTATTCCGCTCCACCATTTTCCTCTCTTTAGCAGATACCGGGAGAGGAGCAGCAAGACCAGGCAAGAGCGACTTCAGGTGGTCCATAGCTTTGGGGCCTGTAAAATTTCGTACCCACTGGCCCGAGCGCGAGGGCCTTGACAAGACCCAATTCATGCGCTTGGCCCAGTCACATAGGCTGGGGCGTTGGCAGCACTTGGTTTACCTGTTCGGACGACCGATGGAACGGCCCCTCCGATTTGTGACCGAATTTGAGGTATTTTTCTCTTTTTGCTCTGGACGGCGCCTTCGATATTGTCGCATGGACCAGCTGCCAGGCTCTCTGAAGCTCCGACACCGCCTTGAACACTGTCACGATTTCCCCCCAATATATCCTCAAAAGGATCGACTGCTGAATCTGCAGCAACAACAGTAGAGGGGTTGGCAAGGTTTTTCTTGCGCTTATTCTTTCTCTTTATTGGGGGAGGAAGATCGGTAGAAATGTTGGTCTGAGAGCTCGCCTGATCAGCAGCAACGACTCGATTCATCCTCGCATGGCGGTCTATAATATAATGCCTGCAATAAAATTATATCATTAGAATACTTAACAGACGTAAATCAAAAATATCGAAAGAGTTGCGCAGTTATACCAAGGGTCATCCTCCTGTTATATTTCACTGGGGACAAACCAGCTAATGAGAGGACTCGATTTTCAACTAATTTTTTAACATCAAATTGATGTTCTCGAACTAAATTTAGGATAAACTTGCAATCTCATTAAGTTGTGGAAACGCCGCCAGGTACCATTATCCTTGACGCAGTGTACCCTTCCCCGCGGTATTGCCTAAACTCGCCTTCATAACTCTCTTCGATATAAAAATATAATCTCTTCTAATCTTTCCCATATCCGGTCGCCCCACCATTCAAGAACTTGCGATGCGTTTGAGCTTTGATATGATAAAATCCCTCTTCACGCCTCCCAATCTCGAACATCGCGTAGAACTCATTGGGACTTTGTGGTTGGCGCAACACCTTCATGACAATGATAAAGCCAATCAAATTCTCATAAGAGTTTGGCGTGAGTTGAGCGGGCACAAGGTCGATCATCCTCAGAAGCCATCTTAGCTCAAAAGAGATAGGAAAGCAAAGACCATTAAGGAGCTGACCAACAAACACAGTAATATGCCCGGGCGGTGGGGTATGCATCCGATCATTTGGCCCGGGAAGGACGATCTTATACTTATCGGGTATATCGAACGTTTTTCGGAGCCCCCTACGACTATGTTGGAGGCGAGAAACATACTGATCATAGGCCATTCCTGGACCTCAACATGATCATCGAACTCCCTATTAATATAATCTACGACTTATTCGCCTCCGCTTGGAGCACGATTATCCTTATAGGATGACACGGGCGAGTTATCTCTTTCAAACTCAGGCTCTGTTAGTTCAGTGTTTGCATCGGGATTGTTACTCGCGGGTGAACAAATAGTTTCTATATCTATTAACTCAACTTCATCTACTGCGACTGCGCTCAAACCCGCGGGAGCATTAATTGGGTTCACCATATTAATTGAACTGGAGCTTGAGCCACTACTTGACTCACTCCTAGACGTTGACTCACTGCTCACCATCTCTGACGAGAACGAACTGAAATAAATTAAAAATAGAGGCTGACTAAGGACAAACTCATCACTCTAGGCTCTCACATATCTCTCAAACATAAATAAAAAGGGAATTTATTGAAAAGAAAAATCCAGCAAAAGGAGGACAAGTTTCTTACCTTAACTGAATTTTTGGAAGAGAGAGATTTTGTTTGATAATATATATATCCTATGCAAAACAAAGAAACGAGTCAACCCCCCCCCCCCCCAAACAAACATTAAAAGATCGGGACACAATAGCTAAAAATTATACGATACCGCATCGAACACTCACGATTCGATGCCGATCGCATCGAATCGGTGTTGTTCGATGCAGATCGTATCGAATGGTGCCAATTCGATGCGCTTTACCTGAGAAGCGGAATGCGTGAGGAGCAGAATGAGCTCGTCAAGGCAACCCTGTCTTTATATAGGAATCGAAAGGCCCACCAGGCCCATTTTAGTAAGCGCATCGAACGAGCACATCGAATGCCCTTCGTTCGATGTGATCTATCTGACGCATCGAACCACTGTTTTTCGATGCGTTTAATTAATTTTCATAGAACTATTGGGATCTGCAACTAAGTAACATATGCTTAGGAATATTCCAAACCGTGAAAAAATTGACAAAATGCGAAAAAGTTTTATTAAAGTCGTAGGGCACAGACTGTTTAGAGCAATTCCAAATATATTCTTTAAGTTTGGAAGACGATCGCCACATTGACATCGTCTATATGATGGGTGTGATTTAAGATTGGCCCAATATTTCGTTAATGGGCCGGCCCATAAGCGCATTGAACGTGCGATGTTCGATGTGTGCATCAAATCAGCAAGATTCGATGCGCCTATCTGTATTGGTCAATGGGACCTACGTGACGGCAGCTATAAATAGCCCATCTCGTTGTAATCCGTGCACGTTTTGAGAAGACAATCACTTCAGTATAGTCGGCATGGAATCACTATTCATTCGTGACACATTGGATCGAACAGTCCACATTCGACACGTGATCAAACAGTATTGGCTCCATTCGATACGACAAAGTACACATCGAATTCGATACCGTTAAGAACAGTAGCGAATCCTTGTCATATATTTCACATCAAACAGTGAGGATTCGATACGCTACATCAATCTTGTAATTAGTTTATTTTACCTAGTAAGCTTGTAATAAGTGTTCCGGACCAAGCTAGTCCGACAATAAAGTTGAATAGCATTATTTTGATTACTTATATCTCATTTGTATTATTTTATCGTGTTCTATTATTACCGTGACGAAATAAGACCAAAATAATTTTATTGCAGAAATTCACAACTAGCCACGATCTTTTATTAGTACTCAGGCAATCTGGTAAAGCTATACTAGAGTTATAATAAGGAGAAACAACATGTTTGATTAGTAACAAAGAAAGTACGAACATGTATGGCCGTGTGTCACGGGGCGTCTTTTAGATTATACGAATAAAAGAGTCTTGTGCGGCTAATAGCCCTCACAAGCTACTCCGCCTTCGTTGTTCGTCGCACTTGCGCCTCGACGGCATTTTAGAGGAACAACCTAACCTTAACCCACAACACAATCAACCAACAATAAAGATAACCAACAACACAATCAACCGAGGGCGTAACAATCATTCACCATTTCCACATGAATAGGAATTGCTACTATAATGTCAATACCAAGAATATATTACTTGAATTACAATAACAATACAAATGCTTTTGCTTTTCAACTTTTCTTCTTCTCTTGACATAAGTACTTAAGTAAATTCTGAAATCATGCCAACAACAGGCTACAAAGGATACTAACTGCTTGGGTGGGGCCCAACACCCCACCCCAACTCACTCACAATTAACTTATTCAATCTTGGCCACGTTCGTATAGGACTCTTGCGACACCTCGTCGGGTTGGCCCGACGAGGCCTTCACGAAGCCGAGGAGCGGCTTAGGCGCCTCCCCCCATAACATCCTCCCCCACTTGAGTTAGCGACGTCCTCGGCACTCTGCTTTGTCCCGGAATGAGATGTTTGAACGCTGTAAGGGTTCTGGCTCTTTCCCAAGTGTTTTATTCGCTGCTGCATCCGGTCCATTTCACCAAGTATTCGTCCACGTTGCCTTTCTTTGTCTTCAAGACGCAGTGATCCAAAATGGCTTCTGGCACTTTCTTCGCAACATTCTTTAGCTTCATTTCTGGTCGGTGCAGCTGATTGCGGGAAACATCCTCCTGATCTGCAAAATAAGGCTTTAGCAACCCAACATGTAAAACGTTATATGCCTTGCACCAAGAAGGAAGAGCAACACGATAGGCCACTTTTCCAATTCGTTTGATGATAGGAATTGGCCCGATATACTTCCGCATGAGTCTAGAATCTTTCCCCCTAGACGCCTTGGATGCGTGAGGGTCGGGAACCTTCGCCATCACTAGATCTCCCACTTTGAACTCGGCAAAACGACGGTTTTGATCCGCATGTTTTTTCATACGTCGTTGTGCCTTCTCCAAATACCCCCTTGCTATATCCACATTCATCTCCCATTCCTTCGAGAATTCCTTCGCCAAAGAAGACCTCGCAAAAAGGTCAGAATCCATCGTATGTGGGAGTAGGGGTTGCTGCCCATTGACGATCTCAAAAGCGCTCTTGTTGGTAGAAGAGCTCTTTTGCGAATTGAAGCCCAACTGAGCAGCATCCAATAGTTTCACCCATGCCGTCTGCGATCCATGAACAAAATGTCGCAGATATTCCTCCAACATAGAGTTAAAGCGTTTCGTCTGGCCATCAGACTGTGGATGAAAAGCGGAGCTCATATTCAGTTTCGACCCGAGTAGCCGAAATAGCTCCGTCCAAAACACGCCAGTAAACCTAGAATTCCGATCACTAACGATATCCTTTGGCAAGCCCCAATACTTGACGATATGTTTGAAGAAGAGATTTGTCGTCTCCTCTGCCGATACGTACTTAGGTGCCGAAATAAAGGTAGCGTATTTGGAAAACCGATCGATCACCACGAAAATAGTCCCTAAGTCTCCCACCTTAGGCAATCCAAAAATAAAATCCATCGATACGCTTTCCCATGGTCTTGTAGGAACATTAAGAGGTTCTAACAATCCTGCTTTCTTTTTGCGGTCTGGCTTGTCTTGTTGACACACAAGACAAGTGCGAACATAAGTGTCGACGTCGTCCTCCATGTTGGGCCAATAATAGGCTCGTTGAATAAGAGCTAATGTGCGCTATTCTCCCGGGTGTCCGGCCCATATGGTATCATGGCATTCGGCCATTAAAAACTTCCGCAGATTCCCTCCTTTGGGTACACAAAGTCGGTTACCCTTAGTTTTCAGAAGCCCGTCTTCTACCCAAAACTGTCGAGCTTTCCCTACTTCGACCAGTTTCATAATCATTTCCGCCCAGTGATCGCTCGGTAACGCATCCCGAATTCAAGTCTTCACATCCGTGACGACAGAACTCGTTGTCATCGCTACCCGCCCTACCCATCTTCCCATAGTCGGCTCTCCGACTTAGGGCATCCGCAACCTGGTTACTCAAACCCGCGCGATATTCCAATGTAAAGTTGAATTCTGCTAACAGTTCCTGCCAGCGGGCCTGTTTCCCCGTTAGGTTAGCCTGAGTCATGAAGTAACTCACCGCCGTGTTATCCGTCTTCACGATAAACGGACAACCAAGTAAATAATATCGCCAAAGTCGGAGGCAATGGACTACGGCGAACAACTCTTTCTTGTGCACCGTATACCTCGTCTCCCTATCCTTCAACTTTCGACTCTCAAAAGCGACTTGGTGCCCATCTTGCACCAGAACTCCCCCCAGGGTGAAGTCAGATGCATCGGTCTGCACTTCGAACGGTCTCGACATGTCGGGGAGGGCAAGAATGGGGTCCGTCGTCACTGCCTTCTTCAATTTCTCAAAAGCGGTCTGACACTCCGCAGACCATTCCCACTTTTCCTCCTTCTTCAAAAGATCTGTAAGAGGCTTCGCAATTGCCGAATACCCTTCTACAAATCTTCTATAGTAATTGGCTAGCCCCAGAAACGAACGAAGACCAAGAACGTCTCGTGGGGGTTGCCACTCCTCGATGGCCCGTATTTTCTTCGGGTCCATCCGAATCCTCCCGTGTCCGACGATATGTCCCAGAAAACTGATAGTCGACTGCGCAAACGAGCATTTCGATAACTTGGCGTAGATCTCGTTCTCACGCAAGCGAAGCAACACCTTTCGCAAGTGATCGATGTGATGGCTCAAGGATTCGCTGTAGACCACAATATCGTCCAAGTATACCACGACAAACTCATCGATCTATCCCTGTAGCACTTGGTTCATCATCGTACAAAAAGTAGATGGGGCATTCGTCAGCCCAAACGGCATCACTAAGAACTCAAAAGCCCCATACCTCGTCACGACCGTAGTCTTCGCCTCGTCTCCTTCTTTGATACGTACTTGCTAGTACCCGGATCTCAGATCAATCTTTGTTAAGTACTTGGCGAGGCTCAATCGGTCAAAACAATCCCCAATAAGCGGGATAGGGTATCTGTTTTTCACAGTGAGCTTATTCAGTGCTCGATAATCGCAACACATGCGTAGGGATCCATCTGTTTTCTTCTAGAAAAGAACCGGCGCCCCATATGACGATCTTGCCAGTTGGATGAGGCCGCCATCCAATAGCTCCTTGAGTTGTTTCCTCAATTCTTCAAGTTTTGGTTGTGCCAGTCGGTACGGTGCCCTAGCGGGCGGTTTTGTGCCCGGCACTAACTCGATTTCGTGGTCCACCAACCGCCTAGGCGGTAATTTCTTCGGCAACTCTTCCGGCATAATATCTTCGAATTCCTGAATAACTTGTTTTACCGGTTCCGGGATTGGACCGGTAGACCCTTCAACTTCTTCCAAATGAAGGGCGCACAAGAATGATGGCTCCTGACGCTTGCACCCCTTTTCAAACTGGATAGCCGACAAGTTCTCCCTCCCTGTTCGATCCACGATGGTAGGGATGAAGCACGGGTCCCATCATTAACAATACGTCGGCAAACAGTATTATCACCGTTCTAGTATCCCTCAAAAACTCAAGCCCTAAGATGAGCTTGAAGACATCCATTGCGACGACCACCAGATCGGTTCACCCTTCGTACGGCCCCATCTTAAGCAGTACGGATTTTGCTATACCTGCAATTGGTTAGGCGGGAGAGTTAATCGCCTTGACCCTTCCGACTCGCTTCTCAGTCACTAGACCCAACTGCGCCACTTCAGAACTAGCTAAGTAATTATGTGTAGCTCCTGTGTCGATCATGGCTCGAAGCGGCTTACCATTGATCTTCACGTCTACGAACATAAGTCCCTTCCATTTTCGAGACGGTATATACACGTCCTTCTTAGCATTTTCTGCTATGTGATGCGAGAGGGTGTTGCACCATTGCAAAAATGCCCCAAGATTTTCCTCTCCCTCCGGGGCCATAGCATCCCCCTCCTGATCCTCAAAGACCGGATTATCCACCCCTCCTCCAGACGGGGCGTCCGGCAGACTTCTAACCAAAGCGTTAAGAGATTGCTTCTTCGGGCAATCCCTTACGTAATGCGCACCTTGACACCAGAAGCAAACAGGCGGACGCTGTTGCGTGAAGGTACGCCCATCAACGGGGGCCTTGCCACTATTATTACTAGTCTGACTAGCGGTCGGGCGCATTCCCGCGCCTCTTCCATAGCTTGGCACCCCTCGTCCCCCTCCGATATTGGGGTTGGTTAAACCTGGAGCCGGGCGATTATCCCTCATCGGCTCTCTCTCCATACCTTGGAAATCTGTTAGGCACTCGGCCGCGCTCATAGCCGAACGCAAGTCACCCACTCGCTGACGCTGAAGTTCGAGTCTCGCCCACTGCTTCAGACCTTCCATGAAGGTGAATATTTGTCACTCTCCGACATGTCCCGTATCACCAATATGAGTGCGGAAAAAGCCTTTACGTACTCTCGCACCGAACCGGTGTGCTTTAGGTCCTTCAATGCTCGACGGGCATTATAGTCCACATTTTCCGGAAAGAACTGTTGTTTGAATAGTTCCTTCCATCTATCCCGCGTATCCACTTGGATTCGACCGGCTTGTATGTCTTCCCACATTCTACGCCACCAAAGTTTGGCATCTTCGGCCAAGTAACCGACCGCAGTCGTCACCTTCAGTCTACCATCTTCGACTCGACAGTGGTCGAAGTAATGCTCCAGATCGAAAAGAAAATTGTAGACCATCTTGGCATCCCTAGCGCCTTCGAATGGTCGAGGTTCGGGGATTCGTGCTCTCAATCCCGAATCCTGGGCTCCAGACGACCCACTATTCACAACACGTTGAAGCGTTGTCAACGTTTGGTTTACAGCGTCCAGTTTTGCCTCTTGGGCGTCGAACCTGGCCCTTTGGGCGTCCAAGACAGCCATAAGCTCCTTGGATATATCCCTATTTTGATCGAGCGGAGAACTCAGATGTTGATTCTCATTCTTCCAAACTCCCACTTCTATTTCCAAGGCTTCTATCCTTGGTTCTGCTTGCGCCCTCCACTCCCTGGGATCCGCAAGTTGAGTCTTAGCGTCTTGCCTCGCACTTCCGGCGGGCGTTTGTGATGAGTCCGACGTATGACCCGACATTACCTTAACCGAGGCTCTGGTACCACCTGTCACGGGGCGTCTTTTAGATTATACGAATTAAAGAGTCCCGTGCGGCTAATAGCCCTCACAAGCTACTCCGCCTTCGCTGTTCGTCGCACTTGCGCCTCGACGGCGTTTTAGAGGAACAACCTAACCTTAACCCACAACACAATCAACCAACAATAACGATAACCAACAACACAATCAACCGAGGGCGTAACAATCATTCACCATTTCCACATGAATAGGAATTGCTATTATGATGTCAATACCAAGAATATATTACTTGAATTACAATAACAATACAAATACTTTTGCTTTTCAACTTTTCTTCTTCTCTTGACATAAGTACTTAAGTAAATTCTGAAATCATGCCAATAACAGGCTACAAAGGATACTAACTGCTTGGGTGGGGCCCAACACCTCACCCCAACTCACTCACAAATAACTTATACAAATTACAAGTACAAAATAGTCCTACACAACTATTCTTTCAATTTTCAATCTTGGCCACGTTCGTATAGGACTCTTGCGACACCTCGCCGGGTTGGCCCGACGAGGCCTTCATGACGTCGAGGAGCGGCTTAGGCGCCTCCCCCAACACCGTGTCATGTTGCAACAGTTGTATGCATAACTTAAGATGCATTATTATTTAAATAGACGAGAAAGTTCTTTCAGCTAGCCACTTGTATATAAAGCAACATTATTCAGCACGAAACATAAAAGGCAGAAATCCAAGACTTGCTTTGACCAATATATCCATCGATCATGGAAACGACGGAATAGAACCTGAGAACGAAACAAATTATACAAAAACAATTTTGTTAAGCCTCCGTATAATTAGATTAAAATAAATTACAAGAATAAAGTCCATTAATGACCTGAACATAGATCCCCCGGGGGAACGGTAACATTGCAGCGTTGTGCATAGGTTCTGAGACGAAGAAGAGTAGGCAGAGGTAAGACTACTCCGGATGAAAGCGAGCACAAACAGTTAAAGTCGAGGGATTCCATTGTGGTGCAGCAATTATGGAATGAAAAGGTTGCAGCATCACCGCGAACAACGGCATTATAGGTACAAATTCCATCGGCGTAAGTAATGAACGGGTAGTTAGTCGAGAAACAGTTTTGCTGCGCCACAGCAGAGTAGGTTAAAAATATCGTCATGGAAAAATAACCCAATATGGCCACCGAGGATCCTTTCATTTTCAATTAGATGAAATGGCTGTGTGCGTCTTGGTGTGCTTGTTTTTAATGGCTTGCTGTGTGTATGTATGCAGTTATTAGCTGCCTTTATATAGAGTTTAGAATTTATTGTAATGTTATATATTTATGTGATTTAAGTAAGATTCAGCATCTAGAACCACACGAAACAAGTTGGTGGCTTATGATTAGGGTTACTCACATAAAAAAAATTGGTTTTTATGTTTTAACGGTGATAAGCTAAATGATTAGATAATTTTGGTACCTTTGTGAGTATAAAACTTCACGACTCGTCCACACATGTACAAATTTCCTTTCCTTCTCGCTCGTTTCAAGATAGGCCAAATATGATCTGCCTATTTCATTTTTTCATACTTAATATATTATTGACCGACTCATAACATGGAGTTTAATTATTCGTATATATATCTTTTAAGTCGTATTGTTGAGTCGTATCAAGAATCACAGCATGCATCAGTTATAAAGCCTCATATGCCTGTAAAAAATTCCTGTCCTTTTGTTTTCAAGAAGGCCAAACATGTGATCTGCCTATTTTATTTTTTCATACTAATTATATTTTTGATCGACTGATAACATGGGGTTTAGTATTAAGAATAACCATGCATCAATTACAAAACCTCATGGCCTGTATAACATCCCTTTCCTTTCTTTTCAATCTAGAAAAATGATCTGCATATTTTATTTTGAGACTATTATTCCAGCAAATCCCAAGAACTATGACTACTTTATGGGTTCAAGATCAGGTCTTTGTTTTTTGATCTAGCGATGTTAAAACTTTGATAGTCAGTGCGAATTGCCTCATTTTCCACATTTCGGCAATTTTTTGACCAAAAATCGTTTAAAAAATAAGTTAAAGTTTGATGAGAATCTTCCCCTCGTCGAGACGGTTGGGATGGTGGTGATGTTGTCGCAAAATTCAAATTTAATACACGAGAAATTTAATTTGAAGGTGTTGAACTTAAATTTACACTCTTGTGTTATAACTTTGAATTTTGCAACACCGTCACCACCATCTTTACCGTTTCGACGAGGGGACGATTCTATTAAAACGTTAAATATTTTTTTTGACGATTTTTAATTGGAAAATTATCGAAAAGTGGTAAATAAGGTAATTCGCACAAACTACCAAAGTTTAGACCTCATTGTGTCTAAAAAAAAAAATTTGACCATGAACTTATAAATTGTTAATAGATTGGGGGGTTTGGTGGAATAATCACTTTTATTTTATCATACTTCATGTATTATTGACCTCAGTGATAACATGGAGTTTAGTATAATATATCTTTTAAGTCATAGTGTTGAGTCGTATTAAGAATAACACCATGCATCAATTATAAAACCTCATGCATGGTCTGTATATAATATCTTTCCTTATTCTTTTCAAGCTTGGCCAAACATGATATGTCGAGGAACATTGGACTAAACATTTCGACGGAACCATAATAACGTAACAGACTAAAAGTGCAATATCCCTCCCCCCCCCCCCCCCCCCACCCCACCCTACCCCGTCATCAACCATGTATATCCCATTTTGTTACGGCTCATCATATAAACAAAGACACGTATATGTTTTTATATTATTTGATATTTAGGATTTCTACAGTTATTAACTGAATACATATAGGTGAATTTTAATTTTTACCCGTTATTATATTCGAAAGTTGCCTTTGGTCCTTTATTCTATCGGGCACAGAAATATTCACTAATTTTCAAAAAATGACAAAAAATGCCCAATGGTCCTTCGAACGGGCTCATGACGTTTTTTTTTCCTACGTGGCGCTCCACCTAGACTTAATTAAGTGATGTGGCATAACATTGAATATTAACATTGAATATTATGAGATGTTGTCAGAACGTTGAGCTAATAAAGTGTTATCATAACATTGAATATTAACATTGAACAATCTTCTTTATCTTTTATGTATATTATTGTGTTGCCTTATTCACATTTTAATCTAGTTCCACTGTCTTGTGTTTTTTACTGCTCGGGGATTAACACAATTGATTAAGAGAATCATTTGTTTCCATTATTCACACCTTCCTTAAATAGAGCGGCACGAGTTTGAGTTAGAGAAGGAAAGATAAACCTAGAAGAATGCTACAAAGAACGGAGATTATATTTTCAAGGATAAGGTTTGATTAAAGAATGAGTCTTTCTTAAGAACAACTCATGATAAGGAAACCTTCCTTGATAAGACTGAAGCGAAAAAAAAAAAAAAGGAAACTTAGAAGATCAAGGAATCTTGATGGCAATCTACAACGTGTACAACATGCTTTGGAGATTAAGACACAAACATCTATATGACGCATGAAGTATATCAAGGCTAACAACAAGACATTTGAGAAAATGAATCCGAGCAGTTAGGTCAATAGTGTGGATTGTTTGTCTTGCTTTTTCGAGTTCTTAGATTAACGAATTGAGTCTAAAGTCCTGTTTAGAATTAATGAGTTAATCTTTGTCTGCTTGGTTGTCTTCGAATCATTCGTAGTGAGGAGCTTAGAATTAAAAGAACACCTTTTTGTAATGTCATTATTTTACGTATGATTCTTTAGCCTCAGGCTCGAAAGAGTATATTTATATAATCTCCTTAAAAATTACTTTATGTGTTGATTTATTTTTCGCTGCTAAATTTTGTGATTAATACAGTGTTGGGATAACAATTTTATCGCAACAGTACTCCGTAGCATTGTATCAAGTCCTGATCCACAAACTTTCAGAATTATCACACCCTTATAGGAAATATGTATAGTTTATTGTGAACCCGAGAATTTGCAATTGATATGAATTTGGCTTTTTCGACGAATTTCCTGACCATTCAACACATGCATGCCAATGTTTTTCCTCTTCTTGTTTTACACTACGGTTTAAATCCCATAAGAACGCTGTCATTTTGTTTTAAATTGTGTTTGGGTCGTCGATTCCCTTGCAGAAATTCACAACTCGCCACGATCTTTTATTAGTACTCAGGCAATCTGGTAAAGCTATACTAGAGTTATAATAAGGAGAAACAACATGTTCTATTAGTAACAAAAAAGTACGGACATATATGGGCGTCGCATGTTGCAACAGTTGTATGCATAACTTAAGATGCATTATTATTCAAATAGACGTGAAAATTCTTTCAGCTACTTGTATATAAAGCAACATTATTCAGCACGAAACATAAAAGGCAGAAATCCAAGACTTGCTTTGACCAATATATCCATCGATCATGGAAACGACGGAATAGAACCTGAGAACGAAACAAATTATACAAAAACAATTTTGTTAAGCCTCCGTATAATTAGATTAAAATAAATTACAAGAATAAAGTCCATTAATGACCTGAACATAGATCCCCCGGGGGAACGGTAACATTGCAGCGTTGTGCATAGGTTCTGAGACGAAGAAGAGTAGGCAGAGGTAAGACTACTCCGGATGAAAGCGAGCACAAACAGTTAAAGTCGAGGGATTCCATTGTGGTGCAGCAATTATGGAATGAAAAGGTTGCAGCATCACCGCGAACAACGGCATTATAGGTACAAATTCCATCGGCGTAAGTAATGAACGGGTAGTTAGTCGAGAAACAGTTTTGCTGCGCCACAGCAGAGTAGGTTAAAAATATCGTCATGGAAAAATAACCCAATATGGCCACCGAGGATCCTTTCATTTTCAATTAGATGAAATGGCTGTGTGCGTCTTGGTGTGCTTGTTTTTAATGGCTTGCTGTGTGTATGTATGCAGTTATTAGCTGCCTTTATATAGAGTTTAGAATTTATTGTAATGTTATATATTTATGTGATTTAAGTAAGATTCAGCATCTAGAACCACACGAAACAAGTTGGTGGCTTATGATTAGGGTTACTCACATAAAAAAAATTGGTTTTTATGTTTTAACGGTGATAAGCTAAATGATTAGATAATTTTGGTACCTTTGTGAGTATAAAACTTCACGACTCGTCCACACATGTACAAATTTCCTTTCCTTCTCGCTCGTTTCAAGATAGGCCAAATATGATCTGCCTATTTCATTTTTTCATACTTAATATATTATTGACCGACTCATAACATGGAGTTTAATTATTCGTATATATATCTTTTAAGTCGTATTGTTGAGTCGTATCAAGAATCACAGCATGCATCAGTTATAAAGCCTCATATGCCTGTAAAAAATTCCTGTCCTTTTGTTTTCAAGAAGGCCAAACATGTGATCTGCCTATTTTATTTTTTCATACTAATTATATTTTTGATCGACTGATAACATGGGGTTTAGTATTAAGAATAACCATGCATCAATTACAAAACCTCATGGCCTGTATAACATCCCTTTCCTTTCTTTTCAATCTAGAAAAATGATCTGCATATTTTATTTTGAGACTATTATTCCAGCAAATCCCAAGAACTATGACTACTTTATGGGTTCAAGATCAGGTCTTTGTTTTTTGATCTAGCGATGTTAAAACTTTGATAGTCAGTGCGAATTGCCTCATTTTCCACATTTCGGCAATTTTTTGACCAAAAATCGTTTAAAAAATAAGTTAAAGTTTGATGAGAATCTTCCCCTCGTCGAGACGGTTGGGATGGTGGTGATGTTGTCGCAAAATTCAAATTTAATACACGAGAAATTTAATTTGAAGGTGTTGAACTTAAATTTACACTCTTGTGTTATAACTTTGAATTTTGCAACACCGTCACCACCATCTTTACCGTTTCGACGAGGGGACGATTCTATTAAAACGTTAAATATTTTTTTTGACGATTTTTAATTGGAAAATTATCGAAAAGTGGTAAATAAGGTAATTCGCACAAACTACCAAAGTTTAGACCTCATTGTGTCTAAAAAAAAAAATTTGACCATGAACTTATAAATTGTTAATAGATTGGGGGGTTTGGTGGAATAATCACTTTTATTTTATCATACTTCATGTATTATTGACCTCAGTGATAACATGGAGTTTAGTATAATATATCTTTTAAGTCATAGTGTTGAGTCGTATTAAGAATAACACCATGCATCAATTATAAAACCTCATGCATGGTCTGTATATAATATCTTTCCTTATTCTTTTCAAGCTTGGCCAAACATGATATGTCGAGGAACATTGGACTAAACATTTCGACGGAACCATAATAACGTAACAGACTAAAAGTGCAATATCCCTCCCCCCCCCCCCCCCCCCCACCCCACCCTACCCCGTCATCAACCATGTATATCCCATTTTGTTACGGCTCATCATATAAACAAAGACACGTATATGTTTTTATATTATTTGATATTTAGGATTTCTACAGTTATTAACTGAATACATATAGGTGAATTTTAATTTTTACCCGTTATTATATTCGAAAGTTGCCTTTGGTCCTTTATTCTATCGGGCACAGAAATATTCACTAATTTTCAAAAAATGACAAAAAATGCCCAATGGTCCTTCGAACGGGCTCATGACGTTTTTTTTTCCTACGTGGCGCTCCACCTAGACTTAATTAAGTGATGTGGCATAACATTGAATATTAACATTGAATATTATGAGATGTTGTCAGAACGTTGAGCTAATAAAGTGTTATCATAACATTGAATATTAACATTGAACAATCTTCTTTATCTTTTATGTATATTATTGTGTTGCCTTATTCACATTTTAATCTAGTTCCACTGTCTTGTGTTTTTTACTGCTCGGGGATTAACACAATTGATTAAGAGAATCATTTGTTTCCATTATTCACACCTTCCTTAAATAGAGCGGCACGAGTTTGAGTTAGAGAAGGAAAGATAAACCTAGAAGAATGCTACAAAGAACGGAGATTATATTTTCAAGGATAAGGTTTGATTAAAGAATGAGTCTTTCTTAAGAACAACTCATGATAAGGAAACCTTCCTTGATAAGACTGAAGCGAAAAAAAAAAAAAAGGAAACTTAGAAGATCAAGGAATCTTGATGGCAATCTACAACGTGTACAACATGCTTTGGAGATTAAGACACAAACATCTATATGACGCATGAAGTATATCAAGGCTAACAACAAGACATTTGAGAAAATGAATCCGAGCAGTTAGGTCAATAGTGTGGATTGTTTGTCTTGCTTTTTCGAGTTCTTAGATTAACGAATTGAGTCTAAAGTCCTGTTTAGAATTAATGAGTTAATCTTTGTCTGCTTGGTTGTCTTCGAATCATTCGTAGTGAGGAGCTTAGAATTAAAAGAACACCTTTTTGTAATGTCATTATTTTACGTATGATTCTTTAGCCTCAGGCTCGAAAGAGTATATTTATATAATCTCCTTAAAAATTACTTTATGTGTTGATTTATTTTTCGCTGCTAAATTTTGTGATTAATACAGTGTTGGGATAACAATTTTATCGCAACAGTACTCCGTAGCATTGTATCAAGTCCTGATCCACAAACTTTCAGAATTATCACACCCTTATAGGAAATATGTATAGTTTATTGTGAACCCGAGAATTTGCAATTGATATGAATTTGGCTTTTTCGACGAATTTCCTGACCATTCAACACATGCATGCCAATGTTTTTCCTCTTCTTGTTTTACACTACGGTTTAAATCCCATAAGAACGCTGTCATTTTGTTTTAAATTGTGTTTGGGTCGTCGATTCCCTTGCAGAAATTCACAACTCGCCACGATCTTTTATTAGTACTCAGGCAATCTGGTAAAGCTATACTAGAGTTATAATAAGGAGAAACAACATGTTCTATTAGTAACAAAAAAGTACGGACATATATGGGCGTCGCATGTTGCAACAGTTGTATGCATAACTTAAGATGCATTATTATTCAAATAGACGTGAAAATTCTTTCAGCTACTTGTATATAAAGCAACATTATTCAGCACGAAACATAAAAGGCAGAAATCCAAGACTTGCTTTGACCAATATATCCATCGATCATGGAAACGACGGAATAGAACCTGAGAACGAAACAAATTATACAAAAACAATTTTGTTAAGCCTCCGTATAATTAGATTAAAATAAATTACAAGAATAAAGTCCATTAATGACCTGAACATAGATCCCCCGGGGGAACGGTAACATTGCAGCGTTGTGCATAGGTTCTGAGACGAAGAAGAGTAGGCAGAGGTAAGACTACTCCGGATGAAAGCGAGCACAAACAGTTAAAGTCGAGGGATTCCATTGTGGTGCAGCAATTATGGAATGAAAAGGTTGCAGCATCACCGCGAACAACGGCATTATAGGTACAAATTCCTTCGGCGTAAGCAATGAACGGGTAGTTAGTCGAGAAACAGTTTTGCTGCGCCACAGCAGAGTAGGTTAAAAATATCGTCATGGAAAAATAAACCAATATGGCCACCGAGGATCCTTTCATTTT
Source organism: Linaria vulgaris (assembly GCA_948329865.1). Lineage (NCBI taxonomy): Eukaryota > Viridiplantae > Streptophyta > Magnoliopsida > Lamiales > Plantaginaceae > Linaria > Linaria vulgaris. The sequence continues at coordinate 103,879,994 of OX415252.1, forward strand.
CAATTAGATGAAATGGCTGTGTGCGTCTTGGTGTGCTTGTTTTTAATGGCTTGCTGTGTGTATGTATGCAGTTATTAGCTGCCTTTATATAGAGTTTAGAACTTATTGTGATGTTATATATTTATGTGATTTAAGTAAGATTCAGCATCTAGAACCATACGAAACAAGTTGGTGGCTTATGATTAGGGTTACTCACATAAAAAAAATTGGTTTTTAAGTTTTAACGGTGATAAGCTAAATGATTAGATAATTTTGGTACCTTTGTGAGTATAAAACTTCACGACTCGTCCACACATGTACAAATTTCCTTTCCTTCTCGCTCGTTTCAAGATAGGCCAAATATGATCTGCCTATTTCATTTTTTCATACTTAATATATTATTGACCGACTCATAACATGGAGTTTAATTATTCGTATATATATCTTTTAAGTCGTATTGTTGAGTCGTATCAAGAATCACAGCATGCATCAGTTATAAAGCCTCATATGCCTGTAAAAATTTCCTATCCTTTTGTTTTCAAGCAGGGCCAAACATGTGATCTGCCTATTTTATTTTTTCATACTAATTATATTTTTGATCGACTGATAACATGGGGTTTAGTATAATATATCTTTTTAAGTAGTATTAAGAATAACCATGCATCAATTACAAAACCTCATGGCCTGTATAACATCTCTTTCCTTTCTTTTCAATCTAGAAAAATGATCTGCATATTTTATTTTGAGACTATTCCAGCAAATCCCAAGAACTATGACTATTTTATGGGTTCAAGATCAGGTCTTTGTTTTTTGATCTAGCGATGTTAAAACTTTGATAGTCAGTGCGAATTGCCTCATTTTCCACATTTCGGCAATTTTTTGACCAAAAATCGTTAAAAAAATAATTTAAAGTTTGATGAGAATCTTCCCCTCGTCGAGACGGTTGGGATGGTGGTGATGTTGTCGCAAAAATCAAATTTAATACACGAGAAATTTAATTTGAGGGTGTTGAACTTAAATTTACACTCTTGTGTTATAACTTTGAATTTTGCAACACCGTCACCACCATCTTTACCGTTTCGACGAGGGGACGATTCTAGTAAAACGTTAAATATTTTTTTTGACGATTTTTAATTGGAAAATTATCGAAAAGTGGTAAATAAGGTAATTCGCATAAACTACCAAAGTTTAGACCTCATTGTGTCTAAAAATAAAAATTTGACCATGAACTTATAAATTGTTTATAGATTAGGGGGTTTGGTGGAATAATCACTTTTATTTTATCATACTTCATGTATTATTGACCTCACTGATAACATGGAGTTTAGTATAATATATCTTTTAAGTCATAGTGTTGAGTCGTATTAAGAATAACACCATGCATCAATTATAAAACCTCATGGTCTGTATATAATATCTTTCCTTATTCTTTTGAAGCTTGGCCAAACATGATATGTCGAGGAACATTGGACTCAACATTTCGACGGAGGACTAAAATCGCAAAAAATATCCACAATACCGGACTATTCCAGTAAAGAACCATAATAACGTAACAGACTAAAAGTGCAATATCCCTCCCCCCCCCCCCCCCCCACCCCACGCCGTCATCAACCATGTATATCCCATTTTGTTACGGCTCATCATATAAACAAAGACACGTATATGTTTTTATATTATTTGATATTTAGGATTTCTACAGTTATTAACTGAATACATATAGGTGAATTTCAATTTTTACTCGTTATTATATTCAAAAGTTGCCTTTATTCTATCGGGCACAGAAATATTCAGTAATTTTCAAAAAATGACAAAAAATGCCCAATGGTCCTTCGAACGGGCTCATGACGTTTTTTTTGCCTACGTGGCGCTCCACCTAGACTTAATTAAGTGATGTGGCATAACATTGAATATTATGAGATGTTGTCAGAACATTGAGCTAATAAAGTGTTATCATAACATTGAACAATCTTCTTTATCATTTATGTATATTATTGTGTTGCCTTATTCACATTTTAATCTAGTTCCACTGTCTTGTGTTTTTTACTGCTCGGGGATTAACACAATTGATTAAGAGAATCATTTGTTTCCATTATTCACACCTTCCTTATATAGAGCCGCACGAGTTTGAGTTAGAGAAGGAAAGATAAACCTAGAAGAATGCTACAAAGAACGAAGATTATGTTTTCAAGGATAAGGTTTGATTAAAGAATGAGTCTTTCTTAGATCAATAGTGTGGACTGTTTGTCTTGCTTTTTCGAGTTCTTAGATTAACGAATTGAGTCTAAAGTCCTGTTTAGAATTAATGAGTTAATCTTTGTCTGCTTGGTTGTCTTCGAATCATTCGTAGTGAGGAGCTTAGAATTAAAAGAACACCTTTTTGTAATGTCATTATTTTACGTATGATTCTTTAGCCTCAGGCTCGAAAGAGTATATTTATATAATCTCCTTAAAAATTACTTTATTCGTTGATTTATTTTTCGCTGCTAAATTTTGTGATTAATACAGTGTTGGGATAACAATTTTATCGCAACAGTTCTCCGTAGCATTGTATCAAGTCCTGATCCACAAACTTTCAGAATTATCACACCCTTATAGGAAATATGTATAGTTTATTGTGAACCCGAGAATTTGCAATTGATATGAATTTGGCTTTTTCGACGAATTTCGCAACCATTCAACACATGAATGTAAATGTTTTTCCTCTTCTCGTTTTAAACTACGGTTTAAATCCCATAAGAACGCTGTCATTTTGTTTTAATATGTGTCTGGGTCGTCGATTCCCTTGCAGAAATTCACAACTCGCCACGATCTTTTATTAGTACTTAGGCAATCTGGTAAAGCTATACTAGAGTTATAATAATTAAGGAGAAACAACATGTTCTATTAGTAACAAAGAAAGTACGGACATGTATGCGTGTGCTATGTTGCAACAGTTGTATGCATAACTTAAGATGCATTATTATTTAAATAGACGAGAAAGTTCTTTCAGCTAGCCACTTGTATATAAAGCAACATTATTCAGCACGAAACATAAAAGGCAGAAATCCAAGACTTGCTTTGACCAATATATCCATCGATCATGGAAACGATGGAATAGGACCTGAGAACGAAACAAATTATACAAAAACAATTTTGTTAAGCCTCCGCATAATTAGATTAAAATAACTTACAAGAAAAAAGTCCATTAATTACCTGAACATAGATCTCCCGGGGGAACGGTAACATTGCAGCGTTGTGCATAAGTTCTGAGACGAAGAAGAGACGTAGAGCTTGGTAAGAATTCTCCGGTTGGACGCGAGCACAAACAGTTAAAGTCGAGGGTTACAATTTTGTTGCAGCAATGGAATTTAAAGGTTGCCGCATCAGCGAGAACAACGGCATTATAGGTACAACTTGCATCGGCATAAGTAACAAACGCATAGTTAAATGGGAAACAGTTTTGCTGCGCCACAGCAGTGTAGGTTAAAAGCATCGTCATGGAAAAATAAACCAATATGGCCCCCGAGGATCCTTTCATTTTCAATTAGATGAATTGGCTGTGTGCGTCTTGGTGTGCTAGTTTTTAATGGCTTGCTGTGTGTACGTATGCAGATATTAGCTGCCTTTATATGGAGTTTAGAACTTATTGTAATGTTATATATTTATGTGATTTAAGTAAGATTGACCATCTAGAAGCATACGAAACAAGTTTGTGGCTTATGATTAGGGTAACTTACATAAAAAAATTGCTTTTTAAGTTTTAAGGGTGATAATTAAGCTAAATGATTAGATAATTTTGGTACCTTTGGTGAGTCGTATTAAGAATAACATGTGATCTGCCTATTTATTTTTTCTTACTAAATATATTATTGATCGACTGATAACGTGGGGTTTAGTATAATATATCTTTTAAGTCGTATTGTTGAGTAGCATTAAGAATAACCATGCATCAATTACAAAACCTCGTGGCCTGTATAAAATCCCTTTCGTTTCTTTTCAATCTACAAACATGATCTGTATATTTTATTTATTTTATCATACTTTATGTATTATTGATCTGACTGATAACATGGAGTTTAGTATAATATATCTTTTAAGTCGTAGTGTTGAGTCGTATTAAGAATAACACCTCATGGCATGCATATAATTTCTTTCCTTATTCTTTTCAAGGTAGGCCAAACATGATATGTGAAGGAACACTGGACCCACCATATCACCCGAGGACTAAAACCGCATAAATATCCACAATATTAAATTATTCCTCTTAAGAAACACAATAACATACTAACAATGCAATGTGACACATTAACGAACGACTTTTGCTATTTTTCCCCTCATCATCAACCATGTATATCCCATTCTATTATAGCTCATCTTATAAATAAACCCGCGTATATGCTTGATTGTATTATTTGATATTTAGGATTTCAACTGTTATGAACTAAATATATATGGGTAAGTATCATTTTTTTCATGTTATTATACTCTAAATTAAAGTTACGTTTGTCCTTTATTTAATCGGGGGCAGAAAAATTTCTTAATTTTTAAAAATTCGACACAAAATGTCTAATGGGCCTTTAAATTGGCGCAACACGTTTTTTTTTGCCTACGTGGCGCTCCACCTTTGATATCCACCTAGAGTTAATAAAGCGATGTGCATAATTCATAATTATTGTATTTAAATCTATTTAAAAAATGGGCAATTCATTATTTTTGCCCATTAATTTATATAAACTTCAAGTTTTGCCCTTTTTTTTGCCCGTTAACTTAATTTTTTTTTATTTTAAATTTACCCTGTGGGCTTCAATCAGGGCTTTTTATTATATATTGTTATAAATTATAAAAAAAATAGTATCAATTCAAGTTTATTTAAAACAGTTATTTAAAATATTTACTAAATCTTTATTAACTAATAAAAACTAAAACAATATTTATATTTACCAGTAAAAATTAAAAATATTTTTTTTTACAAGAAAAGATTTAAAATAAATTAATATGCTATATTTAATTTTATTATATATTATTCTAAATCATAAAAAAATAGTATCAATTCAAGTTTATTGAAAAGCTTTACTTAAAATGTTTACTAAATTTATATTTACTAATAAAAACGAAATAAATATTTATATTTACTAGTAAAAATTTAAAATAAATTTTTTTACTAGTAAAAGTTTAAAATAAATTAATATGATATATTTAATTTTATTATATATTATTCTAAATTATAAAAAAATAGTATCAATTCAAGTTTATTTAAAAAGGTTTATTTAAAATGTTTATTAAATTTATATTTACTAATAAAAACGAAAAAAATATTTATATTTACTAGTAAAAATTAAAAATAAATTAATATGCAAAATTATATTTAATTTTATTATATATAATTCTATATCATAAAAAAAGTATCAATTCAAGTTTATTAAAAAGGTTTATCTTTAAAAAAAAAAATTAATCATCACCTTCATCACCACCACCAGTCCCCCCCACCCCGCCGCCGCCACCACCACCACGATCTTCATCAGATCCATCACTGAACACCACCACAATCATCTTCTCCACCACCACTCCACCACCACCACCACCACCCTCTCTCTCCCCCGATCGCTAGCAAGGGTTTTCCTCAATCTTCCCTCAATCCGTCACAACCCAACTCGAAATGGTTGTGGGTGGTGTGGCAGAGGTGGCGGAGATGGTGACGTGCGATGGTAGTGATGCAACAGTGGTGGTTCGCAATAGAGGAGCTGCGACGGTCATTCCCCGAGTTGCGGAGGCATAGCAAGATCGTCAAAATGTTATCGTAACACTGAAGCTGTGAGATGTTATCATAATGTTGAACTAATGAAGTGTTATCATAACGCTGAACATTAACACCCAACAATATTCTTTATCTTTTATCTATAGTATTATTTTGCCTTATTCACATTTTAATCTAGCTACACAATTTTAGCGTTTATAACTGCTCCACGATTAACACAATTTATTAATAGAATCATTTGTTTCCATAATTTACACCTTCCTTAAATAGAGCCGCACGAGTTTGAGTTAGAGAAGAAAATATAACCTAGAAGAATGCTACATGGAAAGGAGATTATGTGAAGATACTTTACAAGGATAAAGTTTGATTAAAGAATGAGTCTTTCTTAAGAATAACTCTTGATGTTAAGGATACCTTCCTTGATATGACTGAAGTCGATACTGAAGGAAACTTAGAAGATCGAGGAATCTTGATGGTGATCTAGAACGTGTACAACATGCCTTGGAGATTAGGACTCACACATCTATATAATGCATGAAGTATATCTAGACTAACAACAAGACTATTGAGAATAAGAATTCGAGCGATTAGATCAATAGTGTGGAGTTTTTTGTCGTGCTTTTCTGAGTTTTTATGTTAACGAATTGAGTCTAAAGTCCTGTTTAGAATTAATGAGTTAATTTTTGTCTTGCTTCAAAATGGACAACGTGAATCCAAACCACAACAAACCTTCTATTTTTGGATGGATCCAATTATTCACATTGGAAGATTAGGATCAGAATGCACATCGAGTTTATAAATGTACAAGCATGGCAAGCTGTGATCGATGGATACTATTTACCAGTCATGCCACGTGATGGAGACAATGACGTTTTGCTCAAATCTGAGTCAACCTTGACTGCTGCTGTGATGAGTCTTGCTAACTTTATTGAGAAATCCTTTAATATTATTTTTATCTGGGTTGGTCATCATAGGCTTAAGTTAATTTAAAATCGTTCTATAGCTAAACAGGCATGAAGGACACTGTTAGGGTGATTCTAGTGTGAAAGACTTTAAACATAGATAATTGTTAATTACTTTTAAAAAATTACGCATGGGTGAGAATGAGAATATTGAGAGTCACATTGAAAAACTTCTGAAAATTGCTAATTAGTGTTAACAACTAGGCTTTCCCACGACAAAAAGAGATTTCATTTACAAAGCTTTTAGAACCCTTTCATCTAAATCTGAAAGAAGGCCATTGCAATGAATAAAGGTAGAAATATTGCTCAATTACATTTTCAAGAGCTATACAACGTTCTCACAGAATTTGGGATGAATTTGCCTATCGAATATAGCAAATATAAAACCATTACACTGCAGGCTCATGAATCCGATTGTGATGAGTATGAGTGTGAGGAAGAAATATCTGCTTACTATGGTAGTATTACCAAGAAGTTTAATATTTTAACTATGTGGAACACATCTAATAATAACTCACCTAGTTATTCTGCCATTGACAAAAGAAAATTCTCTCAAGGAATATTTAAGTATGTTGCTTCCAAATCCATACCACAAGAAGCTAAACAATTACAAAAGGTTCAATGTTTTAAATGTAGATGTTGGGGTAATATGGCTTACGGATGTGTTAACACTCCTCGAAAGAAGGGAAATTCTTATAGGGTTTATGTAGATGATGATTATGAAGAGGATGAATCTGGTCAAAGTGTTGGAACATAAGATCGAAATGAAGAAATTCATACTTCTGTTGTAATAGTTATAATATTTCAAATGAATCTGATGATACTAATTTTAACTATTTTCATAGTACTATAGATTTGGATGAAGATTACTACTTTAAAGGTGAGATGTCTCAAGAAGAAATCATTGACGATCTCAAAGCAACCATTGAGACACTACTGAAAGAGAAAGCTAAGTTAATAAGGGAAGTTGAATTTTAAAATGGTAATAGTGAAATTGAAACAGGGTGAACATATCATTGCTAAGCGGAATACAAGTACCTCTAAGCTTCATGAGCTACCGTGCATGGAAAATAAAGGTACAAATAGTTTTGGTTTTGTTGAAAAATATGTTGGCTTTACCTCTGTCCCTGGATTTGTAAAATCTAGTTTTGAAACACGCAAAGAAATTTGTACAAAATCTAAGAAAACCACCTACATATGTCAATACTGTTTCCAACCTAAACACATAAAACCATATTGTAGGAATTCCTTGAATACAATCTTGAGTCAAGTGTTACAAATGAAAAGGATTTCAATGTTATGAAAACATCAAATACAGACGTTGTCTCAACACTAGGTAACACTAGTATTGCTCAGCAAGGTAGAACGTTTCTTGAGAAACTAACTAAACCTAACATCAAGATTGTCTGCAATGTTGTATTTTCTGTTGTTCACACTAATGTTTCAAGAAAATGGAACTTTGAAAGTGGTTACTGAAGGCACATGACAGGCTCCAAATCAACTCTGATAAACTTTGTTCCCTTGTCTACTCATACTGTCACGGAGGAGCTACAAAGGGTAAAATCACACGGAGAGGAGTCTTGAACGTTGAAATATTTCCACAATTGAGTGATGTTTTGTTTGTTGAAGGATTAAAACCAAATTTAATTAGCATTACTCAACTTTGTGAGGATGATTTGTCAATTAAATTTAATAAGGGTTCATGTGATGTTTATGATAATGCTAATGTATGTGTCACAATAGGTACATGTCAAGTGATAATAGTTACTTGGTAACACATAATGCTTCCATGTAAAGGTTGATGAATCAGTTATTTCGACATGTGCACTACATAAATCTTGGGAAACTGCAGAAACTTGAAGATGTTAGAGGACTACCAAAGCTTTCCAGTCCTAGTAAACTTGTGTAGGGGGATTGTTGGAAAGGTAAACAAACTAAGGCTACTCATACACCATTGAAGGTGCAAATTAGAACTCTGGAACTTCTAAGTGTTTTGAACTATTACACATTGATCTCATGGGGTCCTATTAAAATCATTAGCTATGGTGACAAGAAGTATGCCGTCGTGATTATTGATGATTTTTCTAGATATACTTATGTAAAAATTTTGAAAGAAAAATCTGAAGTTTTGAATACCTTTAAGATTCTACATGCCAGTATTATGAATCAGTATAGTGCCTCTGATAAGGGAATTACGTGAGATCATAGTAGAGAGATTGGGAATGTTAGTTTTTCTGATTTTTGTGATTTGCATGGCATCTTTCATGAGTTTTCTGCACCTAAAAATCCTCAACAAAATGGCATTGCTAAGAGGAAGAATAGGACTCTTCAAAAAATATCTAGGTAAACGTTGAATGCTAAGAATCTGTCTAGAAAACTTTGGGCAGAAGCCTAAAACACTACATGCCAATTTCCAAACATAGTTTACCATACACTAGGTACTACAATGACACCATATGAGATTCTGAAGAGTAAGAAACCTGTGTTGCACATTTTTACGAATTCGAAACCTTTTGCGTTGTTCTTAATGATAGAGATTCCTTGAGAAAGTTTGATCAAAAGAGTAAAAAATGCATTTTTGTTTGTTATTCTCCAAATAGTACGACATACAAGGTTTTGAATCCTAGATTGCGTACTATTCAAGAATCAGTTAATGTGGTATTTGATGATTAACCTAGTAGTGTATGGAATCATGAGCTTCTTGTTTCATGTGTTATTCTTAACACCAGATGCTGACGATGTCCCCACAGCACCAGTTTCTCAACCTAATCATATTGTTGATCATGAACAAGTTATATAGCCAAATGTTGTCACACCATATGATACTTCATGTTACTCCAACACTTGCAGAAACAGATTTAGACTTTTAAGGGAATGATCCTCTAGGATCGAGAAGGGACACTCCAGCCATAATTCAAAGGATTCATCTTATACTCAAGTCCTAGATCAGATCATCGATGGTATTAGAACACACAACAAAGAAAGGTTGAACTATAGAGATATGGTGTGGTTGTGTGTATGTATATCTACTACATGCCCTGATTAATATCATTCTTGTTTCATTTCGTCTGTTGAACCCAGAAATGTTGATGAACCTCTTAAGGATAGTAACTAGATTAATGTTATGCAAGATGAATGATTATAATTCCCCAAAAAATAAAGTCCAGAATCTAGTACATAGGCCTTCCAATGTGAATGTCATAGGAACCAAGTTGATTTTAAAAAATAAGAGTGTTGAAAAGGGTGTAATTATCGAGAACTAAGCTAGAGATAATAGCTCAGGGATACAGTCAAGTAGAAGAAATCGATTTTACTGAAACTTTGCTCCAGTAGCTAGATAGAGTCCATCAGATTATTACTTGATATTGCTTGCTATATCAAAATCAAACTCTATCACATGAATGTTAAGGATGCCTTTTTGAATGGATTGATAGATAAAAGAAGTTTTTGTTGAACAACCAAAAGGTTTTGTTGACCATTATCATCCAGATCATGAGTATAAATTGAAGTTTTTTTTGTATAGGTTGAAAAGACGCCTAAAGTCTGGTATGAAAGACTAACTGAATTTTTGTTAGGTCTAAGGTTCCCTCGGGGAGATGAACTTTGTTAAGAAAGAGGGATGATGTATGTGTAGCTCAGCTTTATGTTAATGATATTTTTCTTCCTCCACTAACAAGTCTACTTTAGAGAAATTTGTTGAGTCCATGACATGGACTTTTAAATTGAGCATAGTAGGAGAGCTATCCTTCTGTCATGGCCATCAAGTGAAGCAACAAGAGAATGGACTCTTTTTGAACCATAAGAAGTATGCAAGGAACCTGGTGAAGATAGTTGATCTACAAGATTCAAAGCCAAGCAAGAACCCGATGTCTTCCACACTAAAGATCACCAAAGATGGTACACAAGATAATGTTGACTCAACACTATACATTGGTAGCCTGTTGTATCTTTCTACTACTAGACCAGACATTATGTACTATATGTGCGTGTGCTAGATATCAAGTTGACCCTAGACAGTCACATTTGATTGTTGTGAAAAGAATTTGGACATATATACCTGGGATAGCTGAACTTAGCATTTGGTACTCTCCTAACAAATATTGTTCTTATGGGTTTCAGTGATCCAGACTGGGTAGCTGACTTAGATGACAGAAAACCCACAAGTGGAAAGTGTTTTTATTTGGGAAACAATTCCTGGTATACCAATAAATAAAATCGTGTTTCACTTCTAGTGCAGAATCTAAATATATTGCAGCTCTAGATGTGTTACTCAGTTGGTGTGGCTCAAACATATGCTCTTGGACTATGGGTTAGATAGTGACACTCATTTGATTGCTGTTTTTTTATGTTACATAAGGTTGTTGTACATACCAATATTTTAAATTTTAGTAAATGGTTTAAAAGCTTTTACTATTTCCAATTCATTTATTAAATAGAAAAAATAGAATCAGAGAAGTCATCTTCTTTGACTCCACCCCCCCCCCCCCCCCCCCCCCTCCCATTCAACAAACCTTGCTTCTTAGACACACAAAAAAAAAAAAAACAAATTCATTTCCCAACATGAGCAAATAGGCTCTCTATTTCTCCTAAAAATTTGTCTATTTTTAATCCCCTCAATTTCAGGGTTTTCGTAATTCTAATTTTTATAAGTTCCATAAATGTTGATGTACATTGCAATATTTGGTTCAGGACTTGATTTCAGAGAGAAGAAGAGCTAAGCCTGGTCACCGGTGAGGCATATCGAAGGGTTTACTTTCCTTTGGGGGCAGTGGGTGATTAGTGCATGTGTAGTGTGAATGATATATAAATAACAAGCTACATTTATGCGTTCACAAGTGCAAAAATCAAGTAATAGTAAAATAGAGAGTAAATTACATCCTAAGTATTGAATTCGAAGAGAGTGGATGATTACTATTTAGAATCACTTATATGTAAGACGTGAACAATGAGAATGCCACTAATCTATAAAACAAAATTTAAGATAATCGATCGTTGGATAGTGTTGGTTCTAAAGCAAATGAATGATAAATGCGTCCAGGGTCATTTTAGTACAGATTCACTTAGTAACTCTTAAACAAATTCAATTCAACACGACCAAATAGTATGCGTGTTCACGCGTAACAAATGTTTTAAGGATAAAATAAGAAAAAAAACCCTAGACATTTGTCTTTTTTTTCGAAAATAAAAATAAGAATTAATTCTTTTGGTATCCTTGTGCAATTTCTTAATTAATTAAGAATCAAAAGTTTTTTATAAAAACATTTATAGGACATTTGTGTAATTTTTAAGTTTCTCAGTGTTTATGATAATTCGTAATATATTGCGCCATTCTTTAGAAATTTATAAAGAACCTAAGCACTTTAACAAAGACTATGGGACAATATGGAAAGTTTTAGATAAAGAGAAAGAGGAGGGGGGTGGTGCATGAAAAACCATTTCAACCTAGTGTTGTGGGGCCACGAACCTTCCTTTCCTTTGACTAATAGAGCCGGACGAAGTCAAGATTTTTGTTTTACGTATTATTTTTACATACGAAATATTGGTTAAGCAAAATAAAAAGCAAAAGTCTAAAAGGTTATTTTGTTATTCATAAAAAAGGGCATATTTGGTATTTGATAGTAAATAACAATACAAAATATTAGTCAAGAAAAGTAATGAGCAAAAGTTAAAAAAGGCGTATGTGGTTATTAATAAAAAGGAAGGGGCAAATTTGGTATTTCAAAAGTATATAACAAAAGTAAAACGGGCTTATTTGGTTATTCATCAGAAAGAAGGGGCATACTTGGTATTTCAAAAGTAAATAACAAGAGTCAAAAGGGCTTATTTGGTTATTCATAAAAAAGGAGGGTTAAGTGCGGCAGGCTAAAAACGGGATAGAGAAACCCAACAGTTCTTATATTGAATTTAAATTAAAATTCTCGTGAAATAGATTTGAGTTTTGCGACATTGTCCCCACTCACAACTATCAAAACCGTCTCACCACTATCAAAACCGTCTCGACGAGGCAATTTTTTTAAAAAAATATAAATAAATTTTCCAGCGATTTTTGGTTGGAAAATTATTTTTAAAATGGAATATGGGGCAAATCGCACAAGCACCAACAACTTGTCCTCTACCGATGATAAAAGAAAGATTTTAACCATATTTGCATAAAGTATCTATTGTATGGGGGGTTTCGTGAAATTAACCCATATAATAAAAGATACTGAATTTATTAATCTCCACGCTTTGTACGCATTCAACTTGTTTAATTGTAACGACGTCAAAGACTTGCTCAATATATATGTAACAATAACTTTTACTTTCTTCACATGAGAAGAGAATATTCTACTAATCTGAATTTAGTAATCTCCACGCTAGCGCTTTGTACGCATTCAACTTGTTAAAACGTAATGACGTCAAAGACCCGCATAATAACAATAACTTTTAATTTTTTCACAAAGATATAAAACAATGTTCTACTAATCCCACTAATTGTGTTATGAAACACCCCAAACATGGAATGTTGGACCAAGGGGTGGTGGAGGTTCTCTGGTTGCCGCTTGTCGATTCATTTCTAAGTTCAAATCACCTAACAACAATTTTATTTCAGGAACTTCAATTTTGATTTGGCCAAATAAGCTTCATATTTGTGAATAGATTCAGAATTTGCTGAATCGTCAGCCTTGGTCGAGGATTATTACGTATATACACAACGATTAAAGTACCAAATTAAAGTGTTATGAACCAAAAATGATTATTAATTTTAACAGTCAACACCCTATAAATTGGGTTTATAATTACAGAATCTTTTAAATGTCTTAGAATTTTTAATGTAGAAATGCTAAATTTCTCCTTAAAAGATGATATTGGTATGAACATTGTAATATTAAAATTTACTTGCATATTCGACAACTAATTAATAAAGTTCAAAAGAGGGATACTCACTCTTTCTACCTAATTGATGAAGGAAAAAATATTACCATTTATACTTTAATATTTTTTCTTATTAATTTATTTTCTTTAAATTTCTCATATATTAGCCACTATAATTTATAAGATGAACCCACCTTGACGCGTGGAGTAATTTGGCTTGTGACACAAAGACTAGCGCAAGATGCTGGGAAACTTCTTATATGCACATGCACTGCCTCCTGCAATCACAAACACGTGGAGCCTGCATCTTTATCAGTGCAGGAGGCTTTGTATATAAGACAAATCCCATGATGCTCGCGCAGAAAATATGTGCCTTACTAAATGGAAGCAATAAAAGATTGAATTGTAAGAAAAGGCTACTACGTTTCAATTAATTATTCGGTGGTGTGTACAGTGGAGAGTCAGTGAGAAGCGTAAAATATGGAAAATAAAGGGACACATGCAGAAAGCTAAAAAGTAGACGGAGAAACCGGTCCATCAGAGATAGAGATGATTAAGCGATGTTCCGCCATCTATAAGCATATGAAACAGGTTGGTGGCTTTTAATTTCTAAGTAGGCTAACTTACACAATAGATTGTTTGTTCTCTGAGTTGTAATGCTAATAAACTTCATTCATTATATAATTTCGGTACCTTAGGTGATCAATTTAAAACCTCGCCGCTCATGTATGAAGTTCTTTTCCGACTAGTTTCAAGCTAGGCCAAACATGATCTGCCTAATTTATTTTTTCGCACTTAATATATTATTGATCCGACTGATAACATGGAGTTCAGTACGTATAATATATCTTTTAAGTCGTGTTGTTGAGTTGTATTAAGAATAACACCATGCATCAGTTATAAAACCTCAAGGCCTCTGTAAAAATCCATTCTTTTTCTTTTCAAGCTAGGCCAAACGTGACCTCTAAATGAACATCGGACTCAACATTTTGCCGAAAGGACAAAAATCGCAGAGATTTCTACAATTTCGTATTATTCATGTAAAGAAAAGAAAAACACACTACAAGAAAAAGAGATCAAGTGCAACCGCTGGGCAGTTACAAGCCTTCGCGATTGGCGACTGCCCGACAGTTGCTGTATGACATAGCGACTGCCAAGCGGTCGCCACCCCTTGGCGAGAGATACTACCGCCAAAGGGGGAACAATAGCGGTCACAATATGCGGTACTAGGGCAACATTGTTGCCCTAATTCCCGCACCGTTGTTGCGATTGATGGGGCGTCGCAATAGCGGCCAATCTGCGACTACATGGTGATCGCAGATAAGGGGTACGTATATTTCCTATAAGAACTCCATTCTCCTCTTTATTTTCACCACACCTCTCCGTTAAAGTTGTGGTTGCCCATGAGCATTTGCAATTGTCTGGCAGTCGTGACCCCGGAGATTGTTAGTTTTTTTCATTTTCTTCGATTTATGTCTTGTATTTAATATTTTAACAATATTTTTAAATGTTAAATTATTAGTTTAGCTTATTTAGTGTAAATTTGTTAGTTTAACGTTTACATAATGTTTTGGTAATATTTTTTCATGTTAAATCGGTTGTCTCGTTTATTTAATATAAAATTGATTGTTTAATTTTGACATGTTTCATATTGAATTTTTGAAAACTTAGAAATGATAATCGCTAAGAATCTACGTAACTTAGAAATAATGATATTTAGGAATCTCTAAATATTACAAATGACGATGCCTTTATGGAATTTCTATAACTTAAAAATAATTTTATAATTAAGAATATCTGCAAGTCATATAATTGTTGGTTGTTAAACACCGACTATTTCTTTAGGGAATCTCTATAACTTAGTAATTATTATATTTTAAGGATTCTCTATAACATAACAATGGTAGAACTTATATATTTTTACTTAGTTCAAAGTACGTATTAGTCGACATGTCACACGATCCTACACGTCGGCCCGTTTGACTGGCAGTGCCCCCTCAAAAGGGGGGGGGGGGGGTGGGGGGTGGTAGAGGTAGTTTGGCACCTCGTCGCATAAATTTTCATCATTCGGGTACTTCAGTCACCGCTAGTGAGCCCCTCATCGATTCTCAGCGTCACGATCCAGTCGTGCCACCATCTAGGACTATGCTCATAAGTCGCATTATGGATCTACAAAGTCCATCCGCTACATCGACGCCTTTCATTCAGATACAATGATCATTCTACTGCAGCATCGATGGGCCAAACACCTCATACGATGGGCCAAACACCTGGTACATCGTCTGGATGTAGGTCTAGTGTGCATAGACCACGATCAGTTGAGTCCATTGGAGTTGGACCGAGTAGCAGGGCGTTGGTGTCTCCAAGAGCAAGACCATCCATAGGCACACATGAGCGTCCTTGTAAGGGACCCTTTAGAAAAGCTCAGATACCGTAGGATCCGGCTGCCTGTGATTGTCTACATTGACTCATCGGTGACTCTTTCAGCATGGGGCCACGATTTCGACGACTATCACAAAGCTCATCAAGCAGTTTATGAATGAGTTCCATCCCAGTTATGGGACGATGACATTCACGGTTAGACAGGTAATGTGATATAAATTTACGATGAGAAGTTAATACAAGCAAATTATTTAATTTAATGTATTATATATTATTAAACAAAATATGAATAATCTTAAAAATTTAATTATTTGTAGTGTACATATGGGGTCCGTCAGGACGATTGGAGCAAGGTACATAAAGCATTCAAGACGAAGGCCAAAAAGAGGTATAAGGAGTTAAATTATTAAGTGATGAGGGATAACCCGAACTGAGCGGGTTGTCCAAAGACCTAGATGAACAACAAACTGAAGAAGGAGGCGTTAGCTCACTGAAGTCTGCGGCGCATAGGTTGGTGTCGTAAAGGACGCAAAAGAACAGTATGGGAGGGGAGACCCCAGAGGAGCGTCCGAAACAACGTCCCACTTTTGATGGTGGATCCATTGACTATGAAGAGATTCGTCGTAGGATTGTATGACTTATTCAAATTCGTCTTATACGCGGCTCAGCACGGAGATCCGGAGCTGCTTATACAATCCCAAGCATGTGCCCCTCCGTACGAAACAAGACCCATTCCCTCCCAGCTCTTTTACAGCTCCTTTGTATGCGCCACAATACGAGTCAGACGATGAGGGTGAGCACGTCCCTCCTTCTTTTGACATAGTCGATTCTCGTTTCAAGTGCTCCGCTTCCACAATTTTCTCTAGGTTTAGCTTGTAGTTTTTATTGATAATCTTTGCGAAGATATGTGCTTTTTTCCCTCTTACTGAAATTGGTCCCGTTATTGGTGCAGTTGCGTTTGCAAAAAAATCAATCACCATAATTTTTTTAACCTCTCCTGCTTGTTTAACAAACGTCGTCCACTCCATGTCTTTGATTTTATCGTGAAAAATGTCAAAACCTCTACCAGTGATGAATGATTTTTTCATGAGTTTATGCTTCTTTGTTAGTGCATCATCTTTGGTCTTTCTTACATGGTGGGGCGCGTGGAGATGTGGTGGTGATTCCTCCTCATCGGAACCTGAAACGTCACTAAGGCGTTTGTTGGTGTTTTTCTTAAGTGCCATGGTGTTTTGAACAAGTAGAATATGTGTGGAGGAGAAAAGACAAAAATAATGAATAAGAACATATAAATAGTATAGTAATACATATAGGTACAGATTTACTGGGATCCACCATATAGGTAAATTTAAGACTAGCGAAACATTCCCTCAAAAATTAAATAAAATTAGGCAACATGCTAATGTATAAAATCCTAGAATAATAGATAAAAGGTAGTAAATAAGAAAAGAAACTTATTCCCATGTCAGCAATGTACGCGCTATCAGCGCATCGCACCTCTATCGCGCGTGAGATGCGCGATGTAGCTGCTGATAAAGTTTATCTCCACTCTTCTAGTAGGTGCCCCGATCACAATGCGAAAATTGTGCATCGTTCAAAATCGAATATGGGGCAAATCGCACAAGCACCAATAACTTGTGTTCTACCGGTAATAAAGGTTTTAATCTCATTTGTATAAAATACCTATAGTATGGGGGGTTTAGTGGAATTAACCTATATAATAAAACATACTGAATTTATCAATCTCCACGCTTTATACGCATTCAACTTGTTAAACTGTAAAAATGTCAAAGACTTGCAATTATTAATCACCCCACCATTGTACGCATTGAACTTGTTAAATTGTAAAGACATCAAAGACTTGCACAATTAACAATAACTTTTACTTTCTTCACATGAGAAAAGAATATTCTACTAATCTGAATTTATTAATCTCCACGCTTTGTACGGCATTAAAATTGTTACATTGCAAAGACGTCAAAAACTTGCAACTATTAATCTCCCCGCTTTGTATGCATTGAATTTGTTAAATTATAAAGACATCAAAGACTTGCAACTATTAATCTCCCGGCTTTGTATGCATTGAATTTGTTAAATTGTAAAGACGTCAAAGAGTTGCACAATAAACAATAATTTTTACTTTCTTCACATGAGAAAATAATATTCTACTAATCTGAATTTATTAATCTCCACACGCTAGCGCTTTGTACGGCATTAAAATTGTTACATTGTAAAATCCAATGCCTTCGGCAATCACAAACACGTGGAGCCCATATCTTATCCACGCTAGCGCTTTGTACGGCATTAAAATTGTTACATTGTAAAATCCAATGCCTTCTGCAATCACAAACACGTGGAGCCCACATCTTATCAAGTGCAAGAGGCTTTGTATATAAGACAAATCCCATGATGTTCGCACAGAAAATATGTGCCTTACTAAATGGAAGCAATAAAAAATTGAATTGTACGAAAAGGCTACTACGTTTCAATTAATTATTCGGTGGTGTGTACAGTGGAATGTCAGAGAAGAAGCGTAAAAAATGGAAAATAAAGGGGCACATGCAGAAAGCTAAAAAGTAGACGGGGAAACCGGTCCATTAGAGATAGAGATGATTAAGCGAGGTTCCGCCATCTATAAGCATATGAAACAGGTTGGTGGCTTTTAATTTCTAATTAGGCTAACTTACACAATAGATTGTTCTCTGAGTTGTAATGCTAATAAACTTTATTCATTATATAATTTCGGTACCTTAGGTCATCAATTATAAAACCTCACCGCTGATGTATGAAATTCCTTTCCTACTCATTTCAAGCTAGGTCAAACATGATCTGCCTAATTTATTTTTTCACACTTAATATATTATTGATCCGACTGATAACATGGAGTTCAGTACGTATAATATATCTTTTAAGTCGTGTTGTTGAGTTGTATTGAGAATAACACCATGCATCAGTTATAAAACCTCAAGGCCTCTATAAAACTCCTTTCTTTTTCTTTTCAATCTAGGCCAAACATGACCTGTAAAGGAACACTGGACTGCAACATTTTGCCGGATGACAAAAATTGCTGAAATGTCTACAATTCCATACCATTCATGTAAAGGAACACACTACAAGAAAAGGGGATCAATTGCAACTGTTAGGCGGATGCAAGCATTAGCGACGCCCCGAAAATTGCCCGATGGTCGCTATATGACATAGCGACTGCCAAGCAGCCGCGACCCTTTTGCGGGAGATAATCCCACCAAAGGGGCACTAGTAGTGGTCGCAGATAAGAGGGGTATTTCCTATAAATACCTCCCCCTCTATTTCATTTTCACCACACCTCTCTCTTATATGTAACATTGTTTGTTTAGTTTATTTAATGTAAAATTGTTAGTTTAATTTTAATATGCTTTATATATAATATTTTAATAATTTAGAAATGACGATCTTTAGGAATCTACATAACTTAGAGATAATGATCTTTATGAATCTCTGAAAATTACAAATGACGATGCCTTTAGGAAATTTTTATAACTTAGAAAATATGTTATTTTTAGGAATATCTGCAAGTCGTATAATTGTTGGTTGTTAATAACTCATAATTTTTTAGGAAATCTCTATAACATAGTAATGATTATATTTTGGGGAGTCTCTATAACTAGGGGTGTTCGAATTTTGGAGGGTTGTCATAAAAAAAGACACCATACCCAACACTTGTGGTTTACCAATTTCTCAAATTGGACGGGTGGATTTATTTTGAAAAGCATGCAGGTTGCGGGTTAGGCGAGTGCGAGCGGTTGACGGGCAGATTGGCGGGTTATGTTATACATCAAATCACAAATAATAATAAAAACTTCCATGTTTTAAAACACAAATTATATGCGGCAATGATCCTATATTATTCGTATTTTAGAAATATTCTCTCATTATTTTTCTTGTTATTTCTTTCGTATGTTTATACTATTTACAATTTTAATTATGCATTATTATTATCGAGTTCCAACTATATGCATGTAAATTCTTTCCTTAATACGCATCAAATTATTAAATTTTCATGTCATAGATGAACTAGAGTGTTGTGTAGTTATCTCTATCATTGAATCACTTTCCTTAAAAAATTGATAATATATAAGGAAGATACTTACTTTCTTTTCTCATTGAAGTATTTAGAGAAATGAACTAATATTATTTTTATTTTCTTTCATATGCCGATGGACGGATGACGGGCGGGTGTACGTCTCAACCCGCAACCCATCCGCTCAAGGGCGGGTTGCCATCATCTCCAACCGTGGCACAAGTTATAAAAATAAAAATATGCTGGTCGCGATTTGTGCGGGTCGAGTTTAGGCAGGTTGGTCGGGTGGGCGGGTTTATGAACACCCCTATCTATATCATAGCAATGATGGAACTTAGATATTTTTACTTAGATCATAGTACGTAGTAGTAAACATGTCAGACGATCCTATACGCCGGCCACATTCGTGGCAGTGCCCCCTCCAAATGGTGCTGGTGGTAAAGATAGTTTGGCACCTCGTCGCATACATATCCATCATTTGGGGCACTCCAGTCGCCGCTATTGAGCCCAACATCGATCTCAGCATCGCGATCTAGTCGTGCCACCCGTCTAGGGCTATGCTCGTGGGTCGCATGATAGATCTACAGAATATACTCCACTACAACGATGGACACAATGATCAGCCTGCTACAGCATTGACAAGCCAAATGCCCCAGTACGTCGTCTGGATCTAGGCCTAGTATGGTTAGATCACTATTAGCTGAGTCCACTAGAGTTCGACTGAGTAGCAGGACGACCGAGTTTCTAAGAGAATGACCATCCAAGGGCACGTAGGAGAGTCCTTGTAGGGGACCCTCTATAGGTGCTCCGGTACCGTAGGATCTAGCTGCTCGTAAGTGCATTACATTGACTCCTCGGTACCCTTTTCAGCGGGAGGCCATGATTTCAAGGACTATCACAGACCTCATGAGGCAATTTATGAATGAGTTCTATCCCACTTATGGGACGATGCCCTTGATGATTAGACAGGTGATGTGGAAGAAATTTACGGTGGAAGTTAATATAAGTATATTATTTAATTTAGTGTCTTATGTATTATAAAATAAAATATAAATAATCTTAAACACTTAATTATTTGTAGTGTATATATGGGGTTCGTCAGGCCAATTGGGGCAAGGTACATATAGCATTCGAGACAAAGCCCAGAAAAAGTTATAAGTAGCTGATACACAACATGAAGATGAATTACTATGCGATGAGGGATGATACAAAGTGGACGGGTTTTCCAAAGACCTAGATGAACAACAAGTTGGAGAAGAAGGCGTTAGCTAACTGAAGTCTGAGGCGCGTAGGTTGGTTTCCCAGAATACATAAAAGTACAGTAGGGAAAAGGAGACCCTAGAGGAGCGGCCGAAACAACGTCCCACTTTTGCCGGTCAATCCATTGACTATGAGGAGATTTGCCATAGGATGGTATAAAGTTTAACCTATTTTTTATAATAATATGTAGGCTGGAGCGCAGCCGAATCGAACTACCCCTATTCGACATGAAGAGGCGTACCGTTTCAACCATACACATCTGGTGTGGGGGCAGAGGTTGGGAGATCCATCGGGGTGCATTTGGTTGCATGACTGATACATGGTTATCTATGCAAGTACTTTCAATTACATTCTTTTTATTTATCTAGAGAATTCTATTAACTTTTGTATTATTATCTAAATACTTATTTTTAATAAAACATGAACAAATGGAGTACATGAGGTTGATAAGGGAGAGGTATCTAATATTGGTTGATTGACCCGAGATATATCCCAAGCATAATCGAGATCTCAGACAAGAATATGAATGTGGATGGTGATATCGGGAGTGGTTGAAGTGAATTCTCTAGCACTGATTTAAGTAGCTCGGTGAAAGCTCCCAACGTTGAGGACTTGGAATATAATCCGGTCGCAAAAGTATCTCCGATCCGAGATGGGCATGACAATAGGGATGACTCGAAAGTTAACCAAGGTATCGCCGCCCAGCAAGGGTTGGCGGTGAAGCTTTATATGATCTAGTCGACAACGTTCTGAAAGTGAGTTAGACAGAACGGAGGAGAAAATGGTGGCATAATTCGATGATGATGCAGAACATGTTGACATGGAATATACTGACTATGTTGAGCGGATGCAGCATAGACGAGCATATTTGCAGATGACCTTTCATATAGGTCATAATTATAAAATCAAGATTCCTCGCGGAGAACAGAAACTCCATACTGCACCCTCGGGGTTCCTTACGGCATTTGTGAGGTATTTGATTAATGGTTTGTGGTTCACCATTCCGCTCGACGTAATGAATATCTTCCAAACCATAGGTTTGGTTCCTAGCCAACTTAAGCCAAATTTGATCAAGCATATCATGGCTTCTAGCTCGCGATGAAGGGCTGGGTGCGCCTTGCGGTCCTAACAAATTTTGGGCTTAATTCTAAGTGGGACGCAAAGGGAAGGGGTTTTATCATGAATCAATTTATGTATGAAGAACACACAGGATATGGGAAAACCTGGTAGAAGCAGTATGTTTACATTCGAGGCGGTTGGAATAAGGGATTGGGTGGAGACGCTAAAGGTTACAATTCCTCGTGGGGTAAAGGGTCCGGGGTGGGGAGACACCTACAGAGCCAACATTGTGACCAATCACTAGTTTAATATAAATAAGTTGGTTACTAAAGAAACTATGTCCCTCGGAGGGTTGTCTCTTATTTTGTTGGGGGATAAATACCAATTGTATTTATTTGACTTATTGAGAAGTTAGTCTTGTGAGTTGTTGAAAATGTTACTCATACTTGTTGTTTGCTCTTTGCAAATTCATTCATCATGAGTTGCCACGCTCGCATGCAACAGGTTATGGCCGCTGAAACTAAAGCGACCCAAGTAACAGCGCCAACTGCGACTCTCCCGCCCAGGAAGAGTAAGGACAAAAGGAAAACTGGGAATAAGAACATGCAAGCACATGTTGAGGTATCTGCCCGGGCCAACGCACCGTTTGACCCGTTTGAGGACCGCAATCAAGAAAACCGAGAGCTCTCACCTATTCCCGTGGGTGATGATATTTCTTGGAATTCCTGTCACAGATAATATCGGGGGCGAAGACGTGGTCGAGCAAGCTATTGTAGCTAAGAGAAGATGGGTGCATTAAACTAGGTCCCACACTAGTTGCTTCGTACATCATGGGATGATATGCACGTTTGAGACTCGGTCTGGGAATATTCCGGTGGAGGGCACACTGCCCCTAGTAGAGGATAACTCGTTATTGCCCACTCTTCCCATGTTCGTATTGTTGGGGTTGCCCAATCCAAATAGGAGGTGATAGAAGAGCTGCGGGTGATGTTATCCGGCCTGGCCACACGGTCTCTTACGTGTGTCAAAAAGTGGGCCTACCTGGAGAGGCTTGTGATACTCTTAGTCAATTCTGTAATTGGGTTTCTTCTATGGTTGTATGATACCTGCTTTGAAGTTTAGTTTCTATACTTAACATGTTTGACCTTATCAGGAAGGTGGAGTTGTCGATGCGATGGCCCAGGGCATAAAATAGTCACACGAGATAAGAACGACTGGAATCGATTTGTTGTGGCGTTGAAAGTTGCCCTAGATGAAAAAGACTAGGCCCTTAAGCTTGCCAAGGATTCTTTTGCGAGAACTGGTGTTGATAGAGAAGCTGCAAAGGTTGAGCATGAGAAGGCTCACAAGCTTCACGAGCAGGTCAATAAGTTGTAGGGTGAAAAATGGCATTAGAGGCTCGCACCGGGGAGTTGGAGAAGCAAGTCACGATAGAGAAAGAGAAGACGACGCAATCGGAGGGACTGGGATACTCTCATGGCTTAAACGAGGTATGCATTGTCCTTCCATTGTTACGTTCTATATTGTTCGACTATCCTTAGTAGCTTATCCCGATTTGGTGTGTGCAACCATCCACTATACTACAACAATTAGCTATTGCTGAAGAGTTCTTGAGGAGTAATACGTTTTAGGAAATAAGTCATCATCGAGGCATTTAAGATGCAAAGAAGGCGCAAGTACTGACGGTGCATTAGATTCACAACACACATTATTTGTGTGGTGATTTTGATGCCAACTGGTTGGATCTAGCAATGGATCTTATCATGTAGCCCTACATGGGGTCGCCGATAGCAAACTTGCTCATTCGGACGAGTTTACCAGTTTGCTGAACAAAGGGCAGTTGGTTACTCTCGATATGTCACCGCCTCTTCCACTGCCTACTCCATATCACCCTCTAAAGATGACAATACATGCATGCTTTCAGTTTAATTTTTTGGTTGTGTGAACAATTTCCTGTTTTGGTATTGGGCACTACGTCGCCTTATCTTTGATTATGGATGTTTTTAACTTATTTTCGTATGTTTCTATTTCTTGAATTCAATACGGGTGGGCGTACATTAGATTCATTAGACAGCTTATTATCACTATTTTCTTGCTATTATGAAGTTGTGTACTCTTGTGTGCGAGCACCTTTTCAATATTTGCACCCTCGTAATGTGGCACCTGAGTTTTTGTTTTCGGATATCGCTCCTTTATGGATTTTGCCAAGTCGGTGGCTCCTATTATCACGGCAGGTGCACGTCCCCGTCGGGTCACATATATGTCTTTCCTTGTGTCTTGACCTCTGAGGTTTGAACCTACTCTGACCCGACGAAGTGTTCATCTCTCTCATATTTTGAGATGTTACATTTTCACTTGCCTTATCTTGGTAGAGTGCCCATGTCATTTGTGTTTTAAGATCTTAGGTTTGCACTTGCCCTATCTTGGTGAAGTGTCCATCTCATTCGTTTTCGAGATCTTACGTTTGCACTTGCTCTATTTTGACAAAGTGTCCATCTCATTCGTACTTTGAGATCTTAGTTTTGCACTTTCCCTCTCTTGGCAAAGTTTCCATCTCATTCGTGTTTTGAGGTCTTAGGTTTGCACTTTCCCTGTGTTGGCGAAGTGTTCATCTCATTCGTGTTTTGAGATCCTAGGTTTGCACTTGCCCTATCTTAGCGAACTGGCCATCTATTTTGTATTTTGAGATCTTAGGTTCGCATTGGAACTCTTCGGGTCCAATGTCCATCTCGCTGTGTTGGTAGCTTCCAGTTTTGGAGTAGGTAGTCGTTCTATGATCGCCAGTCACCTTGCCAGTTCCTTCGGTGGTTGGAAACCTCATCTTCTACTGTTAAGTTGACACCATTAGTCTGAAGGCGTTGAGCGCTAACCTCTCTAGGATAGCATTATACGAGAACTGTAGGTCTGCGATCACGTAGTCTGTAAGCATGGTCCTTCTTTATGGAAAAGTCCCGAGCGTGGTCTGAAGAGTGACTGATATGTGCTAGATAACCTCCATTCCATCGAAACATCATAAATGGGGTCATCACTGCCTCTATCTTGTCGTCACCTAATGCCATTTGTTGCCATGTGGAGGGCAAGAGCAACTTGGCTTAGCTTACATTATCTATTAAGACTTTCATAACACCAAAGTCAGTTATATGAACCGTAACCACCATAACCACCAAGGGGTAATCCAGCTTACCAACCTGAATTGCATGAGGATTTAAATTCATCAGGTCTACTTTCAAGAAACTGGTCTCTTCTGGGGCCAACTCCTCGATTCTGAGAAAATTCATGAAGGCCACCTAGCGATTCACAACATTGAAATTGAAATTTTCGGATAGTGGATTGACACAACAACTAAGAGAGTTAAGCTGGCGTTGCCGTAACTCAATCGTGATCTTCTTGAATATTGTAACATGCAGCGGAATTAAAAACACTAGAAGATATAATTTTAAGAAGTTTTCAATATTATTAAAGACTTCCGAGCCTTAGGCCAAATAACCATAAAGGTTTTAACAAAAATGTTCATCAGAATAATTCACTCACGCTCTTTGTTGATCGGACTCAACGAAGCAGGCAAGTACGAACTACCTAATTTCTATGAACTAGACATAAATAGTTGATAGAAAAACTTTGCAAAAGCAAGACGAAGACAATACAAAGTATGATTAATCTCTCAGATTATTTTATACGATTGTCTTGTATTCATCTTGATGAACTTCACATCTTTTATAGATTTCTTGAATCTTGCACGCCAAGATGTGTTGTTTATAGTTTTGGTAACTCTTGTTGTTTCCTTGTTGAATTTTGGATTCTTTGTGAACTCAATATCTTTCTTGAATATGTGTTTCCTTTATTACTGATCTAACAAGGTAACACATATTCTTCAATCGGTTGACTATTCAACTTAAATTGAATTATGGAAACTTCAAGTAAGGAATCATCCATAGCGCTTCCTTATGATTAATATACTTTCATGGACATAAATATAAACAACTAAAACCGTGGAACTTGATTAATAAGTGAATAAAGGCAAAACTTAAATTTGGCAATTAAAGAACAGTTTTCGTACAGGCTCTATGGTTTCAATGTTGTCCCAACATCGTGTAACATTGATTCTAGAAAATCTTGCACTTTCAATCTCCCCATTTTTGCCTTTCTTCACAAAACCAACACCTGTTCCAATCAAGTCCTATATCCAGAAAGTTAGAATCAACAAGAAACACATTAAACTAGTACACTGCTCCCCCTCAATACAAGCTAACATGTTCAAAGTTAAATTAGCAAAGACAAGCATTAAGGTCATCACTACATCAAAAGATGTTCAGACCCCAACATTCATCAATGTTACCTCAACATTGGAACCAGTGAGTTTCCTGCACAAAAGTTTAAACAGAAAAGCAATTCAAAATGTGCTTACATAAGAAATAGCAGTTAGATCAGTTCAACAATAGTAGTACTTAGAGTTATAGGCCATAGGAAGATATCAAGGACATGTCCCTTGATCAAAATAGATAAATATACCAGCAACACAACCATATCAGCAGTTCATAGGAAGCAAAACATAAACTAGAAGACTAAAATTTTTAAAAAACTTGGAACTATTCTCCCCCTTTTTGTGAAGAAGGGAGTTTCTCCAAATTTTTCACCATGTCCTCCAGTTCTTTGAGGTGCTCCTTCTTTAGCAGATGATCCACAAAAGGAGGTTATGACCATGCACTCTTCCTTTTTGGATATAGGCACTCAAGTTCCAGCAAAGTCCTGAGCCTTCTTCTTCTCAGTTCTTGGTCTCACCACTCCTTTTGGGTTCCAAGGAAGATCTCTCACTCTTGATCCAGACAAGTAGCTTGGGAGAATTGTCAATTCAGCATCATTCTTCCTCCAGCCCACAATGACACTTGTCTTTAATCCTTCCTTGCTAAGGATTTTGCAGATGAGTGAGGGAAAAGGCAGCATGCCATTCTTCCTTTCAGTGACCTCTGACATTGACTTCAAAATCATCTCCCCCATATTCACAGCTAGCCCATTCTTGATTTTGTACACCAAGAGTGCTGATTCCTGGGTAAGTACAGTGGCATTCTTCCTTGGCAGCCAGTTGAAGTAAGCTATCTTGTGCAAGACAGCACTAATGGAGGTGAGTTTTGTGGTTAGCAGAGTATCTCTCCAAATTTTGACCAACCATCCAGTCAAGTCTTCAATCACATCATCATAATAGGAGTCCTCTGATTCTTCAGTAAGTGGGAATCCACTGATCTTGTTGATGGTGTGGGGTTCAATGTTGAATACTCCCCCCCTTACCCAAGCCTTCCCATATTTTGGAGATCTGTAGTCCCTGATCCACTTGGAGAGATTTAGGTAGAAATCCATGATAATCTTAGGAGCATTGCCACTCAACTCCATCACTGATTGTTGCATCCCTCTTGCCTCAAGCAAGTCCATCACCTTCTGTTCCTTGAAAATGGCCATCTCTACAACTCTTTCAATGTGAATCTACCTTCTCTTGAAGGAATCCCACTTCTTCTCCAACTCTTTGGTGAGATAATAAGGAGAAACGTAGTCCTCATCATCCTCAGGGTAGATCACATACAACCCATCATTGTACTCTTCTATCCCTGATGTTGCCTTAAGATCAGCAGCAACATCCTGCTCTTCCTCAGTCTTTTCCTCTTCCTTCTCCTCCCCTTCCACTCCATCCTCAATATCCACCACCTCTATTTCCTCTTCCATCACTTGCTTTCTTTTCCTCTTTCTCTCAGCAGCAGCAGACTTCCTCTCTTCCTCAACCTTCTTCTCGGCTTCAGCAACCCTCTTCCTAACTAATCTCTCAACTTGTCTTTTCCTAGCCTCAGCACGTTGCTTATCAGTCTTAGACAAAGTTCTCAACTTCTCTCTAGAACCCTTGCTCTTTTTCTTTTGAGCCCTAATCCGCTTCCTCACCGCTTTATCCACAAACTTATCCACAGATTTCTCCACAGATTTATCAATAGATCCACTACCCTCCCCCTCAACAGTTATATTATCATCAATTTCAGGGTCGGGTTCAGCAATGTTTACCTCAATTTCAGGATCATTGATAGTGGGAGCGGTTGACTCAGCAGTTGGCTCAACATTGGAGGTCGATTCTCCTTGTTTTGACTTCTTTCCTCGTCGTATGTAGAGCATCATCTGTTTTTGCAGCAGTACCCCGAGTGTGAGAATGGGTGCGCGCAGCTGTGGGTTCACTACTCAGAGCAACATCTGCAAGAGTTTGAGAGAGAAATTGCAGAGAAACTTGAGTGAATTTTGAGAGTAGAGAGTAAATTTTGTAGAGTAAGCACAAAATACGAAATAATAAGCACAATTAAGGAAATTAGGGCTTTAATTCCTAATCTAATCGTGAATAGTAGAGAGAGAGAGAGAGTGAATGTTAGTGGGCAGTTACTTAATTTGAATCAAATAAAATCTTCCCACTATGTTTTCCTTCGCACACGCTTTGATGTTTAAGTAACAGGTAGCCAGAGCGATTTTCAAAAATTCAAAAACTTATAAGTTCCTGTTTTTAATGTTAGCCTGTTGTAGTGCACAATGTTGGGATAACATTCAATAACATTCAAACCAGAAGATGGAGGTACAGGCTTCACTAAGGCAAATTCATGTGAGAGCTTGAGACACATCCAACAATACATCTGAAACTTAACCAATATAGCAAGAGAGTACCTCATGCATATTGTTCAGATCAAGATCATGAGCAAGTAGCATATATAACAAGAAACACACAGAGATAAGCAGTTATGAATTCAGGAAAAAATTCACTTATACGGCATAGAAAGTCACAGAAATGTGTGTCACCTGCAGTATGTCACAGAAATCGTATGCCTCAACACATGAATTATACTCCCTAAGCCTAGACCGACACAACTCAACAATAAGAAAGAAAACAATGCAGATATACATGAATGCAACAATGTAGTGTCAAATAGGCAGATGGTAAACACATATGAAAAACTCCTCAAACCAGCACAACACACATCTCTTTATAATCTTTATTATTTTCATAACTCATCTGAACCAAAATCTAAAGGTTGCTAAACACAAAGCTAATGTCACTACTGAATGAGGGCAGCCTGAACTCCACACAACCCAGTAATAACATTAACAACAGCAAGTTAGGCAAGTACAAATGCCTTGAATGTTGGAAATTCAGTTATCATGCACCCCAACACCCCAATTCATTATGCATACTTGTTTGCCAACCTGCGTTCAAGAGAATCACCAAGTGATCAGTGCTACTAAACATAAGAAATCTAAACCTCAAACACCCTAGTTTAAAAGATCACCCTCATGTGTTCCTTGGCGAAACAAACAGAAACATGTAAATAAGCACAACTGAGTAACACTGAAGCTGTCAACATCATGTACCCCAGCTTCTCCACATGTCATGTACACCTTTCATATGAATAAGACACATCTGAATAGACATGAAAGTAGTGAACTTTGTGTACCCCAACTTCTTCATATGTTAGGTTATCACAACCTCAGACAAACAGAAGAGTTTTATTACTTTTTCAAAACAAATATGTGAAATTGATAACTAGAAAGCAAAGAGTTCAACCATACAAACCAAATCTGACAAAACAAAGATAAAATGAGACTCACAAGGAAATAAATTCAACAAAAGAAAAACAGCAGTGTACCTACTATACCATAAACAATATACCAATGCTAGACAGTGGTGTTATGTCAACATTAGTTTCCTCAACATTCCCACATATTGCACATGCCACGAGATTTCCACAAACTGAAGAATCTCTCTCTATCTAAAGGTTTTTGTAAACATATCAGCAAGCTAATTTTTTGTCTCAATATGTTCAATATTGGTCACTTTGTCCTCTACCATATTTGATATGGGCATTTCCCGCATATTGGGCCAGGCCCAAACCAAGCCCATTTTGGAGCACATCGGAGATTACTTTCGATGTCATATCGGTAATCATCACCGATATGGTACTGTGGTCCCCGGATCCCGAGGTCTATAAATACGCGGTGCCCGGATCCCAAAATAAGTAATTTATTATCCCTCAGCTACCACTCGTCAGATCGAAACATATCACCGATGTCACTTTCGACATCTAATTCGATATAGTGACTACATCGTACACCTCTGACACGTCACACCTCATCATCACCGATCTCACATCGGGGCTCATCCTCGACGTCACATCGAAGGCGATCACCGACGTCCCTTCGATCTATCCTCGACGTCACATCGAAGGCGATCACCGACGTCCCTTCAATCTATCTACTGATATCCCACTTCCATCCTAGCATCAAGGCATTGGTTCGAGGTGTTTCGGACCAAGTCTACACGAGACACATAGTGTAGGCCTGATTTGAGATAGACTCGTTATATTTCTATACCATACACTTGTAACCGACACTCGTATATATATATATATATAAAATGATCTATTGCCAAATCAGTGGTGCCGTCTGTGGGAACGCCAGTTCCCGGACAAGGACGCCGAGATGCAAGGAAGGAGGACCCGATCCGAAGTTAGCGGAATTGTGACTAGGAGCGCCAGGATGGAGGGCACACAAATCCCACAACACCCGATTAACCGAGAACAGACAGTGGCTCGAGCCGAGAGGGAGATCCCTCCACCACAAGAGCAATGAAGGCGCGGGCCCGGGAGGCTGCCGCGGACTGCAAACGCAGGTCCGACCCCGGTCGCACCAAGTGCGGCAAAAACCGAGATGGAGGGCTCGCCCATCGAGGACCACGCAGCTGACGTTCCAATGACCGAAGCACCAAATGCGGATTTTCCCGGCCAGGAGGAGACAATGCCCGCAGGACAGAGTGCCGTTCCCCCCGCCGCCATAACCCCGGAGATGCTAGCGCATATCAACACCTCTGTAAAGGCGGCACTTGACGCTACACTGGAGTCGTTGCTTCTACGACTCGTGGAACAGAGGACTAAGGACGTTCAGGCGAGGCCCTATGGATCTAAAGCGGGCGAGAGAAGGGCAAGGCAAGAATATGATGAACATGAGGATACAGAGGACTCATTTAGAGAGATATCACCTGCGGCTTATGACAGGGTGGAGAGACGGGACTCAGGGACCCTAGATCGAGAAATAGCGAGAAGGATGGAACGGTTGGACCGCAAGAGGGAAGAGGTAGTCCGGAGAATGGAACGTTGTCGCGACCGCGACGAGGTTACGCATTCGAAGAATGAGGACGCAGAGATATTGGTGATCTCAAGAAGGATGGAACAGCTAGACCGCGAGAGGGCGGAATTGTCGGGAAAACTGACTCAGAGTAAGGGGAAAGGCCGCAGTAAGACACCTTTTTCGGATGAGACAGAGGCCGAAGTATTGCACAGAGGGGACAAGATCCCAGTGATAAAATCGTACGACGGAAGAGGTGATCCGATGGATCATCTCCATCAGGTCGATAGCATTCTGAACTTGCATAACTACTCGAGGAACATAAAGGCGAAGATCATGTCCACCACTTTGACGGGCGCTGCACTGGACTGGTTCGCTTGATTGGAGGCCAGATCCTTAACGGATTACGAGCAGTTGAGGGAGAAGTTTGAGAATCAATTCTCTAGCCAAAAGAGGATGAAGACCAACCTGCTTCACCTCGGCGCTGTGCAACAAAAGGAAAGGGAGAACCTCCGAGACTATATGAGGAGGTTCAACGATGAATTGCTGAAGGTGGATGAGCCGCATGGCGGTCAGGTCATGATGATGTTGTTTAAGGGTACGACCCATCGCAGGTTCGCCGGGGAGCAAATCAAGTTGACGGAGCCCACCATAGCCCAAATCAACATGCTTGCCAACCAAATGATCTACGAGGACGAAATGATGGCAACTCGTCAGGGTCCGTTCTCTAGCAGGAACGCAGACAGAGAGCGCGATAGGGAAAGGCCCCCACGGACGTACACCCCATTAAATAGAGGTATTCTTGAGGTAATGACCGTGAAGAAAAGAAACAGATGGTTGACGGAACCCAGACCGTTGAATGAGACTCCCGGGATGAAGTCATCCGGCAAATACTGCGCATACCACCGTCAACCTGGACATAGAACGGAGGATTGCACACACTTGAGAAACGAAATCGAAAGGTTGATCAAAGAGGGAAAACTGGTCGAGTTCGTCAGGGGCGCCAGGGAGGATGCTAGAGGAGCGGAGCATTCCTCACCCCCAAGAAGAGACTACTCACCCATAAGAGAAAAGCAGAAAATGATTGAGGCGCCCGAGGAACGAGGTAGGGCCATTGTGAACGCCCAGAGCACAGGCGTTATAAATGTAATCAACGGAGGAGGCATGGGGGCCGACACGGCTCGCGAGCGAGAAGCCATAACAAGAGGACTCCATGGTGGAGCCTATGTTGGATACACCAACGCGATCATGTCAGAAGCATACTTGGAGCAGGAGATCTCTTTCACTAGGAAAGATTTGGAACATCTTAGTCCATTGGCCTTGATCGCAGGAAAGCTAGATTGCCCGTTGGTTATCACGATTAAGGTGGGTGAATATCAGATGCATAAAGTGTCGGTGGATAGCGGAAGCTCCGCAAACCTGATATTCTCAAAAGCCTACGAGCAGCTGGGGATACCCCAAGACCGGTTGAAACCGATGTCTACCCCCCTGACCGGGTTCGGGGGAGCAAAGGTAGTGCCGCTTGGACAAATTTTATTGCCCACCACGTTTGGTAGGAACCCACGCACCCGGGTCACGCCGATTAAATACACAATCGTTGATATTCTGTTCCCCTACCACGCCATCATGGGCCGACCGGCGCTTAACCAGATCAGAGAAATGGTCTCTACTTACTACCAGAAGATTAAATTCCAGACGCCTCAAGGAGTTGGCGAGATTCAAGCTGACCAGATACACTCCCTGAAGCACCCAAGAATCAGAAGAAGACAGGAAATACAAGTCCCGCACCAAGAATACCTGCCCCGCACGGAGTGATCGCCATGAGGAGCAAACAGAACAATATTTTAAATTTCTGCACTTTTTAAATTATGTTCGAACATTTGAAACATTGCCCCATCGTGGGTTGGTCTGTAAACTTAAAACAGGGGGAACTACGCCGATCTGATCCCCACTCAATGGGATACGTAGGAGGGTTAGGTTTACCTAGCCCTCGACCGTTATCTCTTATTTAACCCCTTCGTGGGTCGGCATGTAACTTAAACAGGAGGAACTACGCCGGTCTGATTCCCCACTCAACGGGATACGTAGGCGGGCTGGGTTTACCTGGCCTTCGACCGTTATCCGTTATTACCTCTTTATTTGTTGCTTGGCACAATCTTATATTCGATGCAGGGGTATGTCCTAAGCGGACATTGCAGAAGTGCAGAGAATTGCACAAACAACTGGGGAATATTCCCCTCGATATATTTAATACATCCCCCTCTTACAGGTACATGGCCAAAAGGGTCGCCCATTACTATATCCGAAAAGGACATAGAGTATATTTAAAGAGTGATTCCGGGGGGCACTACCCCAGACTATGCAATATTTTCTATTCAAACAGGTACAACAGGTACAAACAGGCGCGACGGGTGCGATAGAGCACAACGAAAACACTATCTTTCGTATAAACTGATATTTCCACCTCGTGGGAACATTCTGCAAATAACATAGGCACATCAATTTGTGCTTCCATATTAGCGTTTAGATCAAAAAAATTTCTTGTCTATGCTGTTTTACAGGGCTCAACGACCTACATGTTCAATGAAGACAGATTCGCCAAGAGACATAGTCAAAAAGACAACGTTAAGGTTCGCCAACGCCATAAAAATATCCCTTGTGATAACGGGGTCGATAAAAAACAAATCAACGGTAGAGGGACCCCTGTGATAACGGGACGCATCCCTACCGACAATAATATCCCCTGTGATAACGGGGTCGATCAAAAACAACTCAACGGTAGAGGGACCCCTGTGATAACGGGACGCATCCCTACCGACAAAAATATCCCCTGTGATAACGGGGTCGATCAAAAACAACTCAACGGTAGAGGGACCCCTGTGATAACGGGACGCATCCCTACCGACAAAAATATCCCTGTGATAACGGGGTCGATCAAAAATAACTCAACGGTAGAGGGACCCCTGTGATAACGGGAAGCATCCCTACCCACAAAAATTATCCCCTGTCATAATGGGGTCGATAAAAAAAATCCCAGTGATAACGGGGCCAATCCAAGAAAAATCCCCTGTGATAACGGGATCGAAATTATGTTAGGTGAAGAGCCTATTGGGTGAGAATCCCATAAATCAAGCTAGGTGAATAGCCTATTGGGTGGAAATCCCATAAATTACGTTAGGTGAAGAGCCTATTGGGTGAAAATCCCATAAATCAAGCTAGGTGAAGAGCCTATTGGGTGGAAATCCCATAAATTACGTTAGGTGAAGAGCCTATTGGGTGAAAATCCCATAAATCACGCTAGGTGAAGAGCCTATTCGGTGGAAATCCCATAAATTACGTTAGGTGAAGAGCCTATTGGGTGAAAATCCCATAAATCAAGCTAGGTGAAGAGCCTATTGGGTGGAAATCCCATAAATTACGTTAGGTGAGAGCCTATTAGGTGAAAATCCCATAAATTACGTTAGGTGAAGAGCCTATTGGGTGAAAATCCCATAAATCTAGCTAGGTGAAGAGCCTATTGGGTGGAAATCCCATAAATTACATTAGGTGAAGAGCATATTGGATGAAAATCCCGTAAATTAC
Source organism: Linaria vulgaris (assembly GCA_948329865.1). NCBI lineage: Eukaryota > Viridiplantae > Streptophyta > Magnoliopsida > Lamiales > Plantaginaceae > Linaria > Linaria vulgaris. The sequence continues at coordinate 103,914,999 of OX415252.1, forward strand.
GTAAGATGGAGAGCCCATTGGTTGACGATTCCACAAAGCAAACTAGTTGAGGAGGCAAGTTCTATGGGCCCCTAACAACAAGAGGAATGTCCTCGTTCATAATGTGGTCAATCCTAAACACAGGAGCAGTAACAGCTTACTCATACTTCTCCCAACACCAAGGAAATTCTAATCAGTCCTTGATTGACAACAGATAGATTAAACAGATCTCATCAAATACGAGAATGAAGAGACTGGGCTTCAGACATCGGAATACCGCATATTCTATCATCGTGACAATAAGAGAAATTAACAAGTTATCAGACAAAAAGGACACGAAGAGTCACATACTATGAAGACAACAGAGAAATAAATATTCAGTTACAGAACCACGAATTCAAGATAGTCCGGAAAGGGAAATTCAAATTAAAATAAAAGCGGAAAACAGCTACTCCCGCGAGGACCCTTCAATCTTTTTCTTCACGACCTCGGAAAATATGTCAGGGTCGGCCGGACTTTCTTCCACCTCATCTAGGCCGCCGATCGGCAGATCATTGTGATCATGCTTCGGGTTCAGCCCACTCAACTCGACGGAGTACTAGAAATCATCCTTTCTCAACACTTGCCCTACGCAAGCATGAAAAGATGCATCTCGAACCTTTAAAATTAAATTTCGGAAGCTCGAGCTTTCCATAAACCTTTCCGCCCTAACCCGGAGAAGATCAGGACGACGTTCCTACAAATTGAACTCTATTAAATACAAGAGCACAAGAAATGGTAACAGATGTCATACACAAGATACATACCAAGTCTAAGGGAGCTAATCGGGCAGTGGAAAGCTCCGATGAGAGACGTTCATTAGAAGCCTTCACCGCCGCCACCTCAGCCTTCAATGATTCTAGCTCTATATTGGCCGCAAATTCACGCGCCTTTCCTTGATCGAGCTCAACCACTACGGTTTTTAGGTTGCCCTTCAACAAATTGTACTCCTCTCGGAGCACACGACATGTCTTCAGTGCATCCTCTTTTTCAGCCTCTAACCTCTCCAACACCATGGGGTTGAACTCCCCCATCTTCAAGATATCAGCCTCGAGCTCGGCAGCAACAGCTTCAGGGTCACCCTTGGACTCGCGCATGGTCTTCAGACACGAGACCGCCAGCTTGGTCGTCTGCACAATAACAATACATAACATTATGATAAACATTCAATTGGAAACAATCAAGGACGTGCTTAGGCACATACACTTTGGAACAGGTGAGTACTGCGTCGTATGCTCTGGGCCCGTTCAAATTCTGTGAGCGCCCGCACATTCATAGGAGGAGGGAAAGCCCGCATCATGCCCCGTACAGCATCGGATTCAGCAAATTCTACTCGCGTCGGGGGTTGGACCGCACCCGCCTTCCGAGGGCCAGAACTCGAAGATGAGTGGCCACTATGGACAATCCCCTCACGAGACCTTTTATTACCCGCTATCCTAGTCGGGTCAATAGCAGGTTTTGTAACCGGGATCCCAGAAAAAATAGGGGCACGAACCCCCAATGTCGAGGGCTCCCGCAACAGCCCCTTACCTTTGTCGGGCGTACTTGAAACGGTCGCTTTTCCCTTAAAAGGGCTCGAATGCGAAGAACCCGACCCCGCTGTAGAGGGCACATCTACAAAATCACCTACCTTAATATGGGTATTCGACCCCGAACCCCCAACGCCCTGGCTCAAGGGAACATCGGCCAACGATTCAGAACGAGGAGCAACATACTCACCGAAAGGAGACTCCGCAGTTTGTCGCTCTCTCCCCTTAGCACCGTCAGGTCGATTCGAGAACAACACTTCCAAGAGGCTGGCCGCACCATCCGAGCCTCCTACCACATTAAGGATGCCCTGGCTAAGTGACCCACCCATGGCAGGAACATCGTTAAAAGGTTATTCATTAGCACGTCCAGACATTACAGTGCTAGGGGGAGGTCGCTCGACTTCCGACACCCCTGCCGGAAACTCCATAGCTGCATTGTTCAGGTCAAAGCTAGACGCAGACCTTGTTTCAGGCACCGCATCAACTGCCGTCGCATTAGCAGTTTTCTGAGCTTCACGTTCAGCTTGAAGCTTTAGCATCAATTGTCTAAAACCCATTTTAACGAAGTATCTCAGAAAATGTAATATACCTGTAGAATAAGGGGAATATCAGCAGAAGAAATCAATAATAAGTCAACTACAACAGAGAAATCAAAAAACACGTCGGGGGATATATCGAATATAATTACCGATATACTTACCGATGTAGTTACGCTAGGCGACAGAGGAAACACAGAAAACTATGAACTTCAGAGTCTCCTGCAAGCCATACTTATAGACAGAGGCCTCAACTACATCGAAATACACTTTCGACATTAGATCGAATACGAATTTCGACATAAGATCGAAGCTAAAACCCAACATCATACCCTACTACGCGAAGAGCAGCGAGAATATAACAGCTGCCCTGGCAACCCCATCACAATTTTCAAGGAACCCAATTACCAAGGGAACTAGAATTCAAACGAGGACCTCAAACTCGGCATGCATTACGAATACACTCCCCACAAGTTTGATCTTCGTCATTTGAACTGGCGGGACGAACGGTACAGGTAACCCAGAAATTTTAAATTAAATTTGCGAATCGTTATCTCTAAGATAAGAATCCCCAAATTGGGGGACTACATGATATGGGCATTTCCCGCATATTGGGCCAGGCCCAAACCAGGCCCATTTTGGAGCAGATCGGGGATTACTTTCGATGTCATATCGGTAATCATCACCGATATGGTATTGTGGTCCCCGGATCCCGAGGTCTATAAATACGCGGTGCACGGATCCCAAAACAAGTAATTTATTATCCCTCAGCTACCACTCGTCAGATCGAAACATATCACTGATGTCACTTTCGACATCTAATTCGATATAGTGACTACATCGTGCACCTCTGACACGTCACACTTCATCATCACCGATCTCACATCGGGGCTCATCCTCGACGTCACATCGAAGGCGATCATCGACGTCCCTTCGATCTATCTACCGATATCCCACTCCCATCCTAGCATCAAGGCGTTGGTTCGAGGTGTTCCGGACCAAGTCTACACGAGACACATAGTGTAGGCCTGATTTGAGATAGACTTGTTATATTGCTATACCATACACTTGTAACCGACACACGTATATATATATATATATATATATATATATATATAAAACGATCTATTGCCAAATCAATATCTCTTAGGAAATGATTCCTTATGTCTATATGCTTAGTTCTAGAATGTTGGATAGGATTCCTAGAGATACTTATGGCACTTAGATTGTCACAGAACATGAGAAGTGTATCACTATCTAGCCCATAATCTAAAAGCATGTGTTTGAGCCACACAAGTTGGGTAACACAACTGCCAACAGCTACATATTCTGATTCAGCTGTTGATACTGAAACACAGTTCTGCTTCTTGCTATACCAGGAGACCAAATTATTCCCCAAATAAAAGCAGCCTCCACTTGTGGATTTCCTGTCATCCACATCACCTGCCCAGTCAGAGTCACTGAAACCAACCAAGTTAGTGTTAGTGTCATAAGATTACCAAATGCCTAAAGGTGAAGTTACAGAGATGTATCTAAGAATCCTCTTCATAGCAACCAAGTGAGATTGCCTTGGCTCAGCTTGGTACCTAGCACAAACACATACTAAAAACATGATATCTGTTCTAGAGGCAGAGAGATATAGCAAACTACCAATCATGGATCTGTACAATGTTTGGTCAACATTACTGCCAGTGCCATCTTTTGTTATCTTCACTGAATAGGACATAGGAGTTTTGCAAGGCTTTGACTCTTGTAGCTCAAATCTCTTCATCAGATTCCTTGCATACTTCTCCTGGTTCAGGAAGATACCATTCCCCAGCGGCTTAACTTGTAGTCCCAGAAAGTAGTTGAGCTCACCAATCATGCTCATCTCAAATGTTCCTATCATAGACTCAATAAACTTGTCTAAGGTAGACTGGTTAGTAGAGCCAAATACAATATCATCCACATAAATTTGAGCAATGCATATATCAGAGCTTTTTCTAAGGACAAACAATGTTCTATTTTCCATCTCCTCTATTGAAACCTATGCCTAACAGAAAGACAGTTAGCCTCTCATACCAAGCTCTAAGAGCCTGTTTTAAGCCATACAACGCCTTTTCAAGTTTGTGCACATGGTCAAGATGTTTAGGATCAACAAAGACTTTAGATTGTTCTACATAAACCTCTTTGTCAATTAAACCATTCAGAATGGCACCGTTAACATCCATTTGGTAAAGATTAATCCTAAGATAGCAAGCAATAGCAAGGAGTAATCTGATTGATTCTATCCTAGCTACTGGAGCAAAAGTCTCATCAAAATCTATACCTTCTACCTGAGTATAACCTTGTGCAACCAACCTAGCTTTGTTCCTCATAATTACACCATTCTCATCAGTTTTATTTTTGAAAATCCATTTTGTACCTATTACATTCACATGTGATGGCCTAGGCACTAGATCCAAACTCTGTTTTTGGTGAATTGTAAGAGTTCCTCTTGCATGATATTAATCTAGTAACTATCCTTAAGAGCTTCAGTTACATTCCTAGGTTCAATGGAGGAAACAAAACAAGATGCATTATCAACAGTACATGAAGAAGACATACAAACACACAATTAACCATATCCTTGTAATTAACCCTTTCTTTATTGTGTGTTCTAACTCTCTCAGTAATTTGTCCAATTACTTTAGTGGCTGGATGATCTCTTTGGATCCCAGTAGGAGGATCTCTTATGGATATAGGAATAACTTCATCTTCAGAATCTGACCGGCCAGATGTTGGCCTAACATTGAGGATTTCTAGTGTTAAGTCAGCATTTTCTCCAGTTTCTAGTTCAACATTTCCAGCTTCTGTGTTCAATGTTGGGTCCAATGTTGGAGCAACATCTGAAACATTGACTTCTTTAGTACCTGCAGAAACAGTTAAATCATCAAAAATGACATTCACTGATTCTTGAACAATATGCAATCTTGGATTGTAGACCCTGAAAGCAGCACTATTAGGAGAGTATCCAACAAATATACACTTTTCACTCTTGGTATCAAATTTGCTCAAATAGTCTCTATCTTTTAGCAAATAGCAGTTAATACCAAATTCATGAAAGTGTGCTACTGTTGGTTTTGAACCCTTCAAGATTTCATAAGGTGTCATACTAGTACCATGTCTAAGATAAACTCTATTACTAATATGACATGCAGTATTCAAAGCTTCAGTCCAGAGTTTTTTTGATAGGTTTCTAGAATTCAGCATTACTCTAGCCACCTCTTGAAGTGTTCTATTCTTCCTCTCAGTAATCCCATTTTGGTGAGGTATCTTAGGTGCAGAGAACCCATGGAAAATGCCTTTAGTTTCACAAAAATTAGCAAAGCTTACATTTTCAAACTCTTTTCCATGGCCAAACCTAATTCTTCCTACAGAAGTGCCATACAAATTTTTAATACTAGCATGCAAAATCTTGAATGTGTTGAATGCCTCTGATTTTTCTTTCAAAAACTTAATCCAGTTATATCTTGAAAAATCACCAACAATAACAAAAGCATACTTCTTACCATTCAGGCTACTAACCTCAAGAGGACCCATGAGATCCATATGTAGCAACTCGAAGCACTTAATAGTTCTAGGGTTAGTACTCTGTACTTGAAGTGGTGGATGGACAGCTTTTGTTTGTTTACCTTTCAGGCAGTCTTCACGGACAATTTTACCTGGGTTAGTCAACTTAGGCAGTTCTCTCACATCCTCTAACTTCTGTAGTTTCTCCAGATTTCTATAATTCACATGTCCTAACTTCTTGTGCCACATGACAGATTCATCTACCTTGGCATGGTAGCATTCAGCTTCATCTTGAGCAAGATAGCAGTTGTCCTTTGATCTTCTACTTATGCTAATTAAATTTGCTTTCAATCCTTCAACCAACAACACATCCTTGAGTGGTGAAAATCCTTCAACATCCAATACTCATTTTCCAATGATTTTCCCTTTAGTGCCTCCTCTATAGGTAACCGTTCCAACAGTCAAAGGGATTTCATCTTTCAAGTTGTCAATGTTTCCAGTCATGTGCCTTGAACATCCACTGTCAAAATACCACTTACCTGCGAGGCTAGAGTAAATAGCAGAAAAGACAACATTGCAAATAATTTTAACCTTAGGAGTTTTTATCTTTTCAATCCAAGTTCTACTTTTATGCCCTTCAGCTTTGTTACCTAATGTTTGAATAACATTCAGACCAGAGGTTCTCCTAACATTGGTACTGATATTAATTCATATTTTCTTCTCAATCACACTTCTGAATTTTTTACAATAAGGCTTAATGTGACCAGGTTGAAAACAATATTGATAGATAAAAGTAGGCTTTTTCATAGTGTTCACAGGAATTTCACTACTCACACTACTACTTTCCTTGATAAAACCAGCTTTTAAATAAGCAGAATTAACATCTTGAGAGGAAGGTTTCTCAACATAGCCCAAACTATTTTTACCTTGATTTCCCATACTCAGCACTTCATCAAGCATAGATGTATAAGAGTTCCATTTGTCAATGGTATGTTCAGCTTTATCTAATTTTACCTTTACCTCTTTCAGCTCAGCCTCAGTTTTGTCAAGGTCTTTCTCATACAGTTTCAGTATCTCCTTCATGCATCCAATCTCTTCCTTTAATCTTTTGTTGCTCTTGATGACTTTGTGATTCTCAAGCAGCAGTTTGTGGTAGATAGAATTCAGGTCTTCAATAATTTCCTCCTGGGACATTTCACCCTCAAAGAAATATTCTTCATCAAGATCCACTGAGCCATGAAAACAATCAAAGTTAGATTCATCAAAGTAGGATGCAAGATAAGGTTCAGTATCAGGATCATATTCATCCCAATCTGCAAAGAAGGTCTCATGTTCTGATGTTGGATCCTGAATGTTGGGGTAACATTGAGATCCGAAGCAGTTCAGGGAGTCTTCTGGTGTCCAATCAATTTGAGTGCGTAGCGCAGCAGTTTGAATCTCTTCTGATTGTTCTTCAGCTTCTCCAGAACTGAAGTCATCTTCACTGAAATCATCTACACAAACCCAATGAGAATTTCCTCTTTTTCTAAGAGTGTTAGCACATTCATTAGCCATATGACCATACCCTTTCCATTCAAAGCATTGAACATCTTTTAACTTATCAGCTTCTAAAGGAGTAGCTTTTGATGCCATGTACTTCACAAACTTAGGAGGTAATTTCTTATAACCTTGAGAACTATTACTAAGATTCTTTTCTTAGCATTTTCCTTTAAAGTTCGGCTTATTTAATTTCTTAGTACTTTTACCATAGTTTGAAGAAATTAGTTCACATTCATCATCACTTTCATTATCAAGGCTTGATCCTCTTAAAGAAACAACCCTATGTTTGCTAGGTTGTGAGGCAAGCTCCATCTCAAATTCTCTAATAGTATTCCTCTAGACTTGAAACTGAAGACTAGTAAGGTTCCTAGATTCACTCATTGCGATATTCTTGAGAGAAAATTTTGATGACAATGTTCTCATTTCTTTATAAACCATCTCTTGATTAGTCATAGCAAAACCTAGATTTTTCACATTGGTTAGCAATATCAAGAATTTTCTCAAAATAACTGTCAACACTTTCATCTTCACCCATCTCAACTTTTTCAAATTGCTGAAGCAGTTGTCTATATTTAGAATCTTTAACAGCAGAATCTCCTTCACAATGTAATTCAAGTATATCCCAAGCATGTTTGGCTTTTGTACAATTCTAGATTAACTTGAACATGTGATGATTAACCCAACTAAAGATAGCATTAAGAGATTTTTCATTAGAGTTATAGAGACTTACCTCTGCTGCTGTCTAATCTGCTTCTGGTTTTGGTACTAGATCACCTTCACCATCTCTTGGTACTGTTGGAAGAGAGTATCCATTGATCACGGATTGACATGCTTGAATATCAATAGCTTTGATGTGAAACCTCATCCTGATCTTCCAGTATGCATAATTAGAGCCATCCAAAACTGGAATCTTGTTGGTATTAGGATTGACAATGTCCAAGGTGTTGTATCACCTCCAAACTACCAGTGTAGTCGGTGTTTGGCTCTAACGCCAATTGAAATTTTTGGATGGTGGATTGACACAACAACTAAGAGAGTTAAGCTGGTGTTACCTTAACTCAATCGTGATCTTCTTGAATATTGTAACATGTAGCGAAATTAAAAGCACAAGAAGATATAATTTTAAGAAGTTTTCAATATTATTAAAAACTTCTGAGCCTTAGGCCAAATAACCATAAAAGTTTTAACAAAAATGTTCTTCACAACAATTCACTCACGCTCTTTGTTGATCGAACTCAACGAAGCAGACAAGTACGAACTACTTAACTTCTATAAACTAGACGTAAATAGTTGATACAAAAACTTCGCAAAAGCAAGACGAAGACAATAGAAAGTATGATTAATCTCTCAGATTGTTTTGCACGATTCTCTTGTCTTGATCTTTATGAACTGCACATCTTTTATAGATTTCTTGAATCTTGCACGCCAAGATGTGTTGTTCACAATTTTGGTAACTCTTGTTGTTTCCTTGTTGAATTTTGGATTCTTTGTGAACTCGATATCTTTCTTGAATATGTATTTCCTTTATTACTGATCTAACAAGGTGACACATCTTCTTCAAATCGGAGAATCCTGGAAAGAATCAAGTTGCAGAGAACTGCCAATATTATTTCCTTCTTTTGCAAGCCGTGTTGAGTTGACTATTCAACTTAACTTGAATTATGGAAACTTCAAGTAAGGAATCATCCATAGCTATTCCTTATGATTAATATACTTTCCTGGACATAAACATAAACAACTAAACCCGTGAAACTTGATTAATAAGTGAATAAAGGCAAAACTTAAAATTGGCAATTAAAGAACAGTTTTCGTACATGCTCTCTGATTTCAATGTTATCCTCAATGTTGTCCCAATATCGTGTAATATTGATTCCAAAAAACTCTGCACTTTCAGACATCTGTATAAAATCCTTTCCTTCTCGTTTCATATATACTTAATATATTGGAGTTTAGTTAGTATATATATCTTTTAAGTCGTATTGTTGAGTCGTATCAAGAATCATAGCATGCATCAGTTTAAAATCCTCGTTCCTGTATAAAATACCTCTGCCTGTTTTATCTTTTCGTATTAAGAATAATTTTGATCGACTAATAACACTGGGTTTAGTATAATATTTCTCTTAAGTCGTATTGTTGGGTGGTATAATTTAGAATAACCATTCATCAATTACAAAACCTCATGGCCTGTATAAAATTCCTCTCCTTTCTTTTCAAACTACAATCATGGTCTGCATATGTTATTTTTTCATACTTTATGTATTATTGATCTGACTGATAACATGGAGTTTAGTATAGTATATCTTTTTAAGTCGCAGAGTCCAGTCGTATTAAAATATAACGCCATGCATCAATTATAAAACCTCATGGCCTGTATATAATTTCTTCCCTTATTCTTTTCAAGCTAGGCCAAACATGATCTGTCAAGGAACATTGGACTCAACATTTCGCCCGAGGACTAAAATCATAAAATATGCACAATACTGGACTATTCCGATAAAGAAACACAATAACGGACTAAAAATACAATGTAACACATTAACGGACGATTTTTGCAATTTCTCCCCTTATCAATCAACCATGTATATCCCATTCTGTTACAGCTCATCATATAAATAAACACACACATATGCTTGATTACATTATTTGATATTTAGGATTTCTACTGTTACTAATTGAATATATATGGGTAAATTTAAGTTTTTGCTTGTTATTATATTCTAAAGGTTCTTTTTGCCTTTTATTTTATCGGGCACAGAAAAATCCAACACGCTTTATTCTGAATGGGCTCAACACGTTTTTTTGCCCATGAGGCGCTCCATCTATGATATCCACTTAGACTTAATTATGTGATGTGGCATAATTCATAATTATTGTATTTAAATCAATTTAAAATTGAAAAATAAAAGAAGAAAAAAGAAATGTTATCATAACACACTGAAGTTGTGAAATATTATGAGATATTATCGTAACGGTGAGCCAATGAAGTGTTTTCATAACATTGAAAAATAACACTAAGCAATCTTCTTTATCTTTTATATATATTATTGTTTTGCCTTATTCACAGTTTAATCTAGTTCCACGATTTTAGTCTTTATGACTGCTCCATGGTTAACACAATTCATTAAGAGAATAATTTGTTTCCATAATACACACCTTCCTTAAATAGAGCCGCACGAGTTTGAGTTAGAGAAGGAAACATAAACCTAGAAGAATGCTACAAAAGAAAGTAGATTATGCGAAGAAATTTTTCAAGGATAAAGTCTGGTTAAAGAATGAGTGTTTCTTAAGAAGAACTCGTGATGTTAAGGAAACCTAACCTTCATAAGACTGAAGCCGATAAAAAAAATAAACTTCGAAGATTAAGGAATCTTGATGGCAATCTAAAACGTGTACAACATGCCTTGGAGATTAATACTCACACATCTATATAAGACATGAAGTATAACAAGACTAACAACAAGACAATTGAGAATAAGAATTCGAGCGATTAGATCAATAGTGTGGAGTTGTTTCTCTTGCTTTTCTTAGGTTTTAGATTAACTACCTGAGTCCAAAGTCCTATTTAGAATTAATGACGTAATTTTTGTCTGCTAAGTTGTGTTCGAATCATTCATAGTGACGAGCTTAGAATATAGAGAACACGTTTTTGTAATGTTATTATCTTACATAGTGATTATTTAGTGTAAGGCCCGGAAGATTATATTTATATAATCTTCTTGAAATTACTTCATGTGTTGATATGTTTTCCGCTGTTATATTCTGTGATCAATACAGTATTGCGATAACAGTGTTGTCGTAACACCTGGTAACATTGTATCAAGTCCTGATTAACAAACTCTCAATGGGCGTCAAGCACCGAATTCACTGGTGTTTGGATTTGATACTACAAGATGGAGAACGTGAATCTAAACAACAACATACCCCCAGTTTTTGGATGGATCCAACTATGCGTAATGGAAGATCAAGATCAAAATGCTCATCAAGTTTATAGAGCTTCAAGCATGGAAAGTTGTTATTGGTGGATACTCTTTACCAGTCATGACACGTAATGCAGACAAAGATGTTGTGCGCAAACCCGATTCAACCTAGACTGCTGCTGAGATGAGTCTTCCTAACTTTAATGAGAAAGCAGTTAATACTATTTTTACTTGGGTTGATCAACATAGACGTAAGTTAATTCGAAACTGTACTATAGCTAAACATTCCTGAAGGATACTGTGAAGATGATTCTAGTGTCAAAGAGTCTAAACACAAGCAGTTGTTATTTGCTTTTAAAAACTTACGCATGGGTGAGAATGTGAGTATTGAGATTTACATTGAAAAACTTCTGGAAATTCCTAATCAGTGTTAACAGCTAGGCTTTCCCATGAAAAATAGACAATTGGTTTATAAAGCTTTTAGAATCCTTTCATCTAAATTTGAAATGAAGGTTATTGCAACGAATGAAGCTAGAAATATTTCTCAATTCGATTTTCAGGAGTTATACAACGCTCTCAGTAAATTCGAGACAAATCCCCCTATCAATTCTAGCAAAAATAAAGTTGTTGCAGTGCAAGCTCAGGAATCTGATTATGAAGAGTATGAGTGTGAGGAAGAAATATCTTCTTACTATGGTAGGGTTACCAAGACGTTTACCATATTAACTATGAAGAACACATCTAATAATAACTCACATGGTAATTCAGCCATAGACCAAAGAAAATTCCTTTCAAGAACTGCTAAGTATGTGGCTTGTAAACCCATACCACAAGAAGTTGAACGATTACAAAAAGGTTCAATGCTTGGAATGTAAAGATTGGGGTTATATGGCTTATGAATGTGCTAACACTCCTCGAAATAATGGTGATTCTTATTGGGTTTGGGTAGATGATGATTATGAAGAGGATGAATCTGGTCGAAGTGCTGGAACAGAAAATCGAAATGAAGAAATTCATACTTCTGCTGTTATCATAACACTGAGACATAAAAGGTTAGAAAAGCTGGTCTAGGAGACTTTATTTGCAAATTGGAATGATAACAGTTCTTGGAATAATTCTAATGTTTGACTATTCTTTGTAAATTTGACTATTTTCATGGCACTATAGATCTGGATGAAGATTACTACTTTGAAGGTGAGATGTCTCAAGAAGGAATCATTGACGATCTCAAAGCAACCATTGAGACATTACTGAGGGAGAAAGTTATATTGAGTTTGAAAAAGGTAAGGTGAAATTGGAACAGGGTGAAGAGATCATTGCGAAGTGGAACACACGTACCTCTGAGCTTCATTAGCTATTGTGCATGAGAAATGAAGGTAAAAATTGTTTGGGTTTTGTTGAAAAATATGTTCACTCTGCCTTTGTTCCAATATTTGTAAAATCTAGTTTTGAAATACGCAAATAAATTTGTACAAAACTAAGAAAACCACTTACATAAGTCAACATTGTTTCCAACCTGGGATCATAAAACCATATTGTATGAATAAAAGAAATTCTTTGAGTACAATTTTAAGTCAAGTTTCACAATGAAAAGGATTTCAAAGTTATGGGACCATCAATTACAGATGTTGTCACAACAGTGCGTAGCACTACTACTGCTCAGAAAGGTAGAACATGGCTTGAGAAATTAACTAAACTTAAAATCAAGATTGTCTCCAATTTGTATTTTCTCTTGTTCACACTAATCTTTCAGGAAAATGGTACTTTGATAGTGGTTGTTGAAGGCACATGACCGGCTCCAATATCAACTCTGATAAACTTTGTTCCCTTGTCCACTCGTAATGTCACGTATAGAGGAGGTACAAAGGGCAGATGCACATAGAGTGGAGTATTGAACGTTGAAATATTTCCACCACTGAGGGATGTTTTTGGTTGATAGATTAAAAGAGAATTTAATTAGCATTACTCAACTTTGTGATGATGATTTGTTAGTTAAATTTAATAAGGATTCATGTGATGTTTGTGATTATGCTAATGTCAATGTCATGATAGGTACAAGGTCAAGTGATAACTTTTACTTGGTAACAGATGAAGGTCAATGCTTCCATGTAAAGGACAATGAATCTGTTATTTGGCAGAGAAGACATGAACATGTGTTTTTAATTGATGAATGGTTTTTATATGAGTTTTTGCTTCTTTGTTAGTGCGTCATCCTTGGTTTTTTTCTTGCATGGTGGGACGCGTGTAGATGATGGTGGTGATTCTTCCTCATTGGAACTTGAAACGTCCCTACGGCGTTTGTTTGTGTTTTTTTAGTGTCATGGTATTTTGAACAAGTAGAATAAGTGTAGGATAGAAAAGAGAAAATAATGACGAATCACACTCTGGGATTCGTATTACTGTAGATGAATAATGACATAAACTCTGAATTTACCCATATAAATTGTATAGTAATACATATAGGTATTGGTGGACTCGGTTCAACCATATACGTAAATTCAAAACTAACAAACCATTTTATCATAAAGTAAATACAATTGGGCAACATGCTAATGTACAAAATCCTAGAATAATAGATAACATGTAGTAAATAAGAAAAAGGGAACTTATTCCCGTGTCAGCAATGTACGCGCTATCGGTGCATTGCTTTTTCAGCGCGCGTGAGACGCGCAATCCAGCCGCTGTCAAATCTTCTCTTTGTCTTTTCCTGTAGGTGTCGCGATCACTGTGCGTAAATATGCATCACTAAAAAATCCCAAACAATATTTGTTTGGAAAATTATCGAAAAAAGGAATGTAGGCAAAATCGCACGAGCACCAATAATTTGTGCTCTACGGGTGATAAAAAAGTTTTAACCCTATTTGCATAAAGCTCCTATAGTATGAAGGGTTTGGTGGAATTAACCTATATAATAAAACATACTGAATTTATTAATCTCCACGTTTCGTACGCATTCAACTTGTTAAAATGTAAAGATGTCAAAGACTTGCAATTATTACTCTTCCCGCTTTGTGCGTATTCAATTAGTTAAATTGTATAGATATCAAAGACTTGCACAATAACAATAACTTTTACTTTCTTCACATAAGAAAAGAATATTCTACTAATCTGAATTTATTAATCTCTACGCTCTGTACGCATTCAACTTATTAAACTGTAAAGATGTCAAAGACTTGCAATTATTACTCTCTCCGCTTTGTGCGCATTCAATTAGTTAAATTGTAAAGACGTTAAAGACTTGCACAATAACAATAACTTTTACTTTTTCACATCAGAAAAGAATATTCTACTAATCTGAATTTATTAATCTCCACGCTACCGCTTTGTACGCATTCAAATTGTTCCATTGTAAAGACATCAAAGACTAGCAACTATTAATCTCCCCGCTTTATAGGCATTCAGCTGGTCAAAAACTAAAGACGTCAAAGACGCCAGTGATGAATGATTTTTGCATTAATTTTTGCTTTTTTGTTAGTGCATCATCCTTGTTCTTTTCTTTCATGTTGGGACGCGTGGAGATGATGCTCGTGATTCCTCATCACCAGAACTTGAAACGCCCCTAAGGCGTTTGTTGGTGCTTTTCGTTAATGTCATGGTGTTTTGAATAAGTAGAATAAGTGCAGAAAAGAAAAGTAAATAATAATGAAGAAGAATATTTTGGGATTTTAACTTGTGTATGGGATAATGCCATAAACTCTGAACTTACCCATATAACTAACCCATATAACTAGTATAGTAGTACATATAGATATAGATGGACTGGATTCAACCATATAGGTAAATTCAAAACTAAAGAAACATTCCCTTACAAAGTAAATAGAATTAGGCAACATGTTAATGTATTAAATCACACAAATGTAGTTAATGTACTAAATGAGAAAGGCAACTTATTCCCGTGTCAGCAATGTACAGAAAAAACGCATTGACCTGGCATGCTATTGACGCATCGCGCGTGAAAATTTTCACTCTGCCTTTTCAAGTAGGCTGTGTGATCACAGTACGAAAAAACTGCATCGCCCAGCATTTTCCAGAGGTACAAGCGATCTGCACGCGATAAAAGTCACATCTCACCACCCCCTGTTTGAAAAACTATTGTTGTCAGTTTTTGCAAAAAATCTACTCCTTTTTGTCTCGTATAATTCAAACTTCCTCATGCTTGATCTCAAATTCTCCCTACCAAACAATCAAAATTGAAAAAACAAATAATGATAAAAATAAATGACTCAAAAACTATAAAGATTCTGGGTTACCTCCCGAACAACGCTTAATTTTTATATTGTCTAGCCTGAGACTATTAATTTTAAGGTGTCTCAATCACTCCATCATTGTTAAATAGATGCGCCAAATTTTCTCCCCTAGCTAACTTCTTGATTGGTGGTTCCTTTGGATAAACCCCTTTTTCGATCTTAAAACTAACATGATGATTGTTAACTTTCAAAGTACCTCTCCTACATTAATCAAGGCATTAGCAGTCGCTAAGAATGGTCTTCCTATAATCAAAGAAAAATTATACTTTTCACTCAGGTCAATAACCACAAAAGCATTCGAAAAAGTAAATTTACCAATCTTAATCATAACATCTTCTATTACCTTCTTAAGATAATTAATACTCATATCAGCAAGTTGAATTGTAAGATTAGTTACGCATAAAGTAGGTAGTTTTCGACGTTCATAAATAATGTATGGCATGAGATTTACACTAGCACCTAATCATATATAGAATTTTCAAGCAAATTATCATTAATGGTGCAAGGTACAGTAAAACTCCCTCGATTTGTCGGCAGTCCTTCAATTGCTTGAAGTATAAAGACTTTGTGAATCCCTATCTCATCCATCTTTCTCTTGACTACTCATGTGTCTCCCACCCAAATACTTAACATATTCTGGTACTTGTCTCACTGCTTCTTCAAGTGTCACTGTTCCAGTAAATTTTTTAAAACCATTGCAAATTGTTCCACGTGATAAATTCTCGAAGGATACGGAATTGATGGATAGTTCTCTTTCACCACTGACTCTGAAAATTTCTCAAAATATCTTCTTTCAGTCGAGACCATGCTTGCCTGTTCCATGAATTTGTCTTTGTATTGCTAGCCACTATTTCAGCAGGTCTGGTACTTAACTGATTTGCAATTAGGCCTAGTTGTTTCTCAATGTTCCTCAATGATCTCTTGAATACTCTTGTGTCTCCCAAATACTTAGCAAATTCTGGTACTTGCCTCACTACTTCTGAAGTGTCATTGTTTCGAGTAAATTTTTAAAATCATTGCAAATTGTTCCACGTGGTGAATTCTTGAAGGATATGAAATTTATGGATAGTTACCTTTCACCACTGGCACTGAAAATTTGCTCAAAATATCTTTTTTCAGTCAAGACCATGTTTACCAGTTTCGATGGGTTTGTCTTTGTCTTGCTAGGCAGTATTCCAGTAGCTCTAGTACTTAACTGATTTGCAGTTAGGCCTAGTTGTTTCTCAATGTTGCTCAATGAGTTGTCAGTGTTCTGACACCTCCCCTCTATTTCACCCATTCTTCCACGAGCCTTCATCATATAATTATATAATGATTCCTCAAGATTTACTTACTTCTTGAATTTTTGAAATCACATTGGCTTATGAGCTCTTGCTTGTTGTTGCTGAGTTTGTTGCCCTCACCAAGGAAAATTATGGTGATTTCTCGTTCTTTGATTGTAACTATTCGAGTATGAATCGTTTTGCCTCGAGTAGTTACCAGCATAGTTAACTTCTTCTAGCATGGCTGCATTTACTCCTTTGTATTCGTTGGTTAGGGAATTTCCTTCACAATTGTTGCATACCATGATTGGTGAGCTCTTATATGCTTTAATTTGGTGTTGATGGCATCTACTTGTGCAGATGGTTGAGTAGTAGTGTCACTCTCATGAAACCCCATCGTTCTCTTGCTTGGACCGTGGTCGATATTTGAGGGGTGTTTTTAAGTATAATAAAACGGAAAATTAGTCAACACATGAATGTTACACCTAAATCCCACTTTGTCGGAAGTGCACAAATCAAGTAATAATAAAATGGTAAGTATAATTACGAACCAAGTATCCTATCCCAATGGAGTGGTGGATTACTGAATGAATCACTCAAATGCAAAACACCAACGATTGTCACTATCTTTTATCTTATGTTTGCATTATGTAATGAATGCTTATGAATGATGTGAATGTTTTCTGTACTAAGGATGTTTCGAATGCTTTTTATGTTAAGAATGCTTAACTTACAATGCAATGGAAATCTATCTAAGATGCACAGAAGAATGATTAAATGTCATTTCTTTTCTTTTTTGAATTCAAGAAAATAATTAAACCAATTTAGCAAGTAAACAATTATACTAAGAATATTGGAAGAAAGATTGATTAACTGAATGAACTAACTAAACTAAGGACACAGTTTATTAATTGATTGATTGATTCTGGTTGTAAACAGTAATTAGAAAGATTGTTTAGAGTTTGCGTTGCACAACGATTTAACCATCATAGTTCATAGACAAACTACCTTTATCTACTTACATTATTTGATAGTTATTTGATTTTTTCATGCCTAATGTATCTGTGAAATATGGCAGGAATTATCCCAACCATACAATCTCTAATAACTTATCGTGTTAACAGATCAACCCAATTGTCAGTGGTTTTAGAAGAGATATCAAATCTGTAATCTAATTAACTCATCTGAATCGTGTTAACATAACGTACATAGTCAAGATTGATCTAGTGTGATCTAAAGGTTTGACATCAGTTTCTTTCGCAAATCCAAAGTCAAGAATCACATATATACTTAAATATCCTTAGCATTCTACACTTTGAGCGGCCCCGCACGAGTGCTTTCGTTTTATCTCAGCAAGAGCAAGGTCAACCGTACAACATAAGTAACTATTCAATCTAGACATTCAAGATCATCCAACACACATCAAATAAAGTAAATAAACATGTTCATAAATCACATTTACTCCACTACTCTAAACAACGAGTAGGTTAGCTCCTCATGGTCATGAGTTCTACAATCAATAAAGAAGTAAATATCATAGACAAAGTAAAGATATAATGAAAAGCTTCTTGGATCCAGTGGAATGTTGTTGCTTGACTCCCATTTGCAGTCATCCTCCTCACAAACTGCTTTCTCTCAAAACAATGACTCAACTAAACTAGAACAAGACTTTTATAGTGTTTTCTCTTTGGTGACAAACTTTCACGAATTTTTTGTCGGAAAATGTTTGTGAGTGATGGTAAGCGCGTGCCCTAATTGCTGAACATAGCTTCCTATTTATATTTTTTTCTCCCATTTGGGCTTCTTTTTAGGGGTTTTGAAAATCGACCAATTTCCATTCTGATCGCGCGCCATCCGCACGATGCGCCACTGATCGCACACCACACGTGCGATCTCTGGTTGAAGCAGGGTTGTCTCTATCTAGTGCTCTTCCGGTGCGTTTCTGATCGCACGCCCTTATGTTTTCTCTCTGCGGTCTCCATGTGTCTTTCTCTTCAATCACTCTATCTTCGATATTTTGCCTTTACGTAGTGCCTTAGCACTCCTGTAGCGCATGAATACCCCAAAATTGTGTATTGACTCATTGTCACCTAAAAATATCCATTTTGGCCTCTTTTAGCCTCATTTTCTCTTGACTTTATAAAATCTGAAGAAAACGTAAAATAATAATGAAACAAGTTGATATGCCTTCATAAGTATTCAAAAGCATAAGAAAACATATACTTAATCACGTTAAATAAACGCTTATCAATATTCCACTTTGAGATGGTCGATGCGATTGTCTCTAATAGAGCAACCGCATCCTTGTCGGTCATTTAAATGAATCCTCCTCTTGAACTAACGTCTAGTGTATTTTTGCATATTGTGTCCAGTCCATAGCAAAATTGTTAGAGTAGTAACTCGTTTGTGAAGTTGTGTTGTGGACACTGCTTCGTCATGTCTTTGAATTGTTCCAATGCTTCAGACAATGATTATGCATCGATTTGTTGGAAATTTAATATCTCACTTCTCATCTTTATTGTTTTTCCCATTGGCAAAATTGTTGTAAGAATAGTTGTGCCATCTGCTCCCATGTTGTGATGTTATCTTTTGGTAATTCATTTAGCCACCGCTTAGCTTCTCCACTCAAGAATATGAAAATAACTTCAATTTCACCGAATCAGATCTGAGTTGAAATGCTTTACTCGTACAAATCAAGTCTTTGAGATGTGTCATTGGATCTTTTGTAATTCCTCCCCTAAATTAATTTTGGCCGATCATAGAGGATATGGCTGCCTTGATTGGATCATGATCTTCAACTATAACAATACTTGATCCAGTGCCTTCAAGTGTTGGCAGGACTTCATGTCTTGTGGGTCAAATGAAATATCCTCCTCGCAAGTGTTGACCATTGTTATTTTCCGTTTATTGTCCCTGTAGTGCTTCTCTTGGTGGAGTTGCTCTGTCATCGGTATTAGATATGCTTCATCTTCGTTTTTTCCAGTTACGTCTTCAAGTTCATTTTATCTCAGGATCTAATAGTAATGGTGTCACGGTGTCTCTATGTGTCATGCACTACTAGTACCTAAAATAATGATGCACAAGTAAGTGTTTCTCACAGAACCACAATAGTAGAAATTGCTAACAAATATACCGTTACTCTCCGGCAACGACTCCAAAAACTTGACGCATAATTAAACTGTGTGTTATATTATTCAATCACACACATTCTCAAGTATACAATCAAGTAATAAAAAATAGAAAGTATAGTTACTATCAAAGTATCGAATCCCTAGAGAATAGATATATGTAATTTAGCAATAATATTGTTGCATACTATATGAATTGGTTTTTGCTTATTATCGTTGAATAGATGAAGACAGAGAAATATAAATTACTAGTTATAACTAAAGATCCAGATTAGAATGATGGAGTATGATTAACTACTGCAAAACTAAAGATCGCAATTGTGAAGATTTATTAAAAGAGTAAACTAAATTAACTAAGACAAAATTTTAATTGATTGATGGGTTGCCATCTAAGATTGTAAATGATTTGACAATAGATCGTATTATATATATATATATATGAGTGTTGTTTACAGGTGAGCGGTCTAGCAGTACAATGAGTCTATCTCAAATTAGGCCTACACTATGTATCTCGCGTAGACTTGGTCCGGAACACCTCGAACCAACGCCTCGATGCTTGGATAGCAGTGGGATATCGGTGACTAGATCGGACGTACGTCGGTGATTGTCTTCGATATGATATCGGTGATGCCCCCCGATGTGATATAGGTGATGTGGTGGTGTGACGTGTCAAAGGTACATGAGATAGTCCCGATATCGAATGTGATATCGAGAGTCAAATCGGTGATGTATTTCGATGTGATGCGTGGTAGCTGAGGGATAATAATTGCTTGTTTTGGGATCCGGGCGCCGCGTATTTATAGACCTCGGGATCCGGGGACCACAGTAACATATCGGTGATTATTACCGATATGATATCGAAAGTGGTCCCCGATATGGCCTAATATGAGCCTGGTTTGGGTTAGGCCCAATATGCGGGAAATGCCCATATCATGTAGTCCCCCAATTTGGAAATTCTTACCTTAAAGATAAGAATTCGCAAATTTAATTTTAAATTTCTGGGTTACCTGTACCCTTCGTCCCGCCAGTTCAAAGAATGCACTTGTGATGAACTTCGGTGGGCGCTCCACTAAAGTGGATGTATAATTTGAGGTGCGTTTTTGAATTTTCAATTCGCCACATGGGATTTTTAAATTGCCCGCACATCTCGGGATTGCGCTCTGTGATGCACTTTGGTGATCCCCCTATGCGTTTGTCCTTGCCCATTTCCTTTTATCTATATCGAATATCAGTACCAATGTGAGATCGAAACTATGTTTCGATCTAGCATCTCCGATATCTATAAATAGGGCTGTCAGGAAAGTGAAAACCCACTTTGGCTTTTAGCGAACTTTTGTTGTTCCTTGAAAAGCACATCGAATTTGACATTCGATATAGCATTCGATCTCGTTTCGATATCTTTCTTTGATTTTAATTTTTGATATCGTATTCGATACCTTTTTCGATATCTCGTCCGATTTTGACTTTCATCCTTTAGCGCGTTAATATGTCGTTTGCCGGGGACAATGTTGGCGCAAGTTTACCCGATATGGATTTCGAAGAGGGCGGAATGGAATACTCCAAAAACGAGATGTTTGGGCCTGATCAGTTGACTGACGAACAGGGCGGTGCTGAATTTTCTGCTCCGCCCGAAGCTGCCGGCCTGGATGTGGACGAATGGGGCTTTGAGGTCAGCCCCCCGAAATATAAGACTTCCGAGAAGTACGAGGACATAAGGTCTCATGTTCCTCATCATGTTGGTTATTATTCCGATGAGTATGACATCCCCGAGGGGTATAAGGTCATATTCCCCAGTGCGGATCAGCGAATGCATACTCCAACAAAAGGCTGCATTACTGTTAATGCCAAGCATTTCAAGAATGGATTGCGGTTCCCGATTGATCCTGCGGTTAGTGCTATCGTAGCGAGCATCGGGGTCTGCTTGGGACAGCTATCCCCCAATTCTTTGGGGTACATTGTAGCTTTTATTTGTGTTATGAGGGCGTTGGGTGCTGCCCCTTGCGGAGCTAACGAGTTATGTGAACTCTTTAGTGTCATGGTCAACAGGAAGGGTGGTGATAGAGGGTTCTTCTGTGTGCAAGCCCAGGCGGGACTTAGGTTCGTGCAATATACTTAATCTAGCAATGGATTTGGAAATAAGTGCGAGTATATGTACATCCAGGAGAGGACGGCTGGCGAGTTTGATGCGCTTTCTAGCGTGTGGTGTGAAGACACCAAATATGAGAGACAAGCCGTTGTCGGGCCTACTGTACATAGCCTCGAGTTTCTGAGGAAATTGATTAACCATCCGTACGACGGTACCCTGCTTTGTAGTGACATAGTTTTGCAAGCAAGTGGGATATCTCCCCTACGGTATAACGGTCCCCCTACACTCGGTAAGTGTTATATCTTTGTAAATTGATATCTTCCTCCCAATTTATTTCTTGATCCTCTATTTTATGTGTTTCGCAGCCGAGCTGGTGGAGTATTGTAGTCTGGATGCGATAGCGGAACGTAGACGGTCGGGGGCCGAAGCCGCTACAGATGACGCACCTCCCCTCATCAAGAAGAGGGGTCGTGAGGGCGTGTGCAAGAGTGCGAAGAAATATGTTCCCTCATCGAGTGGAAATATTGTCGGGGTAAGTAGTGCTTCGCAGTCTCAACCTGACGTTGATGTTGGGATGTCCAAGGGCGAAAGAGAAGGAAGAAAGAGGGTAGTTCAAGTGGGGATCACAGTGGTCTCTTCCGCTCTGTAAGTAGTCTTTGTGCCATTGGATGTGTATTTCCTTTGGGTTTTCATTTGACTGAGCAATCGACTCCTTGTTGTGGACGTGCAGGTGGTGGGTTTTTTGAAAGGTTTCTTGGCGATGGTTGTTAAGGGCCAATCAGATCACGCCGAGTCGCTCCGAGTTACCAACGGTTTGCTCGAGAAATTGGGCGAATACGATCCTACTGTTGCCGTACAGCTCCAGCATGAGAGAGACGTGGCCATGGATATTTTGAAGACCAGCGAGAATAATGTGGGAGGCCTATTAAATGATAATAAAAGGTTGATCGCAGAGCTCTCGACTTATCGCTGGGCAAGAGGCATCTCGTCCGTAGGCACTTGAAGTTGAGGCCGCGATTCTGAAGGACCAACTAGCCCAGGCTGAAAGGCACACGTGGTGCATGACGCTGAGCAAAAGCCAATTGACTAGTGCTGCCAAACAGTTCCTTCTAAGTCGGTCGTATAAGATGATGTGTGATGAGCGGGGCTTGCTCGAGCGGGAGGAAGCCAAGGCCTCTGTCATAGGTCAGATTCAGCTGAAAGGTGGTTTCAAGGACGGTTACGATCCTTCAGCCATAAATCCGTTGAAGGGGCCGGACGGGAAATTTCCTGAGGACTCCGACGATGACCACGAAGATTTGGAGCCATAAGCGGAATACCGCGAGATTATCGAGCAGAAGAGTTTGGCGTTAATCCACATTAAAGGGGCCCCTCGTTATCCCTGTTGAGAGTTTAGGATTCTGTATTTTTTCTTTCGGCGCAGTTGCCTCTGTAATATGACTCATTGTTTTACAAGTTAATTCAATCGATCTTTTCTGCGTGTCCTGATATATATTCGTTCATACGTATTCCATGGTATGATTGCTTGTGTTATCGTTACTCCTCCTTGCTGTGTCACCTATCGGTTATACCGGATTATGTCGACTAATCAAGCTAATCGCATGAAGGTGCTTCTGTTTCCGTGCTTTAGAGTGCGACCCCGTTATCACAGATAATTTTTTCTTGGATCGACCCCGTTATCACAGGGGATTTTTTCTTGGATCGACCCCGTTATCACAGGAGATTTTTTCTTGGATCGGCCCTGTTATCACAGGGAATTTTTTTTCTTGGATCTACCCCATTATCACAGGGGATTTTTTCTTGATCGACTACGTTATCAAATGGGATTTTTTCTTGATCGACCCCGTTATCACAGGGATTTTTTCTTGGATCGACCCCGTTATCACAGGGGATGTTTTCTTGGATCGGCCCTGTTATAACAGGGAATTTTTTTTCTTGGATCTACCCCGTTATCACAGGGGATTTTTTCTTGATCGCCCGTTATCACAGGGGATTTTTTCTTGATCGACCCCGTTATCACAGGGGATTTTTTTTTCTTGCAGGGGATTTTTCCTTGATCGACCCCGTTATCACAAGGGATTTTTTCTTGGATTGGCCCCGTTATCACAGGAAAGTTTTCCTTGATCGACCCCGTTATCACAGGGGATTTTTTCTTGGATTGGCCCCGTTATTACAGGGATTTTTTTCTTGATCGACCCCGTTATCACAAGAGATATTTTTCTTGTTGTAGGTGAGCCTTTTCTTTGTCTTTTTGACTATGTCTCTTGGTGACCCTGTCGTCGTTGAATCTGTAGGTCATTAAGCCCTGTAAAATAGCACAGACAAGAAAGATTTTCGATGTAAAAGCTAATATGAAAGCAAGGAATGACGTGCATGTGTTATCTGCGGGATGTTCCATCAATCCGGGAATATCAATTTTATACGAGAAAAAGTGTCTCCACTGTGCTCTATCGTGCCTGTTGTACCTGTTTGTACCTGTTGTACCTGTTTAAATGGATAATATTGAATAATCTGGGGCAATGCCCCCTGAATCCCCCTTTTAATATTCTCTACGTCCTTTTCGGATATAGTAATGTGTGATCCTTCGTGCCATGTACCTGTACGAGGGCGATGTGTTAAACATATATCTAGGGGAATACTCACCAATTCTTAGTGCCATCCTCTGCACTTCTGTAATGTCCGCTTAGGACATATCCCTGCATGAAATATGAGATTCCTCCAAGCAACAAATAAAAAGGTAACGACGGATAACAGTCGAAGGCTAAGTAAACCCAACCCACCTACGTATCCCGTTGAATGGGGAATCAAACCGGCGTAGTTCCCCCTGTTCTAAGTTACATGCCGACCCACGAAGGGGTAAAATAAGAGATAACAGTCGAGGGCTATGTAAACCTAACCCGCCTACGTATCCCGTTGAAGGGGGAATCAGACCGGCGCAGTTCCCCCTGTTTTAAGTTTACAGACTAACCCACGATGGGGCAATGTTTCCATTATTCGAACATAATTTAAAAACTACTGAAATTTAAAATGCTGTTCTGTTTGCTCCTCATGGTGATCTTTCCGTGCGCGGAATGTATTCTTGGTGTGGGACTTGTATTTCTTGTCTTCTTCTGATTCTAGGGTGCTTCAGCGAGTCCACATAGCACATTCATCCTTGTATCCGGTCACCTAGAATTTTGCCGACTCCTTGAGGTGTCGGGAACTTAATCTTCTGGTAATAAGTAGAGACCACTACCCTGATCTGGTTGAGCGCCGGTCGGCCAATGATGGCGTGGTAGGGAAACGGGATGTCGACAATTGTGTATTTTATCGGTGTCACCCGGGTGCGTGGGCTTCTGCCAAACATGGTGGGCAATATAACTTGTCCAAGCGGCACTACCTCTGCTCCGTCGAATTCAGTCAATGGGGTGGATATAGGCTTTAGCCGGTCCGGGGCTATCCCCATCTGCTCGTAGGCTTTTGAGAATATCAGGTTTGCGGAGCTTCCGCTATCCACCAACACTTTATGCACCGGATATTCATCCACATTAATCGTGATAACCAACGGGCAATCTAGTTTCCCTGTGGTCAAGGCCAATGGGCTAAGTTGCTCCAAGTCTTTCCTAGTGAAAGAGATCTTCTGCTCCAAGTATGCTTCCGGCATGATTGCATTGGTGTACCCGATATAGGCTCCACCCTGGAGTCTTCGCGTTATGGTTTCTCGGTCGTGAGCTGTGTCAGCTCCCAAGCCTCCTCTGTTGATCACATTTATAACGCCTCTGCTCGGGGCATTCACTATGGTCCTACCACGCTCCTCGGGTGCCTCAATCATCTTCTGCTTTCCTCTCCTAGGTGAGTAGTCTCTTCTAGGGGATAAGGAATGTTCTGCCCCTCTAGCATATTCCTTGGCACTCCTGGCAAACTCGATCAGTTTCCCTTCTTTAATCAATCTTTCGATTTCATTCCTCAGGTGTGTACATTCCTCCGTCCTGTGTCCAGGTTGACAGTGGTACGCACAGTATTTGCCTGATGACTTCATCCCGGGAGTCTCATTCAACGGCCTGGGTTCTGTCAACCATCTGTTTCTTTTTGCCACGGCCATCACGTCCATAATGCCTCTATTAACGGGGTGCACGTCCTTGGGGGCCTTTTCCTGTTGCGATCTCTGTTTGCGTTCCTGCTGGAAAACGAACCCTGAAGCGTTGCCATCATCTCGTCCTCATAAACCAGTTGGTTTGCAAGCATGTTGATTTGTGCTATGGTGGGCTCAGTCAGTTTGATTAGCTCCCCGGCGAACCTGCGGTGGGTCGTGCCCTTTTACAGCATCATCATGAACCTGCCCGCCATGCGGCTCATCCACCTTCAACAATTCATCGTTAAACCTCTTCACAGAGTCCCGGAGGTTCTCCATTTCCTTCTGCTGCACAGCGCCTTGGTGTAGCAGGTTGGTCTTCATTCTCTTTTAGCTAGAGAATTGGTTCTCAAATTTTTCCCTTAGTTTCTCGTAGTCCGTTATGGATCTGGCCTCCAGCCTAGCGAACCAATCCAGTGCGGCGCCCATTAAAGTGGTGGACATGATCTTTGCCTTTATGTTTCTCGAGTAGTTGTGCAGGTTCAAAATGCTATCGAACTGATGGAGATGATATGTAGGATCACTTCTTTCGTCGTATGGCTTGATCATTGGGATCTTGTCCCCTCTTTGCAATACCTCAGCCTCTATCTCATCCGAAAACGGGGTCCTACTGCGACCCTTCCCATGACTCTGAGTCACCTTCCTCGTCAACTCCGCCCTCTCGCGGTCTAGCTGTTCCATCCTCCTTGATATTACCCGCAATTTTTCTGCATCCTCATTCTTTGAATATGCAATCTCAGCGTCGTCGCTACCGCATTCCATTCTCCAGATTACTTCTGCCCTCTCACGGTCAAGTCGTTCCATCTTTCTCGCTATCTCTCGATCTAGGGTCCTGGGGTCCCGTCTCTCCGACCTGTCGTAAGCAGCGGGCGATATCTCTCTGAAGGAGTCATTTGTATCCTCTTGTTCATCATATCCTTGCCTTGCCCTTCTCTCACCCACTCCGGATTCATGGGGCCTTGCCAGAATGTCCCTTGTCCTTTGTTCCGCCAGTCGTGGAAGCAAAGTCTCCAATGTAGAGTCCAGCGCCGCTCTTACCGAGGCGTTGATTTGTGCTTGCATCTCCGGGTTATGGCGGCGGGGTGAAAGGCGCTTCGTCCCGCGGGCATCGTCTCCCCCGGGCCAGGAAAATCCGCATTTGGCGCCTCGGTCATATGAACATCTGCCGTGGGGTTCACAGTGCTCGGGCCCTCAGTCGCGAGTTCCGTCGTATTTGGTGCGGTAGGGGTTGGACCTGCATTAGCGGCTCGCGGTGGCCTACCAGGCCCGCGCCTTCGTCGTAGCTCGTTCTGTGGTGGAGGAAGCTCCATCTCGGCTTGGGCCACTGTTTGTTCTTGGTCAGTTGGGTGTTGAGGGAGTTACGTGTCCTCCACCCTGGCGCTCCTAGTCACAATTCCGTTAAATTCGGATCGGGTCCTCCTTCCTTACATCTTGGCATCCTTGTCTGGGAACTGGTGTTCCCACAGACGGCATCATTGATTTGACAATAGATCGTATTATATATATGTGAGTGTCGGTTACAAGTGAACGGTCTAGCAGTACAACGAGTCTATCTCAAATCAGGTCTACACTATGTATCTCGCGTAGACTTGATCCGGAACACCTCGAACCAACGCCTCGATGCTTGGATAGCAGTGGGATATCGGTGACTAGATTGGACGTAAGTCGGTGATTATCTTCAATATGATATTGGTGATGCCCCCTGACATGATATCGGTGATGCGGTGGTGTGACGTGTCAAAGGTACACGAGATTAGGGGTGGGAGGGCCGGGTCGGGTTCCCGCGACCCGACCCGACCCGATCAGATTTTCCCCGGCCCGAAGAAAATCCGATCGATGATCCGACCCGTTGCTGCGAGAAAAAATTCCCGCAGCAACTCCCGCGGATCGGATCGGGAGCCAACTCCCGCGGGAACCTGCAATTTCCAGATGGAAATTTTTTTCCCCTGCTTCTGTTTTCAATTACTAACACACACACATAACACACACAACACAAACGCATACACAGCACACACAAATCACCAGATCCGCGGAAGTGAAGGAATTTCACCATTTCACCAGATCTCTCTCTCTCTCTCTCTCTCTCTCTCTCTCTCTCTCTCTCTCTCTTACTGCTGTTGAGCTCAAGTCAATTTCTCGCAGCAGCAATGTTGCGATTTATGATTATGCCCCTGGTGGCGCTGCTGCTGCTGCTGCTAAACTGTGCACTCCGCATTGTGTGCTCCGTCGGCAAAGCCTTCGTATTTCACAGCGGAAGTGAAGGAATTTACTCTTCTGCCCCTGGCCTCAACGAATCTGCACCGGAAAACTCCTTCATTAGGTAGGCACCGGAAGATTTTGGGACCCCGACGGGATCCCGAAATCTGGGGAACTCCGGCATTCGCGGGAGTTCCGCACTCCGCGGTGCGGATCGGGAGCCACGGCGAGCTCCCGATCCCCGCCAATTCTCGGGGGTCGGAATCCCAATCCCCGCGGGAATCCGACCCAACTCACCCCTACACGATATAGTCCCGATATCTAATGCGATATCGAGAGTCAGGTCGGTGATGTATTTCGATGTGATGCGTGGTAGCTGAGGGATAATAATTATTTGTTTTGGGATCCGGGCGCCGCGTATTTATAGACCTCGGGATCCGGGGACCATAGTAACATATCGGTAATTATTACCGATATGATATCGAAAGTGGTCCCCGATATGGCCTAATATGGGCCTGGTTTGGGTCAGGCCCAATATGCGGGAAATGCCCATATCAGTAAAATAGATTAATTAAAGAGTATCTAAGAGATGGATTTCATTATTCTGGGAAGCATTTATTTCAAAGACAAAATATCAATGACTCCTATGCAATACTTTATTTATTGATGATTGTTATGTTTCGAAGTTGGTGTAGTACATTACCCACGTTTCGTGTGTACTAATAAACCCTCTAATTCGTAATGATGTCAGGTCGTTACGCACTTTCCCCTTGCCAGAAGCTCACCATGTCATAGGATCCATACATTATTTTCGAAGTGAGTTATAGTTACCAACTATGATTTAGATTCTACAAACAAGCTAATGTCAAAGGTCTAAAGATTTATCTGTCTGATCTACTATGCCAGTGTTGCACTAACATTCTCCTATGCATAATTCAATATAATACAAAGTTGTTCAATATCACAATTCTGCCCTCATAGTGCATCAAACAAACCAAGTAGCACAAGAAAAAAATAATATCCAACAAAACAAAGTCATCAATAATTCATCACATATTATGCAATAAGAAAAAATAAAATATTAAACTCCTGATCTCCTTGTTGTTTTCCTCTATTCTTTCCTCTACTTTGATTGTTGACTTTGCGTGTTCACCCTTCTCTCTCAACTAAGGTTGTAGTACTGATAGAATTTATGTTACTCTAACCCTAGAATACTCTTGTAAGTGTTTCTAAATGATTGTGAAAGTAACTGTTTCACACAAAAATTATAAATAGGCGACTAAGTTCAAACTGCACAGAAACTATGAGAGAACTGACTTATTCCGTCGGAAAAGGGGTCAAACATTTTACAAATATACTTATTTTTTATTGTACCGTATTTTAAAAAAAATGTATTAAATTGTTTTAATACGTATTAACTTATTTTAAAAAATTATGTAATTATTATTTTCGACGGATTAAAATTGTCAGAAATAACATTTAAATATTATTTCCGACGACAATATGTCGTCAGAAATAAAATTCATAAAAAATGGTACAATTTTTTGTTTCTTACGGAAAAAACTCTTTTTTTTGTTAAAGTTTCCCTCAATTTCGTCCGAATTTTCGAAAAAATCTTTAAAAATAGTCTTTTTTGCATATATAGTTAATAAACTAAAATGAAATGAATTATTTATTACGAAAAAACATAAATACAAACTAATATGTAATATATATAGATAAATAAAAATGGGTTATTATGGAAGTATTATTATATATGTGAAATTAAGAATAATAATAATGTAAGAAAACAAAATATATATGATAAGATAAAAAATATAAAGAAAATATAAGTAAGAAAAATATTTGAAGAAAAAATTGGGAGAAGAAATGTAGTTAGGGAGATATAATTGAGTGTTTGTGTATGAATGAATGAATTTTAGGTATAAAATTCGAGGGTATTTATAGATTTGGGAGGGGGAATGGTGCCACGTCACCGATTCTGGTGAAAAACCACCCAAAAATGGCCTTTTCCGACGGCACTATGCCGTCGAAAAAGACCCTTTTTCGGGCGTTGATGTCGCCCGGATTGGCTATAAATATAGTTCGATATCGGTTTATAATTTCAAGTCACAAACTTGTCATTTCAAAAATTAAGGTTCGTATTGGTATTTAATTATGATTTTACGTAATATTTTTATACATTTATGCTATATGTTAATTTAATTAACTTAAGTTATTTTTGTTTGCAAATTGAAGAATAACAACGAGGCGGGTGTTAGAGATTCTTTTGAGCGTTGTTTGCGGGGTTGTTTTCTACAAGAGGTACGTACGCGTTTATATATATATATATATATATATATATATATATATTTATATATATATATATATATATATATATATATTTATATATATATATATATTTATATATATACTTACAATCTCTTTTAATTGTAGACTCGGAATGTAATTTTGTCGTATTGATAATGATAAAAACTATTAAGTTTATAGATAATAATGTATCCAAATGAAGATAGAAATTGGATCACGATCGTTTGACCGAGAAAGGTCGAGTGAAAGAAAGATTTGCCGAAGGTGTATTCAATTTTTTACAGTTTGTGTTAGCTCAGGAACGTTATCTAGACGATAGTCGAAGCCAAAAATGTCTGTGTAGAAAGTGCACGAATAGAAAATATTTGAAACCTAACGAAGTAGCTGCTCACCTGCATCAATGGGGTTTTGTAGAGGGGTATCGTGTATGGGTGTTCCATGGAAAAATTATAACGAGCATAATAGCCTCCTAGGAGCGTCTTCGTCAAGTCATGCAGTTAGAAACGATTCGATAGCTGTTCAAGACGACAATTCTTTTGGAGCTTTAGTTGATGATACTTTTCGATGCCAATTTCAAACACGGCTCCATCCTACACGGGGTTCGCTTCCTTCCAAAGGGCGATTTCTCCGATAAGGAGATTCGGAGGGTATGTTACGGGGATTCTCAAATCTCCGTGGAGTCCTCCGAGTTGTGGCCTCCACGAGCCTCTCGAAGACGGATCGTGGGACGTTGATAAATACTCCTTCCTCGGATCGATGGACCGATGGGGTAATTCCGAATCTTTTAGGTTGGTCCAGCGATTCTCGCTGTCAAAACAATTGTCCATAATATACAACACTTGCTGAACACGCTCAAAGACAGATTTTGTGGCGTTCTCACAGACGGCGCTATTTTGTTAACAAGTTTATTATTTAACCAAATTAACGAGAGTATAAGGGTTGGTACCCCCTGTCCAAAGGTTCAGAAGTTTGCTTATGACGAAGACATCCCTCTTTTTATTCACTGAATCTTCTTTTGAATCCAACTTGTTTGTATGTGTTTCTGTGTGTCTGTTTTTTTTTTTTTTTGAGCCACCTTCACCCTTTTTATAGAGGTATTTAGGGACATGTGTTGTTGCGCATGTGTTTAAAGTACATGTGTCGAAATGTACATGAGAAGATAACATATATCTTATCTTTAAGCTATTTATCTACTAGGCGCTGACTGAGACGGATTTCTATCCCTTCCGATGACTTTCAATAGGCTCCGATAAGCTGATTCTCGGGTCCTTTTCTCCGATAGGCTAGATTCCATGGGAGAGCTTTATACATGAGGTTGGGTATTCGTCTGATACCATTATAGTCCCGATAGGGGTCTATTTCTTATGTTTTTAGTCTTCGTGATATGTACTCCGATAGATGGTCGGCTCCGATAGGGCGCTGTCCTTGTGTTTTTTCTTCGTAACATGTGCTCCGATGGTTTTCCGACCTTAATAGGGCTATGTTCTCGTGTTTAATCATTCGTGGTAAATGTTCTGATGGCTCGTTGCCTTTGGTTTGTTAAGTGAGGGGATGTTCTCCTATTTTGGGGGACTAGAGGTCCTTGTTTTGATCCCTCTTGGCGCTTTCGATGGATATCAAAAGTCTCACGGGTCCATCGTGATTTTATTCTTTTTTTTGATACCGCGTGGATATCTTATTTGTATTCATCGTGACTTTTTAAGGGACGTTTAGGGACCCGGGGTCCTCGTTTTGTTCCCTCTTGGCGCTTTGGATGGATATCAGAGTCTCGCAGGTCCATCGTGATTTTATTCTTTTTTCCAATGCCGCGTGGATATCTTATTTTTATTCATCGTGACATTCCACGGAATGCTTAGGTGCCTCTTCGCGGGTGTCGTTTTTTTACCATTTTGGGTATGCGTCACTCGATGGGCCCTCCTGATACTTCGTGGCATCGGGAGTTATGTGACGGTAGTACCATCCTTAGGTTAATCTTTTTTTTTAGGGTTAACGCTTTGGTTAATCTCTATATATTATTTTTTAGGGTTAACAAGTATAGAACTAGGTAATGTGTTGCACAATTTTTGCTATAGAGTTGATCAGTTCCCTAGCAGTGTTGTGCGGAGCTATGGTGTTGTTGTTATTTCTTCAGAATTTGATGTTGTTGAAGACAAGTTTGAGTAGCTGTGGTTGATCTGACTAAGAATAATCACCTCATTGATAAATTGTTCTATTTGAATCTGCGTCTGATCTATTGTTTTCGACTTTTTAATTGCGACAATGCGATGGTCCTTCAGTAACCCTTTGTAAACTGTTCCATAACCACCTTGGCCTAGGATTCGGTCTCTGGCGTAATTGTTAGTTGCCTTTTCAAGTTCATGGGCAGAAAAGAGTTTGGGTGCTGATTCTTTGTTAACCTGTTTTGAAGAAAGTTGCTGCTTCAATAGCAATCCACCATTCTGTAAGAAGAATTTTTGTCTAGTCTTTAGGAGTTTCCTCTTCTGAATGAAGAAATATAACCAGGTAGTACTGAATATCAAGGCCAATAGGCCGGTAGCTGAACCTGCAATGATATATTTTGGGACACTGCATATGAAATTATGGTGATTTCATCTGCTACTCATGGTAGTCTAATTAAATGAAACTAATAGTCAAGCCAAGAAAGAAATAAGCTATAAGTACCTAAAAAGACCTTGATAGCGGGAAAACGTGAAGTTGGTTCTCCGCAGCCCGTGCCATTTTTTCTTCCATCGCCAATGAATCTATCTGGACACAAACACTTATAACTACCCAGAGTATTGGTGCATATAGCTTTCGGAACACATGGAACATGCTCGCACTCGTTAATATCTGGACATTTTGAAAAAGTCAGTTGATGAATTGTGCCAAAAGGCTAGTTATAATATCTATCAACTGATGAACTGAAAGTCGAGACAACTCACCGTTGCAGCCAGGCTCAATGTAGGGGTTGCCCTCATATCCATCAAAACAGCTGCAGGTGTATCCTCCAAGACCAGAATCAGAGTCAATGCATTTACTGTTCCCGTGACATGCAAAATCATTTGACTTCTGAGATTCAAGGCAACTTCTATTGCCAATCACCCAGTCTATGAGTACTGGAACGCTTTCTTCAGTTTTATTAGCAAATGTCAAGTCGGATAAATCTGATCTGTGAAACGTGTAACTGTCCTGCTCCGCTAGAAACATATAACCACAACGGTTAAAGGACCAAACATCGACATGATTATTAAGGGAGAGTAAGTCATATCGTAAAGACCATAACCCTTTCAGCACTTTGGATTGGCAACAACCAATCCCATTACAAGATCCATCAAGAACATCATCTTTTGCTGTACATATGGAAGCACACGGGGCAGTGAAATTTCTCCTTGTTCCTTCAGCTGACATCAAACCAAATTCATCACACCCCACAATTGTCAACGTGTTTTTGTCGGAAATGCTCAAATATGGAGTTGTAATCGTGAATAATGACTCTCTGCGAAAGGTGGGCATGTTCCCAGTTTGGTCATAGCAAGCGGTTTCAACCCGATTCTTGATTCGCATTTGGGAGAATGAGATGTCAGTCACCTCGATGTTTTGAAGAAAGGGTTTCGGAGGATTGAAAGAAGTATCACATTTGATGTCAAACCATGTATACCTCGAACAACCTGAGCCCAAGCCAATGCCAAAGGGATATGGGATTAGGGTTGTGCAAAAAGAATCGGATCGATCGAATCGGGTGAAAATCGATCGAATGATCCGATCCGAGGATCGGATCGAATATTTGATCCGACTTTTGATTTTTGCCTTAGGATCGAACCCCTATTTGATTCGATCCTCGATTTTAGAGGCTGAGAATCGGATCGGATCGAATACTCATATTATTTTTTAAAAATAAATAAATATATTATGTTATATATAATATTATATTTTTATCTATAAAGTTAAGCCTATTAATGCTACTAAGATATTTCTATATATAATGTTAATATTATATTTTTATATATACACATACCTAACATCTTTTTCTTGGTGTCTTTTAGAACATATACAATTGTAAATTTGTAACACCTTTTTCTCACCATATGAAAGTGAATTTTGTAATTTAGTAACTTTGTTTTTTGAAGAAATTTAGTAACTTTGTTTGAATGTTGTGGTTGGCCCCATTGATATTAAATTAAATAAGAAAAAATAAAGAAAAAATGATCGAAATCGAATCGAATCGGATCGAAATCGAATGATTTTGGATCGAATCGGATCGTTTTAAATTGATTCGATTTCGATCCTCATTTCTCCAGGATCGAAATCGACTTCTAGCCTCGATTCGATCCGATTCGATCCGATCCGATCCAAATGCACACCCCTATATGGGATTGTTACATTCCCACATTTTTTTTGGCATTCAGAGTTTGTGGTTCCTGTCGCGATGGTCGCTACAGCCGCATTATCCGAACCCGTCAACACGAGCGGAAGAAGAACGAAGAGAACATAATACAGAAACATGTTTGACAGCAATTTCTTTTTTTGTGATAGGTAATTGTAAGCTAATGAATTCAATCACAAAAACTTTCCTCATACTTATCTTGGTTATATGAAGGAAATCTCTTATTAAGTCAACGTGCCAATCATAACGAAATAGTTCGTTTTTTTATAAGTGCCCCTAAAATTGTCTAAACTCAGAGTTACGTACTTGCCTTCATACGCAGTCATCATGTAACAGTATAGTTTTAATAGAAAATTACTTCCACAGACATGATGGGCACTACTGTCTAGAGGTTTCTTGCACTCATACCTTGACATTCTAATAACCATTGACTTTCACATAAATTGTGGGCGTTGAGTCGTTGACAAATCTATATAAATATCTAATTGACTACGTCGTAAATATATATATATATATATACATTTATATACATAAACAACAGATCAAGAAAAACACACTTGCATATACTAAATATTTTATATAATTGACCAAGAACATTTCAACATGTATAACATCACCACGATCAACAGCTTCCTCCTATTTTAGAAATTAATTTGTTGAACAGTAGTGCTTTCCATTTCACTAATAAATAGAAAATTAAACATGTATACAGCTGAGGAGCGGTCACTAACCCATGTAAGGGTACTGTGTTATTGAACTACTTTGGTGCGTGACTACACCTATATACCTCATGCTAACAAAACGCAATTAAAGCGGGTAAAGCAAATTACTTTGAAGCAATTGATTATCTGTAATACCGCGAATAGTTCCGTACTATCATACACATTTTATTTTACAAGAGTTTATTTGGAATATCATAATTTAGTAAATGTAAACAAACTAAAATTAGTAATTAAGCCATAAAAATTTATTCTACTCAATTAAATTGTACCTAGAATAAAACATTGGGCCTTAGAAACTATAAGCCCACTCTCAAAATAAGCCCATATTAATAATGTGTATATATATATATATGTATAGATAGGTGTTATACTAGTCCAATAAGGGTTGATCCGGTTTCTACTAGAAGGTATTTCGTTTGCTGCCAAAACACATCAGGTAAGAAGGCTGACGCTTTATTTCTTTAATTCCTTATAGTTAATTGCTAGGTAGATACCTAAGTAATGAGTTATTGTAGTTGTTGGATTACAATAGTTATACATGTGCTCTGTAAGGGCCACACCACCTGTTGATGAATAATATAATTAACTAGGATGGATAGCTTGTGGCCAAGAATGAAATTAGTATACTGGTGTTAACTTAAACATTGCTACGAAGAATATTGTCCACTCATTAAAAATTTATGCATATACATGCGCAGGGGACATAATAATTAGTAGATTTGTTTTATATAATGCATGAATTAACGTATTAAGAAGAAAAATTGAATAGTAAATAGTGCATAGTTGAGAATGTGGCATATTTTATGTCAATTGAAACTCATAGGTACATAACTAAATTGTATAAAAGTTAGGTATGTGCGCGTGATTAGTAGTAGGCCTAAAGTCATGATTAGTAGAGTAGTTAGTATTAATCATACCTTAATTAAAGATTAGAATATGCTTTGCCATAAAAATTTAATGTCACATGGATGTCTAAAGTTATACGGTCGAGGTTAGTGTAATTTGATAACTTAACACCTAAGGTTAATATAAACTTACAATGGATTATAGCTAATTGCATTTGATGTGGCATTAATATAGAAACAACTAGAGTTAGGATTTTAATACGAGTTGTGTTCATTTGTAATCTTTTTGACTTCTTAGGTGATTACAACTAGTCATCAACGCGTAGGTGCTTTCTCGCTCTTTATAGTCGTGCTTAAGGTGAGTGTTCTTAAACTGTATTATTTTTAAAACTGGAAGGAATGCGTGCATGTATATCTATATATATATATATATATATATATATATATATGTATTCATGAATCTCTGCATCTTAAATTGTATTATTCTTGGAAAAGGAAGGGGTTTCCTTCTCAGACACATGTGAAACTTGTGGCTGCTCAGATCCCGCAGCACCAAATGTCCATGACGCACCCTTAAAAAGCACATTCGCCCCAGCCACCCCACCAACAATGTTGAGGAGACTCTCCGCTCCGATTCAGACGGCAGTCGGGGCAACCTCCCCAGTCACCCTTTCACCCGCGATAGTTTGAGGCATATCGACGGTT
The DNA here is from genome assembly GCA_948329865.1 of Linaria vulgaris. Classification (NCBI taxonomy): domain Eukaryota; kingdom Viridiplantae; phylum Streptophyta; class Magnoliopsida; order Lamiales; family Plantaginaceae; genus Linaria; species Linaria vulgaris. The sequence goes on from OX415252.1 coordinate 103,952,044, forward strand.
GTCGAGATACCGACAACTACAACCGGATGTTCTAACGTTGCCATCGAGGTGACCCTGTCCCCTAAAGTTTGTGCTTCTATACCGGAAGCTGAAGATGTTCCACCCTTCGAATTAATATTAGTCGAGGCACTCGTTCCTTCTCCTCTCGCTGCCAAAGCAGCAGCCTCCTTCGCCCGGCGTTCCAAAATCCGCTGCATGCGCACGCGGATACTAGCTATGACTTTGAAAATAGATACATAAAATGAAGCGCGCCAGAAATTTAGAAATCTGCAACCACATAAATAGAATAAGAATCACATTAAATATATTGAATACTCATATCGAAGATCATGTCGAAGTCCTATATCGAATACGGATATCGAATCTATAAATCAAAAGAGGATGTCAAAAAGGGCATATCGAAATCCATATCGGGTATCCCCGACATATCTTTTTTCTAACGAAGGTCTGAACGCACAAGACAAAATGAACTCTCCCCTCTCTAGAATGCTACTATTAACAGGCACAAAACCTAGGGATATACATTACATATCAATCATGTCGAATCTCACATTCGACATACGTTTCGGACAAAATTCGATATCAAGTTAAAAACTTCTTTATCTTACCATCATGATGAGCCTACTTTACAAAAGACACAGACCATAATAAGTTCGAATGAGGACCTCTCGAATGCACCAATTACACTGGAGGTCCACCGACATCTTTGAATGAATTCCCGTATCCGAGCTATGTCATTAGAACTAGCGGGACAAGAGGTACTGGTAATTCAAACCTAGATTTAATTTACGAATTATTATTTACAATAATAACTCTCAAATTGGGGGACTACATGATATGGGTATTTCCCGTAATTGGCCTTGCCCATGGGCCAGGTCCAGATATTACCTATGTCGGGGGTCATCCCCGACATGCATATCGAATATGACATTCGATATGGTACGGTTCACGTGCTTATTATGTGCGCGGTCCCCGTTTACCAAGGCCTATAAATACCCGCATTCTGATAACCACGGTAAGCTTTAATTATCCGCAATTATTGTTCACCTATATCGAGTATACCTGGATTCGACATAAGCACCCGATATATATATATCTCTGATATATATCACCAATACACTGTTCGACATCACACCCGATGTCACCCCCGACGTCAGTCAGGACATCATCCTCGACGTAGAAGGTCCCCGATATCACCCTCGATATCACCTTCGACGTCATACCCGACATACTTCCGACAACCAGCAGAGCATCTAGCGTCAGTTTGAGGTGTTCCGGACCAAGGCTACTCAGCACTAGCATTAGTCTTAGTAAGTTTAGTTTGTAATAGAATCGTTGTACCACACATGTAATCGATCTGGTTATATATTTACGATCTATTGTTAAACTAGTTGTCATTCGAAAGTTTTGTACGGATGTCTTGCTAGATAACTAAGTCTCGTTCATTGTTTAAGCGATGCAAGTGTATAGATAATTAAGTTAATTTGGAATAATATAATGTAGTACATGAAATAGAATGAACATATATATTTATCTATTTATCCTGTGATGACGTTTAAGTACTAGATAGTACAATTGAATGTATATGCAACTAAACGATGGTATATGAAGTAGACTAGGTAAATGATGATATATGAAGTAGACTAGGTTCATGTCACGAAAATCGTATGTATTATTAATTGCCATCTCATCATGAAGTAGACTAGGTTCATGTCAACCATAAGTATTATTGAATTGCTATTGCATCAAAAAGTTTAAGCTATTAGAGAGGATATGCATTTTATTATTTATATATATTATCTCCAACACACACCCTCACGTGCAGGCTGTAAATCTCTTGGTCACGACTGTCGCGTGATATTTTTTTGATAATTGAGTGGCGGTTAGAGAAGGTAGACATTTTAATATATAATCTCCAACAAATATATAAGTAATTTGTTTTTTTTATAACAAGTCAGTTTGAGTTGAATTAAAACCTTATGCTCCACTCATTTGCTAATTTCCTCAAATATTTTCCAATAACGAGGATGACTCAAAACTGGTTCTCATAATTAATGGATTAATGAAGAAGCTACATGACATTGAAACTGTGCGACTTGGAAAGAAGAAATATTATGATATTGAATTCAAGCTTGCATTGTCTATTGGCATGGCTCACAACATTGCCGGCATGGCTGAGTTTTGTGTCCCAATCTTTTTTTCCGGCGAAACATTATGTGGTGATAATGTGGTACCTAAGCTAAATATAACAAGAAATTAAAAAACCCATCAAATAACCATCAATGTATAAAACTATATATAGTGCTTTGTACAATTTGTGCCAAACAATAATACTACGCAGCCAGCCAGCTAGTTAGATATGCTTTGGTTAGATGATATGAAGGAATTTAAGATTTCATTTGTAATTAAATTGATTCGAAGGCTTACCAAATAATAAGAGGAGTGTTTCTTCTCTCCTGATCGTGAACTTACTGTTATGATCACGATTCAATCATTCAACAATGTAATGCGACAGCTATAAAAAAGGAGATGAACTTTTATTGTTAAGACACTCAAGTTTACAATAGTCCTATATTCTCGCTTATTTTTTCTTTCTCATGCTTATATTATTTTCAAGTCAATTTATACCTACGTGTTTCAAGAAAAAAATAATCATATTATACATTATTAGATGTTGAATTTTAGCTATATGTTTATATAAAGTCTTCCCCCAATAAGCATAAATTTATTAACTTGTGAAGTTATAGATAAAATAAAGAGTTGTGTAGCTATCTCAATTATTTGGTTAATACGCAACTACTTTATTTTTTTGTTTGTATTATGGTGTTTAGTAAAATAAACTAAGATTTTATAATTTTGCGTTCATGTACGACTAGGTGGACAGGTGTACGGCTCTATAATCCACCTGCGGAAGGACGAGTTTACATATTTTTCAACTGCAACACAAGTTAACCAAACAAAAAAAAAACGTATTGAGTGGGTCGAGTTCAGGCGCGGGTCCAGTGTGCATGTGAGCGGGTTAATGAACATCTCTATCTCGAAGTTGTCTTGACTTGTGAGCTGGTCTTTTGCTCCGGTCATGTCGTTCTACGAAGGTTTGGTAAAGCATATAAAAGAGACAAGTTGACTATTTTTGTTTAAAGCTACTTAATTACCTTTGACTTCAATTGAGATATTTTAGAAAATGACTATTTACATTATATTTATTAAAGGATCTCGCAGTGTGAAATTTTCTTTTGAAAAATTTTACTATATACTATGGAAAAGAAACTTTATATAAACATCATAAACTCACATTTTTTCGATTTGCGTGTCTTCTACGATCTTTACAGACAAGTAAAAGTTAATGGGGGTGGATCGAATCACTAAAAAAGTATAGGTTGAATCTTGCTTTAAAATTATATTTAGTTTTCTTATATTCTATTTTAATTACTATCAAATAAATGAAACTGATATAGGGATGATAACATCATTGAAAAGATTAGACAGAAAATGAAGAACTGATATATTGATGAAGATTTATATTCTGGTACAATTGTTATATCTCAACACAACTACATTACGCATATATATATATATATATATATATATATATATATATATACATAGACTAAGGATGGACATAATATTATAAAACAGTCCACTTGTTCCTTTAAAATTCTTCCAGCTGAGTTCTTCTTTCTTCTTCTTAGTTAGTGGCGTCTTTGTGCAGATCTTGACATCCATGTGATCCTCTTTATTTGCTGTCAAAGTCAGACACTTTATTCTGCACTTTACCAGCTCACTTCCATGCAACCTTTGTCTGTTAGTTTTCTTTTCTTCTCTTCTGCAATGTTGCAGACTTTCTTTTGCTTACAATGTTGTTTCATGTCTTTGTCATTCATTGTTTCTTCGATACTCCCCCTCAAGATGAGAATATATATTATATATTCCCATCTTGTCTAGCAGTTCATGAATCCTCTTCATTCCTAGTGCCTTAGTGAATATATCTGCCAGTTGTGTTCCTGTTGAGACATCAATCAACTTGATTACTCCTTGATGTAGTTTCTCTCTTACCACATGACAGTCTATTTCTATGGGCTTTGTTCGCTCATGATAAACAAGGTTGTTAGCTATATGAATGGCTGCTTGATTGTCATAGAAAAGGAGCACATGATTACTGTGATTATATCCAAGGTCTGCCATCAAATTCTTCATCCATACTAACTCACATACAGTTGTAGCCATGGCTCTATACTCAGCTTCTGCTGAGGATCTTGACATTGTTGCCTGTTTCTTGGACTTCCATGATACAAAAGCTTCCCCAATAAAAACACAATAGCCAGTTATTGACTTTCTGCTATCAATACAAGCCCCCCAATCTGCATCACAGTATGCTTTGATCTTCACATTATTGTTGCTTGGAAAAAGTAGCCCTTGCGCTGGTGCTCTCTTGAGATATTTCACAATTCTCAATGCTCCATTCATATGTTCTTCTTTAGGATTACTCATAAATTGACTCAAGGCCTGGACTGCATAGGATATATCAGGCCTTGTTACTCCTAAATAAAGGAGACTGCCAATCAATCTCCTAAAAGCTGTAGGATCCTTCATGTGTTCTCCCCCTTCTTGTGTGAATCTGATATCATGTTCTTGTGGAAATCCAGAAGGTTTTGTACCTATGAGTCCACTGTCATGTATGATCTCCAAGGCATATTGCCTTTGACACAAGTATATTCCTTTATTACTTCTTGCAACTTCAATTCTCAAGAAGTATTGTAAAGGTCCTACGTCTTTTAACTTGAACTGTTGATTCAAGAATAATTTCATAGAGTTAATTTCTTGATCATTGTTTCCTCCAACAATTATGTCATCAACATATATCAAAATAACAGTAGTGCTTGACTTGGAATGTTTTGTGAAGAGAGAATGATCACATGAAGATTGTTTAAAACCTTGAGTGAGAATGACAGAAGTTAATTTTTGATTCCATTGTCGATATGCTTGTTTGAGTCCATATAAACATTTGTGCAGTTTACAAACTGTGTTCTCCCCCTCAGTAGCAAGGCCATGAGGTGGTGTCATGCACACCTCTTATTCTAGGTCACCATAGAGAAAAGCATTGTTGACATCCAGCTGTGACAATGACCATTGGTTGGATGCAGCATAGGCAAGAAGGCATCTGATAGTGGTCATTTTTGCTACTCGAGAGAATGTCTCAAAATAGTCCAAGCCTTCATGTTGGTTGTAACCTTTTGCAACCAAACGAGCTTTGTATCTCTCAACATCACCTGTAGAAGTATATTTAACCTTGTATACCCATCTACATCCTATAGGATTAATACCAGGAGGTAGAGGTTGTAAGGCCCAAGTTTTGTTGTCCTGAAGAGCCTGTAATTCAGTGTTCATGGCATCTTTCCAAACAGGATTAGTAATGGCATGATCAAAACAGGTGGGCTCAGGATTAGAAGCAGTGGATAGGACATATGAGAGATAAGTAGGAGACAAAGCAGCAAAAGAGAAATTAGTAAGATTGTCAATACCTGTCATCGGAACCTTAGAACCAGGAGAATGATGAGATGCAGTGGCTCGAGCTATCCTGTATTGGTAGTCCTGAAGATGAATAGGAGTTCTCTTAGGTCTAATAGACCTTCTAAGAATGGGACTAGTTGGTACAACAATAGAAGGTGAAGGAGAGAGAACCTCAGTAGAATGTTGAGGTGAGGCAGGAGGAGAGGGATTAGTACTGTCATTTGGGAGTGGAACAGAATGAGAAGGATTGTGATGTGAAGGTGATGACAGTCTTATGTGTAACGGTGAATAGATGTCAGTGGTAATAGGAGGAATGGGAGCAGGTACTACAAATTCATCCATGTCAAGATTATCAACAATAGGAAACATAGAATCTTTTTCTGAATCTTGACTGTAAGGAAAGGAATTTTCATAGAATACAACATCTCTTGAAGTGAAAACATGTTTTGTTTGGAGATCATACAATGTATATCCTTTAATATTGGCTGGATAACCTATGAATATGCATTTAGAGGCTCTAGGATGGAATTTGTTATGAGGTCTTGGAAGTGTTGTTGCATAACACAGACAGCCATAGACTTTTAAGTGAGAGTAGTTAGGAGCTTTTGAGTATAGTAAGTGAAAAGGAGTAAGATTGTGTAGCAAAGGTGTTGGTGTTCTGTTAATGAGATAAACAGCAGTGACAACACAATGTCCCCGAAACTTGTAAGGCAGTTTAGCTTGCAATCTTAAAGACCTTGCCACATTAAGGATATGTCTGTGTTTTCTTTCAACAACTGAGTTTTGTTGAGGTGTATAGAAACAAGATTTCTGGTGAATGATACCCTTTTGAGCATAATATTCTGGCATGTCAAATTCCAATCCTTGATCAGATCTTATGGCTTTTTAAGGATTGTTAAACTGATTGTTGGTTAACTGAATGAAGTTCTTGAGAAGAGTTCTGGCTTGACCTTTGTTATGCATTAAGTATATCCAAGTGAACCTACTATGGTCATCAACAATTGTAAGAAAGTAATTTGAGCCATTAAGAGATTGTACACTGTATGGTCCCCATATATCAACATAAATTAAGTCAAAACATGAATTAGATCTATGAGAATTAATAACAAAAGGAGTTCTGCGTTGTTTTGCCAAATGACATGTGTCACATGCTATACTTTCAAATATCTTAGGAAACTGAGTTTCCTTAGAATCTATGAAAGATAATAAATCAACAGAAGGATGGCCTAATCTGAGATGCCATAGCATAGAAGGACTGATCATAGATGCAGCAAGAACAGGAACTTGTGAATCTTTGTTCATGGATATCCAATACAGGTTTTGCTCTTCCTTAGCAATCCCAATCACCTCTTTGGTGGTGCGGTCCTGAATAAGACATATATTGGGTTGAAAAGTAAGAAAGCTGTTGGAATCAGATATCAGTTTTCTAACAGATATCAGATTAAAATTAAAATCAAGAACACAGAGAATATTGCTCAAAGATATCCTTTCATTCAGCTTCACTGATCCCATATGAGATGCAATAACATTAGTTCCATTTGGTAATTGGACCTGACTGTCTTGCAGAACATATTTATGGGTGAGAAGATGAGGTGAACATACTACATGGATAGTAGCTCCAGAGTCTAATATCCATATAGATCTTAGCTTGTTGTTTTTGTTTGAAAGAATAGAATTGAAGAGAATGGAACTGGAGATAAAATATCTACCTGAGTTTTCATTTAGATGAGAAGTAGTAGGCTTTGAAATCTGATTGATCATACCATCACCATTACCAGTTTGAAGCAGATTACAGAGATACTGAAATTGCTCTTGTGAGATGTAAGCATTTTTGTTTACTCCTTGATCAGCAACATGTGTGACCTGGTTTATCTGCATTCTGGAGTTTGAGGTACTAGGTTTAAATTTAGAGTACCTGTGACCAGGGGGTAACCATAGATCTCAAAACATGAGTCAATTGTATGGTTGTTCTTCCCGCACTTAGCACAGACAGGCTTCTATTTTCCTGCTCCTTGTTTGTTCCATGCCTTGTACCCTTGTCTCTGTGGATAGCTTTGTATAGGAACAATCTGTGGAGCTTGTTGTCCCTGTGAAAAACTATTTACATTCATAGCAGTCATATCAGTGTTCATAGACTTATTTGACAACTCAAAATTTGCCTCCTCTTGTAGAACTAAGTTGAAAACATCATCTAACTCAGGCATGGATCTCTGAGTAAGGCTTGATTTCTAACTTGTCCAAAAGGCTCATCTAATCCCATAAGGAATTGCATGACTTTCTTGTTTTCTGCTTCTTTCTCATTCCAGTTAACACACCACATTCAGAATTTGTACAGATTAAATGTTCATCATAATTGCTTATTTCATCCCATATGGCTTTGAGATTAGCAAAATAGAGACTGACAGCTTTACCTTCCTGCTTGGTGCTGATAAGTTGTTATTCCAGCATGTAGATTCTGTTATTGCTTGTTTTTGAAAATTTGCGCTTGATATCATTCCATACTTTGAAAGCTGAATCTCCAAATAGTGTGAAGTCTGAAATGTCAGATGAGAGAGCTGTTATAATCCATCCAAGGACAGTATAATTGCACCTGGTCCACTTTCCATATGATGGATCTGTGATTGGTGGTTCTGGGATCGTCCCATTGATGAATCCTAACTTGTTTTTGGTTAACAAAGCTACAACATAGCTCTACTCCACTTGTGATAATTCTGTGTTGTCAATTTCTGACTAACCAGACAGTGAGATGGATTCTCACCATGATGCAGATAGAGAGGATTAGATGGATCCTCATAATGATTGTTGCTCTGATGATAAGTATTTGTTCTTTGTGAGTCTCCTGAGTGTGTTACTTCTGACACACTAGGAACTGGTGTATTTTCAGACATGATAATAAAGAGAAAGTCAAGAGATAAAAGGTAATGAGATCAAAAAGATTTCAGATGCTTATTGATGCGGAAATGCAGTGCATATTTGCTCTGATACCATATCAAATAAATGAAACTGGTATAGGGATGATAACATCATTGAAAAGATTAGACAGAAAATGAAGAACTGATATATTGATGAAGATTTATATTCTGATACAATTGTTATATCTCAACACAACTACATTACACATATATATACATAGACTAAGGATGGACATAATACTATAAAACAGTCCACTTGTTCCTTTAAGATTCTTCCAGCTGAGTTCTTCTTTCTTCTTCTTAGTTAGTGGCGTCTTTGTGCAGATCTTGGCATCCATGTGATCCTCTTTATTTGCTGTCAAGGTCAGACACTTTATTCTGCACTTTACCAGCTCACTTCCATGCAACCTTTGTCTGCCAGTTTGCTTTTCTTCTCTTATGCAATGTTGCAGACTTTCTTTTGCTTACAATGATGTTTCATGTCTTTGCCGTTCATTGTTTCTTCGATAATTACACCAAACAATAGTTATGCATGTACTTTTTTTAAGTGACACTGTTTGTTGAATATCATGAATAATACAAAAGAAATTTTCTTTATGATGATAAACAAGGATCAAAGTTTGCCGGCGGCTCTTGCATGTACTTGCTTGAAAGGGCGTAGCCGCACACATATATCCACGATCCAACCGACAACAGCATTGCTCATTGTCTATTATCTTATGGCATCCATCTATATACTAACACATGTAGTCTTATTTATAGTGTAACAACGTTAACATGCCTTTAATTGTTAAACCTTAGGACGTCTACTAAATATGGATTAATAGGGAGGTTACACGATCCAAAACTATTTAATTAGGAGTTACAAAAGCTTCCAGGTTTATCAGTAGGTACTTAGATAAATAATTAATTCTAAATGATTTTAGGGATTGTAAGATTAAGTTATTAATGCTCAATCTAAAAAAAAGATTAAGTTATTAACGAGGTCTTAGAAATTAAAATATCAATCATATAGGTAGCTAGGTAGCTACGTGAAGAAATAGACCTTAAGATTAGTATTTATAATTAATTCAGTTTCATGATATATTTTAAACGAAAGTGAAGTCAGGCAAATTAAGTCATTTATCTTATAAAACTCCGTGCGTTTCCCCATGTAATTAATCTCGAAAAAGAAACCGCTTGGCTTGAATTAATGCATATATAATCTGGAGAAAGAAGCTAAAGGCAAATATTCTTTTGATCATTTTAGGTTTCCTTTCACATTTTTCTTATCTAAGTTACTTTAATTACGTTTGATCAACGATTAAATAATATTATATAAATGTTCTCAAAAGTTAATTTAGGGAAGAGAAACAACACATATATCTGTATAACCTTAGTAACTTGAGAAGAAGCTAGATCCATCAAAAAAAAAACTTGAGAAGAAGAGGGAAACAAAAACAAAGACGAACGTGTCATCAGCCATGGCCAAGCTTTTGAAGCCTTGTTTATTAGTTATCCTCGTTTCTAGTCTCGCATTCGGTATGAATTCAATTCACAACTCCGTATATGCTTCCTTTAATTTGAATTCTTAATCACAATAACAGAAATATCATATATGTTTTATATCGTTAATTACAATTAATTATAAGATAACAATTATGAACTTTCATTAATACTCTAAGAATTGGTCGCATGAATCATTTTGGATATTTTTCATGCTAGTCATTGATTCAATAGAAATATAATGAAGTGTTTTGTGATCATTCATAATAAAAATGGAAGGCTTTCGGGTCTTTATTTCTCGCGTCATTTGTAATTTTAATATTAGTATGGAACAGGTTGACTCACTTTTGGTTTGATAATCAGGTTCTCAAGTCCATGCAGTGCCGTATGATCACAGATATACACATAAGGTAATAAAGACCAAACTTTAATTTTCTTTTAAGAGACCAAGATGCAATCTTTTATTGAAAACCAAGCACCAAAAATGGCTGGGTAATAATAATTCGTGTATATATATGTTAAAGTCAGCTAATTAACATTAATGATTTTAATTTAGTCGGATTGGGCTGATTTTAAATATATATAATCGGTTTGCTCCAACTTTTAAATTGATTTCCAGTTTCACTCTTAATAAGTTCATGTATATATGAAAAGTTAAGCAATGAATGATAGCTTTGTAAATAACTTTGAACAACTTATAATTTTTGGTAGTGAAATTGGAAGAAGGTTTGCACGAAGACTCGCTTGCAACCGAATTCTAATATATAAACTCCCCACTGAAATTCATAATTTGTTTTCTCACCATATATACAACTAATGTACCATATAAACTTTTCAGTGTTTGGCCAAGCCGCACGGGCCTCAATACGGTGGAGGGATCGTTGTGAATCCAGAACTTAATGAAGGGTTGAAAGGATGGACAAATTTTGGAGAAGCAAGCATAGAGCAACAACAATCACAAGACGGGAACAATTTCATCATAGCTTCTAAAAGGAATCAATCATTTCATAGTTTCACGCAGAAGTTCTATTTAGAAAAGGAAAAACTCTACGCTTTCTCTGGTAAAATATATAATACTTTAATATTTTACACGTACCATGCATACGAGATAATCATAAAAATATGAATTCCAAATAATGGCCAAAGTTATTCACTTTAGGTAAGATAATGAGGTTTTACATCCTAATTAGCTATTTATAATCTTTTTTATGCTCCCGAAAGTATATCATAAGTTAATTTTGATCACATATATATATAGGTATATATATTTATGATGTGTGTGTGGCTTTATCCTGAATAGTGGGAAATTAATTCATCTCGTTAATTTTGTAGCATGGCTTAGAGTAAGCTATGGGAGTACGCAAATAGCAGCCATTTTCAAAACGCCAAGCAGCTATGAAACAGCGGGTTGGGTCATTGCAAAAAAAGGGTGTTGGTCCATGCTTAAAGGGGGCTTAATTGTCAACGTCTCTGGCCCCGCTTACCTCTATTTTGAGGTTCCTATTTAATTTTAGGAACATACATAATCAACAATTTTATTAATTATTCAATAGATAACTTGTAACATTTCTTACTTGTTTTTTCCTACGCAATTCTCAGAGCAACCAGTCGAGTGCTGATGTGTGGGCAGATAGTATTTCATTGCAACCATTTTCAAAGAAAGAGTGGATATCTCATCAACATCACAACATTGAGAAGGTATATATTTACATCACACACACACACATATATATATATATATAATGTCCATTTTGAAAAAAACGAAATTAACTACTGACTAAACCACATTTGTACGTGCGTAGTTTCGTAAGAGAAGGGTGAAATTCCGATTGTTGGATCAACAAAACCAACCCATAACAAATGCAAGAATCTCCATCAAACAGACAAGATCCAAATTTCCATTGGGATGTGCAATAAACTACAACATACTTGACAATCCGCCTTACCAAAAATGGTTCACATCAAGATTCAAGCACACCGTATTTGAAAACGAACTCAAGTGGTACAATTCCTCTAAAAAGTTTAAGCTTATAAAAATGCGCATGAAATATTTTTGGTAAGGAAGTGGTTGAAACAGGTACATGACAGCGCCAACTCCAAATTCCGAAAACTACTCAATAGCGGACTCTATGATCAGTTTTGCCAAATCACACGACATTGCCATTCGTGGCCACAATGTATTTTGGGACGACCCAAGACTGCAGCCTTGGTGGGTCTGGCTAATCTCCACAAATGAGGAACTGCTCACGGCTATGAATACGAGGATAAATTCGGTCATGCAGCGATACTCGGGACAACTTTTCCATTGGGATGTCATGAACGAGAACTTGCACTTCACGTACTTTGAGGACAAGTTCGGGCCTAACGCATCTACTGTTTTTTTCCAGCAAGCGAACGTGATCGACCCGATTGCCATACCGTTCCTCAACGACTACAACACAATTGAACAGAGTAAGGACGAGCTTTCGACGCCAGCAATGTATTTGCAAAGGATTTCAGATATTAGGATGCAGGGGTATAAAGGTCCTTTAGGGATTGGGCTTGAATCCCATTTTTGGGATGCGAATCTTCCTTATGTAAGGGCGTCTCTTGACATACTTGCTTCTGCCAAATTGCCAATTTGGATTACTGAATTGGATGTTCATTCCGGGCCCAACCAGGTATTTGAACAAAATGGTTATATTTTATTTATTATTATTATTTTCCAAATTACGACTGTGTTATACAAAAAATAATTAACTCATACTTGGCACACTAACTAGACTTTAGTTTAGCCCATTAATTTAACACGCAACAACAACTTTGGCCCACTAACTTGGCACTGGTGGCAATTTTGACCCACAGTGCATGAGTCATCGAAAAGGCGAAAACCTCCACATCAGCAACAACAACTTTGGCCCACTAACTTGGCACTGGTGGCAATTTTGACCCACAGTGCATGAGTCATCGAAAAGGCGAAAACCTCCACATCAGCATTACTTGGACAAAATGATATTATCAAAATATAAGCAAAATTTCTTTTTGAAAAATGATATTTTACAAAAAAATATGAGTCATTTTTAAGTTTTAGCTATTGGCATTAACACGATGTAATGTAAAACATGAGAAAAGTAATTACATAGGAACTTAGTAATTATTGTCTTATTCTACGATGATCATGTATGTCGCGTGTGTTGTATTACCATTACAGGCTACATACTTGGAGCTGATAATGAGGGAGCTTATTTCACATTATGCGGTACGAGGAATAATGATTTGGGGTGCATGGAGAGGAAAAGGATGCTACAGAATGTGCCTCACAGACAATAATTTCAATAATTTGGCAACTGGAGATGTTGTGGACAAGATCATTTGGGAACTCAACAGAGGGTACGAAGGAACAACCAATTCTCAAGGCTTTTTTGAAGCTTCAATGTTTTATGGAGAGTATGAATTTGCTGAAATCATTAATCACCAAAGTGGAATTAATTATAATTGCTCGGTTTTGCCGAAGTTTAATGTGGGGTCTAAGAACGAATCGCGTGGCTATTTTCATTTCAAGATTAATGCCACGCAAACTCATCAAGAAGGAAGGATTGCACAAAGTCCAACACAATGGTAATACGTCGGGGTACTTTTTTACTATATTATCTAGATGAATGGCACGATAAAAATAATTTAAAATTCTTTAATACAATGTTTGTTTTACAATAAAAGGCCTAACATGTATCTTACTCTTACCATACTTAAATATATTTACCTCCGAAGACATCTCGATTTTAATTCCTAATTAACACTGCAGCAACGTTCTCTACTTAAAATTGGAAGATATTCCAGCTTCCAACATTATTTTCTAAGAAAGAAAAATAAAAAAAATAAGTCAGTCTGGTGCATGAAAGCATCCCCAATGCAAAAGTTCGTGGAAGGGTCCCACCTTTCAAAATGACATTCTAACAAGTTAATTTTAACAAACTTCATAATATTCAAATCAAACTTCATTTACAAGATAAAGATTTGGAGAAATGATGTCCATTCCTATAAATTCGAGAATAAGGCATAATAAATAAATCATCTTTCAGCCAGTGATATTCTAAAAATTGTCATATTTGCTGATAAAAAAAATTATTTGTCCCATTCTTCTTCTTCTTTTTTTCAATTTATTTTCTTGTAAGCATCTGATACATTTTTGTTTTCAAAAAAGGAAAACAAAGATGAAATGTGCTTTATATGAAATAATTAAATGTTAAGGAATCATGTAATTCAATGTCTTAAGTATAATATATAAATATATATATATATATGTTTCAAAATGAGTATGTTGGAGATAATATATATAAATATTAAATGCCTACCCTCTCTAACAGTTGAATAATAATCATAAAACTCATCAGGTAGATAATTCAGTAAATAGTTTATGTAGTCCTCCTCAACATTTTCCCACTTTGAAACTTTCTTTCATGTTCTTTTAACTCTTCTTTAGTTATATTTTTAGTATCAGCTTTCTTAGGATTCTTCTCGATAAGAATCCATGCAACTTTCATCAATTTTAGATAAAAACATAACCTTCTTTGATCATCTCTTAAAATGCTCTCTGTTAAAGCGAGAAGGCTTGTTAAGATCAGTCGAAGAATGCGCGCTTCCATTGTTGTTCTCCATTTCGAAAAACAGGTTCATCTTAAATTTGTTGGAAAGGTATCACAACACCAAAGTAATTGTCGCAACGATCACCTCAACTCCAGAGGTTTTCGCCAAGTGTGAAGTATAATGGCACGTATTATGTCAGCTTTCTTTAAGACGATTCGCGCCCCTTTCTCCGTAGAATTATGCAGTAGGGTAATGCATGTCGCCCCCATGATACAACATCCACACTCTTGGTTTCTCTCTTGACTTGTTTTCTGACATTATGGATGTCACTCAACCTTATATTATCACACATACGCTCCTAACACCTCCATCACGTGCAAGCTGTAAATCTATTTGTTACGCCTATCACGTGGCAGTTCTTTTATAATTGGGTGGCAGTGGGATTCAAACCCAAGACCTCTTCTGGCATGAGCTCTGATACCATATTGAGTTGCCATCTCATCTAAAAGGTTAAGTTGTTAGAGAGTGTAAACATTTAATATTTATATATTATCTCACACAGAGTAATTATGTGTGCAACAATGCTTAAAATAAATTATTGTATAATGAGCTAAAAAGAAGATTTAATATCGTAGATAAGTAATTATGTGTGAGTTGGTAATGAGACTATTTAAAAAATAAGTTAAATACGTAGAAATAAATTTGAACGCTGAAATAGTTTCCATCATTAGTTGACAACCATGATACAAAAATTAGAAAATTGAGATTTTTGTGGAAGTAAATGTGTTTAAGTTTGATAAGAGTAAAATACCACCTTACCCTTTTTACATAAAGCAAGCATGGCATTAAAGATTCTAAAATTATTGTCACATGACATTCATCCGAATAATGTAGTAGAAGATGTAGCACAATTTTGTAGGAAAACTCCAAAAGTTACACATATTGGTTATATTGACTAAAGGGTGTACAAAAAGGTATTATCGTATCAATAATCTAGTATTTAAAAAAAAATTATTCGATAATTCTAATACTCGAATCGTTTGCCAGATCAAATTACTTCGATACGATTCAGTAATTATTAGATTTAAATTCGGTACTTTTGATCGATTTAGTAAATATCGAATTTGAAAAAACATATGATAAATATAAGAAGTATTCAAGAACTCAACAAGTTAATCATTAATTTTAACTCTAAACTTTTATACTTTAACCATCAATACATCATAAATATCACATGATTTTCAACAAAAAAACACAACCATTAAATCATCACAATCATGATACAATAAATATGTCATTCATCCATCAAAAACAATAGTAAGCAAAGTTTTACGAAGTAAACAAGTATCCATAAGTATCATAATATATCATCCATGCAAAATTGTAAGACATAAACAAGTATAAAAAAATATCATAATATGATCCATAATGATATTAAAGTCTCTAAAAGTTCAAGTTAAGTGTAAGCTTTCTACTTTCACCTCCTCAGGTGTATCTTATATATGTGCAGACACTCTAAAACTTAATTCACTTAATTACTTTACTTAATTATTATATAATTACTTAATGGTGTTTAAGCGGCCGTCTTTAATATATTAATAATATGTGTATATATATATACTAAATAGTTCGGTAATTCAATACAATGCGGTAATTGACATACATAACCAAATATCATATCAAACTCTAATTTGGCATTTTACCTTAGATCGTTTATCAGATCATTCAAATGATTCATTAAATGATCCGTACGAAATAATTCGCTTATCAATGATTCGATCGATCCAAATATTACTGCATAAATAATACATCAACAAACGAAAAGGTTCGATATCTCCATTTTGACGCAACTTTATGGAACATACTTTGCTTTGATTTTAGGGATTACGAGGGCCCTCTCTCTTTAAGGTCTTCGAGGAGGCTCATCTGGACTCTGGGGGAGTCTTTATAGGTGAAGATTGGTAGCTCGTCCTCTTGTTTTCTCAAATGGAGGTTCGCCATGTAATCGCGGAGTGGGCCCTTCTATTTTTGTGGTGCATGTTTGTCGTTCATGATTGCAGGAGGTCTTGATGGGTGGCAAGTGCTTAGATGGTGTGTGTCGATTTTTATGGGATCATCTGTATTCTGAGCTAATCTCTTTCTATAAGATAAGTTTTTCGAGAAATATCTTGTCAGTGTCGTCTCTCTTTATTACTCATGAGTATTGCTACATACGGGGGCGGTGGTGATAGTGGGTGTTTCAAGGAGATAAACCTTATATTATCAATTACCATTTATTTTGTTAGCCACATAACTATAAAATTGAGATAAAGTCTCTAATGTATTTTTCTGTGCTAAGTACTTAGTACCTGTACTAAATAAATTAAAAATAGATTTCAGGTGAAATTTAAATGGAAGTATTTTAATCAATGAAGTATAATATACTATTTGAGCTCATGTAATAGTTGCAAACGAAATATGCAACTCAATAAAATTGACATATTATACTTATATGAAGGGAGCTGCATGTAAAAACTCTTTCATACATAGAGTGAGGTTATATTTGCTCGAAAATATACATTTATACCCTCTATCTTTTTCAAAAGACCATATCTTATCATTTTTATGCTTTAAATTATCAAAGAAATAAAAAATTAAAATTAAACAAACTTAAATTACAATTTATAACACGTATGGTCATTCTTTTTTACGTTGACACATAATAACTACAAATACTAAAATTAAGTTCCTATACAAAAAAAAATTAGAACTATTGAAGGTATTTTGATCATTAAGTATAATAAGTTAAAAACAAAGTTATATTGGCAACAAAGTAGCTGCAATTCATTTTTCTTTTTCTTTTTTGAACATGCATTTTTAGTTATTCTAGTCATCATGTACATACAATCACGGGGTAGGGGAGACAAGACAAGCGTTTATAAACAAATAGAACAAAAGCATCCAAGTGGGTCACTCATCCCAACATGCATGTACGAGACGGAGAATGGTGTGGCCAGTTCGTCTGGGCCTGGCTAGAAACCATTTGTGGCAGCAAGTCCACGACTCTATTGGTCTCACAGTATGTACACGAGATCCTCAGTTGGGTGAAGCTAATCAAAATCCTCTAGATCTTTTAACAGTCACGTCGGGGCTAAAATGTCCCGCCTCCTCAATAAACTGGTAGAAGACATGCCTAGAGTCCATTTTCTTGATATGTCAAGAAAAGAAAAGACATAAAGCATAAAACACTGCTAGGAGGATTGCCTGGAGTTCTACGATCATGTTGGTGGTGTTCTCAGTGACTCCTATGAATGCACCAATGTATTGTATCTGTAAATCCACCAACCCACATAGCAGATGCCTACTGACTTCAAGTTGTCTAGGAAAGAGTTGTGTGCATTTAATATGAAAAAAAATAACAAGGGCAAGGTCTAGAAGAGAAAGAGGGTGTTACTCCAATGAAGGGTGGAAGTGTGGGCTGTGAGGACCTTTCTCTCATGGTCATGTGGATGTATGAGATAATGGCGGATTAGGAAAATGGAGTATTTATCTAAGCTACTTAGAATTTAATGTTTCATTATGTTGTTGCTTTCTGTTAAGAGTGATTATGACTTAATGTTTATGTGTGTTGACGCTTTCTATTAAGAGTGTTTAGGATCTTATATTTCTGTGTGTTGGCGCTATCTGTTAAGAGTGTTTAGTTTTAATAAGTTGCTTTTTGCTGATGTTTGTAGGGTAATGCTTGAAGATTTTGCATTAGACATCATGTATGTTAACCACTTTTCAAAAGACGCTATCTATGTTGACATTCATCACATGAGGTCCTATATGTTAAAAGTGTTTAGTTTTAATACGTTACTTTTTGCTGATGTTTGTAGGGTAATGCTTCAGGATTTTGCATTAGACGTCATTTATGTTAACCACTTTTCAAAAGACGCCATCTATGTTGACATTCATCACATGAGGTCCTATATGGTGTACCAATTATCAAATTTTGTCCTCCTCTCCTGGAATTCGATGGAGTAACTTTTTTAATATTTATAATTAATTTTAATACCTTTCCACATGTGTTTCATACGTGTGAGACTGTCCGGTCATCAAAAAACATCTTTTGCTCTTTGTTACCATTTATTTGAATTAAAAATAAAAAAAACAAATGCAAACATAAACATAAAAATTGTCTTTAGGATCGTGGATGAACTCCGACAAGATTCGAGGAAAATATAGGCAAAAGAGGCATTGCAGCTTGGCCACCGGCACAACAAAAAGTCCTGGAACAAGGCGCGTCACATTGACGAATCAGCGACCGAGACTTGGTCGAACTCCATATGGTGCTCCGGTAGGTATATTAGTGTATGGTATCCGGCCACCGAGGAGAATAAGGTGTGCAACATGATAACCCGAGAGTGAGAGAAGGGTTGGCTTTGGAGAACCCACAGTTCCCTACGAGGATAACCATCTTGAGGAAATATTGTCACTCCAAAAGTTCAAATTGCTTGCGTGAAGTAATATCTAACGAAGTGCATGACGAACTTCACAAAATGGATGGAGAATAAAGATAATGGATCACCATTTCTGGAAAAAGGGGTTGGCTTTGGAGAACCCACGGTTCCCTACGAGGTATTTTAATCTTTTTAAGCAAGAGTATATAGAGACAGAATTAGAGACGGATACCACAAGTGTTTTATTTATAAGGCATGATGTGTGCTTTGTATATGTGAGCCTTTATGTATATGTTTATCAAAAGTACTAAACCTCTTTAATGTTAGAATGAACTCAAAAATCTCAAATTTTCACTAGACACTACAACGTTGCAGGGTCTTTTGCAATCGCATTTGCGGTTGCAAAAGGCCCATATCCGGTTGCAGATAGTCATTTGCAACCGCGATGCGGTTGCATATGACGAGGTCTCGTAAAGCCTCGGTTACTCGTCATCCGCGACCGCATCGCGGTTACAGATGCACATCTGCGACCAGATAATCTGCAACAGCATTACAGTTGCAGATTTTGCAACCGTGAAGCAGTTGCAATTTGTTATTGGACTTTCTGCAACCGCCTCACGGTTGCAGAAAGTAGAATAAGCATCTGCAACCGCATTGCGGTTGCAGAAAGTACAGTAAGCATCTGCAACCGCGTTGCGGTTGCAGAAAATATTCAAACCATTTGCAACCGCGTTGCGGTTGTAAATGACCTGCAAACGAAAAAAAAAAAAAAAACCAATAATATTCCGGTAATTTATCGAAATATTATTAGTTTTTGTTAAAATTACAAATAGATAATGGCAGCAAGTCAATATAGTGAATATACAAGAACAAATATAATTAAATAACGAAAAACAATGAATAAAATGAAATGAAAAATGAAAAAAAGTTGAACAAAAAAACATAAAGAAGAAGAGAAATAAAAAAGTAAAAAATGAAGTGTTAGGAGTTATTTGTTTTAGATTTGAAAAAGAAAAGAAGAGAAGTGAAAGTTTTTTTTTTTTTTCTGGATTTGGATAAGAAAAGAAGAAAATTATTGGTTTGTTTTTTATTTTTTGCATTTGGAAAAAGAAGAAAAGTGGTGGTGATTTTTTGGATTTGGAAAAAGAAGTGAAGTGGTGGTGATTTTTTGGATTTGGAAAAAAAGAGAAGTGTTGGTGATTTTTTGGATTTGGAAAAAGAAGAGAAGTGTTGGTGATTTTTTGGATTTGGAAAAAGAAGAGAAGTGTTGGTGGGTATATATAGAAAATGGGGTGAAAATTTGAATTTTCGCAAAAATTCAAATTTCCCCCCTAGTCCGCCCAAATTTTCAAAAATTTTGAACAATTTGCAACCGCAAAGCGGTTGCTGAAAGTTTTTAAAATTTAAAAAAATAGTATCTGCAACCGCAATCTGGTTGCAGAAAGTATGAACACTTTCTGCAACCGTGACGCGGTTGCAGAAAGTATGAATCTTTTCAGCAACCGCATTGCGGTTGCAAATACAAGCTTTTGCAACCGCTTTGCGGTCCCAATAGCCTCTTTCTGCAACCGCATCGCGGTTGCAAAAAATATTCATACATTAAAATCGCAATTTATGGGACTTTCTCAATGCGTTTCTGATTTTTAACAACAAACTTCAATGCTACATGTCATATAAAATAATAAATGGTTAAGAAACAAGTAATTGAGAAATGAAAGAGTAGATTGAATGTGAAATGATCGAAGGAG
Organism: Linaria vulgaris; assembly: GCA_948329865.1. Lineage (NCBI taxonomy): Eukaryota > Viridiplantae > Streptophyta > Magnoliopsida > Lamiales > Plantaginaceae > Linaria > Linaria vulgaris. The sequence goes on from OX415252.1 coordinate 103,972,684, forward strand.
TTATTAGACCATGCATGAACATATGGTATGTTCTATTTACTACTCATCATCATATTTCTTCTTGTTATTATGATTTGCTTCACTAATAATATGATTAATTGGTTTAATTAGTAGATAAATTTTTCACATTACGTTTATTTCTATATGTTTTTAGGGGTGATATTTATATATATATGTGCATACGAACATTATCGTTTGAAATCATAAATATCACGGCTTGTCCCACATATATAACGCTTGAAATTGTTATGAGAATTGTAATTATGGTTGTTTTTACCATTATTAGGATAGTTATCAACCAAAATAACAACGTGGCACCTCAAATCATAAAAAAATGACATTTTGAAAGTATGAATGTTTTCAGCAACCGCATTGCGGTTGCAGAAACTAACGTATACTAGTTTTTGCAACCGCGTTGCGGTTTCAAATGCTAAACCCTATAGGAAGTTGCAACCGCATTGCGGTTGCAAATGCTAAACCCTATAGGAATTTGCAACCACATTGCGGTTGCAAAGTATTTGCACCCGCGATGCGGTTGCAAATGTCGTCCTCAACATTTTTGCAACCGCATTGCGGTTGCAAATTTTGCAACCGCAAATGCGGTTGCAGATTCCTGGTCGCAAAAGACCTGGAAATCTTGTAGTGAGATAGTTAGCAAAGTAATTTAGAAATGAAGTCCTTGACTTGATCCGGCCCAAAGTGAACTATGAATCATGTTAATAACAAATGATACATATACGGATAAAGTACAAAGATTATCGCATTTGAAACATGACTCGTATAAAAATTACCACAACTGTAACTAAAATGAATTATTGCAATTCAAGAGTGACATTTTATTTTCTTCTCTAATAAAAGTGAATTACAATGACTAAATTCAGTGCCTAATAGACAAGATGATACAAAATAAGGATAAATAGGGAAAATACTAAATCTCTTGTCCGGCACACTCAACGACAGCACGCCAGACTAGCACATTCACCCAGTAGCCGGACAACTAGAACCAAAATTTGACACCTTGAAATTGCTTTTTGATTTTCTATGTTTAAAGAGCTATCATCTAAATATACTTCTCTCTAGATTTTTCTGCACGCGTACATATTTTTCTATAATGACCTAGAGTTGGTCATAAATGTTAAGACGTTAAGAACGTAATAGAACTTCTCGGCTTTATCGTTAGATCAAACGCATCAGGGTTGTCCATTAAGATGTGTTGTTTGTATATATAGGGATATGGGACTTTGGTCCATCTATAAAGTTGTCAGTCATGTTTAATCATAGTATGCAAAAGAGACTTGATAAAGAGAATAATTTTATCCTTTTAGAATAATCAAAAAAGAAAATTGTACAATTGGAACTAGAGGTGTACATATACCCGCCAACCCGTCCGACCCGACCAAACCCGACCCGCCAGACCCGCCCACCCGCAGTTTGGTAAATTTATGTTTGTAAATTTATTAGGTTGGGTTGTAAGTGTTGATTGTTTATTCAATGATTCATAGGAGGAGAAGATGTTGCGGATAAACAACTCATGTCCGACATGAAGGATTGGGCCTTGAAACATCATGCACCCTCCAATAATCTACTCATTGCGGGCGACAAGGATTACGTGGCCGTAGTGAACGATTTGCACCTCAAGAATCACTCTATCCTTTTGGCAACAATGAATAGAAATCATATGTTTGAAATTGAGGATACCATATGGGATTGGGAAGACCTTATCCTAGGAAATCCACCGCATCGTCATCGTTCGAGAAACATTGATAATACATCCATTGATGATATAAGGTATGGGATTGAGTAATAATCATCATATTTCAAGGACTAAGGAATACATGCTCAATGCAATTAGATTCCATGGCAATAAATCATATCCGAAAGATATGGTGTCCGATGCACTCGGTTTTGCTGTAGTTAATGGTGAGATTTTCAAATACGAAGTCAAAGGGATGGAGCAAGAAGTGTATGCACTTACACGTTGTCGGCCTGATATGTATTTCTATCGCGTTAACCCATAGCAGAAAGACGAACTCAAAAAACTTATAGCCACTAATGTAGGGAGAAATTTAAAAGAGTCTTGTTCCACCACGGAAGAGGGAATTTGCAAGTAGTAATTACAGTCTTACAGTCCCTATGATTTGTTTTAACAAAAAGTAATTTCTTTTTTTTTCGTTTCCATGTTATAACAAACTACTCTTTTTCTGTCTCATGCCCATATGTTCCAATTTGGCATGAAAATTATAGAAACCCTCAAGCCAAACATATCCCTGAAAGATGTTCTCTAGATCCTGGAGACTCTTGCAATTTAGGAGCAAAATGGTATGTGTTTACCGGTACTGCTGCATCATGTAATGAACTGATTCTGTTTTTTGGTGATTAGTCGATTTTCGTAATGATGGATGATTGGTATTGGGTTTTGGTTCAGAGATGTGAAATGAGATTGCAATTGATTCTTGTAATCTTTGTTGATGCAATTAATACGTTTTGATTGCAATTTATCATATTGCTTTAGTTTTAATTAGGGTTGTGTAGGGCGGGTTGGGATCCAAAAACTCGACCCGAACGGGAAAAACCCGTCCAATTACCACCCGAATGGCCGAGAAAAAAAGTCCCTGCCAGCACCCCCGCGGGTCGGGTACGGGATCCGAAGTACTTGGTAGGTTTTTAGTTCGACACACACAGTCAGCTTTTTTCTCATCCATTCACCACAGTTGAGAGGAGCAAAATTGGGGACAATGGCGTTATCCTCTTCTTCTACTTCACTCTTCTCTCTCTCTCTCTCTCTCTCTCTCTCTCTCTCTCTCTCTCTCACTCACTCACACACACACACACACACACACACACACACACACACACACACACTTCATCGCAAAAAGGAGAAGCATTAGAACTGGTAATGCGGTCCGATTCGCCATCCGATCGAGCCTATTTGACGAATCCAGCCTTCTACAATAAGCTGCCAAGCACACCGTAATTAATTCTTCTTGTTCTGCAAATTCATTTACTCAATCTTATAATGTGTTATAATAATCAGTGTTAATATGTTCTAAAATCGGTGATTTAATTGATTAATTGAAGCTCTAGATTGTTTTGGTGATAGGTCTGGGATCCGGTCGCGCTCCTGCTTTTACTATTCAGTATTTGGGCCTCCAACTCCGCAGCGGTGCCATTAGGGATGTAATTGGAATTCCGACACATACACAGTCACCATAGTCACCGCAACACACATCATTGCACATCACCACCCGTCCTCCACCCGCACCGCACGACTCTGCCGCAATATCACAATCACTCTGTTGCAACACCTCACCACGACACCACCAGTCCGCCACCCACACCGCACGACTCAGCCGCAACATCACAGTCACTCCACCGCAACACCTCACCAGACACCACCAGTCCTCCGCTTGCCACCAACTTCAACAACATCACACTTCGATCTCAAATTTTAAGGTGAAACACTCATAATCCCTATTTTTTTGGTGTTTATCATTAAATTAGTTTGTGAATTATACTCCAATCTCAAGAATGGGAATCCCGACGGGAATCCCGTTCCCGTCGGGACTTCCGTTCCTTGCGGGAGGGAACGGGATCTGCTTAGTAGATTCCGTCCCACGTTAATCCCGGGGGTCGGGGTCTCGAACCCACAAAATCTGGGCCCATAACAGGCGTAGTTTTAATACGTTCCTTTTTGATGATGTTTGTAGGGTAATGTTTCAGGATTTTTTCATTAGCCGTCATTTATGTTAACCCCTTTTCAAAAGACGCCATCTATGTTGACATTCATCACATGAGGTCCTATATGTTGTACCAATTATCAAGTTTTGTCCTCCTCTGCCGGAGTTCGATGGAGTAACTTTTTAAATATTTCTAATTATTTTTAATACGTTTCCACATGTGGTTCATACGTGTGAGACATCCCGGTCATAAAAAAACGTCTTTTGCTTTTTGTTACCATTTATTTAAATTAAAAATAAAAAAACACAAATACAAATATAAACATAAAAATTAAATTTAAGGTCGTAGATGAACTCTGACAAGATTCGAGGAAAATAGAGGCGAAAGAGGCATTGCAGCTTGACCACTGGCACAACAAAATGTCATGGAACAAGGCGCGCACATTGACAAATCTGCGGTCGAGCGTTGACCGAACTCCATATGGTGCTCTGCTAGGTATATTAGTGTATGGTATCCGACCACCGAGGAGAACGAGGTGTGCAACATGATAATCCAATAGTACAAGAAGGGGTTGGCTTTGGAGAACCCACAGATCCCTACGAGGATAACCATCTTGAGGAAATAACTTCCACTCCAAAAGCTCAAATTGTTTGCTTGAAGTAGTATCTAAGGAAGTGCATGACGAACATCACAGAATGGATGGAGAATACGGATAATGTAGGCCGGATGCAGACCTTTATGATTGTGGCTGAACTTTGACAAGATTCGAGGAAGATGGAGTATTTATCTAAGCTACTTAGAATTTAATGTTTGATTATGTTGCTGTTTACCGTTAATAGTGATTATGATTTAATGTTTTCGTGTGTTGCCGCTTTCTATTAAGAGTGTTTAAGATATTATATTTCTGTAGGTTGGCGCTATTTGTTAAGGGTATTTTGTTTTAATGCGTTGCTTTTTGTTGATGTTTGTAGGGTAATGTTTCGGGATATTTGCATTGGACGTTCTTTATGTTAACCATTTTTCGAAAGATGTCCTCTATGTTGACATTCATCACGTGAGGTCCTATATGTTCAACCAATTATAAAATTTTGTCCTCCTCCGCCAGAATTCGATGGAGTAACTTTTTAAATATTTCAAATTAATTTTAAAACCTTTCCACGTGCATATGAATTTGCAGCAAAAGGCGAGTGCATTCATGGCACGCCAAAACGCTCTTGTTTCATTCATCTTGGTTATGAAGGCCTTAGGTAAACCATTCATGCTGCAAGAGCTATAAAGCTTATTTAGTGTTACCCAACATCGTTAAGGTCAGACATTTTCAATACACATATGGTGCGATCTTGTTTTAGAAAAGGGAGCATCAAAATGTATTGATACGTTGTAAACTCTAAAATGATCACAAGGCTCTAGGTTACTTTCTACGAAGTAATTTTATCGATCTAATTGTTTGTAATGTTGATTTGCTCAATTTTTGGGTTATTGAATTGCAAAACGGATCAATATTCATCCAAATGTATGGGGAATCAACGTTGGGGAAGCTCTGATGGGAATGAAAACTTATTGTGGATCTAACTCAGAACAAAGTTGTCCTTATGGACTAACAAGCATGTTTCATTTGTCAAGAGACTTGTTTTCCTAAACTAGATGTTCATTGGTCTTCCAGGGTATTACACATCATTTTAGAAAATGTTGAAGGAGATTTTTCCCGACTTATAAGGACTTAATGCTTCTTCTTGCACTACAAGAAAAAAAGGTCATTAGGGACCGCAAATTAGCGATCGCCAAGCGTTCGCTAGTCTTCAGCGACCGCTGAAGACAATAGCGACCGTTAAGCAGTCCCTATTGAGGTCATTAGGGACCGCAAAATAGCGACTGTTAAGCGGTCCCTAATGACCTCAATAGGGACCGCAATATTGCGACCGTTAAGCGGTCGCCATACTTTTGAATAATAGGGACCGTCTGGGCGGTCCCTAATTTAGAATAATAGGGACCGCCGAGACGGTCCCTAATTTTTATAATAGGGACCGACCAGACGGTCCATAATTTCTACAATAGGGACCGTTAAGCGGTCCCTAATGACCTCCAGAAAAAATAAAAAAATTACATTTATATTCCGGATTAAATCCGGAATATAATTGTTTTTTTATGTAAAATTGTAATTTTAACAAGATCATAACAATAAAATGATGAATAAAAAGTTAATACAATGACAATTGACATGAAAGAATAAAAGAATGTGAAAAAGATGAATAAAATGAGTAATAATATAAAATGAATGAAATCAAAAAACAATTGACAATAGGGACCGTTAAGCGGTCCCTAATTTGACATTAGGGACCGCTTGGCAGTCCCTATTGTTAATTTAGGGACCGCTTGGCAGTCCCTACTAATATTCATACATCAAAATTATGAATTTTTCGATGGTTCGAGGTGCCGCGTTGTATTTTTAAAGTCATAATAACCATTGGAATAGTTAAAATAACAATAAGTACAACGACACATTGTATATCTAAACATTATACAAGGAGAACAGGCCGCTTTGAAGATTCTCCTACTGTTTTGTACGACGAATGACATAATGACAAATTAATTCGATCTACATATATACGTATAATTAATGAATAATTGATCTAGTAAATCATAAACACGGATAACAATTACAACTAACTAATGATAATTAATTAGTTGTATATTTGTGAAATATATCTTGAACGTTAATAACTCGATCAATCGCAATTAATCTATTATTTCACAACTAATCTACTATAAGGTTGATTTTGCAATCATTTATTACTTCAATTTATATATTACAATGAGTTTGGTTGCTTACAATCACAAACACAACAACATCAATAAAAAAAATCGATTTTTAAGTATGAATATTAGTAGGGACCGTTAAGCGGTCCCTAATTTGATAATAGGACCGTTAAGCGGTCCCTAATTTGACATTAGGGACCGCTTGGCAGTTCCTATTGTAAAATTAGGGACCGCTTGGCAGTCCCTACTAATATTCATACATCAAAATTATGAATTTTTCGATGGTTCGAGGTGCCGCGTTGTATGCTTAGTTCATAATAACCATTGGAATGGTTAAAATAACAATAAGTGCAACGACACATTGTATATCCAAACATTATACAAGGAGAACGGGCCGCTTTGAAGATTCTCCTACTATTTTGTACGACGAATGACATAATGACAAATTAATTCGATCTACATATATACGTATAATTAATGAATACTTGATCTAATGATTATGCCTCATAATCGTATCTATGCTAACGTTTGTGAAGTAAATCATAAACACGGATAACAATTACAACTAACTAATGATAATTAATTAGTTGTACATTTGTGAAATATATCTTGAACGTTAATAACTCGATCAAGTGCAATTAATCTATTATTTCACAACTAATCTACTATAAGGTTGATTTTGCAATCATTTATTACTTCAATTTATATATTACAATGAGTTTGGTTGCTTACAATCACAAACAAAACAACATCAATAAAAAAAAATCGATTTTTAAGTATGAATATTAATAGGGACCGTTAAGCGGTCCCTAATTTGACAATAGGAACCGTTAAGCGGTCCCTAATTTCACATTAGGGACCGCTTAACGGTCCCTAAAATCAAAAATTTTGAATTTTTGGCGAAATTTTTTAGCGGAAGTGAGGGGGAAATTTGAATTTTCATCAAATCAAATCTCAACCGTCGATGAAATCCTAATCTACGGTCATAAGTACCCATCATGTCTTTAACACGGATCGCCATCTTAACCCGTCGATCATCTAAAATCATCCAACGGACAAAAACCAATTGAATATATATATATATATATATATATATATATATATATATATATATATATATATATATATATCTCACCACTCTTACACCCATTTCACTATCTCCAAAAAACACTATCTTCTTTTCTTTTTTTCACCAACACAAAAACACTTAATTTTTTTTTTATTTTCACCAACACAAAAACTTTTCTTCTTTTCACCAACACAAGATTTTCTTCATTTTCTTTTCTTTCACTTTCTTTATTTTGGATCTTCATTTTCTTTTTTTCACCAATACAATCTTTTTTTCTTATATTTTTTCTTTATTTTGGATCTACATTTACTATTCTTCACTTTTGATTTCATGTTTTTGATTTCATTCATTTTATATTATTACTCATTTTATTCATCTTTTCACATTCTTTTATTCTTTCATATCAATTGTCATTATATTAACTTTTTATTCAATATTTTATTATTTTCAATTTGTTAAAATTACAATTTTACAAAAAAAAAAACAATTATATTCCGGATTAAATCTGGAATATAATTGTAGTTTTTTTTTTATTTTTTCTGGAGGTCATTAGGGACCGTTTAACGGTCCCTACTAATATTCATACGATGAATATTAGTAGGGACCGTTTGACGGTCCCTAATATCAAAATCAGGGACCGTTTAACGGTCCCTATTGTAAAAATTAGGGACCGTCTGGGCGGTCCCTATTATTCCACATTAGGGACCGCCCAGACGGTCCCTATTGTTAAATTTAGGGACCGTCTGGGCGGTCCCTATTGTTCCACATTAGGGACCGCCCAGACGGTCCCTATTGTTCCACATTAGGGACCGCCCAGACGGTCCCTATTATCAAAAAGTATGGCGACCCCTTCACGGTCGCTATACTGCGGTCCCTATTGATGTCATTAGGGAGCGCTTAACGGTCGCTATTTTGCGGTCCCTAATGACCACAATAGGGACTGCTTAACGGTCGCTATTGGCAAGCGACCATGGTCAAAATGCGACCGCAAAATAGCGACCGCTAGACGGTCGCTACCCCCCTCAATAGCGACCGCAGGGGGGTCATTAGGGACCGCCCAGGCAGTCCCTAATGACCCTTTTTTCTTGTAGTGTTGTGGGGCGGGTCCATAAGGATTGGGAAATCTCTTCATAGCTCCTCCATAACATTGAAAAAGAGAAATTTTCCCCCAAACTTTGACAAAAATGTGTGTACTCCTTCCTTTGCACAATCTCACCATTCATATTTTACATGTGTCAATATTTGTGTCCATTAATTATAAAACCTCAAGTGGGAGTTATTTTTCAGTTATAGGATCAGATAGCTCAAATAAATAATTAGGAGTTAGATGCTTTTATTTTTTAAAGAAAAATAGTCATAGGAATTCAATGGTAATATGGTATTTGCAGAATACTTTTTTGCCTTGCAAACTGAAACTCAAATCATAACAACAATAAAATAAAATATCGCTATATAACATGGACCATTTCTCATTTGTGCGTATCATCCTTGCACAAGGTCCATGCTAATATTCTTTGTATCGTTCCAATCTTAAGTCGGATGTCCTAGAAGAGACATCGCTATATAACATGCATGGATTGTCCATTAGAAGAATTTGGCTCTGAACCTAAAGTCAACTACATATACTGATCGATATACATACGTGAAAACTATATAGTATGCGATTTCCACGGAACTAGAAAACTCAGATAACATTCTTCTTTCGTTTCTTGTTTAAGAAATAAACCAATTCTATTCCATATACTTAACAAAAGTTGCTAGTTTCTCCAAGAGACTACCTATTTATGGAGCAAAATTAGGATTTACACGTGCCCCAAGCACCTCTAAACAATGCCTAATTGTCTCATCAACCTACCTCATTGTTTCACATAAAAAAAAAAAAATGATATACAAGTTAGCTACCTAGTAACCTACATTTTTTGTCAATATTAAAGAAAAAACCTACAACAGTGAACAATTAATTAATGTTAATGACCTGATCATCGATCCTAAGTATCCTCGACTCTTGTCGACTTGTGTAATCAGACTTCGGGATGAACTCCGTTGTGGACTTGTTTGCAGTAACCATCACAAGCGGTCTCGCAAGTGGAGGTGGTGGCTTCCCTGAGCTGCATGCATATCGGCATGCAGTAGTTTAGGCAAGACGACGACGGTACCACCTCCTGGCACCCTCCCTTGCCCAGCATTATGGCCAATACACATATCAAAACAACATAATTATTAGGATAATAATTCTTGGCTGCACCCATCCTCATTAATTATTCTTCTTAATATTGTGTGCGTGTTTGTATAATTTACTCTCATTTGATCGATATAAGAATCAATTATAATAACATGGTTATGTTTTTGATATATATAAATAGGTTGTGAAAGAATATAGATTTGTTGAGTAGTGATGGTTTGGAGAATTAGAAGGGAGATTGAGAATTTTTGTCCGTTATCTGATAGATGGATGGTGTTTTAATCTAGTTTACATTGTCTTTTAATTTCTAGAATTGGTATATACTAGCATCTAATTATTATTTATGTTATATATATTTACGTTTACTGACCATGTTGGGGCGGCTGAATTAAATAAAGAAAGGTGAAGCAATGGGTCGGTTCATTGCTTTATTCATAGTGCAGAAATTGGGACGGTAGAGTGCTGCATTATTTTAATAATGGTGCAGCACTTCTTCTCCTTAGCTGAGCGCCATTTCATCTGCTATAAATAGCAGCCCATTTGTAGCCATGAAATTCATCCCAAAAATTATATCTCCTTCTCTTATATAATAATAATTAATATATAAAGAGTGGTTAAGAGTGTTGTTAGTGTGAGGTAAAAAGAAGAGAGTTTGCGCGACTTTACTACGGTAAAAGTCGGAGTGTTGTAATTCCTATTTTACACTCATAGCATAGTTCTTCTACCTTGCCCGTGGTTTTTCACCCTAAATTAATTTGGGGTTTTCCACGTAAAAATTTGTGTGTCGTATTTTTCCGTCTTTCATTTATTGCCGTGTTTTTCTGCTCTATCGAGAAGGGTCCACTTTACAACAAGTGGTATCAGAGCCTCGGTTCATATCCGGGGTCTCGGTGATATCTGTGGGTATCGTACTGAAACTATTTTTCAGTAACGGTGGTACGTGACAGAAGCAATGACGGCGAAATTCGAGATTGAAAAATTCAACGGGAGTAATTTCTCGTTGTGGAAGCTGAAGATCAAAGCCATCTTGCGGAAAGATGGGTGTCTCGCGGCGATCGGAGACAGGCCGGTGAAAATCACAAATGATAGGAAGTGGAATGAAATGGACGGCAACGCTATCACAAATATTCACCTGGCATTAGGTGATGGCGTATTGTCAAGCGTTGAGGAGAAGAGGACAGCTAAGGTAATATGGGACCATCTCAACAAGCTGTATGAGGCAAAGTCTCTACACAACAAAATTTTCCTTAAACGGAAATTGTACACACTGAGGATGGCGGAATCTACCCCGGTAACTGAGCATCTCAATGTTTTAAATACTCTATTTTCTCAACTGACGTCGTTGAGTCATAAAATAGAAGTGGTTGAACGTGCTGAAATTCTGCTGCAAAGTTTGCCCGATTCGTATGACCAGCTTGTCATCAACTTAACAAATAATGTCCTCACGGATTATTTGGTCTTCGACGAAATTGCAACCGCTATTCTGGAAGAAGAGAGTCGGTGCAAGAACAGAGAAGACAGGGAGGCAGGTTCGCAACAAGCAGGTTCCTTGTCGGTGACAAGAGGGAGAACGACGGAGCGCGGTGCAAGTGGGAGAAAATGGGAGATCCAAGTCAAAGACCAAGGGCCGTTGCTGGCATTGTGGCAAGAAAGGTCACTTGAAGAAGGACTGTTGGAATCTTAAGGATTCAAACAAGAAGAGTTTTGATCCTCAAGGGAACGTTGCTAGCACTTCAGATGATGGTGATGTACTATGATGTGAAGCAGCAATAGCTATTCGAGGTATGTGTGGCTTCGATGATGTATGGCTTATTGATTCAGGAGCCAGTTTTCATATGACTCCCCGGAGGGAGTGGTTTCATGAGTATACACCGATCGTTGGAGGATCTGTGTATAGCTGTAAAAATGAACCTTTAAAAGTTGTTGTCGTTGGTACGATCAAGCCGGAGATGCATGACGGGATTGTTCGGACCATTCGAGATGTCCGACACGTGGAGGGATTATGCAAGAATTTGTTGTCTTATGGACAACTCGATGATCTTGGTTGTGAGATTGGGTCGCGAAACAAGATCATGAAAGTTAAAAGGGGTGCTCTTGTACTGATGAAGGCGGACAAGATTGCCGGAAACTTATACATGGTACAGGGGAGGGCTCTGCGAGTGGGAGAAACGTCAGTGGCTTCATCTGAGTCGATTGAGAAATCATCAATGATTTGGCATCAGCGGCTCGGGCATATGTCGGAACAAGGCATGAAGGTTCTTGTAGAGAAGAAACTACTTCCGGGCCTCACAAAGGTATCTTTAGCTTTTTGTGATCATTGTGTTGTTGGAAAACAACATCGTATAAAGTTTCGTAGTTCAGATTCTAGAAGTAAAGTCATTCTAGAATTGATTCACTCTGACGTGTGGCAAGCACCAGTACTATCCATGGGAGGTGCAAAGTATTTTGTGTTTTTTATAGATGATTATTCCAGGAGATGTTGGGTGTACATGATCAAGAGTAAGGCCGAGGTGTTCTCGATGTTCAAGACGTACAAAGCGCTGGTGGAACTTAAATTTGGGAAAAAGATCAAGTGCCTGAGATCTAACAATGGAGGGGAATATACTGGCAAGGAGTTTGAAGACTTCTGTAAAGATGCTGGAATTAAGAGGCAGTTTACTACGGCATACACTCCGCAGCATAATGGGGCGGCAGAGCGGATGAACAGGACCTTGTTGGATAAAACAAGAGCCATGATGCAGGCTGCAAGCTTAAAAAAGTCGTTCTGGGCAGAAGCAATCAATACCGCCTGTTATGTGGTGAACCGATCTCCGTCAACAGCACTGGGTCTGAAAACATCGATGGAGGTGTGGACAGGTAAACCAGTTGATTATTCTAATCTCCATGTATTTGGGAGTCCCGCTTATGTTATGTTTAATACTCAAGAGAAAACGAAGCTGGACCCAAAATCCAGGAAGTGTTTGTTCTTAGGGTATGCTAAAGTAGTGAAGGGGTATCGCTTGTGGGACCCCACTGCCCACAAGATTGCTGTAAGCAGGGATGTTATCTTTACGGAAGATAAGAAAGGAAATGATAGCAGCACAGGGGAAGATCCAGAAACTACGACAGTAGTAGTCGAGAAGGATACCGAACAGGAGGGTCCTGCTGAACCAGAGCATGAACCTGAGAAGACAATGGAGTCTGGAGTCTCGGGGATACGTCGGTCGACACGTGTCAGGAGACCACCAGGCTGGCACTCAGACTATTCTATGGAGAACAATGTTGCATACTGTCTTTTAACTGAGGACGGGGAGCCATCAACTCTCCAGGAAACAATGAGTAGTTCAGATGCAGCTCAGTGGATGGCAACAATGCAGGAGGAAATTGAAGCACTCCATAAGAATAAGACGTGGGAACTTGTGTCTCTACCACAAGGGAGGAAACCCATTGGCAACAAATGGGTGTATAAGATCAAACGTAACAGTGATGACCAAGTGGAAAGGTATTGTGCACGATTGGTGGTGAAAGGATATGCTCAGAAGGAGGGGATTGATTTCAACGAAATATTTTCTCTGGTGGTCTGAATGACAACTGTGCGGGTGGTTTTGGCGATGTGTGCTACATTTGATTTACATCTTGAACAGTTAGATGTAAAGACAGCTTTTCTTCATGGTGATCTTAAAGAAGAGATTTATATGCTCCAACCGGAAGAGTTATTGAAGAAGGAAAAAAGAACTTGGTTTGCAGATTGACCAAATCTTTGTACGGTCTCAAACAGGCGCCGAGGTGTTGGTACAAAATATTTGATTCATTCATAATGAGCCTTGGATAAAACAGACTGAATGCAGATCCTTGCGCATATTTCAAGAGATCTGGTGATGGCTTTGTTATTTTACTGTTGTATGTTGATGACATGATGGTTTCAGGGCCCCAACAAAGCTCGTATTGAAGAACTGAAGGCTGAACTGGCTAGGGAATTTGAAATGAAGGACTTAGGACCAGCAAACAAGATTCCAGGGATACAAATCCACCGAGACAGAAATTGCAGGAAGATTTGACTTTCTCAGAGGAACTATCTGTTGAAGATTTTGCGGCGGTTCAGTATGCAAGATTGTAAGCCAGTCTCTACCCCTCTTCCTGTTAATTTCAAGTTATCCTCAAGTATGTGTCCTAGCAGTGAAGAAGAGAGGAGGGAGATGTCTCGAGTACCGTATGCATCAGCAGTGGGAAGTTTAATGTTTGCTATGATATGTACTAGACTAGACATTGCACATGCAGTAGGAGTGGTTAGTCGATACATAGCGAATCCGGGAAGAGAGCATTGGAGTACAGAAAAGAGAGTTCTGAGATACATTCAGGGAACCTCAGATGTTGCATTATGTTATGGAGGATCGGGTTTTACAGTCAATGGCTATGTTGATTCTGACTATGCAGGTGATCTTGACAAAAGCAAGTTCACGACAGGATATGTGTTTACTCTTGTTGGAGGTGTAGTGAGTTGGGTTTCGAAGTTACAGTCAGTTGTTGTGACATCAACAATGGAGGCTGAATACGTGGCAGCTACGCAGGCCAGTAAAGAGGCGATTTGGTTGAAAATGGTTCTGGAGGAACTCGGGCACAAACTAGAGAGTATTTCTCTATTCTATGATAGTCATAGTGCATTGCATCTTGCAAGGAATCCAGCGTTTCATTTCAAGACAAAGCATATTCGGGTGCAGTATCACTTTGTTCGTGAGAAAGTCGAAGAGGGTACTGTGGATGTGCAGAAGATTCACACTAAAGATAACATAGCTGATTTTTTTACGAAGAGTGTCAATGCTGATAAGTTTGTTCAGTGTCGGTCCTCTTGTGGTCTGGTGAAAACGTGAGCAACATGAAGGGCGTTGTAGAAAGAATGGTGTAAAGATCTGATTAGTCCCTAATCAAATCTTCAAGTGGGAGATTGTTGGGGCGGCTAAATTAAATAAAGAAAGGTGCAGCAATGGGGCGGTTCATTGCTTTATTCATAGTGCAGAAATTGGGACGGTAGAGTGCTGCATTATTTTAATAATGGTGCAGCACTTCTTCTCCTTAGCTGAGCGCCATTTCATCTGCTATAAATAGCAGCCCATTTGTAGCCATGAAATTCATCCCAAAAATTATATCTCCTTCTCTTATATAATAATAATTAATATATAAAGAGTGGTTAAGAGTGTTGTTAGTGTGAGGTAAAAAGAAGAGAGTTTGTGCGACTTTACTATGGTAAAAGTCGGAGTGTTGTAATTCTTATTTTACACTCATAGTGAAGTTCTTCTACCTTGCCCGTAGTTTTTCACCCTAAATTAATTTGGGATTTTCCACGTAAAAATCTGTTTGTCGTATTTTTCCATCTTTCATTTATTGCCGTGTTTTTCCTCTCTATCGAGAAGGGTCCACTTTACAACAGACCACGCTACATTTTTTAAATAAAATTTAACAGTCAATCTAATAGTATTTTACAATGAGTAATTTGATCCGCACATACATCCTCTCATAACCTAGACAAAATGTACAGGCCGAATTTGAAATGCAGATGAACCTTCGGTGTAAATTTCTAACTACCTAATAATTTAACGTGACATGGTCTCCATTCAGAAAATTATTTTTAGTTTTTATATATATATATATATATTTATATATATATATATGAATGACGGAAACCGTTTCCAAATATATATATATATATATATATGTTTTGATGAATTTCCCCTTGTTTTTTTTGAAGGAAAGAAATATATATTCAAAATCTAAAACAACCAAACTTGATCTTTGATGCGGGGTGATTTCGTCTGCTGACTAAACACTCCACGTCAGACTAACCCAAGCTCCGTACCGGTGTTGGGTTAGCTTTGAGTTCGAGAAACCTGCACTGAAAAACACGAAGAGTCCATACCTAGGTGAACTTGGAGATTGTTGGTTTCGGACTGAACTTGGGCTGGGCCAAGCTGCCTACGTATCCCGTATAGGGAATTAAGCCGAACGTAGTTCATTGTTACTCCGTGATAGACATTGTTACGCGTTGGGCTATTGGACCGTGCTGAACGGGTATGCCTTATGTTGGGCTCGAGGCTTGTTGGACCTTGCTGAACAGGTATACGTTGTGCTGGGCCCGAAGCTTATTGGGCCAAAGCGAGTCGGATGGGCCGCCAATCCGTACTGGATTGCGCGTCGCACAAGAGCTTAATGAATCACGTCGCATAAGACATCGTCGGACCGAGCGGGTCGGACAGAATTTGAGCTCTTCAAGTCTTGAGAGAGAAAGCTCTGGCTTAGAGAGAGAAAGTCAGATGTGAATTGTGTCTCTTTTGCATCAAATTGAGGGGGTATTTATAGGTACTTCATGGGCTTGTTGATGGGCTTGGCCCATCATTAATGGACTTGTGTTGAACCTGAGAAGGCGATGACCCGATGAGGCGATGACCTGAGAAGGCGACAACCCGAGAAGGCGATGACCTGAGAAGGCGACAACCCGAGAAGACGATGACCCGATGAGGCGATAACCTGAGAAGGCGACAACCTGAGAAGACGATGACCTGAGAAGACGATGACCCGATGAGGCAATGACCTAAGAAGGCGACAACCCGAGAAGGCGACAAGACGACATTCTGAGAAGCCAACGACTTTCAATCCTTATCTCTTTAAGATACTAAAGCAACACCAATGACTTAGTAATTTTACGGAACTTGTCATTTATATATTTGAAGGTGTGACACGTGGTCGAGTGAGAGGTTGCCAAATATCAATACCAAAGTATGGTACAACAGTAATCCCCCCACTTCGCAGTGTGTTATCTGGAGGAGAAGACATTGTGAAGTAGATTAGGCATTCCTTGGGTCATATTTCGGTTATCTTCTTGTTCTTGCTTGTCTTTGCCTCCAAATGTCATTATTTGGTTCTTGTATTCATGACTTACGATGATGGCCTACCTTAATAGGCTCTTTACCTAGTTTATTTTGGTAGGGCTTACATTATTCGGCTACTTTATGGGGTATTCGTCCAATAGGCTCTTCACCTAGTTTATTTCAGTAGGGCTTATGTTGTTGGCCTACTTTATGGGATATTCGCCCAATAGGCTCTTCACCTAGTTTATTTCGGTAGGGCTTACATTATTGGCCTACTTTATGGGATATTCGCCCAATAGGCTCTTCACCTAGTTTATTTTGGTAGGGCTTACATTGTTGGCCTACTTTATGGGATATTCGCCCAATAGGCTCTTCACCTAGTTTATTTCGGTAGGGCTTACATTATTGGCCTACTTTATGGGATATTCGCCCAATAGG
Organism: Linaria vulgaris; assembly: GCA_948329865.1. Lineage (NCBI taxonomy): Eukaryota > Viridiplantae > Streptophyta > Magnoliopsida > Lamiales > Plantaginaceae > Linaria > Linaria vulgaris. The sequence continues at coordinate 103,989,647 of OX415252.1, forward strand.
CTCTTCACCTAGTTTATTTTGGTAGGGCTTACATTGTTGGCCTACTTTATGGGATATTCGCCCAATAGGCTCTTCACCTAGTTTATTTTGGTAGGGCTTACATTGTTCGCCTACTTTATGGGATATTCGCCCAAAAGGCTCTTCACCTAGTTTATTTTGGTAGGGCTTACATTGTTCGCCTACTTTATGGGATATTCGCCCAATAGGCTCTTCACCTAGTTTATTTTGGTAGGGCTTACGTTGTTGGCCTACTTGATGGGATATTCGCCCAATAGGCTCTTCACCTAGTTTATTTCGGTAGGGCTTACATTATTGCCTACTTTATGGGATTCTAACCCAATAGGCTCTTCACCTAGCTTCTCGGGATTCCTTTGTGTCATGCCTTGTTTCTTATCCTCACCATATCTCTTTGAAGGTGGAGTAGTGATTTGTACGCTTTAGCGATTGCCATCGTAAAGTTGTTAATATCATTGCCGAGAGTGGTGAATGGATATTTTGAAATAGTTGTAGTGATCCTTGACAAGGTGAATGCGTGTGTTATCACTTTCACTTACATAGCTGCAACAATTTGTGTTAGTTGTTTCACTCATATTAGGAGTCCCCCATTCCATATCGCAGTTGAGTTGATAATGATGGAAGTTCCATGACATTAGCATTTCTACAGCCTCAAAGAGATTTTCGTATGTTATTTTACTATAAGCGTAGGATGATCAAGGTTATGTCTTGTGCAATGAATGCGACTACGCTCTATCACGTTGTGTAGAGTGACGAGGTAGCGAGACACCTCTTGATTGTTGCAACATCGTGTGTTCTGAATTGAGCTGTTTTTCTCGAATAGTTGATCATCGTGCATCACTTTGATGAGTTGGTTTATTCTCTGGAACATTATACCCCACTTCTAAGTGTATTATATGTACTTAAAAGTTGATGTCATAGTAGACGTTCAGCGCCTTGAGAGGCATTCGGTGTTGTGAGAGGCGTTCAATGCCTTAAGAGGCGATCAAGGCCTTAAGAGGTGTTTAGTGCCTTAAGAGGCGTTCTTTTGATGTAGACGCTTCGCGAAGCAATGTTGACACTTAAGTTGTTGAATGAAGCACTATTTTGGCATGAATCATAAAGAAGCATGTTGTTCTGACATAAGTCACTTAATAAAGAATTGTTGATTTGTAAGTAGCTTCATCAGGCACTCTTCGTAATTTGATGAATAGGTGCTAGTTGGTAGTTTGATGTAGTTGATCCAACTTTTTCATTAGTGGAGGTAGTTGATCCACCTACATGTAGCAACCACGCAAAACTGGCATTTCTTGAGCTGAGGCCATCGTCTACTATAAGAAAATAGTCGGCATTCTTCAGTTCTTTGCTCGCATTAATATTTTACGCAGCGTGCCTTCTACGGGATTGAGTTCAATCTTCATTGTGCCCATTTCCTTCTATCCGCATTCAATTTTCAATGGTCCATATCCTCTTTGGTGTCACATTCAGATTTTATGAAGCTATTCTTGAGCATCTTGGCTATTGGTTAAGCTAAGTCGTTACTAGTTGAGATTTAGAAAATCTAACTCTTCATGAGCTTTGGAGTAGGACAAGTGTTCTTCAGCTTCGAGAAGCTATGTCTTTAGTTCTTGAGCATGGCGGTTTAATCTTGACCTCCACTAAGTTGTATTGATTTGACCTTGTATTTGGGTGGTTGTATGAAAGCGGGACCGTGCTGGTCGGACAAGTAGATGAAGAGATATGTGACTTCGAATAATAGCGTCGGGTAATGCCAAGGTTATTATAGGAGTAGCTTGTCTTGCGTCGCTTAGATGAATGGAATTCGCCTCACAAGGAACGGTATCATAAGTCTTCCCACTTACTGAAGCGGGGTGATTTCGTCTGCTGACTAAACACTCCACGTCAGACTAACCCAAGCTCCGTACTAGATTGCACGTCGCACAAGAGCTTAATGGATCACGTCGCATAAGACATCGTCGGACCGCGCGGGTCGGACAGAATTTGAGCTCTTCAAGTCTAGAGAGAGAAAGCTCTGACTTAGAGAGAGAAAGTCAGATGTGAATTGTGTGTCTTTTGCATCAAATTGAGGGGGTATTTATAGGTACTTCATGGGCTTGTTGATGGGCTTGGCCCATCATTGATGGACTTGTGTTGAACCTGAGAAGGCGATGACCTGAGAAGGCGATGACCCGATGAGGCGATGACCTGAGAAGGCGACAACCCGAGAAGGCGATGACCTGAGAAGGCGACAACCCGAGAAGACGATGACCCGATGAGGCGATAACCTGAGAAGGCGACAACCTGAGAAGGCGATGACCTGAGAAGACGATGACCCGATGAGGCGATGACCTGAGAAGGCGACAACCCGAGAAGGCGACAAGACGACATTCTGAGAAGCCAACGACTTTCAATCCTTATCTCTTTAAGATACTAAAGCAACACCAATAACTTAGTAATTTTACGGAACTTGTCATTTATATACTTCAAGGTGTGACACGTGGTCGAGTGAGAGGTTGCCAAATATCAATACCAAAGTATGGTACAACAGTAATCCCCCCACTTCGCAGTGTCTTATCTGGAGGAGAAGACATTGTGAAGTAGATTAGGCATTCCTTGGGTCATATTTCGGTTATCTTCTTGTTCTTGCTTGTCTTTGCCTCCAAATGTCATTATTTGGTTCTTGTATTCATGACTTACGATGATGGCCTACCTTAATAGGCTCTTTACCTAGTTTATTTTGGTAGGGCTTACATTATTCGGCTACTTTATGGGGTATTCGTCCAATAGGCTCTTCACCTAGTTTATTTCAGTAGGGCTTATGTTGTTGGCCTACTTTATGGGATATTCGCCCAATAGGCTCTTCACCTAGTTTATTTCGGTAGGGCTTACATTATTGGCCTACTTTATGGGATATTCGCCCAATAGGCTCTTCACCTAGTTTATTTTGGTAGGGCTTACATTGTTGGCCTACTTTATGGGATATTCGCCCAATAGGCTCTTCACCTAGTTTATTTCGGTAGGGCTTACATTATTGGCCTACTTTATGGGATATTCGCCCAATAGGCTCTTCACCTAGTTTATTTTGGTAGGGCTTACATTGTTGGCCTACTTTATGGGATATTCGCCCAATAGGCTCTTCACCTAGTTTATTTTGGTAGGGCTTACATTGTTCGCCTACTTTATGGGATATTCGCCCAAAAGGCTCTTCACCTAGTTTATTTTGGTAGGGCTTACATTGTTCGCCTACTTTATGGGATATTCGCCCAATAGGCTCTTCACCTAGTTTATTTTGGTAGGGCTTACGTTGTTGGCCTACTTGATGGGATATTCGCCCAATAGGCTCTTCACCTAGTTTATTTCGGTAGGGCTTACATTATTGCCTACTTTATGGGATTCTAACCCAATAGGCTCTTCACCTAGCTTCTCGGGATTCCTTTGTGTCATGCCTTGTTTCTTATCCTCACCATATCTCTTTGAAGGTGGAGTAGTGATTTGTACGCTTTAGCGATTGCCATCGTAAAGTTGTTAATATCATTGCCGAGAGTGGTGAATGGATATTTTGAAATAGTTGTAGTGATCCTTGACAAGGTGAATGCGTGTGTTATCACTTTCACTTACATAGCTGCAACAATTTGTGTTAGTTGTTTCACTCATATTAGGAGTCCCCCATTCCATATCGCAGTTGAGTTGATAATGATGGAAGTTCCATGACATTAGCATTTCTACAGCCTCAAAGAGATTTTCGTATGTTATTTTACTATAAGCGTAGGATGATCAAGGTTATGTCTTGTGCAATGAATGCGACTACGCTCTATCACGTTGTGTAGAGTGACGAGGTAGCGAGACACCTCTTGATTGTTGCAACATCGTGTGTTCTGAATTGAGCTGTTTTTCTCGAATAGTTGATCATCGTGCATCACTTTGATGAGTTGGTTTATTCTCTGGAACATTATACCCCACTTCTAAGTGTATTATATGTACTTAAAAGTTGATGTCATAGTAGACGTTCAGCGCCTTGAGAGGCATTCGGTGTTGTGAGAGGCGTTCAATGCCTTAAGAGGCGATCAAGGCCTTAAGAGGTGTTTAGTGCCTTAAGAGGCGTTCTTTTGATGTAGACGCTTCGCGAAGCAATGTTGACACTTAAGTTGTTGAATGAAGCACTATTTTGGCATGAATCATAAAGAAGCATGTTGTTCTGACATAAGTCACTTAATAAAGAATTGTTGATTTGTAAGTAGCTTCATCAGGCACTCTTCGTAATTTGATGAATAGGTGCTAGTTGGTAGTTTGATGTAGTTGATCCAACTTTTTCATTAGTGGAGGTAGTTGATCCACCTACATGTAGCAACCACGCAAAACTGGCATTTCTTGAGCTGAGGCCATCGTCTACTATAAGAAAATAGTCGGCATTCTTCAGTTCTTTGCTCGCATTAATATTTTACGCAGCGTGCCTTCTACGGGATTGAGTTCAATCTTCATTGTGCCCATTTCCTTCTATCCGCATTCAATTTTCAATGGTCCATATCCTCTTTGGTGTCACATTCAGATTTTATGAAGCTATTCTTGAGCATCTTGGCTATTGGTTAAGCTAAGTCGTTACTAGTTGAGATTTAGAAAATCTAACTCTTCATGAGCTTTGGAGTAGGACAAGTGTTCTTCAGCTTCGAGAAGCTATGTCTTTAGTTCTTGAGCATGGCGGTTTAATCTTGACCTCCACTAAGTTGTATTGATTTGACCTTGTATTTGGGTGGTTGTATGAAAGCGGGACCGTGCTGGTCGGACAAGTAGATGAAGAGATATGTGACTTCGAATAATAGCGTCGGGTAATGCCAAGGTTATTATAGGAGTAGCTTGTCTTGCGTCGCTTAGATGAATGGAATTCGCCTCACAAGGAACGGTATCATAAGTCTTCCCACTTACTGAAGCGGGGTGATTTCGTCTGCTGACTAAACACTCCACGTCAGACTAACCCAAGCTCCGTACTAGATTGCACGTCGCACAAGAGCTTAATGGATCACGTCGCATAAGACATCGTCGGACCGCGCGGGTCGGACAGAATTTGAGCTCTTCAAGTCTAGAGAGAGAAAGCTCTGACTTAGAGAGAGAAAGTCAGATGTGAATTGTGTGTCTTTTGCATCAAATTGAGGGGGTATTTATAGGTACTTCATGGGCTTGTTGATGGGCTTGGCCCATCATTGATGGACTTGTGTTGAACCTGAGAAGGCGATGACCTGAGAAGGCGATGACCCGATGAGGCGATGACCTGAGAAGGCGACAACCCGAGAAGGCGATGACCTGAGAAGGCGACAACCCGAGAAGACGATGACCCGATGAGGCGATAACCTGAGAAGGCGACAACCTGAGAAGGCGATGACCTGAGAAGACGATGACCCGATGAGGCGATGACCTGAGAAGGCGACAACCCGAGAAGGCGACAAGACGACATTCTGAGAAGCCAACGACTTTCAATCCTTATCTCTTTAAGATACTAAAGCAACACCAATAACTTAGTAATTTTACGGAACTTGTCATTTATATACTTCAAGGTGTGACACGTGGTCGAGTGAGAGGTTGCCAAATATCAATACCAAAGTATGGTACAACAATCTTGTCAGTCAAATTATTTACGATATCTGATATCTAATTCAAATCTTGTTGATCAAATTGGGACAATAAACAAGTAATTGGATGTTATTGATTAAGAGTAAAATAATTTCTCATCTTTCTTCACAAACCAAAAAATACGGAAAAGATATCCCCTCAAGCGAGTTCAAAAAACCACGGCTTCAAATAGGCTAAAAGGAATTTGAAGTAGCCCATTGTAATAGCGTCCAACTATCATTATATATATATAGTCAGTACCCACGGAAAGCTGTCTGTTCTCGTTGTGTTAGGTGCCAAATATCTTTCCTTTATTTGAAGAGATCATCAAATAATTAATTGTCATATGCTTTTTCTAACGGGATAGTACAATTTAGGTGGAGATATTAATGATTTTTGAAGATAAGTGATGTTGCTTTCACTTCACCAACTTTTGCTTCTATTGACTAATTAATAATGAATGGGAGATAATGTCCATATATTTCTCACCAACATCACCCCCTCCCTCTTGCAGTCATCCTTGTATAATAATAGTTTGGTTTTCAGGATATTATTAGAGCTACAGTTTTGATGTTTGGAGTTATTATAGAAACCTTTTTTCCTGAAAAGTTACAATTACGTTTCCTAATAATAATTATGGCTAGCGATATTGACAAAGCAGAGATTGTTGTTACCAAAGCAATTCTTAGTGTATTCCTAGTTTACCCTTAATAATTAAAGAATGCATCAATCAAACCCTTTATATACTCAATAATACTATTTTCTATCAATTAAGCTTCTTAATTATAGTTATTAACAAGCTAATAATATCTCCCTCCATTCTGTCTAGCCGACATAATACATGCATCAATCACTTCTTACCATATTTTTTAGTTTTTACATTAAATTATTTCAACAGAAGATTGTAAACTAGTGCTTCATTCTTTATTTTAAGGAACCAATTTGTCGAAATATTTTAAAGGCATAGTTCGCGGCTAATATTCAACTTACAAAAACGAAGACTTTAACAAAATTATTATTTTTCCCTTTATATTTGTGTTTGGTCAACATAAGAAGTGTAACAAGGAAAAATATACTAATAAAATTAAATTGATGATAATATTTCTCTTATTATATACATATATACTTAGAAAAAATATCATCCTAGCTAATTACTCATAATGCAGTTCTACATATATATATATATATATATATATATATATTCTTTTGAAAGAATATATATATATATATATATATATATAATAATTGATGAATACTTATAACACATTTCTCAATATATAAAAATGATGTAATACTCTTTTGTATTTGTTTTCCATTTTGATCAATCTATGTGATTACATGTGTTCTTTTCTATTACGTTCTTATATTTATATAATGTAACTTTACAGATGTAAAATATAATAACGGACAATATTTATAATTTATTTGATAACCACTTACTATTGCTATAAAATGCATTAATATTAATTTAATTACTATTTATTGTTGACCTTAAAATTAAAAAAAATATATATGTAAGGTTGACAAAATAATGTCATTGTAATTTGTGGTTTGTCAAAATTAAAGATTGGTTTGTGGAATTTTTAATTGGAATAATTTTGTAAAGAAATAAAAAAGTATGGTAAGAGATTATACATACATAATAAATATCCGCCTAGATATAAATTAAGAGAGGCATTAGCTTGTTAATTACTATAAATATGGAGTTTAATTGATAGAGAATAAATATTATGAGCATACAAAGGATATGGTTGATGCATTCCTTAATTATTAAGGGTAAATTAGGTGTTAACCATGAAAAATAAAATACGAGATTAAAGAAAATATTTGTCCTAAATATAGGAATTAATATACGGAAAATACTATTGTCACGAGTACGTCCGATGAGACGTATCCACTCCCAATGAGGAGACACATCAGATGTTACCGCACCCCTCGGTCATTGACCCGAAGCGGTATGAAGGAACACCCGAGGAGGCACCTAAGCGTCCCTTGGAAAGTCAAGATGAATTAAAGATAAGATATCAACGCGGCATCGGAAAAAGAGTAAGACCCGATGGATCCGCGCGACTTCGATATCCATCAAAGCGCCAAGAGGGACCACGACGAACCCCGAGTCCCAGAATCCCACGAGAAACACTTCCTTGTTGAACACTCCTCAATTTACACTGCCCTCGGAACAACACTCCGAAGATCAATTTTGAAGAGCAATGACAGATCTAAATACAGGAGCCACTAGAAGGCACACTAAGAGAACCTGGATAAGAAAGCTCTACTCCCCGAGGACAAAAGAACCCTCGGAGTCCAAGTTCCGAACGGAAATACCCTCGGAAAGCATATCAAGAAACTACTACACCCGAAGGAAGCCTCATCGGAACAACAACACCCCCAGAAGAACGTCCTAGCTTATCCCTCAAGTCACTATTAAATATAGGACCCCTCGGAGAATAGAATCCGGAAGAGCAACCCATCGGAGATCCAAAAAACTATCGGAAGAAGAAAAGATCATCCTAGTCAACGCTTAGTAGATGAAAGATATATCTTATCTTATCTTCTTATCCATATTTCAACACATGTAACTCCTCTAAACATGCACACTGACACCTGCCCCTAAAAAACTCTATATAAGGGGAGGTAGTCTCATAGTTAAAAACAGGCTCAGACTTTTACACACAATCAAACACAAGTAACTTGGGTGTGAAGTTCAGTGAATAAAGGAATGAATATTCTCGTATCTTTTTCTCTTTTATAATATCATTGCTTTTTGAGTCACGGGCAGGGCATTCCAACCCTAAATAACTCAGTTAAATGGGTTATAATTCTAAACCTATTAACAAAGTGGCGCCGTCTGTGGGAACGCCATATAATCTGTCTTTGAGCGAACTCAACAAAGTGATGCATATTATGGAGAATCTATTTCACAGTAAAAGCCATCCGACTCAACAAAGAGATTCCGAAGAAACTCTGTCAGACCGTCGGTCCGAGGGGAGAGATTTTATCAACGTTTCTCGTTCTATCTTTGAGAGATTTATGGAATCTGAGGCTCGGAGATCACCACGGGGATACAAGAGCCCTCAGAATGTGCCCTTCTACTCCCTCCGCCAAAGAGGTCACCACACGGAAGAACACTGGTATCGAACAAGATGGAGCCCTACCTCCGACCGCTGGCACCACATACCCCCGCAGGATCCCCCGATGTGTTACGATTACCAAGGAACACCGAGGGCTAACCATCAGAGGGTAGGACCATTCCCCTTAGATCGCCCCACGCTGCTCCCTTCCGTGGGTGAAAGTCAAACCCTATGGGGAATCCTTGACGACCTTCGCAAGGAAATGGGTGACATTAAGAAAACTATGGGCCCTAAGGAGGATCCTACCTTCAAAACCTCCCCCTTTATCCCCGAGATCGCCCTAGCATCCGTCCCCTCGGGGATGCGGCCTGTTAACGTTCCTTTATACACTAGAGAAGTGGATGGGAAAGATCTGCAGGATCGCATACACCAATACTTGGTATGAATGGATCTCAATTCCGCCCCGGACCATGTCCTTTGCCGTGTGTTCCCTGTTACCCTCGGAGGCCAGGCAGAAGCGTGGTTTACCCACCTCCCACCTAACTCCATCGATATCTTTGATCGACTGGCCCATTTATTTGTGAGGCAATTTGCCTGTAATCGGCGATACCCTAAATCAGCCACGCATCTCTTTACTGTCAAACAACAAAAGAACAAATCCCTGCGAAAATACATAAAGCGCTTCATCGATGAAGCATTGGATGTCCCAAATGTTAGCACCACTATCTTAGCTGACATACTTACTCAAGGACTCCGAGCGGGCGAATTCTTCCGATACCTCATGGGGAATCATATTACGGACATGACTAAACTAATGCAACAAGTGGAAACCTACATCCTAATGGAGGAAGCCAAAGGTACGAAGAGGCGTATGGAGAATGAAGAACTTCACGAACGCACCGAGAAGGAGACAAAAGTTAGAGAAAAGAATAAAGAAGGGAAGCCGCCCCAGCATAAGGACGATGGCGATACGGTCAAGAAGTTTCTCCAGCCCGTGCCCCTACCCCCGATGACCGTGGCCCCCATAGAAATATTTAACGTAATGAGGGGAAATGAAGAGTTGCGTTGGCCCAGGTGAGCCAGATTCCCTGGTAGAGAAAAAAGCACGGGTAAGTATTGTAAATTCCATAAAACTTATGGGCATACTACCAAGGAATGCACTACTCTACAAAGGGAAATCCTTCGCCTCTTAGAGGCAGGATATTTGAAATACTATCTAAAGATGAACAATCCCGAAGAGCCTAAACAGAATGTATGGAAGAGACCGCGAGAGGCACGAGAGGAAAAAGAAGAGGAAGAAGAGGTGATCCCTAATCGGAAGTCACGAGAAAAGACCACGGGGCAATGGAACCACCTCCTCCCGCCGAGACCTATGAAGATAACGCCCCATCAGGACGGACTATTAATATGATAGAGGGAGGAGACCTTTCAATAACACCCCAAGGAAAAAGGAAGAAGTACATGAAAGAAGCAAGGCGGGCTGAGCAAGGTCTCTCCGTGTGCTCCGTACAAGGATCAAAACTATCTAGTATCACGTTCGGACCCGAGGACTTGAAGGGTGTGATATATCCCCACGAAGACCCCTTAGTGATTGAGGCCATCATTTAGGGATTCGAAATCCAAAGAATTCTTATCGAGACGGGTAGCTCCGTGGACATCTTGTTCCTACCCGCGTACCTTGCCATGGAATTGAGGAAGGGGCAACTGGAAATGACTGAAGTCCCCCTCGTAGGTTTCTCAGGAGAAGCTTCCAATACCCTCAGAACTGTTATCCTTTTGATGTCATGGGGAGAAGGAGCCCTTCGAAGAACGGAACCCATCAAGTTCTGGGTGGTGGAGGCCTTTTCACGAACGTACAACGCCATATACGGAAGACCGTCCATACGAGCTTTCGAAGCCATCCCTTCTACCCTTCATCTTAAGGTGAAATTTCCCACCTTCTCAGGTATCGGAGAAGTCCGAGGAAGTCAATCTAAGGCTAGAGAATGCCGCATGAATGCTATCCCCTCGGAAGAAGGCGAACTCACCCTCGGGAATAACAAAAAGCGTAAAGCAGAAGAGGCACGGGTTCAACCCGTAGAAGAATTAAAGATGGTGGAATTGGTAGAAGGAAGTCCAGAGAAAGTGATTAAAATGGGTACCAATATGGAACCAGCAATAGAAGTTCAACTAACTTATGTCCTTAAACAATTCCATCACCTCTTCGCCTAGGAAGGAGGACCGCTCGGACGAATCAGTGATAAGGTGTGTCAACACTTTCTTAATGTGAAATGGGGGTAAAACCGGTCCAGCAAAAAAAGAGAAAGATGGGACCCGAGTGCAACAAAATCATCTGGTCGGAGATACAACGACTCTTAGCCTCAAGCAAATTAGGGAAGTCATATACCCCGAATGGCTGGCTAATGTAGTGCTAGTCCCCAAGCATGGAGGGAGATGGCGGATGTGTGTGGACTTTACCAACCTCAAAGAAGCATGTCCGAAAGATTGCTACCCTCTGCCTAGTATAGATCAACTAGTCGACTCTACCGCTGGATGCGCATTGTTGTCAACCTTAGATGGAGATCCGGGATACAACCAAATCCCGATGGCCATAGTTGACCAGGACAAAACTAGCTTTATCACCGACGCAAGCACCTTCTGCTACTTGGTAATGCCCTTTGGGCTCAAGAGCGTCGGAGCTACTTACCAAAGACTGGTAAGTCTTATGTTCGTATGACTCATCGAAAAGTCGGTGGAAGTCTACGTGGACGACACGGTGGTTAATAGTAACACCGCGGAAGATCATCCCGAGGACTTGCGAAAGGCACTGGTCGTCATGGATAAATTTGGGATGAAGGTTAACCCTACAAAATGCTCCTTTGGCATTCGAGGAGGAAAGTTCTTAGGGTTCATGGTCACGGAGAGAGGGATAGAAGTCAACCCTGAAAAGGCTGAAGCCATCGTGGGACTCCCCACTTCGAAGACCGTTAAAGATGTTCAAAAGCTAACAGGCAGAATGGCTTCCTTAAGCCGATTCGTTTCTAAGTCTGCAGAAAAAGGACTCCCATTTTTAAAGATACTCTGAAATGTTAAGGAATTCCAATGGACCCCCCAATGCGAAGAAGCCCTCAAAGAACTAAAAAGATATATGTTGAAACCGCCCTTGCTGGTAAAACCATTACCCCAAGAAGAGCTCTTCCCCTATTTATCCGTCGGAGAAGAGGCCATCAGCGCTGTATTAGTCAAAGAAGAGGACGGAGAACATCATCCGGTATACTATGTCAGCAAAAATCTCCTCGGAGCAGAAACCAGGTATACCCTTACTGAAAAACTCGTCTTAACTTTAGTTACTACAGCACGTAAATTGCGCCGCTACTTTCTCTCACACCCAATCACTGTGTTGACAAAATACCCCTTGCGGGCGATTCGCAATAAGCCTGAGTCATCGGGAAGCCTGATAAAATGGGCCGTAGAACTCACCAAATACGATATTTCCTACGCTCTGAGGCCCTCCATCAAAGTGCAAGTCCGAAGAAAAAGAGCCTCTATGGCACGCCTATGTAGATGGCTCCTTTGTAAGCACGCATGGGGGAGCAGGAATAGTTTTTGTAAATCAAGAAGTGGAAAATGAAAGGCTCCACTTCGCAGTTAGACTTGATTATCCCTTATACAACAATGAAGCAGGGTACAAATCCCTACTCATTGGGATGAGACTCGCTCGGGAAGGTGGGATGAGAAGAGTGCTCGTTCATAGCGATTCACAATTAATCGTGCAACAAGTCAATGGCTCGTACGAAGCCAAAGAAGAGAGAATGCAAGAATATTTTCGGACGGTTCATCAAAGGCAAGAGCGGTTTGATGAGTATAAGATAATCCAAATTCCTCGAAAAGAGAACCAAGAGGCGGACACCTTGTCGAAAATGGCCACTCAAACCGCCACCATCCATACCTGAAGGATCACCCTACTCCATGTCAACGAGTCCGAAAAGATCGAGGGCAAAGAAGTAAATGCCACTATGGATCCCCGATCTAGTTGGGTAACTCCGATCAAAACCTACTTGCAGTATCCCGAAGGATATTCCACGGACAAGGTCATACAACGGATAATGTCCAAGAAAACCATTCGATACTTCCTCAATGATGGAGTACTATTCCGAAGGACATATTCTTGCCCCCATGCCCGATGCCTAAATGAAGAAGAAGCACAACTAGCTCTAGCAGAAACTCATGAGGGGACATGCGGAAGTCATACCGGCCAACGATGTCGGGCGCCTGATTCGGCAAGGTTATTACTGGCCCACGATGCCTAAAGATAGCAAAAGCCACGCCGAAAGGTGTAAACCCTGCCAAGCTTACGCCCCTCGGATCCATCAGCCCGCAGCCCCGTGGGAACCCCATTTGACCCCTTGTCCATTCTCCAAATGGGGCGTAGACATAGTGGGCCCACTCATCCCCGACACTGGCCAAAAGAATTTCCTACTCGTAGCGGTTGACTACTTCACCAAATGGGTAGAGGCGGAGCCCCTAGCCCGAATCACCGTGGGCGCCATCATCAACTTTCTATGGAGGAACATCATGTGTTGCTTTGGTATCCCTCGAAACTTGGTGAGTGACAACGGTTTGCAACTCACGAACCAAGAATTAGAAAAACGGTGTGATCACTGGGAAATCAAACACCGTTTTTCCTCGGTGGGATACCCCCAAGCAAACGGGCAAGTGGAATGAACCAACCGAACCCTCTTAAAGAACATGAAGGCTCGACTCGACTGGCATAAGGCCAAGTGGGTTGAAGAAATACCTAGCATATTGTAGTCTTATCGAACCACGCAAAGCACCACTACAGGCGAAACTCCTTTCAGCCTGGCCTACGGTTGTGAAGCGGTTCTGCCCTCGGAAGTCTCCCTAGAGAGCTGGCGAGTCCGAGAATACGAGAAAGTCGCCAACAGCTCCAACTTAGCCCTGGCTCTTGATCTCCTCGAAGAAAGGAGGGCACGAGCCGCCATTTGGATTGAAGAGTACAAGGCCCGGATGTCACGATACTACAACGCTAAGGTCAAACCTAGAGCTTTTCAAGTTGGAGATTTAATGATGAAACGGGTCAGAGCTTCCAAGAACGTAGGTAAGCTCGATCCCCGATGGGAAGGACCATACAAGATAGCGGGAATTGTCGGACCTGCAACCTATCTTCTTGCCAACTCTGAAGGCGCAATGCTCCATAACACCTGGAACTCGCTGAATCTTAGAAAATACTATGCTTGATGTAATGCAACAGTTTGTACATAAATAAAAATTTGTTTATATAGATGGTTCCGTTACCATACAAAAAGAAATAAGGTTGCCCGATAAAACGATGACTATATATGTAAGTCATCTTAGCAACCTGACCCGAGGGACCATTTGATACAAACAACAAAGCCCCACACACTATAGATTTATCGGACCACATCCTACACAAAGGCTCTTATACCAACAAAAAAAACCCTTATACAAACTAAGCGCCCCCCCCATCGGACGCTTTCGTTCTCCGATTATACGGCGGCGTTGTTCCACGGACAAGCTGAGGGGGTCGCCTAGTGATACGGCCGGATCCTCCGTCGGAGAAACCTCTGAAAATACCTGGTGAAGGCTCAGCTCGGGAACAGCCAGACCCGAAGGAAACTCTGGCAAAGCTTGCACGGCATCCCGGGACAACCGATACTCGATGCGGACTAAGTCACGCATCTCTTGGTGCAAGGAATCTCGAAAAAGTGACGAACCAGCTATGTCCAAAACAGCTTGGACTCGGCCCACAACCAAAGCCACCCCGTGACTACGGGTCATCTCCAACACCTTCTGGTTAACCGCGTCTCGCTCCCTCGTGACGCGCAGCAGTTGCTCATCGGAGGAACAGATCTGGTCCCTCAGCTCCCCCATTCTTTCCTCCAAACCCAACACACGGGCTCTCTCTAGCATTAAATGACGCTCCAAGTCCCAAGACTTGTCCCACTTGGCTTGCAAGACCCCATCGTGAATATCATGAGCAGCTTCACGATCCAACTTCAATTGGGAAATCTCCTCTTGTGCCTCCAGCAAACCTTTCTCCAACTCATCTCTACGACAGTACACTAGATCAGTGTCCGAGGAGGATTCCCCGCTAGATCCGAGGGCGTTTAACACCATGTAGATCTGTAAAAGCCAAGTTTATTGCTACGAGGAACCCTTAAAGGTCAGTGTTAAACAAAATCAACTACTACCATACCTCACACAAATCCTTGCAGGCTAAGTCTTGAAGAGTAGACAAAGGCAAAGTCTTCATCAACTCACAATCGATTGCATTCAGCAGACCGCTTAAGTAATTGCAACAAAAACTAACAGCTGAAGTGGCTTGAGGAAAGATACCACCTCCCCCAAGGGGCGGAGACTCCCCGAGAGTAGGGTTTCCCTCAAGTGGTGGCGCAGAAACCCGATCAATACTCCCTCCGAGGGGCCGAGAACCCCCAGCAACCGGAAGATGAGAGCCTTCCTCAACCACGCACACCATACTAAGGTCCCCCCGAGGAGGAGAGCACGACGCCAGTGTCAGCATCGGAAGATCCATTCGAGCCAGCACAGCTATCGGATCTTCTACCAAGTGGGCCAAAAAGTCAACTGGGGGGGGCTGCCACGGGCAAATCCCCAAAATCCCTCACTTCCGAAAGACTTGTTAACACTTCAAAATCCAAGTGGTCAGAACTTCCGTCCTCCGACAATGCATACCTTCCATTCACAATCTCTCCTAAGAAAGCCCTATCAAAAGGCCTAATAGCAAGTGCCTCCATCTCCGTACCTACCAAGAAGCAAAAGATACAGTAAGTCCGAAGACTCCATAAGCACATACGAGCAAAAGACCAAAAGAAGAACTTACGGAAAAAGAAGTTACTATAAAGAGGCTGATGCGGAAGATTGAAAATCTCCTCCCCCTCCTACAAACCAGCCATGATAAGAGTCTCGAAAAACTCCAACAAACTGTTTATATCATATGTCCCCGAGAACAGGCCGGTACCAAACAGTAGCTCCCACTCCCTCCTCCAAATCGCATCGTTGGGAGTAATATAGCCTAAACCCCATCGGAGTGGTACCCCCCATAATCTGGCCGACAAACCCCTTGGACGGACATAGAAGAACTCTCGTCTCCAATCCCCTCTACTAGAGCGGGAATTGGACACCTGAACAAAGGCCTTACTCTTGTCCCGATGGGCTAGGCTAAAAAAGGGAGGACCACCCGAGCAGGGGCGCAAAGTGAATATTGCCCCCACCAGATGAGGAGACATTGGCAAATTCAAAAGTTCACAACACAAAATATACCCCACCAGATAGCGGTAGGAGTTAGGTGTCAACTGACTCGAACATATTTGCTAGTATTGAAAGAGAGTTTGAAGAAAGGGGTGGAAGAACACCTGCATCCCGCACCGCATCTGCTCTCGGTAAATAGTAAGATAACCCGAAGGGGGATCGTAAGCCCTCTGATCGTGATGTGGTATTACAATATCATACTTATTAAGATCCAGGTTATATTCAGCGAAGAGAGTCATAACAGACTCATCATATTCATTACTGACGGCGGAACCAACACGCCCTCATCCCAATAACCTCGATGGCTCCAACAGAAGCACATCAAATACTGAGGACTCATCAATCAGAGAATAGGACTCTCAGCTCATAAACACTTCTCGAATATGACTCATCCGATGGGAATTTTCATGTGAAGGTCTAGACGTTGCCCTTGTCGGAGTACCTCCCCCACTGAGCCTATCTCGTGACCCTAAGGCGGAGCTCTCCGAGGAGGCATGACGAACTCCCAGCGATAGGGAGGATTCCGAGTGGAACTCCGAGGAAAATTACGTGAAGTGACTAAACTGCCTTTATTATAATATGGAGGCATCATCGTGACAAGGTAAGTAATTTACTTTTCCTAAATTGATTTCACTAGAACAATGATCAAAGTATGGCTTTATAAGTCGAATACTACAAGTGCGAAAGGTAAAATTTTGAACTGAATATAATAGGATTCATTAAGCCCTTGTATATATACTTTTGTTCATTTCACCAATAAGAGGAATTCTAGCCTGAGCTGCCCAAGCCATTTAATTACTAAGGCCACGTGTCCAGTAAAAGTTCCATTGAGAATAGTGAAATCCCATGCATAAAGACACGTCTTGCTAATATTTTACTTGGCAAACAAGGTTTTTGGTAACTTATCCTTAAGCAACCAAATCAGACACTTTATAGTTGCTAAACATATACTGTTGCTCAAAAGGTAAAAAGACAAAATTGAGCAAAAAAGGATAAACTGCTCATTAAATTAGAAACCGAGAAGTCCTCGAAAAGCATAATACATTCTCGTAAAAAAATAAAAATAAACAACTAAAGTACGAAAGCATAAAAATTACAATAAGAACAGGAAAGAAATCCTAAGCTAAACTCCAGTCGTCGGAAGGGAAGTGGCGGAGGTCGTAGAAGTACCCTCCTCGGAAGGAGCAGCGATAGAAAATGTTCGAGCAGGAGGTGAGAGAACTCCCCCCGGAACCGCTAGCCCTCTCACTCCGACTCCTCATAGAAGGGGCTGGGAACCCCGAGGAAACAACAGGCTGTCAAATGCCTCCAAAAGGGAGCGAATCTCCTCGGAAGAAGGCCGCCTCAGCTTGGAGGCACCAATAGTCCGGGTAAAGTCAATCCCACCACCTTTACACACTCCAAGTAGCCCCATAGCCTATGCCCGAGAGCATCCCTAATGTGCTGCCTCTCGGAAAACCCTGAGTATTGCCGCTCCGCATCTGCCACAGCATGTACAACCGCGGGCGTCTATCTTCTTCTGCGCCTCCTCGGACGGCACAGTCGTGGCCAACTTCCCCTCGGCCGACTCAGCCCGACAGTAAGCTGACTCAACAACCCCTGGAGCTCTCTCTCTCTTGCCAGCCCCTCTGCCTTCTTCCCCCCAAGAGCTGCAATCTGAACCCTAAGAGCCTCCTCGGACTCTTTCTTCTCCCTCTCCAACAGTGTAATCCATGCCTTGGAAGCCTTGTCGGATGCCTCCACTCTCGTATGCAGACTGCACCCACTCCATCATGAGGCACAAAACCTCTTTCTCCTTCTGATCCTCTTGCCAGCGGAAGTCGTAATCCGAAATCTTCGTGCAAAGCACTTCCTCCATTATCTTTTCCTCTTTATCCGTAGATAGAAGGGGAGCCACCGGCGCTCGGAGTGCTTCCACCTCCTCCACATCCTTTAGCCCACGCTGCTCAACGGCGGTGACTGCCTCCCGAGTCTTTCCTATCTACAAAAAAAAAGGAAAACATTATAAGGACTAGAGCATACAACACGAGGAAGCATATACGAATAAAAGAATGAGAGAAATGTTGAAACTTACCATAAGCCCCATCCAGTTAAGGCTGGTATACAGAAACTGGAACCCCTCGGCAGATGTGGAATCGGAGGAGGCGAAGAATTGAAGAATCTCCCGATAAGCATCCCCCACAGTCCAAGACGAAGGCTGCTCCTCCGGTCCACGAGGAGGTGCAGGCATCTGAAAGGTATGTCCCCTCGGAGATAAGGTCACCGGGACATGAGCCGTCGGAGGAAAGGTCACTAAGACATGAGTTGTTGGAGGAAATGTCGCCACTCGGAGTAGTAGTGGTCGCCTCCGTGAATATGGCCTGAGGATCCCCAGTGGTGACCGAAGGACCAACCCCTCTAAAAATCGAGCTCAAAAGCTCCTTCTGCATGATTAAGTCCTCGGGCTGCACGTCTGGCACCTCTAGAACCTCATCGAAGTCGCCTAGTGATAACTCCGAGTGAGAACAGAGGAGTTGCGCCAACAATACATTCCCTGCAAGGATAAAGGAGACAAATTAAGGAAACTATCCTATGATAAACTAATTTAAACAAAGCTGTTAAAGGACCAACTAAGTACGTGACAAGGGCGCAACCTCCTCCTCTACCATTGGATATTTCCCCTTATTTACGCCAACTAGAAAAACGAGGAACCGCCTTATTACTAAAGGTACTACGCTAAAAATCTAAAAAACAAAAAAAGAAAAACGCTAAACTTACTGGGAGTCGACTTCTCCTCGTGAGAAGGGGACAAAGAAGGATCCTCTGAGGAGATGTCCACGACTTCATGCACAAAAGTCCCCACTTCCTCTTCCGCAGCCCTCGGAGATGGACTCCTCGGAGGTGGATTCCTCTCCACTGGATGGCCTCCCTCTAATGTAAACTCACCCCCAGAAGTCCTAGGGGAAATCCCAGTAAACGAACCTTGACCCGTTACCGGGACCATAGCAACCCGCGGATCAAAACTGGTCAGAGGAATGGCTATGATGGCACCATCATCCCCAATGATAAAAGGGGTGTGGTCCTCCGTCCCCTCGTACCCCGACTGATGCATGCCTTCATCTTCGGGAGAGTTAGCCTCCTCGAAAACAGAATCCCCCTCCTCAGGGACCTCGGATGTGTCACTCGATGATTAGGCCGAAGAAGACGCCTGAGCCCTGAAACTTAACCAACCACCCTTGGCCGGAACCTCCTGCTCCGATAACGCCGCCATAACTAATGATTCTGAGGGACCCGTGCTCGAAAAATAGTGCGACAAAACTCTCCCTGTGTCACGCATAAACAACATTAGATTAGCAAAAATTAACATTCCCACCAAAGGGGCATAAAAATATTATAAAAGGAAAGGAAAGAAACAACTTACTCAGGACTTTCAACTCATCGGAAAGCAGAGAGAGCGGCTCGGGAATGGCGTCATCGAAAAACACCACCCTATGCACCCCCGGCACCATGTACAGCTTATTAAAATCTTCCGACTCCATCAGAGACTTCTAAAGAATCACGGGGGCAAAAGTCATCCCCGGATCCAGAGAAGGCGTCGGAGCCTTGACCAGCTTAGTATCCATCCTCCACACGAAAGGCACATCCCACTCGCCCCCGATGGGTTTCACGAAAACATACTTATCTTTCCAGGTGCTATGGGAGCTAAGCGTCTCGTCTAAAATCTTCCTCGTAAGATTTTTTGCGTTGTCCCGGTGTCGGAAGTAATAAAAGGGGCCACCTCCTGCCGCCACGATGTCAAAAATGGAGAAAAACCTGTCCAGCGTACAGCTAATTTGCTTCACCTGGCACCAAAATATGAAGATACATAACGCCGCGAAGCTATTAGGAGTGATCTGGCTCGGGCAAACGTTGCATGCGCTAAAAAATTCGCCGAAAAAGGGGGGCATAATGGACCTCCACCCAAACTTCATCTGGGCAAAAGGGGGGCATAATAGCCCTCGGGAGGAGAGTTAGCCCTTTCATTATCCTTCAAAATTTGCAACGTCATGTTTTTCTGACACGTCCCCAACGTCTTGAATAAAGACGACACTTGACTCCGAGTAGCGGTACTCGTGTTCTTCAGAACCGTCAGAAGGTTTCGGTTCTCAGACTTTTTGAGCTTTGAAGCCCTAACCTTCTTAGAAGGGGTAGAGCCCCTCTCCTCCCCCACAGAACCGCTCACCTTCCGCTTACGAGTACTAAGAGCTGGACCCCCCGCGGCGGCGCCACCCGAAACCGCCGGTGAATCAACGACGGAAGTAAAGGCCACCGCCCCCGAAGCGGACGCACTGGTGGTGAGATATGTAGCTGTAGAAGAGGCCATCATATGTGAGGAGAAAAATTTTTAAAGTGTTTGCGGTGAGAAATTGAAAAACGATTTGCGAAATTGAGAGAGAGAATAAAGATTTTTTTCTTTTTTGCTCATGCTCGGTAAATCTTGTTGAAAGTATGAAGAATGAAGAAGAGAGCATCACTTAAGGCCTATTTATAGGTGACCTCCATTAATGACGTGGAGCACGCCCCACGTCGCCCACTCAGGTGACGCGTGCCTCATGCACGGACTAGCTGTTACAGGCATCCAATGGTCGGATGGACGCTGCATTACACGATCAAATGGTCAAATAAACCGTTACAAATCGAACCATTATCCGAGTCGTTGCTCTTAGGGGTTATAAGATAATTTCCATACATAATTTTTATAATATGTATTTATTTATAAAACTCTCGGGAAAATGCCAAAAAATAGAAAAAGGATGGGAAAAGTTCCCCTACCCTCGGAAAATTGCCGAAAAATAGAAAAAAAGATGGGAAAAATTCCCCAACCCTCGGAAAATTGCCAATTGACGAAGAAAAGATAAAAGAAAACCCCTCTGTTAACCATAAAAATAAAAAAATAAAAAAGGGAAAAGAAGAAGGTTAATCCTAATCGGAGAATCAATAAATGGACAATACAGTTGTCACGAGTACTTCCGATGAGATGTACCCACTCCTAATAAGGAGACCCCCTCGGATGTTGCTCTACTTCTCGGTTACTAACCTAACAAAGGCATAAAAGAGCCCACGAGGAGGAACATAAGCGTCCCTTGGAAAGTCAAAGGGTGAGTAAAAAATAGATATCAATGCGACATCGGAAAAAGAGCAAACCCCGATGGATCCGCGCGACTCCGATATCCACCAATGCGCCAAGAGGGACCACAACGGACCCCGAGTCCCATAAACTTACAAGAAAACTTCCTTGCTGAACACTCCTCAATATAAACTGCCCTCGGAGCATGTTCCTCAATATAAATTGCCCTCGGACCACCATCCCAAGGCTCATTCTCTGAGGAAAAACCAGAGATGAAGAACAGAGTGCCTAATAAATATATTCCGAGAACTTAGACGGACACGTCTCATGTCAAATAGAGCAAATACAGCCCTCGGAGACTAAATACAGCCCTCGAAGAAGAAGGAATGCCCTCGGAGATTAAATCAAGCCCACGAAGATCACCTTATACTATCAAAGATTCTATTACGCTATTACACTACGTCCTCGGAGATCACCCCAGTCATTCAAGAATAAACCCGAGTCAAGAAAGGGAGATAAAGCCCCTCGGAGGGCATAAACAACAGTCCTTACTTTCATACGAGCATTCTTATTATATGTCAACAAAAGCCTAGCCCTCAGAAGAATAACGTCCCCAAAACAATCATTCATTGGAGATCCTCGAAGGCATCGGAAAGCACCAAATCGGGTCTAGTCAGCATCCAGTAGATCAAGAGCTAAATCTTATCCTAATTTGTACACCTGTATTAGTGAAACGACACCTGTCTTTACTAAAGCACATGCACAATGACACCTGCCCTTATCAAAGTCTATATAAAGGGAGGTGATCAACATAAGAGAAATAACTAAGTCTAACTTAGTACAACTTACTACTAGTACACAAAGAGGAGGGAAAGTTCAGTGAATAAAGGAAGGATACTTTCTTGTAGTTCTAATTATTTTCCAGTCACTTCCACCTGCGATTGTTTCTGAATCACGGACAGGGCGTTCCGACCCAATATAAATATCTTCCGTTAAATAGGGAATAATTCTAAACCCGTTAACAAAGTGGCGCCGTCTGTGGGAACGCCATAATATCTGTCTTCGAGAGAATTCAGCAAACATCGGCTGGGGTGGATGATCTCTTCGAAAATGAAAACCTTCCAATCCATTACAGCGACTCGGAAGAAACTCTGTCCAATTATGAATCAGGTACGAGATATTTTATTAATATTCCCCGGTCTGTCTACGAAAGACTTGTAGATGCCACATGGGCACCCCGGAGGAGGGAACCTCTCGGAAACATGTCCTCAATATCCTCCGAGGACAGAAATTTCCCTTCGGAGAGGGATACCCCTCAGGCGGTGCGGAACCCAAACTCAATCCCTTGGCATCAAGAACCCCGTCAAATGCCCGGAAGGTATGTTTATTCTGAAAGGACCCCAGAAAGGGGTCGAGGGGAAATTCTCCACCCCTCGGAGTATCAAGGAGATGTTGAACACTCATTGTGGGGAATGATGGACGACTTACGAAAAGAATTGGGTGATCTCAAGAAAACCATGGCCCCCGAGGAGGATCCCACATTCAAAACCTCTCATTTTATACCCGAAATTGCTTTAGCCTCTATCCCCTCGGGGATGCGACCCATCAACATCCCGCTATATACCGGAGAAGCTGATGGGAGGGATCCACAAGACCATATCCATCAATATCTGGTCGGAATGGACCTATCTTCTGCTCCTGACCATGTGTTATGCCGCGTGTTTCCTGTCACTCTCGGAGGACGGGCTCAGACGTGGTTTACTCATCTTCCACCTAGTTCCATTACGAGCTTTGACCGATTAGCTCATTTGTTTGTACGACAGTTTGCTTGTAATCGAAGGTACCCCAAGTCCGCCACACATCTATTCACCATTAAACAGAAAAAAGGATGAACCCCTACGAGGGTATATAAAGCGTTTCACGGATGAAGCACTAGATGTTCCCAACAATAGTCCGACCATCATGGCGGACATATTGACTCAAGGACTTCGAACGGGAGATTTCTTCAGATACCTCATGGGCAATCGTGTCACGGACATGAATGAACTTATGCAAAAAGCAGAAGTCTACATTTTGATGGAAGAGGCGGAAGGAACGAAGAAGCAAATGGAGCAGGAGGATAACGAGCACCTAGAGCGCGTAGAAAGAGAAGCAAAGACTAAGGAAAAGGGTAAAGAAGGAAAACCTCCTCCGCGGAAAGACGAGGGTGGGGTGGTTAAGAAATTTCTCTGACCCGTGCCCTTACCTCCTATGACTATCACTCCCCCGGAAGTGCTAAATATAATGAGAGGTAACAATGAATTTCACTGGCCCGTACCGGTTAAATTTCCTAACCGAGATAAGGACACAGGGAAATACTGCAAATACCATAAAACATACGGACACACCACTGAAGAATGTACCACCCTTCGTAGGGAAGTGCTTCGTCTTCTAGAAATAGGATACCTGAAGAATTACCTCAAGGAAAATAATCTCGGGGAGCCCAAGACAAACGTATGGAATAGGTCACGAAGAGAAGAAGAGGAAGAAAAAGAGGAAATGACGCCCGGTCGGAGGTCACGAGAAAGGACCCTCAGTCGGAGGTCACGGGAAAGGATAGTTGGACGACCACGACCCCAAGAGAGAACCAAAGACCATCGGCAAAACTCCCGAGAACGGACCATGGGGTACCGGAGCTTGCCTCCTCCACCTGACTCATATAAAAACAATCCTCCGTCAGGACGAACCATCAACATGATTGAAGGAGGTGAAATTTCAATGACACCCCAAAGTAAAAAGAATAAATACTTGAAAGAAGCCAGACGAGTAGAGCAAGGATTCCCAGTTTGCTCGGTCCAAGAGTCAAAGCTGCCTAACATCACCTTTGGACCCGAAGACCTCACAGGTATAATATACCCCCATGAAGACCCGTTAGTTATTTCAGCTGTTGTCTACGGGTATGAAACCCAACGGATCCTAATAGACACAGGCAGCTCTGTGGATGTACTCATTTTGCCTACTTACCTTGCTATGGGGTTGAAACAAGAAAAATTGGAAACCGTTGAAGTTCCCTTGGTAGGATTCTCTGGGGAAACGTGTCACACCCTCGGAACTGTGACTCTTCCAATGTCATGGGGAAAGGGAGCCCTTCGGAGAACGGAGCCCATCAAATTCTGGGTAGTGGAGGCTTCTTCAAGAACATATAATGCCATTTGTGGGAGACCATCCATTCGAGCCTTTGAAGCTATCCCTTCTACCTTGCATCTTAAGGTGAAATTCCCTACCCCCTCGGGAATCGGAGAGGTCCGAGGAAGTCAATCTAAAGCCAGGGAATGTTGCATGAATGCCATCCCCTCAGAAGAGGATGAGCCATCCCTCGGAAATAATAAAAAGCGCAAAACCGAAGAAACACGAGTTCAACCTGTGGAAGAATCAAAGATGGTAGAATTGGTGGAAGGAAGCCCTGAAAATGTGATCAAAATGGGTACTCACATGACATCAACAATAGAGGCTCAACTGATTTCCCTCCTCAAGCAATTCCACCATCTCTTTGCATGGGAAGGAGGACCGCCCGTGAGAATTAGCAACAAGGTATGCCAGCATTTTCTTAATGTAAAGCCCGAAGCTCAACCTGTTCAACAAAAGAAAAGGAAAATGGGACCCGAGCGTAATAAAATTATTCGCTCAGAAATACAACGCCTTCTCAACTTGAAGCAAATTCGATAAGTTATCTATCCCGAGTGGTTAGATAATGTCGTATTAGTCCCCAAGCATGGAGGGAGATGGCGGATGTGCGTGGACTTTACTAATCTTAATGAAGCATGCCCGAAGGACTGTTATCCTTTACCGAGCATAGATCAGTTAGTTGATTCAACCGCTGGATGTGCACTATTGTCAACCTTAGATGGAGACCAGGGATACAATCAAATCCCAATGGCGGCGGTAGATCAGGATAAAACCAGCTTCATTACGGATGCAGACACATTTTGTTACCTAGTCATGCCCTTCGGGCTAAAAAATGCTGGCGCTACCTACCAAAGGTTAGTAAGTCTTATGTTCGCAGGACTTATTGGAAAATCAATGGAAGTTTATGTGGACGACACGGTAGTCAAAAGTAACACTGCTGAGGAGCATCCCGAAGACTTACGGAAAGCATTGGTCATTATGGATAACTTTGGCATGAAAGTTAACCCTAGGAAATGTTCTTTTGGCATCCGAGAAGGTAAATTTTTGGGGTTTATGGTTACGGAGAAGGGAATAGAAGTAAACCCCGAGAAAGCAGAGGCCATCATGGGGTTACCTACCCCGAAGACAGTAAAAGACGTTCAAAAGATGACTGGTAGAATGGCATCATTGAGTCGTTTCGTCTCCAAGTCAACGGAGAAAGGGCTTCCCTTCTTCAAAATACTTCGAAATGTCAAAGAATTTCAATGGACTCCCCAGTGCGAGGAAGCCCTCGGGGAACTGAAAAAGTACATGTTGCAACCACCCTTGCTGGTAAAACCTTTACCTCAGGAGGAGCTATTTCTATATTTATCGGTCGGAGAAGAGGCTATTAGTGCCGTGTTGGTCAAGGAGCAAGATGGAGAAAATCGTCCGGTATATTGTGTCAACAAAACCCTCCTCAGAGCCGAGACCGGGTATACCCTAACTGAAAAACTCATCCTAGCATTGGTTACTACGGCCCGCAAGCTGCGCCCCTACTTCCTTTCCCATCCAATTACAGTGCTAACGAAGTACCCCCTAAGGACCATTCTTAATAAACCCGAATCATCGGGGAGGTTAATAAAATAGGCTGTGGAACTCACCGAGTATGATATTTCTTATGCTCCGAGACCCTCCATCAAGGCGCAAGTCCTGGCGGACTTCGTAATGGAACTCACAGGCATCGGATCCGAGGGGAAAGAACCATTGTGGTACGCCTATGTAGATGGGTCCTCGGTGAGCACACACGGGGGGGGGGGGGGGGGGAATAGTTTTCGTAAACCAAGAAGGGGAGGATGAAAGGCTTCATTTTGCAATCAGAATAGATTATCCCCTCTCTAATAATGAAGTTGAGTATGAAGCTCTCCTTATCGGTATGAGGCTAGCAAAGGAAGGAGGAATGAAAAGAATACTCCTCCATAGTGATTCTCAGTTGATTGTCCAGCAAGTCAAAGGATCCTACGAAGCCAAAGAAGAAAGAATGCAAGAGTACCTCTGAGTGGTCCGTCACAGGTCCAAGTGGTTCGAGGAATATGATATAGTTCAGATTCCCCGAAAAGAAAACCAAGAGGCGGATGCCTTATCCAAAATGGCCACTCAAACAGCCGCCGTACACACTCGGAGGATTACCCTACTTCATGTTAACGAGTCTGAAAAAAAGGAAGGTGAAGAGGTAAATGCCATCTCAGATCCCTCATCCAGTTGGGTGACTCCTATCAAGGCCTATTTACAAGATCCTGAGGGATACTCCTCGGATAAGAATACCCAGCGGATGATGTTCAGAAAAACCATTCGGTATTTCCTTAAAGACGGAATACTTTTTCGAAGGACGTACTCGTGTCCTCATGCTCGATGCCTTAATGAAGAAGAAGCCTAACTGGCTTTAGCGAAAACTCACGAGGGGACATGCGGGAGCCATACTAGCGGCGAAAGCATGGTCGGACGCTTGATTCGGCAAGGCTACTACTGGCCCACGATGTCTAAAGACAGTAAAAGCCATGCCAAAAAGTGTAAACTGTGCCAAGCTTACGCCCCTCGGATTCATCAACCCGCGGCCCCGTGGGAACCCCATCTTAATCCTTGCCCGTTCTCCAAATGGGGCATTGACATACTTGGACCTCTCATTCCTGATTCTGGTTAAAAGAAATTTCTACTGGTAGCTATTGAGTATTTCACCAAGTGGATTGAAGCGGAACCCCTGGCTAGGATAACCGTAGGCGCTGTTATCAATTTTCTCTGGAGAAATATCATTTGTCGCTTTGGTGTCCCTCGGAGCTTGGTAAGTGATAATGGTCTGCAATTTACGGACCAAGGGTTACAAAAATGGTGCGATCATTGGGAAATAAAACACCGTTTTGCTTCGGTGGGATACCCTCAAGCAAACGGTCAAGTTGAAAGGACCAACAGAACCCTTTTGAAAAACATGAAAGCCCGACTTGATTGGCATAAAGCCAAGTGGGTTGAGGAAATACCCGGTATACTATGGGCCTATCGGACCACGCCAAGCACCGCTACGGGCGAAACTCCTTTCAGTCTATCCTACGGATGTGTAGCTGTCCTGCCCTCGGAGGTCTCAATAGAAAGTTGGCGAGTTAAGGAATACGAGGAAGTAATCAACAGCTCGAATCTGGCCCTCGCCTTTGATTTGCTCGAGGAGAAGAGAGCCCGAGTAGCCCTCCGAGTGGAAGAGTACAAGGCTCGGATGTCGCGATATTACAATGCCAAGGTAAAGCCCCGAACCTTTCAAGTTGGAGATCTAGTAATGAAACGAGTAGGGGCTTCCAAGAATGTAGTCAAACTAGATCCACGATGGGAAGGACCCTATAAGATAGCGGAAATTGTAGGGCCGGCAACCTATCGTCTTGCTGATTCCGAGGAAGTCGTGCTTCGTAATACCTGGAACTCAATCAACCTTAGAAAGTATTATGCTTAATGTAATAGTCATGCTTGAATAAGAAAAGTTATTCATATGCGAAGGGTTTTATTACAAAAGAAAATAGAGTTGCTTGATAAAAGGATAACTCTACATATGAGTCATCTTAGCAACCCAACAAAAAAGCCCCTCGTACTATGAACTAAACTGCATAATATCCCTCCACGAGTTAAACCCCTCCCATAGGGCGCTTTCCTTCTCGAATAAGTCGTCGACGCTGCTCCTCGGAAAGGGAAACGGGATCATCAACAAACACAGTCTGAACTGAAGGATCCCTAATAGGTGAAGAGGGAAACTCCTCGAAAACTTGACGGATGTTAAGTGTCGGAATTAGCAAGCCTGGGGGAAACTCTGACAAAGATTGTACAGCATCTCGACACAATTGATAGCCTATATGGACTAAATCACGCATCTCATCTTGAAGAGACTCACGAAGGCTAGATGGACCCACCACTTCCAACGCTGCTTGGACTCGAGCCATAACCAATGCCACTGCTTGGGTACGAGTAGCCCCTAGTATTTGCTGATTTAGGGCATCTCTCTCATTCAGGGCCTGCGTCAATTGCTCTTCCGAGGACCTCATTTGGTCATGCAACTCTCTTATTCTCCTCTCTAAATTCAATACACGAGCTCTTTCTAGCACCAGTCGGCGTTCTAAGTCCCACGCTTTATCCCTCTCGGATTGCAACACATTGTTGTGGATTTCCTGGGTGGACTCATGAACTTCCTTCAATTGAGCTATCTCCGTTTGAGCTTCTAAGAGACCTTGCTCCAACTCGTCCCGACGACGGTATACTAAACCAGGGTCAGAAGAAGAGCTTCCATAAGATCCGAGGGCATCTAGTACCATATAGATCTGCTCAAAGAACAAAGCAAACTCCCTCAAACATTGGTGACAGGTTAGTAGTAAACAGAATAGATAAAATAAATAAAATACCTCACACAGGTCTTTACAAGCTAAGTCCTGGAGAACGGACACCGGAAGGGTTTTTATCAACCCGCAATTAGTCACATTCAGCAAGCCACTAAGAAAGTTTCGACAAAACCCCACAGCTGATCCGAGAGGAGAAACATCCTGAATGTCCTCGAATGGAAAAGGTCTCCCTAAGGAGGGATTCCCCTCGGGTAGCGGTGCGGGAACACGATCAGGGACACCCTCAAAGGGCGACAAGTCCTCCGTATTGGGGGAGAGAAGATACTCCTCTAACACATTCACCACGGCAGAATTGTGGGGAAAAGGTTGTGACACCACTGGAGTTATGTGGGAGTCTGTTTGGGAGGAAACCGCTATCGGATCTGGCCCTCCGAGAGGAATTATAAAGTTTACTGGGGGGCTGCTATAGGCGATGCCTCCCGTCCCTCCTCCTCCGAAGAGATATCAACTATTACTTCCTTTATGAGGGGATCAGAGCCACCAACTTCCAACAGCCCGGAACTACCGTGCAAGGCCCGTCCCAGAAAAACATCATCGGAAGACCCGAGAGAAAACGCTCCCATTTCTGCGCCTGTAAAAAAAATTAGTATGCCAACAGTCCGAGGACACCCAGAGAATTTACAAATTAAATAGGTAAGGAGTGATCAGTAAAACTTACGGAAATAAAAGTTACTGTGAAGAGGACGAGAAGTAGGGGTACATCCCTCCACCCCCTCTTGTAAACCCGCTAAAATCAGGGCCTCGGGGAAGTCCAGCAGCCCGGATATGTCATAGGAACCAGAAAAAATCCCTGAGTGAAGCAATACCTCCCTCTCGTGACCTTGTGTTTCGGCGTTAGGAGCAATATATCCCAGACCCCATCGGATGGGTACCCCCCACGATCTGGCTGATTGACCTCTCGGACGGACAAAGAAAAATCTCCTCCTCCAATCCCCTCTACAAGAGTGGGTATTGGATACACGAGTGAAGGTATTTTCCTTGTCCCGATAGGTCAGGCTAAAGAAGGGAGTCCCCTCTGAACAAGGTCGAAGGGCAAATATTGTTCCCACCCGATAAGGAGACATTGGAAGGTTTAAAACCTCACAACGCAGGACATATCCCACCAAGTGACTATATGAACTTGGTGTTAACTGACTCGGACATACATGCCAGTACCGAAAGAGTATTTGGAAAAAGGGGTGGAAAAACGTCCGTAACCCACAACGCATTTGTTCGTTGTAAATAGTCAGATAACCCGAGGGAGGCGCATAAGCTCTCTGACCCGAGGAAGGCACTATCACGTCATATTCTTTGAAATCCAGGTTATAACCAGCAAAAAGAGATCTTACCGAGTTCTCGCACTCCGTACTCGTAGTGGATCCTATACGTCCTCTACCTATCAATCTGGACAGATTAAGAGGAATCAAATCAAATTCCGAAGACTCATCTGCCAAAGGATATGGTTCCCTGCCCATGAATATCTCCCTGATATGATTGACTCTACGTGAATTTGTAGATGAAAGCCTACGAGCTACTCCCAAAGAGGAACTAGCACCAAGTGCCGCTTGGTTTGCGGATAAATTATCCCTCGGAGAGGAATTCTCACGAAAAATAGGAGGAACCCTTGATGGTCTAGAAGGACTCCGAGCGGTGTCCCGAGAGGAACCACAAGATGAAACTGAACCACTTCTTCTATAGTACGGGGGCATAATCTTTTCGGGTAAGTATTATCCTCGTGCTCACAGCTATTGACAAACTTGAAAGAAGATCAAAGACTAGTTATGATTATAAAGTTATGATCATAAGGTTAGTATATAGCCTAAATACATATATACTCTTTATTTCGTGATTAAAAGAAAAGGATTAGATTCATATTGCATAAAGTAAGGGATACGTGTCAAAAAAAATTCTTAATTAAAAGTGACACGTACCTTAATTAACCATGCAAGGCAACACCTCCTACTTAGGAGATAAGCTTAGTCAGCAATCTTATATGGTTTATCATTATCCTCCTTAATTAAAGTTTTAACAATAAAAACAAAAGGTTGAAAGGTAAAAAATGGAAAAAATATTTATTTATTTAAGAATCCGAAGAGCCCTCGGAAAGGGTGATAACTACAAAGAACATTTATTTAAAACAAGAAATGAAAAATTACAAGGAAAAAACTATGCCCCCCTGGTAGAAGGGTGTGAAGAGGTCGTCTCCTCGGCGGAAGTACCCACCGGAGCAAGGCGAGAAATCGGAGAAAATACCCCCTCGGAACCGCTAGCCCTCGGCCTCGGACTACTGGCCGAACGCATCGGAGAAGGTGCGGGAGAATCCCTAGGAGATAGCAGGCCCCCAAATCTCCCCACAAAGTAATGACAGTCATCGGGAGTTGGCTTTTTCAACTTGCGAAGGTCAAAAGACTTTGAAAAGTCAACGTCCGGCCTTATCAGAGACATGGCCAGCCTGGCACACTCCAAGTAACCCCACAAAAGGTGGCCTGTCAAGAGCTCGTGAGAAGGCGTCTCGGAGACTCCCGGGTGCTGCCTTGAGATTTCTTGTTGAGCAAATTGAACTACTGCATCAACCTTAGCCTGCACATTCTCGGGAGAAAGAAAGTTTGCCAACTTTCCCTCGGCTGACTCAGCCCTATCGGTGACTTGGCTTAATGTCTCCTGGAGACTCATTTCCCTCTCACCACCTTCTGCCACTGCCTTCTCAAGAGCAGCGATACGAGCAGTGAAGACCCTCTCGGACTCTTCTCTTTCCTTCTCCAGAAGAGCTATCTTAGCTGTTGCAGCCTTCTCGGATGTCTCCATTTTCTTACGAGCAGACTCAGCAGCGTTCAACTTATGGTGCAAACCCTCATTCTCCTTCTCAGCTTCTTGAAGAACGAACTCGAAGTTAGAAATCTTGGTGAGAAGAAAATCCTCCCTCGTCTAGCTTTCTTTGTCCCGGACCAAAAGAGGTGCTAGTTGCGCTCGGAGAACTTCTACCTCCTTTATGTCTTTCCGACCACGTTCTTCCACAACAGTAACCGCCTCCCGAGTCTTTCCAATCTGCGGAGAAATCAATAAGAAAAAAGTTAACACAAGTGCATCATATAATCCCGAGAAGACTAGTACAGAGAAACTTACCATGAGCCCCAACCAGTTAAGGCTGGTATACAGAAATTGATACCCCTCGGCGGGTGTTGAACTGGAGGAAGCAAAAAACTGGAGAATGTCCTGATAAGCTTCCCCCACTGTCCGAGATGAGAATTTCCCCTCATGCCCACTAGGAGGAATGGGCGCCTGGAAGGTGTGACCTCTCGGAGAAAGAGTCACTGGAACATAGGAAGATGCTGGAATACGGCTCCCTGGAAGAGTAGCTCCGGGTACTGGAGTCATCACCTCCGTGTTTGTAAACACGACCCGAGAACCGCCAACTGCTACGGATGGACCAGTCTCCCCCATGAGGGAATTCAAGATCCCCTCCTTCACATCTCTGTCCTCGGAAGAAGGGTCAAATTCCCCTTGAGTATCCTCGGAACCCCCTCGTGAGGCCTCCTGCTCGGGAACATTAAACTGGGCCAAGAACTCTTCTTCTACAAAAGATAATCACTAAAGGTAAGAAAGAGAATGAAACTAGAAAAATTATTAGTAAAAGAGGACGGGTAATGAACACTTACCGTATAAAGAGGGCTCTTCTACCATCGGAGCCTTGCCTTTATCCACAGCCACTATATCAAGAAGGAAAAGATCAGCACATGAAGGAAGTCTACAGTGAGAATATGAAAAACTTTGTTAAAAACTCATGAAAACTCACCACGAGAAGCAGATTCAATAATTTCCGAGGACGTAAGTTCAGTAGAATCAGGAGAAGGATCATCAGAAGACAAATCAACCACTTCGGTAGTCTTCTGAACAGCCTCTTCCTCAACTGTCCTCGGAAACACCCCTTCTTCGGATGCCCTCGGAGAATTTCCTATATCGGATCCAGAAACGGGTAGATCTCTCGTCTCGGACCTAGAAACGGGCACCAAAGCCAAATCCCAAGAAGAAGGAGCTACTTGGCGCAATGGAACCGCACTTCTGATAACCCATGTCATATCTATACACAGAGAAGAGTGGTCCTCATGGACCCCCCCCCCCCCACCTCCGGAGCTGTTTGCCCGCCCTCGGGAGCATTGACTTCCTCTTTTTCGTGATCACCCTCCTCTGGCGCATCAGAAACACCACTCGGAGTAGGATCACTCGGACCCGACAAGTAATAGTTGGCCATAACCTCCTCTGTACCACCCCAAAGTCAGGATACATAAGTACAATTTATCATTATACGCAGAAAAGGAATAAAAGAGGAGAATAAGGAACTTACGAAAAAGATTTCTGGCCTCGGGAGACAGGGACAAGGGCTTCTCCACAGCATCATCGGTAAACACCACATGATGAAGACCGGACGTCTCAAACAACATTGTAAAATCCTCCGACTCCATCAACTTATGTTGAGAAATCACGGGAGATAAAACTACCTCCGGGTCCAATGTATGCACTGGAGTTGTGCCCTCTCTCCAATTAAAAGGCATATCCCATTCACCTTGTGCGGGCCTCACAAAAAAATACCTATTTTTCCAAACACTATGCGAAGTAATTGCCGCCCCAGGATCCTCTTCGTGGAATCCCCCGAGTTGTCCCGATGACGAACATTATAAAAGGGATACCCCCCGGGCGACACCCCCACATCAAAGATTGAAAGAAAGTGATCTACCCTACACTCCAACCCATTCAATTGACACCAAAAAACATAAATACAGAGGGCAGCAAACCCATTCGGAACCATTTGACTCGGGCTGATGTTGCAAGTTTTAAAAACCTCACAAAATAAAGGGGACATGAATGAACGCCACCCATATTTTACTTGAGCAAAATAGACTGTCAACATACCCAGAGGAGGATAACATGCTCTCTCGTCCCTAGTCAGAATTTGGAACACCATGTTCTTTTGAAAAGCCCATGTTGAAGTGAACAAATCTAGCACCTGTTCACGAGTAGCAATACTCGGAACCCTCTCCACTTTAGCAAAAGTCCGAAGAGGCACCTTCTTTGGTTTGGGAACCCTAGCTTTCTTAGAAGAAGTAGCGCCGCCCTCAGAAGAAGTAGCAATCTCTCCTTTGCGTTTTCGAGTAACAACTCCCACCGGAATACTCCTCACGTTTGTGGAACAATCGATCGGAGCAGTAACTTCCGAGGAGGTAGCAGCGGCAACGGGGTCCGTGTTGGCGGAAGAAGCCATGGATACAATAGTAAAAGAGGAATGTTTTTGAAGAAGAGAAACAGAACCCGTAAATCTGCTGGGAATTTGAAGTGTAAAAGACGAAGACCAGAGGTAAAGGAAAGAGATTTTTTGCTCTGAGAGAAAGTTACCACAAAGACGAATTGAGAGAATGAAGAAAAAAGGCAACAATATCCCTATTTATAGTCGAAGATAACAACGGTCAAGAATTTTGAAGACGTGGAACTTATTTAAAGCTCCACGTAACTGCCACTTGATCATGCCACGCCGTCCCTATTCTGACCGTTGCCAACGGTCAGATATTTCAATTTTCAAAGTCGGTCAAACAACAGTCCGCCACCTGCGCCCCGAGATCTCCGCATGCCTCATAACGATACCCTAAGGGTATTCAGGTAAAATCCTTATAAAATTTTAAATACATATACTTATCTCTCGGAAAAATATCAAAAGATAAATATAGAGGCACCAGAACAAAAACTAATCCCTCGCCTCACTGAGGACGATGATTAAAATTTCGCTTGTCTCTACGAAGGGAATCGAAATTTGGGGGGGCTAGTGTTAACCATAAAAATAAAAAAAAGGGGAAAAGAAGAAGGTAATTCTAATTGGAGAATCAATAAATGGACAATACAGTTGTCACGAGTACTTCCGATGAGATGTACCCACTCCTAATAAGGAGACCCCCTCGGATGTTGCTCTACTTCTCGGTTACTAACCTAACAAAGGCATAAAAGAGCCCACGAGGAGGAACATAAGCGTCCCTTGGAAAGTCAAAGGGTGAGTAAAAAACAGATATCAACGCGGCATCGGAAAAAGAGCAAACCCCGATGGATCCGCGCGACTCCGATATCCACCAATGCGCCAAGAGGGACCACAACGGACCCCGAGTCCCATGAACTTACAAGAAAACTTCCTTGCTGAACACTCCTCAATATAAACTGCCCTCGGAGCATGTTCCTCAATATAAATTGCCCTCGGACCACCATCTGAAGGCTCATTCTCAGAGGAAAAACCAGAGATGAAGAACAGAGTGCCTAATAAATATATTCCGAGAACTTAGACGGACACGTCTCATGTCAAACAGAGCAAATACAGCCCTCGGAGATTAAATACAGCCCTCGAAGAAGAAGGAATGCCCTCGGAGATTAAATCAAGCCCACGAAGATCACCTTATACTATCAAAGATTCTGTTACGCTATTACACTACGTTCTCGGAGATCACCCCAGTCATTGAAGAATAAACCCGAGTCAAGAAAGGGAGATAAAGCCCCTCGGAGGGCATAAACAACAGTCCTTACTTTCATACGAGCATTCTTATTGTGTGTCAACAAAAGCCTAGCCCTTAGAAGAATAACGTCCCCAAAATAATCATTCATTGGAGATCCTCGAAGCCATCGGAAAGCACCAAATCGGGTCTAGTCAGCATTCAGTAGATCAAGTGCTAAATCTTATCCTAATTTGTACACCTGTATTAGTGAAACGACACCTGTCTTTACTAAAGCACATGCACAATGACACCTGCCCTTATCAAAGTCTATATAAAGGGAGGTGATCAACAGAAGAGAAATAACTAAGTCTAACTTAGTACAACTTACTACTAGTACACAAAGAGGAGGGAAAGTTCAGTGAATAAATGAAGGATACTTTCTTGTAGTTCTAATTATTTTCCAGTCATTTCCACCTGCGATTGTTTCTGAATCACGGACAGGGCGTTCCGACCCAATATAAATATCTTCCGTTAAATAGGGAATAATTCTAAACCCGTTAACACCCTCGGTTTACAAAAACCAAAAAATAAAATTTCCCTCGCCTCTACGATGGCGATCGAAATTTGGGGGGGCTAGTGTTAACCATGAAAAATAAAATACGAGATTAAAGAAAATATTTGTCCTAAATATAGGAATTAATATACGGACAATACTATTGTCACGAGTACGTCCGATGAGACGTAACCACTCCCAATGAGGAGGCCCATCGGATGTTACCGCACCCCTCGGTCATTGACCCGAAGCGGTATGAAGGAACACCCGAGGAGGCACCTAAGCGTCCCTTGGAAAGTCAAGATGAATTAAAGATAAGATATCAACGCGGCATCGGAAAAAGAGTAAGACCCGATGGATCCGCGCGACTTCGATATCCATCAATGTGCCAAGAGGGTCCACGACGGACCCCGAGTCCCAAAATTCCACGAGAAACACTTCCTTGTTGAACACTCCTCAATTTACACTGCCCTCGAAATAACACTCCGAAGATCAAATTTGAAGGGCAATGCCAGATCTAAATACAGGAGCCACTGGAAGGCACACTAAGAGAACCTGGATAAGAAAACTCTACTCCCCAAGGACAAAAAAACCCTCGGAGTCCAAGTTTCGGACGGAAATACCCCTCGGAAAGCATATCAAGAAACTACTACACCCGGAGGAAGCCTCATCGGAACAACAACACCCCCAGAAGAACGTCCTAGCTTATCCATCAAGTCACTATTAAATATAGGACCCCTCGGAGAAGAAATTCTGGAAGAGCAACCCATCGGAGATCCAAAGAACTATCGGAAGAAGAAAAGATCATCCTAGTTAGCGCTTAGTAGATGAAAGATATATACTATCTTATCTTCTTATTCATATTTCAACACCTGTAACTCCTCGAAACATGACATTGACACCTGCCCCTAAAAAACTCTATATGAGGGGAGGTAGTCTCATAGTTAAAAA
This sequence comes from Linaria vulgaris, assembly GCA_948329865.1. NCBI lineage: Eukaryota > Viridiplantae > Streptophyta > Magnoliopsida > Lamiales > Plantaginaceae > Linaria > Linaria vulgaris. The sequence continues at coordinate 104,026,186 of OX415252.1, forward strand.
CAGGCTCAAACTTTTACACACAATCAAACACAAGTAACTTAGGGTGAATTTCAGTGAATAAAGGAAGGAATATTCTCGTATCTTTTCATCTTTTATAATACCATTGCTTTTTGAGTCACGGGTCGGGCGTTCCAACCCTAAATAACTCAGTTAAATGGATTATAATTCTAAACCTATTAACACTAGGAGTAAATTGAAAATTGCTCTGGCAAAAACAATTTATACTTTGGCAATATCGCTACCCAATAATTATATATCAGCTGAAAGTAGCTCTAAGATCTAGTAAATAAACAACCATGCCCTATTCAAGATTTTGTTTCCTTGCTAATTAGTTGTTTGTTTATTTAGTGCAGAGCCCTAGCTAATCTTTAATCCTGAAAGGCTCACAGTAAATGTATAGTGATTGTTGATTATCTTTTACTATAATTGGACATAAAAATAATTCTTTTATTAATTAGATTATTAAAAATGATATTCATCCGATCCCATACTGTTATATATGTACATTACTGTTTATGAAACATAAATAGGCAAACTACCTCATATTTTTAAATATGTCGTGTTTATCCCCTCGTGCAAATACAAGAAGGTAATATGCCTTTTATTATACTACATGAGGATATTTTGCTTATTTATTTTTAGAGACATGTAATATGCCACCTACTAATATTTTATAGGGGTAAATTGTTTATTTCACATGACATGCAGGGTGGTGCCAACTGCCAAAAGACCGTACGTGAGATTATTGTATTTTTCATTATACAGAATTCATAATCATACCTCGCATGGTTCAAATTAAGGTGGAGACAATTTGGTACCTAAATCTTTTTTGTCAAATTGCAAGTAAATTTACGTGCTACCATTCAATTCGCCATACGTGTACGGAATGTGTAGTAAAATATTCTTACCGCACATTTGGTTGCTCTTAACAGCCCATATTAATTAAATAGTGTGGGTTTATACCACATTTGGTTGACAAATAAAAAGTAGAAGGGCCCAAGATAAATTGCATTTTTTGAGCATTTTCCAAGATAACTAATCTCACCCTCCCCCTATAATAATTTAATGCCACAACCACCAACTTCAGCCACTCAAGTTAAATATCGTTTTGCCCCCACTTCTTTAAAAAAAAAATACATTTTTCTACCCCCTAAAAAGGTGCTTACCTCACAATTGAGTGACATAAAGTTGAATCACGAATTACGAAGCAACTTAAGGGTAGTTTTGGTAATTCACGAAATTATGTGGATGTGTATGTGCAACCAAATATGAGTTTTAGTAAAATTAAAGGCTATAAGGTGGGATTTTTTTTGGTAACCAAATGTAAAATTAATTGTTTTATTTAGTATAATCTTAACATTAAATTATATGGTTTTCAGCTCATGGGTCAACCAAATATGCCATTAATGTTTAGGGACTGTAAAGTACTGGAACCGTAATTCAATTGTATTGGATGGTCAAGAGTTATAAATTATTACATACTACCTGACAAATTACCATTAAAACAGAACAAATCATAGTACTATTTTAACATGAAATATTTGAAACGTGCCTACAGTATACCCGCATTCAAGCAATAGCTAATAGCCACAAAATGAGAGGCAGATCTACGTTAAGCAGATCCACAATTTTATTTTTTCTATAATTTCATCATTCATTGTCATTGTATAACGTGAAGGATACATAAAACAATAATCAACAAGTTACATCAAATAAAATGTCCTACACATGCATACAAACATCTTTCATGAATTTCAAACAAGTGTTGCATCAAACAAAATCAATATGTAAGTAAAAATATATGAAACCATATCATATCAGCAAATTGGAATAGGGGTACCATCCCAATTCTTCAGACAATCCAGCAATGGATCAATCAGTTTCCCTTCACAAATAGCAGAAAACACCTTGTCGAACTCTTCCCCTGGCGATCGAACTTTTTCGCCCGTCAAAAGGCTCGTCCCAAGCTCTTCTCTCACGAATTTATACAATGGATACGACCTGCATTCCTTGATCTTATTCTCGATCATGGGCCTCCCCCTTTCCAGTTCGGATCGAGTGCTTTCGACTTCTTTAGGCAAAACGGCCTTCAATTCTTCCTCAAAGGCACTAATTTTATGGAAAATGGAAGTGGTGAAGTTCTTTTCCCCCTCGACATTTTTCAATGCGTGATCAACGAGTACTTGCCTTAGTTTTTGCATCAACGAGTAAGTAGCACTGCACGGATCATCGACATAGGCAAAGACGTACTCTCGTTCCACCACCATAAGCAATTCCTGCTCACAAAATCTTGATGGATGGAGTTCACCATCGTTACCAATGGTTAAGACCTTCTTAGCAACTTGGCTCACCGTGTTCTTCACTGAGGCCTTCATATTTTCCTCCAAGTACCTCAAATCAATCGCTTGGCACAACGCGACCAAGAAAGTCGAAGACATGAGCTTCAAAATCTCGACTGCTTCGCTAGTTTTTCTCGATGAAATCAGCCCCAAAGAGTTCACATCTTGATTGTGTTGCTCGGCGCTCTGTACATGATTCGTCACCGGATTGGCAAGAAATTGTAGCTCCGAACAATAAGAAGCCATCGCTATTTCCGCACCCTTGAATCCATAATCCAAGCTTGGATCCCTTCCCCCGGAGAGATTTGACGGCAATCCGTTGTTGTAGAAATCATTCACAAGTTCAGAGAATTGCGCAAACATGAGCTTCCCGATCGAAGCAATAGCCAGTCGAGTGTTATCCATCGACACTCCTATAGGGGTCCCCTGAAAATTTCCTCCATGCAACGCCTTGTTTCTCGAAACATCGATCAACGGATTGTCATTGACAGAATTGATCTCTCTTTCAATGGACTTAGTCGCTGCTCGAATAACTTCAATTTGTGGGCCAAGCCATTGGGGCGAAGTCCTAAGAGCGTATCTGTCCTGTTTCGGCTTTTGCAATGGATCCATCTTGTGTATCTTTTCTGCTTCTTTAACATAAGAACTTCCAACAAGTATGTGTTCCATTATAGCAGCGGCCTCAATCTGCCCCGGATGATGCTTCAACTTATGCGTCAAATGATCGGTAAACTCAGGCTTCCCCTGCATCACTTCAGCAAAAACCGCTGAAATGACCTCCGATAACACAGCAAGAATGTTAGCCTCAAACAGGACTATCGAGGCCATGCCCGATCCAACTGCAGTGCCGTTTACTAATGCAAGGCCTTCCTTGGGCTGCAACTCGAAGAAGCCCGTGTCGAGGCCAGCTAAAGTGAATGCTTGAGCTGCATCCAGGTGTTCTCCATTAGGCCCGACGGCTTTGGCATTGGGACGGCCCAGTAAAAGTCCCGCGATGTACGACAGGGGGACTAAATCACCGGAGGCGGTGATGGTGCCTCGGAGGGGCAAGCATGGGGTGATGTTGTGGTTGAGGAACTTGGTTATGGCTTCCAAGACCTCGAAACGGATGCCGGAGTAGCCTTGAAGTAATGTGTTGATTCTGACTAGCATTGAGGCTCTTGTGGCTGATTGAGGCAGAATGTGGGATGATTCCGTGCCATTGCCAAATATTCCAGCATTCAGAAATCTAATGTACAAACAAAGAATTATATCAGAAAAAGAAGATTAGAACATATTGACCTACCAACGTTGCATGGATAGTTAAACTAGAGCACACTACCAAGTACTACCAAATTAATAAGCATTTTGAATACATGTATAAGGAAAAGAAATACAATTTCCATGTACTATTCAATTTTACTTCTTGAAAAAGTACTTAACAAAACATCTTTTTTTGAAAATGAACGAACTATTTATATAACTAATTAAGGTCGAGGCCAACAACTATATAACAGGGTGATGGACAGGGGCTGAAGACAACTGCGCATATAAACAACGCATATCAGACAAAGTAGAATGCGCTAGATCGGACGGGTCAAGCATGTATAGCTTAATAGTTGATAGGCTACACGTTATGCTATTCAACCCGCCAATTCGGGTGATCAAATATATACTTTCATGCGGATCGGTTATCTGGGCCTCACGATTAATTAGGCACCATTTAATTAATCACAACGTACTTACACAAGGGTGACAAGGCCTACTATTTGTTAAGTGTCAATCCTTAATAAATGAAACCATTAATCATGACATAACATTTGGCGACTATAAAAATGGCGGCAGATTTTGCAAACAAATTAAAGGTATCTAAATCGGGTCAACATCCATCTTAGGAATTGTATTTCTTTTTTACGGATAAAAAGTTGTACTTGCAATATATATATATATATATATATATATATATATATATATATATATATTCAATATCATAATTTTAAAACATTTGATATATGAAGAAAAGATTTGAATCTATGCATGAATCATCTGGAAATGGAATTTGCAATTGTTGGAATAATTAATGCCGTCCAGCACAAACTTTCATTCATATGTGGTTTAATTAGGTTTAGTGTGCACAAAATATAGTATCACCTAATTTTGCCACTTAACAATAACTAAAAATAGCTTCAGAGAGTTGAAATCAGCACTTTATTTCCTGTCCCGACAGTGCTGCCATCGTGTTCACAATCCAAACCTTGTTTAATTCTAGGAATTCATCAAGGTGGTCGTTATTTAATTTGTCGTATGACAAAATTAATTAACTATTAAATGAATTACATGGGAAAAGAGTTGGGGGTGTCCAAAAATATAAAATTGCAGTGTAAGTTGTGACAATAATTTTTGGTTTTCTTAATTTTAGTTTATATCATGGATTAATACTCCGGACGTGTCAACATCACCAACTAAAAACTCGAGTTGTTAGATTATTGCCTCCTACTTAAAATATCTTGATCTTATTGTATGATGCAGACGTTTATGAGACTACCTAACCTGACCAAGTATAACCACAACTTTTCTTATCAAAAAATTAGATCACCTAGCAAAATATAAAGTTAATTTGAATACATATATATATATATATGTATTATACACATATGTATACCATGCATATATTAATAAATATATATAAATTGTCAGGCATTTTCTGTATTTATGTGCATTTACCTTACAGGAGAATATATATTTTACGACAATAGAAGACAAAAATTATATGTAAGCTTCAGGTTTTATTTATCGTGAGTATTATATAGATAGGAGACCGACACTATGAAAGAAAGTTAACTACCTATTGTCTGCACGATAGGGCCCCTACAAATCAATTCCAAATGTAAATAATCTCTTTAAGCGTTAGTAAGTAAAACTATTCCCAAAATAAACAGAACTTGTCGTGACGCGTTGTTTAGTATTACTGTGCAAATGATCCAAAAGTCGAAAAGCTTTTTAGTTTGTAGTACGTACGTAATACAATTTAGTTTTTGTCAAACTATTATTAGTGTTTTCCGAAATAGGGTCATGATTTAAATTCAGCGAGCTAAAGATCAATGATTTATAAGGGATAAAACTCAATACATTTACTAACAAAAATAACTTTTTAAAAAATGATTTCTAAAACAATACATTGTAGCACAGAAATTTAATGTAATTGATGAACACTTTAAAAGAAGAATTGTAATATGATCAAGTATACATGATTTATTTTTTTCTCTTCGGAGTTTTTAATCAGATTCTTATTTTGGTCGATTGCCGATCACAAAAAGAATACAGATAAACTAATTTGTCTACTATATATTAATTAATTAATTGTCTGGCATATTTCTTTTATATATACATATATTAATATTCCGGCGCAATTGTTAATTCTATGAAAAGAGTCGTCCACTTGAAAATTAAGTATACAACTATACACAAATCAAAAGATTCATAAGAACATAAAAGATCCTCTGCGTTTCACAAAACGCCAATTTACTCATTTGATCCAGTCAATATACAAATTTATAAATAATAAAAATAATCTACCATTACGCCTAATTAAAACATGTTCTCAAACTTTTTAAATGTTACAAAACATATATAGAGATTATACATAAAAATAGTAAAAAAAACACAAATAAACACATAAGGAAATATCAATAAACACTAATCAATTTCGTCAAACAAAATGCATTAACAAATAAACAAACAAATTTAATGAAATTTACCTTATAAGCTCTTTCTGCAATGCACCACCTTGTTTGGTTCTCCTATGCGACGTAGCACCAAACCCGGTAGTCACACCATAGCTATCCGTCCCTTTATTCATACTCTCCATCACCCATTCGCTACTCGCCTTCACCCCGGCCCTCGCCGCCTCCGCTAGCTCCACCTGCACCTCGCACGTGGCAACCGCCACCACTTGCGCTATCGTCAGCGTCTCCCCGCCTAGCCGGACCAACGGGTTACGATACTCCGCCACCATACGCTTCACCTCCTCCAAATGGCTTCCCTTCATCGACTCCGCCGCTGCGCCCCAGTTCAACGGATCACTATTGTTGTCGTTTGATGATACATTGGCATTTTCCATTTTTCTCTTCTTTTTTTATTACAGACTTTATTTTTGTTGTAGTAAAATTGTAAGGGAAATTATGGCTAAATGAAATTAGCTGTAATAATTTCCTGAGTATAGTTGAGCTACTATGATTTGTTTAAATAGAGGAGCGAGGGACATTTGGTGACATTGAGTGTTGGGTGGGCAGGCCTCCGTGTTAGTTGAAAACCGTACGTGGCCGTTGGATTGTTCACATGAGTTGAGGGTCCGTGATGGGTACACGTGGAAGGGTGTGGGATTATTAATGTATATTATAGTTTGATGGGAAAAAGTAGTAACTTTTTTTGTCAATTAATTGAAGGATAAAAGGGTGTGGTCGAACGTGTGGGTGTGGTTGGTGAGAGGGAGTCTTTGCACGAAAGCACAAACTCAATTTCCATTTTTCTTCGAATATAAATTCTACATCAAAACGTCCATTATATTGCGTGCTCCAGGGTAAATTTGTGTTGTCAAGCTATATCTAGTTTTAAATTTTTAAAATTACATTAGTGCAGCATAAATTATGTACGTAACTTACTAGTGTACATTGGAAAACAGAAGAATAAGAAAAAATGAGAAATGCATTGTTTGCTTGCAATTTTTTAAGTCTGGAAAGAATTAGGGAACGCGCGCGACATACGTTAATTGGTTCTTATGTTGCCTAAGAATTTTGTTAAGCCTTGATAATTAATTGGCATATTTCAACCATGTATACATTAGGCTATGAAATCCAAATCGGTTATCCAGTCATATATTGTCTATGATTAGACTTAAGAAAATTGTGATAATAGTTATATAGTTCAGATAGTTATGACAAGTGGTACGATATATTGTGAGTCGCGCGTGACTACATGATTCATTATATGAGTTGATTGTGTACAGAACAAAGCGCGGTTTATTTATACGTAATTTGGATGAGAAATTAATTTGTATTGTCATATTTTGCTAAATTGTCAATTATTATTGGTATTGTTATTGTTACGAAGTTTTGTTGAATGATGCGCCTTTTTCCATATCAGTACAAGATAGGTTGACTAGATACTTCACGATTCAAATTCGTTTAGAATCTTAGATCAACTTATGTTCAATTATACTTGCTCTCATACATGTGATTATTGAAGTATTTTTTGCTATTTTTTTTTTGATGAATTAAATATATAAATATCAAGTTGGAGTATCCAAAAGTGGATAATCTCCATCACAAAAAACTGAAATAGGAAGGTCGGCAAAAGAAATAATGCCACTCTTACAAAATACACGAGCCCAAGCGGCTAAGTTATGGGCCGCAAAGTTATTTGCTCGAGCTACAAACCGAAACTTTCATTTAGGTCAACATGCCCAAAATTTCTTAATTTTGACATCAAAAGGTTGAGAACTCCACAAAGAACATGCAGATGGGTTAAGAATCTGGTTGATAACTTCAAGGCTGCCAGATTCAAAGAAGACTTTGGATGAACGGAATTCATTAGCCAATATAACTGCGTTGAGAATGCTAAATTAGCTTTGTTATTAATGTAAAGAAGAGTTAGATCTTACTTCTAATCCACAACCACAAATCTTGTAGGTTGGGGAGGGTTGGGGAGGTTTTTTAGAGGTTGGCTTAGGTCAAAAGTTTCTGACTGAAGCGAGTCACCTTAGTACAGAGGTCGAATTGGTCGCAGTAGTCATATATAACCATCCTATCAGCTTAGCCATGTTTGGTTCATCCTCAACTTTATTACATATGGATCTCTACAAACATGCCACTTGTCAAGACCCAATTACGGCATCATTCCGCTCAGGTGTGTGTGGCTACTTAAGATCTTGTGCGTCATGTCTGAATTATAGAACAGCAGTATTTGTCCAATTTGGAGTATTTTTTAAAACATTAATGTACTTCAAACTTTTTTGCTTACTTGACTTTTCCAAGTGCACACATAGGGGTTACAATGGGCATACAATTGATAGGTGCTTTCAACAAATAGAATATCCACCAGGCTGAGAAGGGCCTAATGCTTCATTTGTTGATCTATGTGTGTAAATAGATGATATAATTCTGACAAGTAATGAAATCCATGAAATATAAAATTTCAAGGCCCATCTATATCATAAGTTCACAATCATAGACTTGGGCAAGCACAAGTACATCGCTGAGATTGCTACAAGTAGTAAAGTGATCACACTATATCAAAGAAAGTATGCCCTAGATATCTTAAATAAATCAGGATATCTAGGATGCAAACCTAGCACTATGCTAATGGACTCCTCAACAAGACTCAAATCTACTATCATCTTCAATTGAAGACCATTAAAATATATATACGGAAAATTGGTTGACATTCTACTTTACTTAACCATTACCAGACGTGGTCTAAACTTCATTTTATAAAGTCTCACTCAGCACTTGTCAAAACCCATTGTTACTCTCCTTGCAACAGCTCATAGACTCCTAAAATACATCGAATTCAATTCAGCAAAATGCATCTTTTACCCTCTCACAGTCACAATACACAATACAAAGTTGTTGCAACTACCTTGTGAACTTATGTGGTTGAATCAACTACTTCAAGACCTATCCATTATACAAAGCAAGAATCCTCCCATGCTCGGTGTAGTTCCGATTGCATTGCCAACAACCAAGTTCACTATGGAAGCACTATGTATATGTGAATCGATTGTCCCTTTGTAAAAGAAAAGATTCAACTTGGTTTGATTGAAGTCGTGCAAATTATTAAATTAAAGACAATCAAATTGCAGACATATTGACCAAACATTTTGTCTTTCAGTCCTTCAACGGCATGAACTTCAAGATGGGCTTGATTGACATCCATGCCCTTCTTGCGTGGGGATTAGGGGCCTTAAATTATATTTTACATATTCTTCTATCTTTAGTAATAATTTAAAACATAGTTACATTAGTACTAACAGGTATCCAATTTAGGTAAGTTTTGTTAGTTGAGTTGTGTTTCTATATTTTAACCACTTTTCGGCGCGATCCGTATGATGATCTGTTCGGATCCGTCTGATTAGGATAGTATATAAGTGAACCGACACACTTAGTAATAATTCATTGAGTTGTTCTTCATGTACTTAAACCAAGAACTGTAATCTTTTTTAGTTGATTAACATTGTTCAATTGTTCTTTTGGCTTATACTACATTAAATAAATCTTTTTAATGTCACGATAAAAAAATAAAAAATAAAAAACTTAATGTCTCTTTTATTTTTAGCTATTGGTAATAGGCTATGATGCACGGATACTTCAAAAAAATGGTCGGTCAGTGTCGGATACGTATCGGATACCGATACTCTCTGGATACTCTTTGAATATGTATTGGATACGCCACATGGCGTATCCTGCATTAAAAATAATTAAAAAAAATACGGATACACGTATCGGATACGTTGTGAAGCGTATCCGAGAAGTATCTGATACGTATCAGCAATTTGTAAGAGTAGTGTGGTAGTTTTATTAAACTAAAAAAGGCCCAACAAGAACCAAATTATAATATCTTTTCAGAAACTTAAATATAAAATCGTGAAAACCCACTATTTCAAACCAAAATAAAAACAAACACACAAAACTTTGATATGGTTCACAATATTATGTGACTAATGATTGTGCAAGTGATTAAATATAATATTATTTGATATTTTTATTTAAATTATATCCTTATATATAATTATTAATATTAAATATTTGACGTATCGCATACGTATCGTATCTTGTAAATTTTAAAAAAATCGTATCCAATATCCATATCCAGCGGATACCGATACTCGTATCCGTATCCGTGCAACCTAGATAATAGGGTTTTACTTTTAGATGTTGGTTTGTAATTCCTTTGTGTGAGGGGGTCGACTCATAAATTGATTGGCTGTGACGGGCCCTATTGTAACGTTTAGGATGCAACCCTTTGCTTGAGAATGAAAATTCCTTTCATTTTCCTACACTATTACGGCCTTATTCTTTTCCTGATGTCATTAATTTGACCACATGCCAATCTTTCACCAGCAAAACCCAATTGTATGAAGTAACAAAAAAGTCTCCATGCAACTTGATTGGAAGTTGTTGTGACAATTTCACTTCAATTGATTTAATCACGATATATAAAATACTTTTGAATCTTTGGTATTGGACGAGGAATGATACGAGGGTGGTTGGCACTTTGAGCAAGTCTTTGTCGTTACCAACCCCCATGTATTTGTGACTTTGGGGTTAGTAGTGAATAGTGGTCCACGCATGAAACCACCACAAATTGTCATGTCTTTACTAAGAAACCTAGTTTCAGATAATATGATCAAAAATTATTATTTCATATGACTGCATAATGATGTAGTGAGGATGAAGTTGGGGCCCCAATAGTTGAAACTTTGTTTTGACAAATGACGACACCATTCTCCAGTGGGTTTTTCTTTTAAATACACAATAAACTCAACAATACTAATTACTCGCGAAGTCAATAAAATAAATCAATTCTTTTAATCCTTAAAGAATAATAAAGTCATTCTTTGATCTCATTATTTTTCTTCTTCACATCAGTATCTCCATCAGTAGCTAATTAATAAAACGATAATTTTATTTCTTTATTAGTAATATTTGCCATATGTGTGTGTATTCTAAATATTGATCCAGATTATCGCAGATGTTAATAAATTTATCAATATTTTATTATTTTCTCACAAATGGGAATTCTATCACATTTTATTACTTTTTAACAGTTCCATTCGTAAAATTGATTTTAGTACAATTTCAAAAGTGGACAAGTTTGCAAAATGTTAATAGTCTTATGCCCGGAAGTGTACTGGATAGCCCATATATACCGTGCTCAACTATAAATATTGGGCTTCAAATATAAAACCATTATCACCAACGGCTGTGGGCTGATAATGGAAGTGGATCGAATTATTAAATACATGGATTGTGGTTGTGTTAACTAAAAACTTTGAACCAACAAATTGGCCCAAGATGATGCACTCATCACCCATTCAAAGCATGGATTAGGATTACGTACGTTTGACTTCAATGATTAAATTCTTAATGGTATATCTAAGGTCTGAGCATAAACACATATGACGTCATGATTAATGAAAGCACCCAAAATCAAAATGCTATATTCATCTATTACGAGTTTGATGTGTGCATGCCCGGATGTAAGAATGGAGTCCTTGATGTAATAATGCAATAAAGTACTGTAGAAAGCTGACTTAAAATTTTGACACTTTCACTTCTGTTTTCACTATCATTCATCATGATCCATACTTATCCAGGTTGTAGTCAATACATATATAATATGAGATGTAATTTAATTAAGGAAATTGCCCCTTGTTTGTAATAGATCTATATATGTGTTTTTTTTTTATATCAAAAAACCTGCTTCATTATTACCTAAAAAAAAACGCTACGGCATATTCCGTAGTGTACAATATGACATTCCATCCCAATAAAAGAATTGACTAGCAAAAACCAAAAAAACAAAACTATGTTCATGCAAAAACTATTCAAAACCCATCGGCATCCTTGTACGCGTTTCGAGCCAACTCATGAGCCACCATATTTGACGAACGACCTACCCATTTGATACCAAAGCCCGGCCGAAACAAGCGACGAATATCATTCAATATGTTAACTTGAGAGAGGTCCACCGGAGTACCAAACAACTCTTCATGAACAACCGTTAAACAGTCCCCTTCAAACACAACATTAGCCCATCCCTTCTCGACCACCAAACGAACTGCCCACAAGGCCGCTAAACATTCAACACTTACAGGCGACATAAGGGTCGGACATCGTCATTAACGCCGTGCAAGCATGACCCCATTGCAGTCGTGCGCTACAACCCCCACCCCCATCGCCCCTTCATCTCGAAACACTGCCCCATCAAAATTGATTTTAATCATGTTCCCAATCGGAGCTTCCCAGTCGGTAGAAAAGTCGACCCTCCGCTTCCGCTTTATCCCATGATGCGAGAACCAATTCCCCACATAGAGTTGCGCAAACGTGGCAATTTCATCCGGCCTTCTACCCTTTTCTTCCGTCAAAATGCTATTGCGATTCCCCCACAACGACCAACACACAGTGATAATAGAACTTAGACGCTTAGCCGACTCGATCCGTGTCACCCGTACCAACCAGTCCCCAAAATTCTCGTGCTCAAGCATCCACAATGACATCGGAAAATTCGCCAACGCCCACACTTCTCGCGCAATATGACACCCAAACAAGCAATGTCAAATCGTCTCAACGCCTTCAGTACATACTACATACACAATATCCACGCAAATCTGCCGTTTCTCAAGCTTCCACCTTGTAGGGAGAATATCCATGCAACTCCGCCACACGAATAATTTAATTTTACCGGCGCACTCCTCCTTCCACAATTTCTTCCACGCCGCATGTGAACTCGAGCTCGACGTCGTGCAAGCTTTATTATTCAGCAAACCCTAAGACATGATAAGATGATATGCACTGCGAACCGTGAAGAACCCATTTTTCTCATAGTGCCAAACTCGACGATCTTCATTGATGTGACTGCCCAGTGGTATAGATAGGATCAGTTGTGCATCCGCTTCCCAAAAGAAACCGTGTACCGTAGCCTCGTCCCACCACCCCGTCGCCATATCAATCAATTCACTCACAAAAGTGAATGGCGTGGCGTCGTTGATTGGTGTAATTGGCTTAAACGTGGTTGGACGGAGCAACCACGCATCATGCCACGCTGCGATCATCTCTCCGTTGCCAACTTGCCATCAAATTCCCTTTTTAAGAATCAGAATTGTCCCCCAAATGCATCGCCAAGAAAAAGACGGTGCAACCCCAAGTCGTTCATCAAGAAACTCACAATTTGCAAAGTAATTTGCCTTATACAATCTACTAACCAGACTAGTCGGATTCTGCAACATATGCCACGCTTGTTTAGCAAGCAACGCCAAGTTAAACGCCTTCAAGTTGCGAAACCCGAGTCCACCCTCATCATTTCTTCTACACATCTTATCCCATGCGACCGAGTGTATTTTATTTTGCGCCCCATTATTCCATCAGTAGTTTCTGATAATGGATTCAATCTCCCTAATCGACGTGCCATGCAGACGAAAACAGCTCATCACAAAAGTCGGAATAGATTGCATTACAGCCTTCACAAGAACCTCCTTCCCCGCTCCCGATAGGGTCTTCCCTTTGTACCCTTGTGCCCTTTTTCACACCCTTTCCCGAATAAAATCAAACAACTCCCGTTTAGATTTCTCGACCACTGAAGGGAGACCGATATACTTCTCATGCCTATCCGCCACTGCAACACCCAAAACCACGCCTATCACTCCCCGAGGCGCCTCATCCGTGTTTCGACTAAAAACAACCACTGATTTTTCAAGGTTAATTTTCTTTCCTTAGGCCGCTTCAAACCGTTCAAGAATACTACTGATCCCCAGTGCCGTCTCCGTATTCGCATCAACAAATAGCAACGTGTCATCGGCAAATAAGAGGTGCAAAACCGATGGCGCATGGCGGCTGATCTGAATACCTCTGATCACGCCCCTCTCTTTCGCCTTTGCTATGAGTGCTGAAAAAACATCAGAAACAAATAAGAATATGTGGGGGATAAAGGATCCCTCTGCCTAATGCCCATCTCGGGGGGGGGGGAAACCTGTGATTCCTTGCCATTCAATAAAATAGAGTACGACACTGTCTGGACTCATCATGATAAGAGACATAAAACCTGAATCAAAACCAAGTTTAAGCATTACCTTTTCCAAGAAGGTTCACTCGACTCGATCATAGGCTTTACTCATGTCCAGCTTCAATGTCATATGATATCGTTTCCCAGTCCTTTTTGTTCTTAAATAAAGTGGTTCAACTCAAACGCCGCAAGAATATTATCAGCGATAAGGCGCCCTGGAACAAACGCAGACTGAGAAGAAGAGATAATATCAGAGAGGAACGATTTGAGTCAATTAGCAATGACTTTATACGTAATTTTAAAACACACATTACTAAGACTAATTGGTCTAAACTGGGTCATCGAGTCAGGGTTAGGACATTTAGGAATCAACACAATATGAGTAAAATTCACTGAAGGATCTAAAACACGATCATTAAGATAAGCAAGCACAAATGAGATAACACCAGGGCCAACATTATTCCCAAACTTTTGATAAAACACAACCGAGAAACCATCCGGCCCCGGTGATTTAAAAGGATACATGTCTTTTAAAGCTTTCTGCACCTCCTCCTTTGTGAACGGTTGGCGCAAGCACTGGTTCGCTTCGGGGCTGACTTGCTCATCAACATCACGCAGGATATGTTTTATATCGTATAATTACAATTAAGATAACAATTATGAACTTTCATTAATACTCCAAGAATTGGTCGCATGAATCATTTTGGATATTTTACATGCTAGACATTGATTCAATAGATATATAATGAAGTGTTTTATTATCATTCATAATAAAAATGGAAGGCTTTCAGGTCTTTAATTCTCGTGTCATTTGTAATTTTAATATTAGTATGGAACAGGTTGACTCACTTTTTGTTTGATAATCAGGTTCTCAAGTCCATGCAGTGCCGTATGATCACAGATATACACATAAGGCAATAAAGACCAACCTTTAATTTGCTTTTTAGAGACCAAGATGCAATCTTTTATTGAAAACCAAGCACCAATAATGGCTGGGTAATAATAATTCGTGTATATATTAAAGTCAGCTAATTAACATTATTGATTTTAATTTAGTCGGATTGGGTTGATTTTGAATATATATAATCGGTTTGCTCCAACTTTTAAATTGATTTCCAGTTTCACTCTTAATAAGTTCATGGTCAGAATTTCTAAAAATGCCCGTTATCTTTGTCTTACTTTAGTTTTTGCCCTTTTATCTTTTTTTTCCGCTTAAAATGGTTGTTATCTTTGCCTAAAATGTCTGATCCAATAATTAGGGCATTTTCGCTGCCACGTCGCCAAAACCTGTTTACGTGGCTGCCATGTCAATTAAAAAACTTTACAAAAAAAAAATAGAAAAAATTAAGTCATACTTCTCCCTCCCCCCCCCCCCCCCCCCAATCCCGCCGGCACCCCCCCCCCCCCCCCCCAGCCTACCACCACCTCCACTGCACCGCCACCATTTGAGGGCCCTCCTCCACCACATTGGGTTCTTTCTCCGCCGTGACAGGCTCCGGCTCCGGCGTTGAAGGCTCAGGTCCCGCCATTGTCGCACTTAATTTTCAAGAACAGAGATTTTAATTTCAGGAAAAAAAAACTTTTGACTAATGAATGAATTAATGACAGTATTAGTGGATCGTGAATATAAAGAGAGGGGAAATTATGAGAAGAAAGAAAATAATAAAATTTGAATTCTGCTTATTGCGGTGTTGTGGTGCGGCGGAGGTGCAGTGGAGGTGGTGGTGGGCTGGGGGGGAGTGACGCGAGATTGGGGGGAGTGGTAGCGAAGGTGGGGGTGGAGGTGTGGTGAGGCGGCGGTGTTGTGGTGCGGTGGCGATGCAGTGGAAGTGCCGGCGGGATTGGGGGGGGGGGGGGGGGGAGTGATGACTTAATTTTTCTCCTTTTTTGTAAAGTTTTTTAATTGACATGGCACCCACGTAAGCAGGTTTTGGCGACGTGGCAGCGAAAATGCCCTAATTATTGGATCGGGCATTTTAGCAAAGATAACAGGCATTTTAAGCGGGAAAAAAGATAAAGGGCGAAAACTAAAGTGAGGCAAAGATAACGGGCATTTTTAGAAATTTTGCGTAAGTTCATGTATATATGAAAAGTTAAGCAATGAATGATAGTCTTGTAAATAACTTTGAACAACATATAATTTTTGGTACTAAAATTGGAAGAAACTAGATTTGCACGAAGACTCGCTTGCAACCGAATTCTAATATATAAACTCCCGAGTGAAATTCATAATTTGTTTTCTCACCATATATACAACTAATTTACCATTAAAACTTTTCAGTGTTTGGCCAAGCCGCACGGGCCTCAATACGGTGGAGTGATCGTTGTGAATCCAGAACTTAATGAAGGTGATGGGGATATTTTAGGATTGGCCCAATATCGCATATTGGGCCGGCCCAACAGCATCAGCCTGCTTTATAGTACATCGAACAGGCCCTATTCGATGTTTGATATGCATCGAACGACACTTGTTCGATGCGGTTGAACATCGAACCGGTTTGATTCGATGTACATTCCCCAGCTGATAGTGGGACTCGAGGGACGGTGACTATATATACCTCGTCCCCTTGTAGTCGGAGGGCGCATTCAAAAAGATACATTCGTCCATTTTTCGAAGAGATCGAAGCTGTGATCTTGGGACAGGGAGAGAAGATCCCTGAATTGAAAGTCTACGACGGGAAATCTGATCCCCACGATAATCTGTTTCACTTGGACAGGAAACTGTCATTGTATGGTTTCAAAGAAGTCATGCAAGCTAGGATATTCGCAACCACCCTAATTGGAGTGGCAATGGACTGGTTCACTCGAATTGCGCCAGGATCGATCAAGGACTATAAACAGCTGAGGGCAATGTTCAAAGATCAATTCTCGAGACAGGCCATATTGGTTTTGGATCACTCCCATCTTTACGCCATGAAGCAGGGGACCAATGAGAGCTTGAGGGACTTCATGAAATGCTTCAATAAGGAGCTACTAAGGGTTAACAGCCCAAGTGGAGAGATGGTGATGAGTATTCTTTTCCATGCTACTAACAACACCACGTTCGGAGGGGATCTGATCAGATATAAACCCACCACAATCGAAGATATCAATAAGATAGCGCAGAGTGTGGTTCATTTGGAAGAAATGATGGCGACTAAATCGCCCAATGTAGTGCCTCCAAAAGAAAAGGAGCGGGGAAGAGAAGACCAAAGCCGCAACCACAGTAATAACAACAGGAATAGGAACAATAGATACCGGGCACGCATCTCCCAGGCGGTACACGCCTCTGAATGCAAATATCATGACAGTATTCGGTACGGCCAAAAGAAAGGGGTGGCTGAAAGAGCCCAGGCAGATGAGAGACTCAAAGGCAACAAGATACTCGGCCCACTACTGCAAATATCACAATCAGAAGGGGCACGACACTGAACATTGTAAGGATCTCAAAGATGAGATTGAACGATTATTAAATGATGGAAAACTAGTGGAGTTTGTCAGAAAAATGAAAGAACGGGACGAGAGTACGGACAGAGAGAGGACACCCTCCCCATAAAGGACAAGCAAAAAATGATCAAACAGCCGCAGTCGTTCGAGTATCCACAAATTGGGAATGGCAATATCAGAAAGGCCATGATAAATGTGATATCGGGGGGTCCTGGGGGGGGGGGCAGATTCCACCAACGCCTGAAAGAGAATTTCGAGGCTCCTTTTGTCAGATAAGTTTGTCAGCATGGCAAATATCTTAAAGATAGAGGAAATGCCGCACGAAGAGGTCACCTTCTCTACTGCAGATCTGTGAAAGCTGAAACCCGGGGCCGTTCAAACTGCAAATTTGGATTCCCCGTTGGTGATAACGGTGGACGTAGCCAATTTCGGTGTTACAAAGATGTTGGTAGATGCAGGCAACTTGGTCAACGTTTTTTTGAGCTCTACTTTGGACAAGATGGGGCTGAACGGTGAAGCTCTAGAACCAGTAAGAACTTCGCTTAGTGGTTTTGGAGCCCGGAAATTATACCCCGCGGAATGCTTGTGCTTCCAACTTCCTTGGGAACTGCACTGCCAAGAAGAACATTGCTGGCAAACTACATTATTGTCGACATGCGCTTTGTGTATAACGGCATCTTAGGAAGGCCCGCGTTGAATGCATTCTGGGCACTGCCCTCGACTTACCATCAAATGGTGAAATTCCTACCCATGCAGGTACAGGCGAAGTGATCGGAGATCACACTGAAGGATGGAAGTGCTACGTGAACTCACTTCGTTCACAACCACAGCAGGGACAAGAGGCGGTTGAGGCATTGGCCCCCATGCAGATGGAACACGTCGACTAAGGAACTCTAGTTTAAATTTTTGCAAGTTGTTAGTACCCCGAATATTTTGAACAAACATTTATTCGTCCTCTCAGCCATGACAAGCTTGAGGGGCAGAATATGTAATAACTTAAAACGGGTACACGGAAGACTTGAGCCCGAGGGCCGATATCGGGAAGCATAGTAGACCGAGCTACTGAATTAAGCTCCGCTCTACTCCCATTATTTAGATTCGTCTCCAAAATAGACTTTTGAAAAACTATCTCAAATCACTTAAATTGCCCGATTTAATCTCCACATGATATTATGTCATTAAATATTATATAAAAAAGGACGGAGACTCTGTCTAACACGGTACGAGATACCGCACTCCCTCAAAAATGAAAAGGGGATGGAGAATCTGTCTAAAACGGCACGAGATACCGCACTCTCTAAAGGGACGGAGACTTCGTCTAACACGACACGAGATACCGCACTCCCTTAATAATTAAAAAGGAACGGATACTCTGTCTAAAACGACACGAGATACCTCAACAATTAAAAAGAGATGGAGACTCTGTCTAAAACGGCACGAGATACCGCACTCCCTCAACAATTAGAAAGGGATGGAACATTTGTCTACAAACGACACAAGACACATCGACCCCCTCAATAATAATGAGACATATAAAAATAACTCTTTTTAAAATTGTTTCGATTCAATCAAGTCGAACCATAGGCCCATACCATAAAGCGAAACAAAAACTATCATGATTGTGAAAGGATGCTCGCATTGTCAAAATAAAGTAAAAAGCGACGACAACAATTGAAAGAAAAGACAGCGATATTTGCCCCGGATCAAGCAAATAGTAGAAAAAGTCAAAGCGGACAAGCATACGAGTGTTAAGAATAGTTCAAACGTAGAAAAGGCGATGCAACGCCACAAAACAGCAAATTAAAAATTGTTCATTACAAAGTGAAACAAATACGAAAGCCTTTAGGCCTAAGTTTCATCCTCATCCTCCGAGGAAAGATACGTTGCTGGCATAGGGGGCGGTGGCGAGAGACCGTGAAGGACAAGGTTTTCGTCCTCCAGAAGCACGGTAAACTCATCCGGTGAGTCAGGCTGAGCACTCGTTGGGGGCGACAAACGTTCTAAGTTAGGCCCAAAAGTAAGATTCAACCATTCCGGCTTGAAACCACCACATACATACTTCGTCTTGTAGAATTGGTGGACAGTCAGGACTTGTGCCTTATGAGCCTCGCGAGCACACCGGTGAGCACTAATCTCTTGGAAGGTGCTGCTCCGAAGGAATTCCTCGGCAATTTCCACCCTTTGCTGAGCGGAAACCTATATGAGCACTAAGGAAATTAACAAGAAAGAATATAAAAAGAATACAAACATACAAAGAGCTAAAATTCTTTACCTCGTTAAGGCCGCGCAAATATCCAGCACCATTGGCGTGATAAGTTTTCTCCTTCTCCACCGCCACCTCCACCTCGAGCTCGGTGACTCGTTTGGTCAGCTTCTCTTCGTTGGCTGAGAGATTGGATACTTGCGATTGGAGTTTATCAACAGCCTCTTGCGCCTGCTTCACTGCCTCTCTATCGGCGTAGGCCCTCGCGGCATACTCTTTGACCTTTTGCAAGGCTTTCTCGTTTGCATCAAGAGCAGCCTTTAAGGCTTCAACATCTCCACCATCGAGCTCGCCTCTATTCTGTGGTTGTCCACTTGTGGCCGTTCCATGAGCTTGGACAAGTGCCGCAAACATGGCGTCCACCATTTCGCCGCCATAAAAGATAATAAGCAAACAAATCATCATTCACACAGCAAGCCCAAAAACAATTCACTCAAGAAGAAGCTTTTATTACCGCAGTCAACAAGTGAAGAGCGTTGCATTCCACCAGTTTCCTCTCTTCGGCAAACACCGGATGAGGCACAACAAGGTTGGGAAGAAGAGTCTTAAGAGCGTCAATAGACGCAGCCTCAGAGATTTCGTATCCCCCAACATGGGCGTGTGAACCCTGGCTAGATCCAACTCCGGCATTTGGCCCCATTGCATGAGCAGGGCCACTCCAAGCACTCGGACCACCTGCATGAGCAGCAGGTGGGATAGCCCCTCCAGTTTGAGAGTGGGTCTGGTGGACTCTTCTCCTTTTGGCCTGGGTAACGCCTTCAATATTATCACCCAGACCAGCCGCCATACTTTCAGAAGCTTTAGCTTGGCTAAACTCAGCAGCAGCTAGCGCAATATTGCGATTCACTCCTAAAACATCCTCGAAAGGATCGACATGGGAATCGGCAGCGGTAGCGGCAGCGACCGAAGGCTCAGCAATGATTTTCTTTTCCTTGTTCTTCCTTTTCTTTGGAGGGGGAATTTCCCGAACAGTGGCGGTTTGAGAGCTTGCTTGCTCAGCAGCAATGGCTCGGTTCATGCGGGCGTGACGATCCATGAAAAATTGGCCTGCAAAAATATCACATCATTAGGATATTCGTATTATTATCACAAAGCAAAACATCGAAAAAGATACAAAATTATACCAAGAGTAAATCTTCCGTTATACGGAACCGGGGACAAACCAGCTAAAGATAACACTCGACTTTCTACCAATTTTTTAGCATCAAACTGTTGATGCCGCACTAAATTCGAAATAAAATTGCAATCCCATGACGTCGCGGCAATGCCGGGGGTATCGCCACTTTTGATCCGGTATACCACTCGCGGCGATAATGCCTAAATTCACCCTCATAGCTCTCTTCGATATAGAAATAACGTCTTTTCCAATCTTTTCCGTACCTAGTAGCTTCGCCATTCAGAAATTTACAGTGGTGTTGCGCTTTAATATGATAGAACCCTTTCTCTCGCCTAGCGATCTCAAACAAAGCATAGAACTCTTTGGGACTTTGAGGTTTACGCAGCGCTTTCAGTACGATAATGAATCCTATCAAATGGCCATACGAATTTGGCGTAGGTTGTCCTGGCACGAGGTCAATAGACCTTAGGAGCATTCTCAGCCAGCACGTATTGAAAACCGGAGCCCATTCAAAAGCTGGCCTACGAAAACTGTCTTATGCCCGGGCGGAGGAGTATGCATGCGATCATTTGGACCGGGAAGGACTATTTTGTATCTATTCGGTATGTCAAATTTCTCGTGAGGCCCTTTGCGTCTATGCTGCAGGCGCGAGACATACATATGATACGCCATCCTTGTCACCTCGACGTTATCATCATATTCCATGTTGATGAATTGTGCATCGTCGTCTACCTCACTAGAGGCACGGTTATCCGAAGATGACGATGATTGTGAATCATCACTTTCATTCTGAGGCGTCGTAGGCTCAGCGTAAGCACCGGGATTATTACCCGCGAGTGACCTAGTAGCTTCTATGTCAATTAGCTCGTATTCATTTACTACGACTATATTCGAGCCCGCGGGAGCACTGGATGGGCCCACCACAGAGTTCCTCAAACATGAGCTCGAGCCGCTACTCGGCTCACTCCCAGAAGTTGACTCAGAATTCACCATCGTGGACGAAAAAAACTGAAATAAATTAAAAAGAAAAAGATGACTGCGAGCGGATACGTCACTCTCGGCTCTCATAACACTATCGCAACGTATCTAAAAATGGCTACTTATTTAAAAGATATAAAAATATCTCGCAAACGAGAGCATATTAATTACCTTGACCGAGTATACGATGGTAGCAGCTTTTATTCGATTGATTCGCCTGATAAAAGAAAACAACGAGAAAATGTTAAAATTGCAGGAAAAATCTCTGTATACCAGGCTAAGCAGCAAAAATATCCTAAGGCACTGCATCGAGCGCTTTCCGTTCGATGTCAAGAGCATCGAACATAGGGTGTTCGATGCAGTTCGCATCGAACAAGACCTGTTCGATGCTACTTACACGAGTGAGTAAGTTCGCAAGAGGAGAAATGAGCTACTCGCAGCACTCTCCCCTTTATATAGGCAGCGAAAAGCCCATCAGACCCATAACGAATAAAGCATCGAACCACAAGTGTTCGATCTATTGTTCAAGAAGCATTGAACGAGGACCGTTCGATGCGCTCCGCATCGAGCACCTCTGGTTCGATCTATCAATTTTCACTGAAAAGCGAATCGAGCATCGAACGCCCGCTGTTCGATGCGCAATATAAATTTTCACTGAAAATTGCGAACTATATATATTGGAATCCGTTCAGAAGAAACATATGATTAAGAATATTCCAAACCAGTACACAAAACCTTATCAAGATGGTATGCAACCGATCGCTTCCAAATCAAGGACTTATTTCTTAAGTTTGGGAGTCGTTCTCTATTTGATACCGTCTCCAAAACTGTGGGGACTATGTGATGGAAATATTTTAGGATTGGCCCAATATGCTATATTGGGCCAGCCCAGCAGCATCACCATGCTTTATAGTACATCAAACAGACCCTATTCGATGTTTGATATGCATCGAACGGCACTTGTTCGATGCGGTTGAACATCGAACCGGTTCGATTCGATGTGCATTCCCCAGCTGATAGTGGGACCCGCAGGACGATGGCTATATATGCCACGTCCCCTTGTAGTCGGAGGGCGCATTCAAAAAGATACATTCAGATCTACTCAATATCGAGCATTCGACATTCCCCTAGATCGAACATAGTGGATTCGATATCCATCTGGATCGAACCTGAGACATTCGACACGACATTGAATAAAGGATACTGAATTCGATACCTAAAACAGCATCGAACCTGTCGGATTCGATACAACCTAATTCGACACATGACCTCTACTGCACATTTAGGATCGAACAACGGCAATTCGACACGTCAGCATCGAACGCCCTAGATTCGATACGTAGCATTAACTTTGTAATTTACTTGTTTAACCTAGTAAGCTTGTATTAGGTGTTCCGGACCAAGCTAGTCCGATTATTAATTAATTTATTAGCATTATTTTGGCTATCTGTACTCCAATTGTATTATTTTACTGTGTTTGCTACATTGACGAATTAAAACAAAAATAGAAGGGTTGAAAGGATGGACAAATTTTGGAAGAAGCAAGCATAGAGCAACAACAATCACAAGACGGGAACAATTTCATCATAGGAATCATTCATTTCATAGTTTCACGCAGAAGTTCTATTTAGAAAAGGAAAAACTCTACACTTTCTCTGGTAAAATATATAATACTTTAATATTTTCCACGTACCATGCATACGAGATAATCATAAAAATATGAATTCCAAAATAATAGCCAAAGTTATTCACTTGAGGTAAGATAATAAGGTTTTACATCCTAATTAGTTATTTATAATCTTTTTATGCTCCCGAAAGTATATCATAAGTTAATTTTGATCACATATATAGGTATATATATTTATGAATATGTGTGTGTGGCTTTATCCTGAATATTGGGAAATTAATTCATCTCGTTAATTTTGTAGCATGGCTTAGAGTAAGCTATGGGAGTACGCAAATAGCAGCCATTTTCAAAACGCCAAGCAGCTATGAAACAGCGGGTTGGGTCATTGCTAAAAAAGGGTGTTGGTCCATGCTTAAAGGGGGCTTAATTGTCAACGTGTCTGGCCCCGCTTACCTCTATTTTGAGGTCCCTATTTAATTTTAGGAACATACATAATCAACAATTTTATTAATTATTCAATACATAAGTACTTGTAACATTTCTTACTTGTTTTTTCCTACGCATTTCTCAGAATAACCCGTCGAGTGCTGATGTGTGGGCAGATAGTATTTCATTGCAACCATTTTCAAAGAAAGAGTGGATATCTCATCAACATCACAACATTGAGAAGGTATATATTTACATCACACATATATATATATATAATGTCCATTTTGAAAAAAACGAAATTAACTACTGACTAAACCACACTTGTACGTGCGTAGTTTCGTAAGAGAAGGGTGAAATTCCGATTGTTGGATCCACGGGAATTTCGCGGATTTCGGGATCCCTAGTCGGGATCCCGAAAATTGGACCTTAGAGTAGCGGCGAAGCGTCGTCATCGGCGTCGGAGCTGGTGAGTGGTGCGGCGGTGTCGGAGCTGGTGAGTAGGAGCGACAGAGCAGTGTTGTGCGTGTGTGAGCTTCACCCCTACTGTCGGAGCTGTGCGTGTGTGCTGCTCGGAGCTGTGCGGAGCTGTCGGAGCTGTCGGAGATGTGCGTGTGTGCTGCTCGGAGATGGTGAGCTTTTGTGTTTGTGGTGTGTTTGTGTTTGTGTTGTGTTGCTCGGTTGAGATGGCGAACTGTGTGTGTGTGTGTTTGAGATGGCGGAGATGGCGGAGATGGCGGACTGTGGCGAAAAGATCGGGACCCGCGGATCGGATCAGATTCCGGCCATGACTCCCGATCCGATCCGCGGGAGTTGCTGCGGGAGAAAATTCCCGCAGCAGCGGGTCGGATCTCCAATCGGATTTTCCCCGGATCGGGGAAAATCCGATCGGGTCGGGTCGGGTCGCGGGAAACCGACCCGGCCCTCCCACCCCTATACTTGCTTCTGCCAAATTGCCCATTTGGATTACTGATCTAAATTGGATGTTCATTCCGGGTCCAACCAGGTATTTGAACAAAATTGTTATCTTCTATTTATTATTATTATTTTTCAAATTACCCCATTGTTATGTAAGTTGGTTATTATCCACTGCGAAAATTAATTAACTCACACTTGGCCCACTAATTGGACTTTATTTTAGTCTATTAATTTGACATGCAACAACAACTTTGGCTCATTCAATTCTATTTTATCATCAATCCAATCCCCGTTCACGTTTTTTCTTTTTCTTAGAAATAAATAGATCTCTTTACTTGTATGACTTAGATGTCTCGTATTTCTCGAAAAAGTGATTCGATTGATGGGATTTGGTATGAGATCGAGCACCAGTGGCAATTTTGACCCACCGGTGCCACGAATCACCTAAATCTCCACATCAGCATTACGTGGACAAAATGATATTATCAAAATATAGGCAAAGTTTCTTTTTGAAAAATGATATTTTGCACAAAATATCAGTCACTTTTAAGTTTTAGCTATTGACATTAACACGACGTAACGCAAAACATGAGAAAAATAATTACATATGAACCTAGTAATTATTGTCTTATTCTACGATGATCATGTATGTCGCGTGTGTTGTATTGCAATTACAGGCTACATACTTGTAGCAGATAATGAGGGAGCTTCTTTAACATTATGCGGTACGAGGAATAATGATTTGGGGTGCATGGAGAGGAAAAGGATGCTACAGAATGTGCCTCACAGACAGTAATTTCAATAATTTGGAAACTGGAGATGTTGTGGACAAGATCATTTGGGAACTCAACAGAGGGTACGAAGGAACAACAAATTCCCAAGGTATTTTTGAAGCTTCAATGTTTTACGGAGAGTACGAATTTGCTGAAATCATTAATCACCAAAGTGGAATTAATTATAATTGCTTGGGTTTGCCGAAGTTTAATGTGGGGCCTAAGAACGAATCACATGGCTATTTTCTTTTCAAGATTAATGCCACGCAAACACTTCAAGAAGGAAGGATTGCACAAAGTCCAACACAGTGGTAATAGGTCCGAATACTTTTTTACTATATTATCTAGATGAATGTCACATAAAAATAATTTATGATTCTTTAATACAATGTTTGCTTTACAATAAAAGGCTGGTATCTTACTCTTACCATACTTAAATATTTTTACCTCCGAAGACATCAAAATTTTAATTCCTAATTAATACTGCAGCAACGTTCTCTACTTAAAATTGGAAGATATTTCAGCTTCCAAAATTATTTTCTAAGAAAAAAAAAAAGCCCGGTGCACGAAAGCATCCCCGCAATGCTAGGGTCGAGGGAAGGTTCCCACCTTAACGTTTCAAAATGACATTCTAACAAGTTAATTTTAACAAACTTCATAATATTCAAATCAAACTCCATTTAAAAGATAAAGATTTAGAGAAATGATGTCCATTCTTATAAATTCGAGAATAATGTATAATAAATAAAGCATCTTTCACCAGCGATCTTCGAAAAATTGTCATATTTGCTGATAAAAAAAATAAAAAATTTATACCATTCTTCTTCTTTTTTGTTTTTTCAATTTATTTTCTTGTAAGCATCTGATACATTTTTGTTTTCAAAAAAGGAAAACAAAGAAGAAATGTGCTTTATATGAATTAATTAAATGTTAAGGAATCATGCAATTCAATGTCTAAAATATAATATATATATATATATATATATATATATATCTTTCAAAATAGGTGTGTTAGAGATAATATATATAAATATTAAATGTCTATCTTATCTAACAGTTGAATAATAATTTGAATAATAATCATAAAACTCATCAGGCAGACAATTCAATAAATAGTTTCTGCAGTCCTCCTCAGCACTTTCCCACTTTGAAACTTTCTTTTCATGTTCTTTTAACTCTTCTTCAGTCATATTATTAGTATCAGCTTTCTTAGGATTCTTCTCGGTAAGAATCCATGCAACTTTCATCCATTTTGGATAAAACATAACCTTCTTTGACCATCTCTTAAAATGCTCTTCGTTAAAGCGAGAAAGCTTGTTAAGATCATTCGAAGAATGCACGCTTTGTTCTCCATTTCGAAAAATGGGTTCGTCTAAAATTTGTTGGAAAAGTATCACAACAACAAAGTAATTGCCGCAACAATCACCTCAACTCCAGAGGTTTTCGCCAAGTGTGAAGCATAAAGGCACGTACTATGTCAGCTTTCTTTAAGACGATTCGCGCCCCTATCCTCATAGAATTATGGAGGAGGATAATGCACGTCTTCCCAGGATACAACATCCACACTCTTGGTTTCTCTCTTGACTTGTTTTCTGGCATTGTGGATATCACTCAACCTTATATTATCACACGGACGCTCCTAAACACCTCCGTAAGAACAACCTGTTTTCGTCGTTAACCGAATTCTGAGGAAGAAGAAATTAATTAGTATGACTCCGAGAATAGTTCGAGTGGAGGAGACCCTCAATTGTACCCATTTTATATATATTATCTCCAACACGTCCCCTCACGTGCAAGCTGTAAATTTATTTGTTACTCCTGTCACATGGCATGTTTTTGATAATCGGGTGGGGGTGGGATTCGAACCCAAGACCTCTTGTGGCTTGAGCTCTAATAACATATTGAATTGTCATCTCATCTAAAAGTTTAAGATGTTAGAGAGGGTAGACATTTAATATTTATATATCTATATTATCTCGGAGTAATTATGCGGGCAACAATGCTTAAAAGAAATTATTGTGCAATGAGCTAATAAGAAAATTTAATATCGTAGATAAGTAATTATGTGTGAGTTGGTAATGAGAATATTTAAAAAAAAATACGTAGAAATAAATTTGAAAGCTGAAATAGTTTCCATCATTAGTTGAGAACCATAATGCAAAAATTAGAAAATTGAGGTTTTGTGGAGGTAAATGTGTTTAAGTTTGATAAGAGTAAAATACCACCTTACCCTTTTCACATAAAACAAGCATGGCATTAAAGAATCTAAAATTATTGTCACATGGCCATCAATAAAACAAGCATGTGACAATAAAATCGAATAATGTAGTAGAAGATGTAGCACAATTTTGTAGGAAAACTCCAAAAGCTACACGTATTGGTTATATTGACTAAAGGGTATACAAAACGGTATTATCGTATTAATAATTCAGCATTTCAAAAAATATTTTATTCGGTAATTCTAATACTCAAATCGTTTGCCAAATCAAATTACTTCGATACGATTCAGTAATTATTAGATTTAAATTTGGTACTTTTGATCGATTTGGTAAATATCGAATTTGAAAAAATATATGATAAATATAAGAAGTATTCAAGAACTCAACAAGTTAATCATTGATTTTAACTCTAAATTTCTATACTTTAACCATCAATACATCATAAATATCACATGATTTTCAACAACAAAAAAAAAAAAAACAACCATTAAATCATCACAATCATGATACAATAAATCCGTCATTCATCCATCAAAAATAATAGTAAGCAAAGTTGTACGAAGTAAACAAGTATCCATAAGTATCATAATATATCATCCATGCAAAATTGTAAGAAATTAACAAGTATAAAAAAATATCATAATATGATCCATAATGACATTAAAGTCTCTAAAATTTCAAGTTAAGTGTAAGCTTTCTACTTTCACCTCCTCAAGTGTATACTCTAAAACCTAATTCTCTTAATTACTTTACTTAATTATTATATAATTACTTAATGATGTTTAAGCGGCCGACTTTAATATATTAATAATATGTATATATATATATATATTAAATAGTTCAGTAATTCGACACAATTCGGTAATTGACATACAAAATCAAATATCATATCAAACTCTAATTCGGTATTTTACCTCATATCGTTTATCGGATCATTCAAATGATTCATTAAACGATCCGTAGCAAATGATACAATTATCAATGATTCGATCGATCCAGATATTACTGCAAAAATAATACATCAACGAACGAAAAGGTTTGATCTCTCCATTTTGACGCAACTTTGTGGAACGTACTTTGCTTTGATTTTAGGGGTTACGAGGGTCATCTTTCTTTAAGGTCTTCGAGGAGGCTCCTCTCTTTCTTGGACTCTGGGAGGAGTCTTTATAGGTGAAGATGGGTAGCTTGTCCTTGTCCTCCTGTTTTCTCAAATGGGGGTTTGCCATGTAATCGCGGAGTTGGCCCTTCTATTTTCGTGGTGCATGTTTGTCGTTCGTGGTTGCTGGAGGTCTTGATGGGTGGCAAGTGCTTAGGAAGTGTGTTTCGATTATTTATAGGATCATCTGTATTCTAAGCTAATCTCTTCCTATACGATAAGTTCTTCGAGAAATATCTTGTCAGCGTCGTCGCTCTTTCTTACTCATGAGTATTGCTACATACGAGGGGGCGGTGGTGCTAGTGGACGTTTCGAGGAGATAAACATTATAATATCAATTACCTTTTGTTTTCTTCAGCCACGTAACTAGAAAATTGAGATAAAGTCTATAATGTATTTTTTTCTGTGCTAAGTACTTAGTACTGGTACTAAATAAATTGAAGATAAATTTCAAGTGAAATGTAAATGAAAGTATTTTAATCAATGAAGTATAATATACTATTTGAGCTCACGCAATAGTTGCAAACGAAATATGCAACTCAATAAAATTGGCATATTATACTTATATGAAGGGAGGTGCATGTAAAAACTCTCTCATACATAGAGTGAGGTTGTATTTGCTCGAAAATATACATTTATATCCTCTCTTTTTTTTTTTTCAAAAGACCATATCTTATCATTTTTATACTTTAAATTATCAAAGAAATAAAAAATTAAAATTAAACAAACTTAAATTATAATTTATAACACGTATGGTCATTCTTTTTTACGTTGACACATAATAAATATAAATACTAAAATTAAGTTCCTACACAAAAAAAATATTAGAAATATTGAAGGTATTTTGATCATTAAGTATAATAAGTTAGAAACAAAATTATATTGGCGACAACGTAGCTTCAATTGATTTTTCTTTTTCTTTTTTGAACATGTAATTTTAGTTATTCTAGCCATCATGTACATACAATCGTGGGGTAGGGGAGGCAGGATAAGCGTTTATAAACAAAAAGAACAAAAGCATCCAAGGGGGTCACTCATCCCAACATGCATGTACGAGACAGAGAGTGGTGGTGGCCAGTTCGTCTGGGTCGGGCCTGGTTAGAACCCATTTGTGGCAGCAAGTCCACTACGCTATTGGTCTCATAGTACGTACACGAGATCCTCAACTGAGTGAAGCTAATTAAAATTCCTCTAGATCTTTTAACAGTCACGCTGGGGCCAAAATGTCCCGCCTCCTCGTCAAACTGGTAGAAGACAGGCCTAGAGTCAATTTCCTTGATACGTCGAGAAAAGAAAAGACATAAAGCATAAAAGACTGCTAGGAGGATTGCATGGAGTTCTACGGTCATGTTGGTGGTGTTCTCGGTGACTCTATGATAGCACCAATGTACTGTATCTGTTAATCCACGACCGCACATAGCAGATGCCTAACGATTTCGAGTTGTCTAGGAAAGAGTTGTGTGCATTTAATTTGAAAAAACCAACAAGGGCCGAGGTCTAGAAGAGGAAGAAGGTGTCATTACAATGAAGGGTGGGAGTGCGGGCAGTGAGGAACTTTCTCTCATGGTCATGTGAATGTAGGAGATAATGGAGGATTAGGAAAATGGAATATTTATCTAAGTTACTTGGAATTTAATGTTTCATTATGCTGCTATTTTCTGTTAAGAGTGATTATGACTTAATGTTTTCGTGTGTTGCCGCTTTCTATTAAGAACGTTTATGATTTTATAATTCTGTGTGTTGGCACTATCTGTTAAGCGTGTTTAGTTTTAATACGTTGCTTTTTGTTGATGTTTGTAGGGCAATGTTTAAGGATTTTTTCATTGGAAGTCCTTTATGTTAACCAACTTTCAAAAGACGTCTTTTATGTTGATATTCATCACATGGGGTCCTATATGTTGTGTCAATAATCAAATTTAGTACTCCTCTGCTGGAATTCGATAGAGTAACTTTTTAAATATTTCTAATTAATTTTAATACATTTTCACGTGTGGTTCATAAGTGTGAGACTGCCCGGTCATCAAAAAGCGTCTTTTTCTTTTTGTTAACATTTATTTAAATTAAAATAAAAAACAAATACGAACATAAACATAAAAATTACCTTTAGGATCGTGGATGAACTCTGACAAGATTCGAGGAAAATAGAGGCAAAAGAGGCACTGCAGCTTCTCCACCGGCACAACAAAAAGTCATGGAACAAAGTGCGTCACATTGACGAATCAGCGGCCGAGACTTGGCCGAACTCCATATGCTGCTCCACTAGGTATATTAGTGTATGGTATCCGGTCACATATGAGAACGAGGTGTGCAACATGATAATACGAGAGTGCGAGAAGGGTTGGCTTTGGAGAACCCACAGTTCCCTACGAGGATAACCATCTTGAGGAAATAACTCCACTCTAGAAGTTCAAATTGCTTGCGTGAAGTAGGTTCTAACAAAGTGCATGACAAACATCACAAAATGGATGGAGAATAGGGATAATGGATCACCATTTCTGGAAAGGGGTTGGCTTTGGAGATCCCACGGTTCCTTACGAGGTATTTTAACCACTTTTCAAAAGACGTCCTCTATGTTGACATTCATCACATGAGGTCTTATATGTTGTACCAATTATCAAATTTTGTCCTCCTCCGCCAGAATTCGATGGAGTAACTTTTTAAATATTTCAAATTAATTTTAATACCTTTCCACATGCATGTGAATTTGCAGCAAAAAGCGAGTCCATACATGTCACGCCAAAACGCTCTTGTTTCATTCATCTTGGTTATGAAGGCCTTAGGTAAACCATTCATGCTGCAAGAGCCATAAAGCTTATTTAGTGTTACCCAACATCCTTAAGGTCAGACATTTTGAATACACATATGGTGCGATCTTGTTTTAGAAAAGGGAGCGTCAAAATGTATAGATACGTTGTAAACTCTAAAATGATCACAAGGCTCTAGGTTACTTTCTACGAAGTAATTTTATCAATCTAATTGTTTGTACTGTTGATTTGCTCAATTTTAGGGTTATTGAATTGCAAAATCAGATCTATATTCATCCATATGTATTGGGAATCAATGTTGGGGAAGCTGTGTGGGAATGAAAACTTATTGCGGATCTAACTAGGGAGAAAGATGTCCTTATGGATTAACAGGCATGTTTCCATGTCAAGAGACTTGTTTTCCTAAACTCGATGCTCATTGGTCTTCCAGGATATTACACATCCTTTTAGAAAATGTTGAAGGGGATTTTTCCCGACTTATAAGGACTTAATGCTTCTTCTTGTGGGGCGAGTCGATAAGGATTGAGAAATCTCTTCATAGCTCCTCTATAACATTGAAAAAGATAACTTTTCTCCCAAACTTTGACAAAAATGTGTGCACTCCTTCCTTTGCACAATCTCACCATTCATATTTTACATGTGTCAATATTTTTGTCCATTAATTATAAAACCTCAAGTGGGAGTTATTTTTCAGTTATAGAATCAGATAGCTCAAATAAATAATAAGGAGTTAGATGCTTTTATTCTTTAAAAGAAAAATAGTCATAGGAATTCAATGTTATTTGCAGAATACTTTTTTCCCTTGCGAACTGAAACTCAAATCATAACTACAATAGAATAAAATATCGATATATAACATGGACCATTTTTCAATTTGTGCGTGTCATCTTTGCGCAGGGGCGTGTCATCTTTGCGCAGGGGGCATGCTAATCTTCTTTGTACCGTTCCAATTTTATCGGATGTCCTCGAAGAGACATCGCTATATAACACTTATGGATTGTCCAATAGAAGAATTTGGCTCTGAACCTAAAGTCAACTATATAGTATGTGATTTCCACGGAACTGGAAAACTCAGATATCATTCTTCTTTCTTTTCTTGTTTAAGAAATAAAACCAATTCTATTCCATATATACTTAACTAAAGTTGCTAATTTCTCCAAGAGACTACCTACTTATGGAGCAAAATTAAGATTTACTCGTGCCCCAAGCACCTCTAAACAATGCCTAATTGTCTCATCAACCTACCTCATTGTTTCCCCTAAAAAAACCAAATGATATACAAGCTAGCCAGCTAGCAACCTACATTTTTGTCAATATTAAAGAAAAAACCTACAACAGTGAACAATTAATTAATGTTAATGACCTGATCATCGATCCTAAGTATCCTCAACTCTTGTCGACTTGGGTAATCAGACTTCGGGATAAACTCCGTTGTGGACTTGTTTGCAGTAACCATCACAAGCGGTCTCGCCAGTGGAGGTGGTGGCCTCCCTGAGCTGCATGCATATCGGCATGCAGTAGTTTAGGCAAGACGACGACGGTATCACCTCCTGGCACCCTCCCTTGCCCAGCATTATGGCCAATACACATATCAAAACAACATAATTATTAGGATAATAATTCTTGGCTGCACCCGTTCATTAATTTTTCTTCTTATCACTACAAGAAAATTGATTATTAGCTAGGACAATTGGCTACGGATGGTGTAGGCAATGGTGGTTTTGCCTTTTTCCGTAGCCCTTGGTCATTTTTTGGATTTTAAAAAAAAAACTCAATGGCGACGGATATATCCCGTCGCTCTTAACCATTCGCGACAGGAAAATTTGTAGTCATTGATCAAAGGCGACGGGTTCCCGTCCCCCATAGTGCACGGACATTAAAATAAACAAAACAAATATATATATATATATATATATATATATATTGGCTACGGCTAAAAGCCGTAGCCAATAATATAGGTGACGGGCTTAGCCCGTCGCCTTTATTCTGGGCGCCAAATGTGGCGCCCAAACCAAAAGCGACGGGCGGGTATGGCTCGTTGCCCTTGTTCCAAAAAAAAAGTTAATTTTTTTTTTCTATAAATACTCCATTTTTCATGCAAAATATATCAACTCATTCACAACACATATCTCAATCTCTCTTATATAAATTAGTGTTTTTTCGTAATGGGAGATCGCAATCAAGTCTCTCGACCTTCAAAAAATGTTGGTGCAACTAATCGAATTAGCCTTCAAAATCTTCAAAGGCAAAGTGTTCAAAATCGAGGTCGTAATGCCACCACTAATGAGCACCACAATGAAGCCGAGCTAGGTGTTAATACACTTCCCAATAAAGTTGCGTTGACGGATCGACGACTCTTGATGGCGAGGCCTCCTATTCTCCCTTTGGCAAGGGCTCTCACCGCTTCTCCCAATGCACGTGTATCTCACGGTTTGGAGGACGTAGAACCCGAAGATGAAGTGGAAAATGAAGACGACGAAGAAGAAAATGAAGATGAAGATGAGGAGATGGTTCTGTCACCTTTGTCGATAAGGCGCCTCTCACCTGCTAGCTCGCAACGCTCGAGTGCAGGTAGTTCTACCCGTCGTCGTACTCAGGGTTTGACGCAAGGCGACCTACCCCAAGATGACCCCTTGAAGCCACGCTCCATTGCGGTTAATGAACATGGAGAATGGAAAACACAAAAAATTGAATTTCAAGCACGATTAGCGCGATCATCAAGAGGTGTTTACGGACGATGGCACCGACATTCGACCGTATAACTGAAAGCGACCTAGAGGCTATGGAAAAACGGTTTAAGGTAAACAAGTACTTATTTTAAATATTTTATCTTTAATTACATTAGAATGTTAATTTAATTTATAATAATTAGACATTATTTTTTTTTCAAGGGAACGTATACATGGGATAGTAATGATGATGATGTGATAGACTTTGCATTCAAGAGAACTGCACAAGTACGATATTCTGACAATGTTTCTCGGGCCAAGAGGTTGTACTACAAAAGGGTTAATGATCCTGCTTATGAAGGCCGACCTTATTGTTGGATGTCTGACGCCTTGTTGGAAAAATACAAACCATATTGGGAGGAAGAAGACACAAAGAAGATCTCTGACCAAGCGTCAAAGAACATAAATGCAAACAAGAGCCACACGGGCAGCAACTCTGCATCTTCAACATATACTAGTGGATCCATTAGCATCGATGAGCATTCACAGAGAAAGGTACATTAATTATGAGTTATTAATTTTGAAATTATTGCATTAAGTCTATATTATATAATAGG
Organism: Linaria vulgaris; assembly: GCA_948329865.1. Taxonomy (NCBI): domain Eukaryota; kingdom Viridiplantae; phylum Streptophyta; class Magnoliopsida; order Lamiales; family Plantaginaceae; genus Linaria; species Linaria vulgaris. Next base: position 104,061,236 of record OX415252.1, read on the forward strand.
AAAAACGACACTTACCCCCCTGAACTTTTTGCTCGCGAGCACTTACTCCCCTGAACTATTTTTTGGAGCACTAACACCCCAAGCTTAAATTTTGAAAGTTTTGTACCCCCCGAGACACCCCTCACACGTGCGAAGGGGAATATTCTACAGAATCTTTGGGTCCGCGTGAAACACTAAGGACAATTACACCCCTGAACTATTGGCTTGCGAGCACTTACACCCCTGAATTACCGATTTTGCCCTTAGTCTTGGGCGACACGTGCACGAAGAGACCAAGATTTTGTGGAATATACCTTTTCTCACGTGAGAGGGGTGTCGCGGGGGGTACAAAACTGATATGGGCATTTCCCGCATATTGGGCCTGGCCCTAAATAGGCTCATATTTAACCATATCGGGGGCCACTTTCGACATCATATCAGTGATAATCACCGATATGGTACTGTGTTCTCCGGATCCCGAGGTCTATAAACACGCGGTGCCCGGACCCCAAAGTAATCATTTATTATCCCTTAGCTACCATGCTTCATATCGAAAGAGATCACCGATCTCACCCTCGATATCGTACTCGATATCGAGATAACCCTCGTGCTCCACTAATACGTCATACCACCACAATACCGATACCATATCGAGGGTGGTCATCGACATCACATCGAAGTTGATCACTGATATACGCCAAACATAATTACCGACATACCCCTGTCGTCCAAGCATCAAGACGTTGGTCCGAGGTGTTCCGGACCAAGCCTAATCGAGACACTTAGATTAGTCCTAGTTTGTTAAGATAGACTCATTGTACCTCCTTTGTACTCCATTGTAATCGACCCATACTTATATAAATGATCTATTGCCAAACAAGTGGCGCCGTCTGTGGGAACACCAGTTCCCGGACAAGGACGTCAAGATGCTAGGAAGGAGGATCCGATCCGAATTTAACTGAGTTGTGACTAGAAACGCGAGGGTTGAGGACACACCACTCCCTTAACAGCCGACTGACCAAGAACAGACAATGACCCAAGCTGAGATGGAGGTTCCTCCAGCACAGAACGCATCGCGACGAAGGCGCGGGCCCGTGAGGCCACTGGGACCACGAATACTGGTCCAACCACTGCCGCACCAAATACGGCAGAACCTGCTACTGAGGGCCCGATCACTAGAAACCCGGCAGCGGGTGCCCCAATGACCGAGGTGTCAAACGTGAATCTTCCCGGCTCAGAGGAGACGATGGCTGCAGAACAGAGCGTCGTTCCCCCTGCCGCCATAACCCCGGAGATGCTACGCAGATCAACGCTTCTGTAAAAGTGGCGCTTGACACTACACTGGAAACTTTGCTTCCACGATTGGCGGAACAAAGGACAAAGGACGTTCGGGCAAGGCCCCATGAATCGAGAGCGGGTGAGAGAAGGGCAAGGCAACGATATGATGAGCAGGAGGATACAAGAGACTCATTCAGAGAGATATCGCCCGCTGCTTACGATAAGTCGGAGAGACGGGATCCTAGGACCCTGGATCGAGAGATAGCAAGAAGGATGGGACGATTTGACCGCGAGAGAGCGGAAGTAATCAGGAGAATGGAACACAGTCGCGACCGCGCTGAGGTTACATATTCAAAGAATGAAGATGCAGAAATACTGCAAGTCATATCGAGGAGGATGGAACAACTAGACCGCGAGAGGGCGGAGTTGACGAGGAAGGTGACTCAGAGCCATTGCAAAGGTCGCAGCAGGACACCGTTCTCAGATGAGATTGAGGCTGAGGTATTGCAAAGAGGGGACAAGATCCCAGTGATCAAGCCATACGACGGAAGAAGTGATCCTACAGATCATCTCCATCAGTTCGATAGCATTTTGAATCTGCACAACTACTCAAAAAACATAAAGGCAAAGATCATATCCACCACTTTAACGGGCGCTGCACTGGATTGATTCACTAGGCTGGAGGTCCGATCCATAACGGACTATGAGCAACTAAGGGAAAAGTTTGAGAACCAGTTCTCTAGCCAGAAGAAAATGAAGACCAACCTGTTGCACCTCGGCGCGGTGCAGCAGAGGGAAAGGGAGAACCTCCGGGAATATATGAAGAGGTTCAATGACGAATTGTTGAAAGTGGATGAGCCACATGGGGGGCAGGTTATGATGATGTTGTTCAAGGGTACGACCCACCGCAGGTTCGCAAATGGTTTACGAGGACGAGATGATGGCAACGCGTCAAGGTTCATTTCCCAACAGGAATGCAGACAGAGATCGCAACAGAGAAAGGCCCCCAAGGACGTACACACCGTTGAATAGAGGCATTCTGGAAGTGATGGTCGTGGCAAAGAGGAACAGATGGTTGACAGAACCCAGGTAATTGAATGAGACTCCCGGGATGAAGTCGTCGGGCAAATACTATGCGTACCACCGACAGCCCGGACACAGGACGGAGGATTGTACGCAGTTGGGGAATGAAATTGAAAGATTGATTAAACAAGGGAAATTGATCAAGTTTTTCAGAAACGTCAAGGAAGATGCTAGGGGGACAGACAATTCTTTATCCCCTAGAAGAGATTACTCACCCAGGAGAGGAAAGCAGAAGATGATCGAGGCACCCGAGGAGCATGGTAGGACCATAGTGAATGCCCCGAGCAAAGGCGTCATAAACATGATCAACGAAGGAGCCTTGGGAGCTGACACTGCTCGCGGCCGAGAAACCATAACACGAAGACTCCAGGGTAGAGCCTACATTGGGTACACAAATGCAATCATGCCGGAAGCGTACTTGGAGCAGGAGATCTCTTTCACCAGGAGAGATTTAGAGCAACTTAGTCCATTGGCCTTGACCGCAGGTAAACTAGATTGCCCATTGGTTATTACTATTAATGTGGTTGAATATCAGGTGCATAAAGTTCTGGTGGATAGCGGAAGCTCCGCAAACCTGATATTCTCAAAAGCCTATGAGAAGATGAGGATAGCCCCAGACCGGCTAAAGCCGATATCCACCCCATTAACCGGATTCGGCGGAGCAGAGGTAGTTCCACTCGGACAAGTTATATTGCCCACGCACCGGGTGACGCTGATAAAATACACAATAGTCGACATCACATTTCCCTACCACGCCATCATTGGCCGACCGACACTCAACCAGATCAGGGCAGTGGTCTCTACTTATTACCAAAAGATTAAATTCCCGACACCTCAGGGAGTCGGCAAAATTCTAGGTGACCAGATACAAGGATGGATGTGCTATGTGGACTCGCTAAAGCACCCTAGAATCAGAAGAAGACAAGAAATACAAATCCCACACCAAGAATACATTTCGCACACGGAGTGATCACCATGAGGAGCAAACGGAGCAATATTTTAAATTTCGGTAGGTTTTAAATTATGCTTGAACAATTGAAACATTGCCCCATCGTGGGTTAGTTTGTAAACTTAAAACAGGGGGAACTACGCCGGTTTGATTCCCCATTCAACGGGATACGTAGGCGGGTTAGGATTACCTAGCCTTCGACCGTCATCTTTTATTTTGCCCCTCCGTGGGTCGGCATGTAACTTAAAACAGGGGGAACTACGCCGGTCTGATTCCCCATTCAACGGGATACATAGGCGGGTTAGGTTTACCTAGCCTTCGACCGTTATCCGTCACTACCTTTTTATTTTTCCTTTATGGAATCTCATATTTCATGCAAGGATATGTCCTAATCGGACATTACGGAAGTGCAGAGAATTGCACGAAGAATTGGGGAGTATCCCCATAGATATATGTTTAACACATCGTCCTCTTACAGGTACATAACCCGAAGGATCACACATTACTATGTCCGAGAAGGACATAGGGAATATTAAACCCTCGCTTTTTAAAAGAGGGGATTCAGGGGGCATTGCCCCAGATTATTCAATATTATCCATCTAAACAGGTGCAACAGGTACAAACAGGTACAACAGACACGTTAGAACACAATGGAAACACCTTTTTCTTTCATGAAACTGAAATTCCCAGATTGAGGGAACATTCCGCAGATAACACATGTGCATCATTTCGTGCTTGCATATAAGCTTTTACATCGAAAAATATTTCTTGGCTGTGATGTTTTACAGGGCCTAATGACCCATAGACTCCACGATGACAGAGTCACCAAGGGACATAGACAAAAAGACAAAAGAAAAGGCTCCTACCCATGAACTGTAACGGGTCACCTACAAAGAAAAGGCTCCTACCCATGAGCGGTAACGGGTTCCCCTGTGATAACGGGCGGGCTCCTACCCATGAGTGGTAATGGGTCACCTACAAATAAAAATATCCCCTGTGATAACGGGGTCGATCCTAAACATTTAAACAGTATCGGGTTCTCTGTGATAACGGGATGGGCCCCTACCCACAAGAAAAAGATACCATGTGATAACGGGGTCGATCCTAAACACACGAGCGGTGGCAGATTACCCATGTTTCTACCAACACCGAGGAAATTCTAATCATTCCTTGTTAACAACAAGCAGATTAAAGAAATCTCATCAAATACGAGAACGAAATGAATGCAGGGTCAGATATCGAAATACTGCATACTCTATCATCATGACAATAAAAAATCAACAAGTTATCGGACAACAAGGCCACGCAAAGTCACAGATTATGAAGATAACAGAGAAATAAATATTCAGTTACAGAACCACGAATTGGAGACAGTCTGGGAAGGGATAAATTCAAGTTACAATAAAGGCAGCAAACAGCTACTCCCACAGGGACCCTTCAGTCTTCTTCTCAACGACCTCGGAAAACACGTCAGGGTCGGCCGCACCCTCATCCACCTCGTCTAGTCCACCAATCGGCAGGTCGTTATGATCGTGCCTTGGGTTCAACCCACTCAATTCGAGGGAGTCCTTGAAACCGTCATTTCTCAATACTTGCCCTACACAAGCATGAAACACTGCCTCCCGAACCTTCAAAATTAAGTCTCGGAAGCTCGGGCTTTCCATAAACTTCTCCGCTCCAACCCGGAGGAGATCAGGACGACGTTCCTACAATTGAACTCTATTAAATACAAGAGGAAAAAATAGACGCAGAAATCGTAAACAAGATATATACCAAGTCCAAGGGAGCCGATTTGGTAGTGGAGAGCTCCAACGAGAGACGTTCGTTAGCGGCCTTCACCACCGCCACCTCAGCCTTCAATTTCTCCAGCTCCTTATTGGCCTCACACTCACGCGCCATTCCTTGGTCAATCTCAGTCACCAATGTTTTGGAGTTGGCCTTCAACAAATCCTACTCCTCCCGGAGCTTACGACATATCTTCAGGGCATCCTCTTTGTCAGCCTCCAATTTCTCTAGCACCATGGGGTTGAACTCCCCCATCCTCAATATATCAGCCTCGAGCTCGGCAGTGACAGCATCAGGGTCACCCTTGGACTCACGAATTGTCTCCAGACACGATACCGCCAGCTTTGTCGTCTGCACAATACAATCAGTAACGTTATATTAAACAGTCAAATATAATCAATCGAAGTCATGCTAAGATACGTACCCCCTGAAACATGTGAAGGCTGCGGCGTATATTCTGGGCCCGCTCGAATTCTGTAAGCACCCGCACATTTGCTGGAGGGGGAAAAGCCCGCATCATTCCCTGCACATCATCTGCTTCAGGGAATTCTACGCGCTTGGAGGATTTGACTGCACCCGCTTTCTTGAGGCTTGAACTCGAAGACGAATGGTCACGAGACCTTTTATTGCCCGATACCCTAGTAGGGTCAACGTCAGGCTTCGCAATCGGAATTCCAGGAAAGATAGGGGCAAAGCCCCCCAATATCGAGGGCTCCTACAGTGGCCCTTTACCCTTATTGGTCGCACCTGAAATAGGCGCATTTCCCTTGCCACAAATAGGGTTAGGGCTTGAATAGCCCGAACCCACGGTAAAGGGTACATCCACTGAATCACCCTAGTTAACATGGGCATTCGATCCCGAACCACCAACGTTCTCGGTCAAAGGAACATTGGCCATCGACTCAGAACGCGGAGCTACATACTCACCAGAAAGAGACCTAGCATCTGGTCTCTCAGTCAACACAGTCCCTTCAGGCGGAGGAACCACACCCCCTGTTTCGAGGTCAACATCTCCAAGAGATTGGTTGCACAATGCAGGCCTCCCACGACATCAAGGATGTCCTGGCTAAATGACCCAACGATGGCAGGAACGCTTTCAAGGCATTCCTTAGCAATACTTTCAGGTACTACGGTGCTAGGGAAGGTTGTTCAACTCCCGATGCCTCTGGCAGAACCTTAGTAGACGCCCTATTTAGATCAAAGTTAGATGCATACCCTGCTTCAGGCGCCGCGGCAACTGCTGCCATCCCAGCCAATGCAGCTTTCTGAGCATCACGGTCGGCTTGAAGTTTACGCATCAATTGTCTGAAACCCATTCTCACGGGATATGTCAGGGAATAAAATATACCTGCAAAATAATCAGGAATATCAGCATGAGAGCATAATGATAAATCAAGTACAACAACGAGATCGAAAAACATATCGAGGAATATATCGAATAAAATTACCGGTATACTTACCGATGTAGTTACACTAAACGACAAATAAGACACAGAAAATTATGATACTCAATGTCTCTTACAAGCCCTACTTATAGGCGAAAGCTTTAACTATATCGAAAGAAATTTTCGACATCATATCGAATATGCGTTTCGACGTCATATCGACGATGAAACCCGATATGCTATCCTATTACGCAAAGAAAAGCGACGAAGATGTGACAATTGCACCGGCGGGCCCATCGCAATTTTCAAAGTGCAATTCCCATGTTTATAAGAAATTCAAATCCCAAGAAACATAGAATTCAAACGAGGACCTCAAACTATGCGTCCACTGCATTGGGGGGTCCATCGAAGTTCATCGCAAAGTGCATTCCTCGCAAATTTGATCTCCGTCATTTGAATTGGTGGGACGAAGGGTACAGGTAACCCAGAAATTTAAAATTAAAATTTACGAATTCTTATCTCTAAGATAAGAATCCCCAAATTGGGGGACTACATGATATGGGCATTTCTCGCATATTGGGCCTGGCCCAAAATAGGCCCATATTTAACCATATCGGGGCCACTTTCGACATCATATCGGTGATAATCACCGATATGGTACTGTGGTCCCCGGATCCCGAGGTCTATAAATACACGGTGCCCGGATCCCAAAGTAATCAGTTATTATCCCTGAGCTACCACGCTTCATATCGAAAGAGATCACCGATCTCACCCTCGATATCGAGATAACCCTCGTGCTCCACCGATACATCATACCACCACAATATCGATACCATATCGAGAGTGGTCATCGACATCACATCGAAGCTGATCACCGATATACGCTAGACCCAATTACCGACATACCCCTGCCGTCCAAGCATCAAGGCGTTGGTCCGAGGTGTTCCAGACCAAGCCTAATCGAGACACTTAGATTAGGCCTAGTTTGTTAAGATAGACCCGTTGTACCTCCTTTGTACTCCACTGTAATCGACCCATACTTATATAAATGATCTATTGCCAAACTAAAAACTTTCAAAAATTAAGCTTGGGGGTGTTAGTGCTCCAAAAAAAATGTTGGGGTGTAAGTGCTCGCGAGCCAATAGTTTAGGGGTGTAAGTGTCGTTTTCCTTATATAATATTATTGATTATGTCTTTCAAAATATTGTTGTAGAACAAGTATTTCAATAGGGAAATGAAATTGAAATCTCATGGGGCGTACATGTGGACTCGAGTGGTTAAGGGTCCAAAGGGTGAGCCATTGAATATTTGGTTGAACGCGGAAGATAAGGCCTTTTGGGTAAGTATATCGTTACATACCATTGACACTTATTTTGTACCTTATTTGTGTTGTACATGTCATTTTATATATGAACTATTATTATTGGAAATGTGTAGGAGAGATATTGCAATATACTTAAAAGGGAATATGGGCTCGTTGAAGCTGATTGGCCAAGCGAGAGGATTCCGGTTTTGTACAGGAAGCAAATGGGAAAAAGACAAAGAATGGGAGATATAGGGGCCTGCCTAGCGGTGCTGTTTCTGCAGCACACAACATTGCATCAGGAAGGGTGTCCAATGGGGAGAGGATAAGGACTATTAGGATGGAAAAACAAGTGAATGAGCAAATAGCCGAACAAGCAAGACTCTTAAAAGAGACACAAGAACTAGTGCGTGCCCAAAGCCAACGATTGGCTGACATGGAGAAAAGACTTGATCAAGAACACCAACAATATTGGAGTCAAAACTTGAATGGTGGAAGCTCACCTAAACAGCCCTCTGTGGGTCAAGGGACTAATGAATGGCAACCCATTTTTGACTTACTCCACAATGATAATATTAATCTTCCGAACGACTTCTTTCCTCCTGCGAACAACATTGATGGAACGGGCCCGAGTTGTTAGTTTGTTGTTTACTTAATATTATATTAGGATTTGTTGTAATGTTTACTATTCTGTTTAGTTTGGTGTGTACGATTTTTCCTCGGCATGTAAGAATTTTTAATTTGGTTGTTTAAGTTTGTTCGAATTCAGTTTTAAACTATTTATTAGTACGTTTCCTCAAATTTTTAAACTAATTAATCGAAAGTCGTAAAACAAACCCGATTCCATTTCTTCTCTCACCAAACACTTCTAAACTATTTAATAGTATGTTTCCTCGATTTTCATCAAAAATAAAATTACAAAAGACGATAAACGAACTTTCGAAGAAAAATGTAATTAACCAAAAGTCGTAAAACAAATCCGTTTCCATTTATTCTTTCACCAAACACTTCTAAACTATTTATTAGTATGTTTCCATGAATTTAATAAAAAAATAAAATTTCAAAAGACCATAAACGAACTTTCGGGGTAAAAAATGTAATTAATCAAAAGTCCTAAAACAAACCTGATTCCATTTCTTCTTTCACCAAACACTTCTAAACTATTTATTAGTATGTTTCCTTGATTTTCATCAAAAATAAAATTACAAAAGACGATAACGGAACTTTCGGGGAAAAAATATAATTAATCAAAAGTCGTAAAACAAACCAGATTCCATTTCTTCTTTCACCAAACACTTCTAAACTATTTATTAGTATGTTTTCTCGATTTCCATCAAAAATAAAATCACAAAAGACGATAAACGAACTTTCGGGGAAAAAATGTAATTAATCAAAAGTCGTAAAACAAACCCGATTCCATTTCTTCTTTCACCAAACACTTCTAAACTATTTATTAGTATGTTTCCATGAATTTCATAAAAAATAAAATTTCAAAAGACCATAAACGAACTTTCGGAGAAAAAATGTAATTAATCAAAAGTCGTAAAACAAACTCGATTCCATTTCTTCTTTCACCAAACACTTCTAAACTATTTATTAGTATGTCTCCATGAATTTCATAAAAATTAAAATTTCAAAAGACCATAAACAAACTTTCGGGGGAAAAATGTAATTAACCGAAAGTCGTAAAACAAACTCAATTCCACTTTCTTCTTTCACCAAACACTTCTAAACTATTTATTAGTATGTTTCCTCGATTTTCATCAAAAATAAAATTACAAAAGACCATAAACGAACTTTCGGGAAAAAAATGTAATTAATCAAAAGTCGTAAAACAAACCCAATTTTATTTCTTCTTTCACCAAACACTTCTAAACTATTTATTATTATGTTTCCTCGATCTCCATCAAAAATAAAATTACAAAAGACCATAAACGAACTTTCGTGAAAAAATGTAATTAATCAAAAGTCGTAAAACAAACCCGATTCCATTTCTTCTTTCACCAAACACTTCTAAACTATTTATTAGTATGTTTTCATGAATTTCATAAAAAATAAAATTTCAAAAGACCATAAACGAACGTTCGGAGAAAAAAATGTAATTAACCGAAAGGCGTAAAACAAACCCAATTGCATTTCTTCTTTCACCAAACACTTCTAAACTATTTATTAGTATGTTTTCTCGATTTTCATCAAAAATAAAATTACAAAAGACCATAAACGAACTTTCGGGGAAAAATGTAATTAATCAAAAGTCATAAAACAAACCCGATTCCATTTCTTCTTTCACAAACACTTCTAAACTATTTATTAGTATGTTTCCTCGATCTCCATCAAAAATAAAATTACAAAAGACGATAAACGAACTTTCGTGAAAAAATGTAATTAATCAAAAGTCGTAAAACAAACCCGATTCCATTTCTTCTTTCACCAACCATTTCTAAACTATTTATTAGTATGTTTTCATGAATTTCATAAAAAGTATAATTTCAAAAGACCATAAACGGACTTTCGGGAAAAAAATGTAATTAATCAAAAGTCGTAAAACAAATCCGATTCCATTTCTTCTTTCACCAAACACTTCTAAACTATTTATTAGTATGTTTCCATGAAATTCATAAAAAATAAAATTTCAAAAAACCATAAACGAATTTTCGGGGAAAAAATGTAATTAACCGAAAGTCGTAAAAGAAACCCGATTCAATTTCTTCTTTCACCAAAGACTTCTAAACTATTTATTAGTATGTTTCCTCGATTTCCATCAAAAATAAAATTACAAAAGACCATAAACGATATTTCGGGGAAAAAATGTAATTAATCAAAAGTCGTAAAACAAACCCGATTCCATTTCTTCTTTCACCAAACAATTCTAAACTATTTATTAGTATGTTTCCTCGATTTCCATCAAAAATACAATTACAAAAGACCATAAACGATATTTCAGGGAAAAAAATATAATTAATCAAAAGTCGTAAAACAAACCCGATTCCATTTCTTCTTTCACCAAAAACTTCTAAACTATTTATTAGTATGTTTCCTCGATTTCCATCAAAAATAAAACTACAAAAGACGATAAACGAACTTTCGGGAAAAAAATGTAATTAATCGAAAGTCGTAAAACAAAACCGATTCCATTTCTTCTTTCACCAAACACTTCTAAACTATTTATTAGTATGTTTCCTCAATTTCCATCAAAAATAAAATTACAAAAGACCATAAACGATATTTTCAGAAAAAATATAATTAATCAAAAGTCGTAAAACAAACCCGATTCCATTTCTTCTTTCACCAAACACTTCTAAACTATTTATTAGTATGTTAACACAGATTTCATAAAAAATAAAATTTCAAAAGACCATAAACCTTCTTTCGGGGAAAAAATGTAATTGATCAAAAACTGAATAAAAATACACAATAAATACTAAAAAAAGAAAAATAAAATAGAATACGCATTACCTATGGATTTTCCGTAGGCAAAGACTATAGGCTACAGAATATTTCGTAGGCAAAGATTATTAGCTACGGATTGTTCCATAGCCAATAACTATTTTATTGGCTACAGAATTTTCCGTAGCCAAAGACTATTGGCTACGGATTGTTCCGTAACCAATGACTATTGCCTAAGGATTATTCCGTAGTTAATAGCTTTGGTCTATTCGATAAATATCCAACTCTTCCATTCATAAACATATTACTACATCTCTTTAATAATTCCTACCTTCCACCATAAGCTTTTCCTATAATTTGTACCATTCTATAATTAAATTTAGTCTTCAATTCATATAATTTCCAAGATATTTATTCATCTTTAAAAAAATTATATTTACTATATTCCATTTAATAATTCCAAAATTATTTCAATATACAAATATTTATTCATTAAATATATTACATAATTAATCTTGTAATCATTAGTTAATTAGTTTAAATATATTTCATTATATATAATTCAAAAATATTAAAAATTGTTTTTATTTTTTTATAATTACGAATATTATTGGGGACGGATGTATCCGTCGCCAATACTCTATTTTAAAAAAAAAATTATTGGCGACGGAATATTCCGTCGCCAATAATAAGTTGAAAAACGTTAAAAAAATCAATGGTATTGGCGACGGAAAGTTCCGTAGCCAATAGTATCACTACAAAAAAAAAACATTTTTCATGACAATTTCTTGTGACAAAAATTTAAATCGTCACTACACCTTTGGCTGTGGCGACAAAATGGAATTTCGCCACAAGACAAGTTTTTTATGTGACAATATTAACTTTCATCGCAAGAAACATAATAAGTTCAGTGACGAAAGTCTTGAATTCGTCTCAATAAAACGTGCACAAAATGGGTATCTAGTGACAAGTATAATCGTTACACACCTTTTTTGTTCTTGTGACGATGTTTTTTTTGTCATGATAATATATATTACTATTTTTAAAAACATTTTTTTTCACCATTCAATTTTTTAATATTAGATTGCACCATTCTATTTTTTTTTACTTTATAACTATATATATAATATAAGTTAATATAATTCTACTCAGTAGTTGATAAAGTAATATGACACATACCATTAATGTTGATGAATGTAAATGATTAAAGAGATATATATCAAATTTAAGAGTTATATTCATAAACATAAAATAAGATATCTCTTTTATAAATTCGGCATATTGATGAATATATATATATATATATATATATATATATATATATATCTCAGATTAAATCATTGAAGAAAATGGGTATCAAGGCATATTCATTTCCCCCCACCCCGCCAAAAATTTTCACTGATTCCCGCCTGCCATTTAATATTAAAAAAAAAAAACCATTTAGGTTTTTCTTTCATTTCAGGCTCAGCCGCCCGCCAGTCCTCTCTCTTTTGTCTTCTCTCTCAAAAAACACCCTCTCCGCCACGCTCTCTTCTCTCTCAGTCTCTGCCATGGGGCCACCAGCCCCTTTTCGACCTCCGCCACCGCCACCACGAACGAGCTCAACGACTCCACCCCATCAAACACTCCATCCACCGCTGCTCCACCACGGCACGACTGCTACTCCACGACGCCACCACCATCTGAATCCGTAAGTACTTTTTCCCCAAACTATTTTGGAATTATGGTCGGTTTGAGCTAAATTGGATAGAGGGACTACTAATATATGATACAAAGCCTGGGTCCTTTCGTTTCATTAGATTTTTTAGCAACTCGGCTGTATCATTCTCTCTTGCGACGAGCTACGAGATCCTTCTCTACTATGGAGTGAAAAAAAAAGTGTGTATTCAAAGTTGCATCTATTAACGTTTAACAGCACCAGCTGGTCACTAGGAAAACATATCGAATGTAACAGTGTATTCAAATATTATCGTACTTGCTGAAAATATATTACAAATTTGAGAAAGGGAACACCAAAGTTTAATTGACCACATGATGTTCGATGAAATATCACAAAGAACTGTGGATGGATGTTGCATTGAGTACTGAGATTAGCTGGACATATTATGTCAATAGTGTTGACATTGTGTTGTTTTTGTTTTTTAGCAGAAAAAAGTGGTTCATAGTTTTAGGTTCATTTGCATATTGACAAATTATAATATATCATTTGCTAACAAATAGTCATATTTGTAATATATCAATCACAACATATATAATATACGCATAGTGTAGCCCGTTATCAATATGCAATGATGCGCAACAAGATAATGGCCAATAAGTTTGGGCTAAACGTTAAAGTAAACGTCAAACTACATTGTTGTTCTCGCCTCTATTTTTAAATGCCTATTTTAATAGGGAGCCTTTGATTCTTGATACATTGCTATTGGCGTCGGGTAGCTTTTACTACTGTTATGCAGTATTTTGTAAAGAACTTCCAATTGTTGTTTTCTTTTGGAGTTATCCTTATTTGCTGTAATAATCAGAATGTCCTATTCTCATTGTGTGTAGTAGTGGCCTTAGAAGTCTGTTTCCTTTCTTGCCTTTTAATTTATAACGTGAAACCTGTAATGTGCTGGTTTCTGAACTATTTCCTGGTTGAATAACTTGGCAAATTGTGGTAATTGTACACTTTGTCGTCTTGCAAATAACTTATTTGATCTACCACAACTTTGTGGTTGTTATGTATATGTTTATTGCTATATTTTTTTCTCTGTGTTTTATTTGTAAGTATTCCATTGTGTGGTACCTCTGAGTTTTAATGTTTAAATATTATTGGTGTTAACGCTTTTTTTTATCTTGAATCATATGTGCGTTACTAATTCTAAATGTCTATGGCAGGATCTGTATATCCATGTTGTCTGGCCTTTATATAGGAAATATGGTCATGCATTTGAGGTGAGAAATTATATATAGTTTATTATTTTTAAAACTCAATGTAAAAGCTTTCCTTTCATTATTTTTATTATAATGTGCATACGAAATTGCAGGCATTCAAATTAATCGTCAATGATCCTGATTCAGTGCTTGATACGCTCACCCGTGAAGTCAAAGAAATTTGTCTTGATGGACATGAGGTAGGCCCTGTCCACTTTATAACCTTGTGTTGCCCATTGTGTGATGGCCTTTTTTTACATATGGGGAATGTTGTAGGTCACGAAGGTGGCTCCTGCTATATCAGAGGAAGTAAAAGATGCCTTAGTTAAAAATATTAGGAGAAGAATGACACCACAACCTTTGAAGATCAGGGCAGATATTGAAATGAAATGCTTTCAGTTTGATGGCGTTTTTCACATAAAGGTTCGATTCCTTTATTTATCCAACTTCCTTCTTCAATAAATATTTCTCAACTCAAAAGTTGGTTCTTGTATTAGTACTGATTTAGTTTGAACTCCTTAGGAAGCAATGCGGAAAGCTGAAGCTGCTGGAAACAAGGATGGTCCTGTTAAAATAAAACTTGTTGCTCCACCAGCATATGTTCTCAACACCCAGACTCTTGACAAGGTTAGACGTCCATGTTTTCTTTTGCCTTGACAGTTAAATTACCATCCATCTGATCTTCTGGTACTTGTAACTCCTTCAGAATGATATCTAGGGAAAAGATATATCTTTGTATGTAGAAGATTTAGGCACTCGCTAACTAGTAGTGGTGATGTCTTTTTTGCTATTTCTGGGTAGAGATATTTTCACAATGAACATGCTTCTTATTATATGAAGAGTCCCATAGATAAAGATTAAATGACATTGTGGTAGCATCTTGCTAAACTGTAACACTAAACTACTCTCATGTCTAATTAGCTTTTAGCGTTTATGAATCTAACATGTGAAGCAGAGGGTCAGCAACTCAGTCGCGAAAGAGGCATTTTAACATGATCCATCTAGCTGATCCCAAAGCTCCATTTGCTCTTGGATATACTTCCCGATCCAAATATTTTTTCACGAGTATTACCCGCAGGACAGTAATTTTGAGGATAAGTTATTGCCAGTTGAAATACATAAAAAAATAAGCAGTTTGTTCACTTTGTTCTCCAAGAGTTATTTGTTGAGATCTTTTTACATTACATTGGGAGATAAGCGTTCCTCTGATTTGAGTATATCGGCTACAATATAAGCAGTTTGGACCTATTGACATAAAAATACATCATTTTGTATAAATTAATGTTATTTTCAATCATTCCTTACTAGATTAGCTTACTTCAATTATTTTTCATTGTTTTTGCAGGTGCAGTAGGTGTCCAAAGAATTGAACAGAAAGCAATTGGAGAATGGCTTGGAAGAGATGATTTTTAAGTTGATGTGGAGAACTTATTATGGATATAAAAGAACTTATGAAAAGTTGGTTTAGAGTAAATGTCGATTATGTGTTTTCGAAGGAAATTAGTATCATGTATCACAGATCGTTGTCAACTTCGTTGTTTTTCTAATGAAAAAGAATTCTTATTTGAGGTGCTTGGTTTTATTAGTTTTTAATATTATGATGGATTTGTTGAGTTTCAAATTTGAAGTGTATTTTTATTTCTATTATCTAATAAAAGCTTAATAAATTGAGAATAAGGCTAATATGACAAATAAGTAGTAACTATTGAGACAAATATTTTGTCACAGTAAGTGTAAGGAGAGTTTATATGAGTTACATATTGCAACGAAGTTGTTGTCATTATAGGATTCCTGTTGTTGCGACGAAGAAATTGTCACAACAACATTAGCAAATATCCTTTCTTGCAACGAAATTAGGTTATTATGACGAAACATTGACACTATAGACACGAAATATCGTCGCGAAAGGTTGAACTGTTGTGACGAAAGTACTGTTCGTCTCAAGCTATTGTGACAAATGTAGAATTCGTCGTTACAACCCTTAAACGACGGGCCTGTGGCGACGAATTTCATTGTGCACCTTTTCGTCACGATAAACCTTATGTGACGCTTTTTGGGCTTCTTAAGACAATTTTTTTGTCACAATAAGCAATTTTTTTTATATATAAGGGCATTTTGGTCTTCCGTTATTGGCTATGGAAGATCCGTAGCCAATAGTCATTGGCTACGGCCATCCGTAGCCAATGACTATTGCCTACGAAGGCTTCCACTACGGGCATTGGCTACGGATACCCGTAGCCAATGACTATTGGCTACGGAAAATGGAGTTTTTGGCTACGGATTTAATCCTAGCCAAAAACCCTTTTTCTTGTAGTGTAGTTTGTGTGTGTATAATATTGGCTACGGAAAATGGGGTTTTTGGCTACGGATTTAATCCTAGCCAAAAACCCTTTTTCTTGTAGTGTAGTTTGTGTGTGTGTATAATTTACTCTCATTTAATCGATATAAGAATCAATTAATTAATAACACGGTTATGTTTTTGATATATATAAATAGTTTGTGAAGGAATATAGATTTGTTGAGTAGTGATGGTTTGGAGAATTAAAAGGGAGATTGAGAGTTTTTTGTCCGTTATCTGATAGATGGATGGTGTTTTTATTTAGTTTACATTGTTTTTAAATTTCGAGAATTGGTATATATGTATCTATGTCGGTTAATTATTATATCTGTATATATATATATATTTACGTTTACTAACCACGCTACATTTTCTTAAATAAAATTAACGGTCAATACAATTATTACGATATAATTACTAATTAGTACCTTCGATCATAGTGTTTTCCAATAATAATTTGATCCGCCCGTGTCGTATCCACTAGTAGATAATAAAATACGCCGAATTTGGAACTAATGCAGATGCATGAATCGTCTTCGGTGTAAATTTCTAGCTACGTATAACGTACCTAATAGTTTAACGTGACATGGTTTTCATGCAGAAAAATCTTTTTACATACGAACGAATGACGCAAACCCTTTCCAAATAAAGATATAGTCAAAATCTACAACAACCAAACATGATTTTGTCAGCAGTCAAATTATTTACGACGTCTGATATTATATAAAGAAACGAACGTTCTGTGTTTACACTACAAAAATCCGGGGTCATTCGTGACCGCCGGCTCATGACCGCCGGGCGGTCGCGAGCATCCGTGACCGCCCGGCGGTCGCGGATGCGACCGTGACCGCCGAGCGGTCGCGGTAAACAACGCCGTGACCGCTGGGCGGTCACGGGAATCCATAGGCGGGAATCTTCCCGCCTATGGCCCGCCAAGTGGCGTCCGCGACCGGCGGGCGGTCGCGGATGCCACTCGTCCGCGACCGTTGGGCGGTCGCGGATGCCAGTGGGCGAGATTTTGTCCGACGCCATATTCCCGCCTACTGGCGTCCGCGACCGCCCGGCGGTCGCGGATGGGAGGGGGGTTTTCTATATAAACCCCCCCTCCTCCTCTCTCATTCCTCACATCTGTAAGTTCTCTCCTCTCTCTCTTTTAAATATTTATCTTTCTAGTTTTTTAATTATGTTTTTTAATTATGTTTTATATTTAATGTTTTAGTAATAGTTTTAATTGTTTAATTATAAGTTTATTTTTATTAATGTCAAACTTAGAAATAATGCCTTTAGGAAATCTTTATAATTTAGGAATAGTGCCTTTAGGTGTTCTTTATAACTTAGTACAAATGTTCTTTAGGGAACTTTAAAACTTAGAAATGATGCCTTTAGAGAATCTTTATTTAATATTAAATTGTTAGTTTAGGTAATTTAATGTATTATTATCCGTCGCGGTAATTTAATGTTAAACTATTAGTTTAAATGCATGTCAAATTATTGGTTAATGTTTTTTAGTACAAATGATCTTTAGGGAATTTATAACTTAGAAATAATGCCTTTAGAGAATCTTTATATATTAGAACAAATAATCTTTAGGGGTTCTTTATAACTTAGTACAAATGATCTTTAGGGAACTTTATAACTTAGAAATGATGCCTTTAGAGAATCTTTATTTAATATTAAATTGTTAGTTTAGGTAATTTAATGTATTATTATCCGTCGCGGTAATTTAATGTTAAACTATTAGTTTAAATGCATGTCAAATTATTGGTTAATGTTTTTTAGTACAAATGATCTTTTGGGAATTTATAACTTAGAAATAATGCCTTTAGAGAATCTTTATATATTAGAACAAATAATCTTTAGGGGTTCTTTATAACTTAGTACAAATGATCTTTAGGGAACTTTATAACTTAGAAATGATGCCTTTAGAGAATCTTTATTTAATATTAAATTGTTAGTTTAGGTAATTTAATGTATTATTATCCGTCGCGGTAATTTAATGTTAAACTATTAGTTTAAATGCATGTCAAATTATTGGTTAATGTTTTTTAGTACAAATGATCTTTAGGGAATTTATAACTTAGAAATAATGCCTTTAGAGAATCTTTATATATTAGAACAAATAATCTTTAGGGGTTCTTTATAACTTAGTACAAATGATCTTTAGGGAACTTTATAACTTAGAAATGATGCCTTTAGAGAATCTTTATTTAATATTAAATTGTTAGTTTAGGTAATTTAATGTATTATTATTCGTCGCGGTAATTTAATGTTAAACTATTAGTTTAAATGCATGTCAAATTATTGGTTAATGTTTTTTTGTAGAAATAACGCCTTTATGGAACTTTATAACTTAGAAATAATGCCTTTACAAAATCTTTATATATTAGAACAAATAATCTTTAGGGGTTCTTTGTAACTTAGTACAAATGATCTTTAAGGAATCTTTATAACTTAGTAACGACTGAATTTTAGAGAATCTCTTTGAATCATCTAACTTAGATAATTTCTCGTAGTTTTCTAGCATATATTCGATATGGCAGGCAGTCGTCGTCGTCGGGTTGGCAGTGGTCAACAATGTTCAAATGTTTCTGATGTTCCTGATGATGCGGATGTTCCTGATGTTCCCGATGTTCCCCCTACTGCTAGTGGGCGAGGTAGTCTTGGACCTCGTATAGTTATCACACGTGGCGGTCGTAGTTGCGATGCCGCAATCCCCAACGCGTCTACATCGTTGACGCCTTTACTACAACGCCGACTTTCTTTTGATGCCGATGCCGTGCCCGATGCCGCACCGACTGCATCTGGATCTAGGGCTAGAGCACCATCTTCCGCTGGTTCCACCGGAGCTGGCCCGAGCGAGAGGCCGAGTGATACTCCAGCATCGGGAGTATTCAATGTCACGCAACAGCGCCCACCAAGAGGCACCTCCAAAGGAAATTTGATTTTATGGATTCATCTTGATGTGTTTATGATTTTTAACAATAAGTCTCATTACTACATGTAAATTGAAGTAATAAATTAGTACAACATTAGTAATTAACATATTAAAATAGCGAATTAGATGTGATTAGGCGAGTTATGAACGAATAACCTATTTTATGTTCTACAACTAATCATCATATACACTTAGTTGTTTTAGATGTAATGTGTAATTTTGTGATAAACTCTCTTTTAATTTATTTAGTAGTAAGTATTTTATCAATTTAACAAACATCGCACCTTAATTAAACAAACGAAAATCAAAACTTTTGAATGAAACTTATTCGTGACCGTTGGGCGGTCACAAATAAGGGTCTTTCGTGACCGCCCAGCGGTCACGAAGTATGTTCGTGACCGCTGGGCGGTCACGAAGTAGGTTTCGTGACCACAAGTAGGTTTCGTGACCGCTGGGCAGTCACGAAAGACCCTCATTCGTGACCGCCCAGCGGTCACGAATAACATTCATAAAAGAAAATTTAATTTTATGGATTCATCTTGATGTGTTTATGATTTTTAACAATAAGTCTCATTACTACATGTGAATTGAAGTAATAAATTAGTACAACATTAGTAATTAACATATTAAAATAGCGAATTAGATGTGCTTAGGCGAGTTATGAACGAATAACCTATTTTATGTTTTACAACTAATCATCATATACACTAAGTTGTTTTAGATGTAATGTGTAATTTTGTGATAAACTCTCTTTTAATTAACTTAGTAGTAAGTATTTTATCAATTTAACAAATATCGCAACTTAATTAAACAAACGAAAATCAAAACTTTCGAAAGACCATCATTCGTGACCGCCCAGCGGTCACGAATAATATTCATAAATAAAAATTTGATTTTCGAATAAGGGTCTTTCGTGACCGTTGGGCGGTCGCGAATGAGGGTCATTCGTGACCGCCCGGTGGTCACGAATAACATTCATGGTGAAAATTTTGAATTTTCAAAAAAAATTGAATTTCCCCCCAATTCCAAGGTCTTTCGCGACGACCCGGCGGTCGCGAAAGACCTTGGAATTGGGGTGAAATTCAAATTTTTTGAAAATTCAAAATTTTCACTAAAATTCTATATATACCCACCATTCCACCCATTAATTTTCATTACACTCACATTATCTTCTCTAAAAAACTCAACACTTTCTCCTCCTTTTCCTCATTTCCCAATCCAAAACATAAACACCAACAATTTTTCTTCTTCTCTTTTCTTATATCTTCAAAAAACAAAACACCAACAATTTTTCTTCTCATCTTTCTTTATATCTCCAAAAAACAAAACACCAACTCTTTTATTTTCTTCTTTTCTTTACTTATAACATAAATCATTCTCTTAAATGATGTTTATATAAAAAAACCGTCCAACCATACATTATATTCGCAAAAAACAAATATTTATTCCGGTATTTTACCGGAATATTTTTTTTATTTCGTTTAATGTCATTCGTGACCGCCGGGCGGTCACGGATGACTTGAATATTATCCGTGACCGCCCGGCGGTCACGGATGGTTTAAATATTATCCGTGACCGTCGAGCCGTCGCGGATGACCCCGGAGTCATCCGTGACCGCCAGGCGGTCGCGGTGGTTGCTGCGACCGCCGAGCCGTCGCGGATGACCCCGGGGTCATCCGTGACCGCCAGGCGGTCGCGGTGGTTGCCGCGACCGCCGAGCCGTCGCGGATGACACCGGCGTCATCCGTGACCGCCAGGCGGTCGCGGGAAACACCGCGACCGCCGAGCCGTCACGGATGACCTCGGGGTCATCCGTGACCGCCAGGCGGTCGCGGTGTTGCCCGCGACCGCCGAGCCGTCGCGGATGACCTCGGGGTCATCCGCGACCGCCGAGCGGTCACGGGGTTGCCCGCGACCGCTGGGCGGTCGCGGATGAGCCCGGGGTCATCCGTGACCGCTCGACGGTCGCGGATGACTACCTTGACCGCTCGGCGGTCGCGGATGACTGCCGTGACCGCCGAGCGGTCACGGATGACATCCACGACCGAGGTCATCCGCGACCGGGCATCCGCGACCGCTGGGCGGTCGCGGATGATCATCCGCGACCGGAAATGGGTCATTCGCGACCGCCCGGGCGGTCGCGAATGACCCTTTTTTCTTGTAGTTTTTTCTTGTAGTGTTATCTAATTCAAACCTTGTTGATCAAATTGGGACAATAAACAAGTAGCCCATTGTAATAGCGTCCTACTATCATATTATTATAATATATATTCAGTACGCAGGGAAAGCTGTCTATTCTCGTTGTGTTAGGTGCTCTAAATGTCTTTCCTTTCTTTGAAGAGATCATCAAATAATTAATTGACATATGCTTTTTCTAACGGGATAGAACAATTTAGGTGGAGATATTAATAATTTTTGAAGATAAGTGATGCTGCTTTCACTTCACCAACTTTTGCTTCTATTGACTAATTAATAATGAATGGGAGATAATGTCCATATTTCTCACCAACTTCACCCCCTTCTTTTTGTAGTCATCCTTGTATAATTTTATTTTCAGGATATTATTAGATCTAGCTAGCTACATTATTCTTGATGTTTGGAGTTATTATAGAAACCTTTTTCCTGAAAAGTTACAATGACATTCCCTAATATATACATATATATATATATATATATATATATGCTAAAAGCCCTAAGATCTAGAACATAAACAATTATGCCTTATCCAAAATTTAGTTTCCTTGCTATTTAGTTGTTTGTTTTTTTAGTGCAGAGCTCTAATCTTTAATCCAGAAAGGCTTATACAGAGTTACAGTAAATTAAATGTGTATACGGACAAGGGGAAACACGACATATTTAACAATGGGGATAGTTTGGCTATTTATATTTGACAAAGAGTAACGTACATATATAACCTTACGGGAGGAATATCATTTACTCTAATCTACTTAATAAAATATTTAAATTTTGCTTTTATGTCCAATTATAGCTAGTAAAAGATAATCAATATATAACAATTATATAAATTTACGTGCTACCATATTGAATTCGCTGTGTAAAGAATATGTAGTAGAATCTTAATGTTTAGGGACTGTAAAGACTAAAGAGGAACCGTAGTTCAGCCGGTATTGGATGCATGGCCAGAGTTATAAATTACTGCATAACTACCTGGCAAATTAACATTAAAACAGAACAAATTATAGTACTATTCTAACATGAAATATTTGAAACGTGCCTACTTTATACCCACAGTCAAGAAATAGCTAATAGCAACAAATGAGTGGCAGTTCTAAGTTAAGCAGATCCACCATTGTATTCTTTCTATAAATTTATCATTCATTGTCATTGTATAAAGTGAAAGATACATAAACAATAATCAACAAGTAACATCAAAGGAAATATCCTACACATGCATACGAACATTTTTCATGAATTTCAAACAAGTGTTGCATCATACAAAATCAATATGTAAGTATACTAGGATGCCTGTAAAATATATGAAACCATATCATCATATCAGCAGATTGGAATAGGGGTACCATCCCAATTATTCAGGCAATCCAGCAATGGATCAATCAGTTTTCCTTCACAAATAGCAGAAAACACCTTGTCGAACTCTTCCCCTGGCGACCGAACTTTTTCGCCCGTCAAAAGGTTCGTCTCGAGTTCTTCTCTCACGAATTTATACAGTGGATACGACCTGCATTCCTTGATCCTATTCTCGATCACGGGCCTCCCGCTTTCCAGTTCGGATCGAGTGCTTTCGACTTCTTTAGGCAAAACAGCCTTCAATTCTTCCTCAAAGGCACTAATTTTATGGAAAATGGAAGTGGTGAAGTTCTTCTCCCCCTCGACATTTTTCAATGCGTGATCAACGAGTACTTGCCTTAGTTTTTGCATCAACGAGTAAGTAGCGCTGCACGGATCATCGACGTAGGCAAAGACGTACTCTCGTTCCACCACCATAAGCAATTCCTGCTCACAAAATCTCGATGGATGGAGTTCACCATCGCTACCAATGGTTAAGACCTTCTTAGCAACTTGGCTCACCGTGTTCTTCACTGAGGCCTTCATATTTTCCTCCAAGTACCTCAAATCAATCGCTTGGCACAATGCGACCAAGAAAGTCGAAGACATGAGCTTCAAAATCTCGACTGCTTCACTAGTTTTTCTCGATGAAATCAGCCCCAAAGAGTTCACATCTTGATTGTGTTGCTCGGCGCTCTGTACATGATTCGTCACCGGATTGGCAAGAAATTGTAGCTCCGAACAATAAGAAGCCATCGCTATTTCTGCACCCTTGAATCCATAATCCAAGCTTGGATCCCTTCCCCCGGAGAGATTTGACGGCAATCCGTTGTTGTAGAAATCATTCACAAGTTCAGAGAATTGCGCAAACATGAGCTTCCCGATCGAAGCAATAGCCAGTCGAGTGTTATCCATCGACACTCCTATAGGGGTCCCCTGAAAATTTCCTCCATGCAACGCCTTGTTTCTCTTAACATCGATCAACGGATTGTCATTGACAGAATTGATCTCTCTTTCAATGGACTTAGTCGCTGCTCGAATAACTTCAATTTGTGGGCCAAGCCATTGGGGCGAAGTCCTAAGCGCGTATCTGTCCTGTTTCGGCTTTTGCAATGGATCCATCTTGTGTATCTTTTCTGCTTCTTTAACATAAGAACTTCCAACAAGTATGTGTTCCATTATAGCAGCGGCCTCAATCTGCCCCGGATGATGCTTCAACTTATGCGTCAAATGATCCGTAAACTCAGGCTTCCCCTGCATCACTTCAGCAAAAACCGCTGAAATGACCTCCGATAACACAGCAAGAATGTTAGCCTCAAACAGGACTATCGACGCCATGCCCGATCCAACTGTAGTGCCGTTTACTAATGCAAGGCCTTCCTTGGGCTGCAACTCAAAGAAGCCCATGTCGAGGCCAGCTAAAGTGAATGCTTGAGCTGCATCCAGGTGTTCTCCATTAGGTCCGACGGCTTTGGCATTGGGACGGCCCAATAAAAGTCCCGCGATGTACGATAGGGGGACTAAATCACCGGAGGCGGTGATGGTGCCCCGCAGGGGCAAGCATGGGGTGATGTTGTGGTTGAGGAACTTGGTTATGGCTTCCAAGACCTCGAAACGGATGCCGGAGTAGCCTTGAAGTAATGTGTTGATTCTGACTAGCATTGAGGCTCTTGTGGCTGATTGAGGCAGAATGTGGGATGATTCAGTGCCATTGCCAAATATTCCAGCATTCAGAAATCTAATGTACAAACAAAGAATTATATATATAAAAAAAGAAGAAGAAGATTAGTACCATTTAATTAATCACAACGTACTTACACAAGGCCTACTATTTGTTAAGTGCCAATCCTTAATAAATGAAACCATTAATCATGACATAACATTTGGCGACTATAAAAATGGCGGCAAATTTTGCAAACAAATTAAAGGTATATATCTAAATCGGGTCAACACCATTTTAGGAATTGTATTTCTTTTTTACGTATAAAAAGTTGTACTTGCAATATATATATATATATATAATAATTTTAAAACATTTGATAAATTATGAAGAAGAGATTTGAATCTATGCAAGAATCATCTGGAAATGGAATTTGCAATTGTTGGAATAATGCCGTCCAGCACAAACTTTCATTCATATGTGGTTTAGGTTTAGTGTGCACAAAATGTAGTATCACGTAATTTTGCCACTTAACAATAACTACAAGAACGAATTATTATTTCTGCCCATTATCTTTTTTTTCAAACTTAAAATGCTTGTTTTTTCAAAACATGCTAAAAATGCCCGGTATCTTTTAAAATTTCTACTAAAAATGCCCGAAGTAAAATTTTCGGACAAAAAAGCCTACGTGGCTGCCTAGTCAAAGAATCGCCGATCCTAATCAAAAAGTCGCGCTTCTAATTTTAAATATTATATTTGCACCCCAAAATAAATTACACTTTGCACCCTAATATATATATAAATAATAAACATATATATAACTATTTTGTAAAAATAATAAATAAATAAAAATAATAATAATAAACATATATATAAAAATAATAATAAGAATAATAAACATATATATAAATATAATTAAAAAGGGTCATATATATATAAACATATATGTAACTATTTTGTAAAAATAATAAATATATATATTAATAATAATAGTAATAAACAAATGTATATATATGTTAATAATAATAAAGATATAAACATATATATAACTATTTTGTATAAATAATAAATATATATATAATAATAATAAACATTTTAACAATATAAAAAAAATCATCATCTTCTTCACCCCCCCTCCCCCGCCGTCGGATCGCGATAAATATATATATAATAATAATAAACATTTTAACAATATAAAAAAAATAAAAATAAAAAATTGACGCCGCCACCCCCCCCCCCCCTACCGCAACTCGCGGTTGCAGCGGTGGCGGCGTCGAGGGTGGGAGGTCTATTTTTTTATTTTTTTTAATTTATTTTTTAAATATATAAATATATTTATGTTTTAACATATATATATTAGGGTTTGCGATTTAAGTTATCAGGAGAAACGTTTTTTCGGGCGCGACTTTTTGATTAGGCAACGCGATTCTTTGACTATGCAGCCACGTAGGTTTTTTTGTCTAAAAATTTCACTTCAGACATTTTTAGTAGAAATTTTAAAAGATACCGAACATTTTTAGCATGTTTTGAAAAAACGGGCATTTTAAGTTTGAAAAAAAAAAGATAATTGGCAATAATTCGTCCTAATCAGCACTTTATTTCTTGTCCCGACAGTGCTGCCATCGTGGTCCCAATCCAAACATTGTTTAATTCTAGGAATTCATCAAGGTGGTCGTTATTTGTCGTATGACAAAATTAATTAACTATTAAGGCCTAGTTTGTTTTCCCGAAAAATAGGGGAAAAGGAAAAAAAATAAGGAAAATGAGGGAAAACAAGGTTTTCCAGGAAATTTCTTAGGGAAAATAAAAAATTTCTTTTCTTTTCCTATGTTTGGCTCATAATGACTTTTCAGGAAAATTCTTAAGCTTTTTGTATTTCTTATAACCTAACCGTTTAAAATTCATAATTATACTTTATACTTTGAAATATGCATTAAAAAAAAGAAGTTATATTAATTTCGTTAATATTTTTATTTTTGAACTTCTCCTTGAAACTACTTTATGTAAAATATCAATAACTTGCATAACTTTATTTCATACGTACTATGATAATTATCTTTAAATATATGTGTTATATATAATATAATTAAAAAAACTTGTGCAACATAAATTAAAATAAAACTGAGATATTTACTCACCTTGTGTAGATGAAGAAGATTGATATGTATAATTAACACGATACAATTTAGTTTATATAGAGACTAACAAACCAAAATCCATATTTACTTACCTTGTGTAGATGAAGAAGATTGATATGTATAATTAACTAGATACAATTTAGTTTATATAGAGACTAACAAACCAAAATTTTGTTTAAATTGGTGGGAAACAAAAATTTTTAAATTTTTAGAAGAGATTGGGAAATTTTTGATGAAATTTTCCCACATTTTTTGTAGGAAGTGAGATAAAATTTTAAAATGGGAGATAAAATTTCACACGTTTTCCTCCCATTTCCAAGATTTTTCCTTATTTTCCTCTCTTTTCCAGGAAAATTTTAAATTACCAAACAGTAGGAAAAAAAGATTTTCCTTCAAGATTTTTCTTTTTCCCTATTTTCCGGGGAAACAAACTAGGCCTAAATGAATTACATGGGAAAAGAGTTGGGGGTGTCCAAAAATATAAAATTGCCGTGTGAGTTGTGACAATAGTTTTTGGTTTCCTTAATTTTAGTTTATATCATGGATTAATACTCCGGACGCGTCAACATCACCAACTAAAAACTCGAGTTGTTAGATCGCCTCCTACTTAAAATATCTTGATCTTATCCAAGGTATATATTGTATGATACAGACGTTTATGAGACCACCTAACCTGACCAAGTATAGGTTAACTTTTCTTATCAAAAAATGAGATCACCTAGCAAAATACAAAGTTAATTTGAATATATAGGAATAAAAGCATCAAGCCCCCAACCTATAGGCCCTTTTTGACCTTGACACTTAAACTTTTTTTTTTTTCCACTATATATCCTTCACCTTTAGCTACTTGTGTGAATTGTCACTTGGCGTTTTAACGGCCAAAATCACCCGAAATATTCCTTTTGGATGTTTTCACGTGACCAACACATGTCATCCAGGAGATTATTTTCATCCGTGAAGTTTGCTTGAAAATCATGTATGTTTCACCCCCAACTTATGAAATTATGTGCGACATACCCCCTATCTATGTAGAATAGTTAAAATATCAATAAACATTAATCAATTTCGTCAAATAAAATGCAGTAACAAATAAACAAATAAATTTAATGAAATTTACCTTATAAGCTCTTTCTGCAATGCACCACCTTGTTTGGTTCTCCTATGCGACGTAGCACCAAACCCGGTAGTCACACCAGAGCTATCCGTCCCTTTATTCATACTCTCCATCACCCATTCGCTACTCGCCTTCACCCCGGCCCTCGCCGCCTCCGCTAGCTCCACCTGCACCTCGCACGTTGCAACCGCCGCCACTTGTGCTATCGTCAGCGTCTCCCCGCCTAGCCGGACCAACGGATTACGATACTCCGCCACCATACGCTTCACCTCCTCCAAATGGCTTCCCTTCATCGATTCCGCTGCCGCGCCCCAGTTCAACGGATCACTATGGTTAACGTTGTTGTCGTTTGATGATACATTGGCATTTTCCATTTTTCTCTTCTTTTATTATTACAGACTTTATTTTTGTTGTAGTAAAATTGTAAGGCAGATTATGGCTAAATGAAATTAGCTGTAATAATTTCCTGAGTATAGTTGAGCTATTATGATTTGTTTAAATAGAGGAGCGAGGGACATTTGGTGACATTGACTGTTGGGTGGGCAGGCCTCCGTGTTAGTTGAAACCGTACGTGGCCGTTGGATTGTTCACATGAGTTGAGGGTCCGTGATGGGTACACGTGGAAGGGTGTGGGATTATTAATGTATATTATAGTTTGATGGGAAAAAGTAGTAACTTTCTTGGTCAATTAATTGAGGGTAAGAAGCATTTTGCATAAATGGTACATTTTGACACTTTGCACTCCTAAAATGAATTGACACTACTTTGCACCCTTAAAATAAATTTATTGACACTTTGCACCCCCAAAATGTGTTTGTGCTTTTTTTAAGGTCAAAACAGGTATTTTAAGTATTTTACATTAAGATGTCAAAAAAATAAAGTATTTTATAAATAAAAAAAACAATTCTGAAAGTCAACATTTTGGCCAAAAAAAAAAAATCAAAAAAATGTAAAACAATCACCACCACCCCGTAGCTGCGAGCGCTCCGCCACTACTGTAGAATAGTGACGCCGCCCGTCACCATGACACGCCCCTTCACAACTGCTACTCTGCCGCGACCACCACCACCCCATTGCTGCGGCACCACGGCGAACAACCTCTATCCCGTCCCCTCTCCAGCACCATTACCGTCTCCCCTCAACGCCATCATCCTCAACGCCACGTCGAGAACAGAATCGCCACCACGTCGTTCTGACTCACCTCCACCTCCATTGCCACGTCATCACCCCAGTCGATTCAAATGTGTTCGTTATCATCGATTTGAACTCCGTCGAATCGATGAGTCGCGTGCTTCGGCAACTTGGTTACATTTTTGGAGGTGACGAAGGCGGTTTTAGGCTTCGGGATCTTGAATTGGAGGGAGAATTTGGATTTGGTGCTTAGCGGATTGGCGGAGCAGACGATTACGCCGATTCAGGAGAGTTTGGTGAAGCGGAGGAGAGAGAGAGATAGGGCTCTGACGTGGCGGTGTCGAAGGGTGGTTCCGGTTGGTGCCGACATCGATTAAAGCACGGAGTCTACGCGGCGGCGGTGAGAGGGGTGGTTTCCGTCCGGTGCAGCAGCAGTGGTAGCTTAATTTATTTTATTTTTCCAAAATATTTTGCCTTTCAGATTATTTATTTTTTAATAAAATAGTGCAATACCTATTTTGCCCCTAAAAAACACACATACACACTAAGGGGGTGCAAAGTGTCAACAAATTCATTTTAGAGGTGCAAAGTGGTGCCATTTCATTTTAGGGGTGCAAAGTGTCAAAATGTATCATTTTAGGGGTGCAAAATGCTTTTTACCCATTAATTGAAGGATAGATTGAAAAAACTTAAGTGGACCTCGTCCATTCTCCTTTATACACCGTGTGGCTCAAAATTCCCCACTTTAATTCTTAAATAAGAAATAGTAACTAAAATACTAAACCAACTCCACTCTAACCTTAGTTAAGTTAGTCCTCAAAACAAAACAAAACAAATAAAAAAAGCCCTACCCCATTCTCTGTTCATGGCGGAGTTTCAAAACAGAATAAAAAAAGTTACATTTTCTCCAACCCTCTTCGTTCATGGCCAACAAAACAAAAATAAAGAATTCAATCAAATGAGAAGCAACACTCATCAGTAGTAGAAAGACCAGGATGTCAAGCACGGTTGATGGAGCGGGAGAACCAGTCCCAACTTCCTCTGTTTTGATGGCAGCCGCAGTGAGAATCTAGCATTTTTGATGTGCAAGAAGGATGACCCTAACAGAGGACGATGCCACAACGCAATGTGTACTTCATCTGCTGAGGGATTTCAAGCAGAGTTGCGGCAAAGAGTTGGATTCTTATGTCGGGTGCATGTACTACAACACCAATGAATTTGAATTGTGCCGCAAAGAGCAAAAAGGGTTTGAGAAAGCATGCCCGTTGCCATGTGTTGCACTCCATCTTATGAAAATAATAAAACTACCCACCTGCAAGGACCCAACTTTACTCTTACAAGTTCTACTGATTGATGAGATCTGTTTCTGCTTTGAATGCTTGTGCTTAGAGATTATTTTTGCAGAAAGAATCACTGCATTGTTGAGAAATGATGCATGTTCTTCCCCATCAGTAGTAGTAACAGATAATTGTGTTCCTTTTCGCTCTACGGCTCAGCATATGTGCGTATGTAGTATAGTTTTTGTCTTTGTTTCCCTCTACGATGATCGTCTTCATTTTTCGTTTACTTTATGCTTTTCTTACTCTTCTTCATTTTAGTTGTTGCTCTGTCTAATCTATAATCGTGATTAATTTGCATGAATGTATTTTATCAAGTCTACAATAACAATATAGTTTGTCAGCCAAGTGTTTGATGAAATGCTCTAGTGAAATTCCCCTTATCAATTGTAATAGCTACTTGATTTCACCATAATTTTTCGTGTTCTTTAATTCAGCAGTAGCATATTGTGTTGTTCATTAAATTCTTCATAAGGTTACTGAAATCTTTACTTCTTGATGGAGTTGGCATAAGTTGTTTAACAGATAATTACACTCCCACCTTCCATAGTTGGTGATTTGGTCTAATTATAGAAACATATACTACTGAGTTAATAACTATAAACGGGAATCCCATATCTCGTGGGACGAGAATGGGAATCAAATCTCGGTTCCCACAGGAACGGGATTCTCGCAAATTTTCAGCATTTATCTTTAAGGGAGTTAATAACTATACTAATAAGTTACAAAAATAAATAAGGTGGGGCTTTTGGAAGAAATAGATAAATATAGGGAGTTAATATGTAAATGCAAATTTACATATTAACTCCCATTTCCAGCGTTCCTTTGTCACTTAGTCACTTTTCTTCTTTCTTTTTTTTGAACAACACTTTTCCAAGTTTCTTCCTCACCACTCACATTTCTTCCTCACCATAACACCATTCACGAACGAAAATAATAGGATTCCCGCGGAATTCCGGTTTTTCTCCAGCCCGAACGAAGAGTCATGTAATTCCCATATCACAAAAGATAATTGAATTCACTTACAAATCAGTCAAGAATTTTTATAAAGCTACTTATAACACTTCTAGAGTCGAAAGCATGAACAAAAGAAATTCAATAACTACTCAAAAGATGGAAACAGTAATGCATCTGGCCAAATTGTTGATGAGATTGTTGGCTCTTCTAATGGCGCAACCTTCTTTCTCTTCCCCTTCCCTGTACGAAATTCGCAAGACAGTTGTATTAGAAATTAGATACACAACAATATTTAGCCAATTTCACGAAGAGTATTTACCTGAAGCTGAATCACAATTTGTCTTGCTTTGCCTTTTTTTTCTCCAAGTAAGACTTTTTTCTTTGATTTTTTCCACCCTTTGGACGTACACGTTGAGGATCTAGTACAAGATTGTTATCAACATGAGGTAGGCCTCTATCAATATTTGGTGGAAACTCATCAAGTGCTCTGTTTCGAAGCAACTCATTTATTTTCTCATCTGCATTCATGAAGTATTCCCAAATGACAGGTTTCGCTTCTTTGCAACACTGACTTTTCAAAATCATGTCATAAGCGAATCTCGTTGCACTATTACGAAAAATACAGTATGGCTCATCGATTTCTTTCCCCAAGTTGCATGGCTCAATATTTCTAATATCAGTTGAATTTTTTACATCTTTTTGCCATTGCTTCAAAATGTATTGTTCTGGAATTCTACTAACATTTTTCATATCTAAAGCTCTCAAAGAATGTCTACATAGGATTCCAGTCGACTCAAACTTTTTGCATGGACACCTTGTCTAAAGAGACAACTTTTACCTTTTCTGGATTCACTTTTTTGTAAACTTCAAAAGTGAATTGGGATACACCAACAGGAATTTCCACACTGCTATAACTCAAGCTGCTGCTAGTAAGTTCATTCTCAAAAAACTTATATATAGCATGAGTATAGACTTGCGACGCATGCAACAACAAATGACTACTTTTATTTGCTTTTGGAACTTGTGATTGAACACATCGAAAGTCATCATATCTCTCACTTTCCCCCCATCTGTCAAGTATTTTTTTTCTCAAAGGCAACAATAAAGTCATACAAAGAAGCAGTAAGATCAGATATACCGTTTAGCACATGATTTGTACTCTCACTCCGAGAAGTGGACTTGATTCCTGCATTAAACACATCGTTGTTAAATGCAGTGCTCCACCTATATCGAAGCTCATACAATCCGCCCAACCATTTGTTACCCTCAGGACAAAGAGATTTAATCTCATTCAACGAATCCTCAAATTCTTTCTCATTGTCACACTTGGAGTAACACCTGTGTAAAAGTGACCAAAACTAAGAATTCCCTTGAAGATTACCAATATGTTTTGGTGCATTCTGGCTAATGTGCCACTGACATAGACGGTGACGCGTTTCAGGTAGCTTTCTGTCAACGGCGTTAATGATTGCTTGAGCCTGGTCAGTAAACATAGTCGCCGGTTGTTTCCCATCCATTGATCGCAAGAAAGTAGTGAACAACCATTCAAATGATTCAGTTGTCTCCCATGATAAGAATGCACATCCAAATATCACGTTTTTCCAGTGATGATTTACTCCAACAAATACTGCACATTTCAATCCATATTTATTTGTACGGTACGTGGTGTCGAAGCTAACAACGTCTCCGAAATAATCGTAATCTAGCCTTGACTTTCCATCCCTCCAAAATAAATTTGCTAATCTACCTTCTGTATCTAACTCAAAATCCCAATCAAACAATGGATCTTCATCCTTTTTATTCTTAAAATAAGATAATAATCTATCAACATCACCTTCCTCCATTTTTGTTTTTCTCAACCCATGAATAAAATTTAAGGCATATTTTGGTATGAAAGAAACATTTTGAGGACCGCCACTTTCTTCTATTAAAAAAAATTCCATCCACAAGCCTTATTCCAGAATTTATAAATGTTTTCAGTAGATCCCCTGTAGGCTTCGTTATACGCCTTGATGATCTGAGATAATGTCTTGCGCGAGGTAAAGCCTAAACATGATTATGTTCTTTTACCAAACTTTTGACCTTCCTAAACCCATCCTTTTCCCTCTCAAAACTAATCTTCACCTTGCATTCAGTCCTTGTATCAAGTCTTTTGTGCACAACTGTAAGACTATCTTTGTCGGTCTTAACGCCTTCACAAGAGCACAAGTACCACTTTGTTTTAGGCTCTCTAGTCCTTGTAAAGTTATATTGCTTTCCCTTGCGAATACTAAATTCCATTGCAAAGCCATAATTATTGTATGCTTCATGACATTCTTCCAAATCCTTATAACTTCCATTTAACAATTTCTCCTCAACTTCGCCCACAATATTGTCAATAGGGCCTTCTACTATTTCTTGAACATATGTATTCTCACGGATACCGTTAATTGATTCACCTGCCACAACGTCGGGTCTTTTTTCTTCCGAAGTCGTAGTTTCGTCAAACTCTGAAATTGTTTCCTAACAGAGAATATGATAGAGTAAATAAGTATGATAAACAAAATAAATGAGGATGATATGTTTAAACATCAACAATGAGTTAAAAAATCTTTGTTTTAAAAGAATTTAACCATGTAACATCTTTCTGAACTATATGTTCCACTCTACCTAGTCACGGTTTTGAAAAAAAAATATAAATTATATAATAATTCATGCAGCTAGCTCCTGTTCTTAGCCCAAATCAAAACTATATATATATTATCAGAGAATGCCATATATGAAAGTACGTATATATATATATATATATATATATATATATATATATATATATATATATTACAGCCGTTATTTCATTTTTTGACTTTTAGTAATTGTTCTTATGAAAAAAAATTAGATCAAGAGGTCAAAAATAAATAAATGTAGAACAAATACATGTGGAGTTCCAAGACCTTGTTTATCTTGCATTGTAGAAGGATTAGGGAATTGATTTTCTTGATTAGCTTGCATTATGACTTTTCTTATTTTGTTTTAAAACAACAGCATGGATGTTGAGAAATTATTTTTTCCGCCATGAACAGAGAATGAGGTAAGGCTTTTTTTTATTTTATTTTGAAACAGTAGCGGGAATGGGGTAGGGCTTTTTTTTTGTTTTTTTTTTGTTTTGAGGACTAACTTAACTAAGGTTAGAGTGGAGTGGGTTTAGTATTTTAGTTACTATTTTTTATTTAAGAATTAAAGTGGGGGATTTTGAGCCACACAGTGTATAAAGGAGAATGGACCAAGTCCACTTAAGTTTTTTCTAGGATAAAAGGGTGTGGTCGACAGAAATTCTTAGGCGGACCTGGTGCATGAGTTAACTCATGCACCTTGTGGTTGTAGTTAATTTTATTTTTCTATTTATAATTTAAAATACAAAAAGTAACATACTGCATGTACAGTTTTCTTTTCTATTCTAAAAAGGATTTATTTATTAATTTTGCTTTAATTTATGAAATCTTCTTCATAATTCGTAGTAATCTTTTATTCCTTAATTATCTTCTTTATAATTCGTAGTAATCTTTTATTCCTTAATTATCTCTTAATCTCATAACAAAATCTTTTCACATATTAATGACTCATAGATATTTCCTCTCAAGATATGTACGAAACAAAATCTAGTTCTATACTAAATACATAAATTATTTTTATTCGTATAATCTCCTATACTTCATATTTTAATAAAATAATTGTTACCGGTAAATTAAATAGGTAAATTAAATTTGTGAATTTTTGAATAATCTACTATATATGGCATCTATGACAATTCTTCAAAAATCTGTTGTTTTACCTCTTTCTCTTCTTTCTTTTTTTTTTTTTGCATTATTGCCACATACAAATCTAAAAAATTAAGAATAGTTCATCGATTTAATGTGCCCGATAATCACATAGTGACACCTTGTTCTATTGAAAAAAAAAATCAAGTAAACAATAGTTCATCCACTACAAGATTGCAGGGTCTTTTGCAACCGCATTTGCGGTTGCAAAAGGCCCAAATCCGGTTGCAAATAGTCATTTGCAACCGCGATTCGGTTGCAGATGACGAGGTCTCGTAAAGCCTCGGTTACTTGTCATCCGCGACCGCATCGCGGTTGCAAATGACTATTTGCGACCAGAAATTTTGCAACCGCATCACGGTTGCAAATTTTGCAACCGCGATGCGGTTGCAGATGCTTACTGGGCTTCTGCAACCGCATTGCGGTTGCAGAAAGCCCTGTAAGCATCTGCAACCGCAACGCGGTTGCAGACAATATTCAACCCATTTGCAACCGCAACGCGGTTGCAAATTACCTGCGAACGAAAATAAAAAAAAACCAATAATATTCCGATAATTTACCGAAATATTATTGATTTTTGTTAAAATTACAAATTGATAATGGCAGCAAATCAATATAGTGAATATACAAGAACAAGTATAAATAAATAACGAAAAACAATGAATAAAATGAAATGAAAAATGAAAAAAAGTTGAACAAAAAAACATAAAGAAGAAGAGAAATAAAAAGCAAAAAATAAAGTGTTAGGAGTTATTTGTTTTGGATTTGAAAAAGAAAAGAAGAGAAGTGTTGGTGTTTTTTTATTTTTTGGATTTGGAAAAGAAAAGAAGAGAAGTTTGGGTCGTTTTTTATTTTTTGGATTTGGAAAAAGAAGAGAAGTGTTGGTGATTTTTTGGATTTGGAAAAAGAAGAGAAGTGTTGGTGGGTATATGGATTTGGAAAAAGAAGAGAAGTGTTGGTGGGTATATATAGAAAATGGGGTGAAAATTTGAATTTTCGCGAAAATTCAAATTTCCCCCCGTAGGCCGCCCAAATTTTCAAAAATTTTGAACAATTTGCAACCGCAAAGCGGTTGCAAATGCCCTCCTATAGGAATTTGCAACCGCATTGCGGTTGCAAATACTGGCTTTTGCAACAGCTTTGCGGTCCCAATAGCCCCTTTCTGCAACCGCACTGCAAAAACTATTCATACATGAAAATCGCAATTTTATGGGACTTTCTCAATGCGTTTCTGATTTTTAACAACAAATTTCAATGCTACATGTAATATAAACTAATAAATGGTTACAAAACAATTAATTAGGAATGAAAGAGTAGATTGAATGTGAAATGATCGAATGAGTTATTAGACCATGCATGAACATATTGTATGTTCTATTTACTACTCATCATCATATTTCTTCTTGTTATTATTATTTGCTTCACTAATAATATGATTAATTGATTGAATTAGTAGATAAATTTTTCACATTACGTTTATTTCTATATGTATCTAGTGATGATATTTATATATATATATATATATATATGTGTGTGTGTGTGTGTATACGAACGTTATCGTTTGAAATCATAGATATCACGGCTTGTCCCACATATATAATGCTTGAAATTGTTATGAGGATTGTAATTATGGTTGTTTTTATCATTATTAGGATAGTTATCAACCAAAATAACAATGTGGCACCTCAAATCATAAAAAAATGGCATTTTAAAAGTATGAATATTTTCAGCAACCGCATTGCGGTTGCAAATACTAGCTTTTGCAACCGCAATGCGGTTGCAAAAGACCCTCCTGTAGGAATTTGCAACCGCGATGCGGTTGCAAATGCCCTCCTATAGGAATTTGCAACCGCATTGCGGTTGCAAATACTGGCTTTTGCAACCGCTTTGCGGTCCCAATAGCCCCTTTCTGCAATCGCACTGCGGTTGCAAAAACTATTCATACATGAAAATCGCAATTTTATGGGACTTTCTCAATGCGTTTCTGATTTTTAACAACAAATTTCAATGCTACATGTGATATAAACTAATAAATGGTTACAAAACAAGTAATTGAGGAATGAAAGAGTAGATTGAATCTGAAATGATCGAATGAGTTATTAGACCATGCATGAACATATTGTATGTTCTATGTACTACTCATCATCATATTTCTTCTTGTCCCACATATATAACGCTTGAAATTGTTATGAGATATTGAAATTATGGTTGTTTTTATAATTATTAGGATGGTTATCAACTAAACTAACAACATGGTACCTCAAATTATCAAAAAAATCATTTTGAAGTATGAATATTTTCAGCAACCGCATTGCGGTTGCAGATACTAGCTTTTGCAACCGCAGTGCGGTTGCTGATTTTGCAACCGCATTGCGGTTGCAGATGCTCAACTAGTATTTGCAACCGCAATGCGGTTGCAAATACTAGCTTTTGCAACCGCTATGCGGTTGCTGATTCTGCAACCGCATTGCGGTTGCAGATGCTCAATGGACATTCAGGGACCGCGTTGCGGTCCCTGAATGGTTTTTGCAACCGCAAAGCGGTTGCAAAATTTGCAACCGCAATGCGGTTGCAAAAACCAGTCGCTGAATGGTTTTTGCAACCGCGTTGGGGTTGCAAATTTTGCAACCGCTTTGCGGTTGCAAAATTTGCGATCCCAAAAGGGCCTCAAATCTTGTAGTGATCTAAGTACTTTTTATTTTTTTAATTTGCATTCATTTTTGAGTGAGAGTTCTTGTTTGAACTGAATCTAAGCTAACTGATGAACTGAATCTAAGCCAAATAATTAGTGTTTACAAAATAATAGTAATGAGTATGAAACGTATAACTTTCGAGTTTCAAAATAAAGAATAGAAAATAGTGGTTCACTGAAATTAATATTTATTATGATTTGCTCAAATCCTCTTAAAGAAAAAAGATAATGTTTAGGAAACAAGAAATATTCTTCTAAGTAAAGTCCATAATTATTGATTGTATGGAAGATAAATAAAGTGAATGAATTAAAAAAAAAATTGAAGTAACATGTAATTTAAATATCTAACGTGTTGTTATGTAATAAGTTTTAAGATAACTAAGGAATAAAAGATTACTATGAATTATGAAAAAGATTTCATAAATGCAAGCAAAATTAATAAATAAATATTTTTTAGAATAGAAAAGAAAACTGTACATGCAGTATGTTACTTTTTGTATTTTAAATTATAAGTAGAAAACTAAAATTAACCACAGCCACAAGGTGCATGAGTTAACTCATGCACCAGGTCCGCTTAAGAATTTTCCGTGGTCGACCGTGTGGGTGTGGTTGGTGACAGGGAGTCTTTGCACGAAAGCACAAACTCAATTTCCATTTTTCTTCGAATACAAATTCTACTTTAATTGGTGAGAGGGAGTCTTTCCACGAAAGCACAATCAATTTCCATTTTTCTTCGAATACAAATTCTACTTTAAATACGTCCATTGCGTGGTCCAGGGTAAATTTGTGTTGTCAAGCTATATCTAGTTTTAAATTTTAAAGTTACATTAGTGCAGCATAAATTATGTACGTAACTAGTGTACATTGGAAAACAGAAGAATAAGAGAAAATGAGAAATGCATTGTTTGCTTGCAATTTTTTAAGTCTGGAAAGAATTAGGGAACGCGCGCGACATACGTTTGGTTCTTATGTTGCCTAAGAATTTTGTTAAGCCTTGGTAATTAATTGGCATATTTCAACCATGCCAACATATATATATGAAGCGGGTGATTTTGTCCTGCTGACTAAGCACTCCACCTCAGACTAACTCAAGCTCTGTGCTGGTGCTAAGTTAGCTTTGAGTTTGAGAAACCTGCACTGAGAAACATGAAAATGTGAACTAGCCGGAGGCCCCGGCGCTCAAGTCAGAAAGAAACTAGACTTCTTAAATCTAGATAGAGAAAGCTCTGACTTAGAGAGAGAAAGTAAAAATGAGAATTGTGTGTTTTTTGCCTTCAGATGAGGGATATTTATAGGTACCTCATGGGCCAGACGATGGGCATGGGTTGATGGGCCAGTTGATGGGCCTGACCCATGCATCATTGATGGACTTATGTTGAACCTGGGGAGGCGACGACCTGCGAAGGCGACGACCTGAGAAGGTGGCGTCCCGAAGCTGCGACGACCTATGGAGGTGATGTCCTGAGAAGGTGACGACCTGTGGAGGCGACGACCTATGGAGGTGGCATCTCGATAAGGCGACAACGATTAGTGCACTTTGTTGTGTGACACGTGGTCGGGTGAGTGATTGCCAAATATTACAACCAAAATATGGCAAATATACATTAATTAGCACTACAAGAAATGTGCCTCATCTGCAACCGCATATGCGGTTGCAGATAAGCCAAATGCGGTTGCAGAAGGCTTTCTGCAACCTCATTGCGGTCCCAATTGAGCTCGGTCGCTTCTCATCAGAGACCGCGACGCGGTCCCAGAAGAGGGCAATTGCGACCTAATTAATCTGCAACCGCGTCGCGGTTGCAGATACTTTCTGAGACCGCGGCGCGGTCCCAGATACTTGGAGAGTTTCTGCAACCGCAACGCGGTTGCAGAAACTCAAAGAGCAATTGAGACCGCATCGCGGTCTCAGATAGTATGAATATTAACTGAGACCGCGCCGCGGTTGCAAAAAAACTACGAACGAAATAAAAAAAAACAATAATATTCCGATAATTTACCGAAATATTATTGGTTTTTGTAAAAATTACATATAAATAATGGCAACAAAGCAATATACAAGAACAAATAAAATTAAATAACGAAAAATAATTAATAAAATGAAATGAAAGATAAATAAATGAAAAAGGTAAAAAGGATGAACAAAAATGCAAATGAAATAAAGAAGAAGAGAAATAAATTTTGTGGAATAGAAGTGTTAGGTGTTATTTTTTTTGGATTTGGAAAAGAAAAGAATAGAAGTGATAGGTGTTTTTTTTTTTTGGATTTGGATAAGAAAAGAAGAGAAGTGTTAGGTGTTTTTTTGTTTTTTTTGGATTTGGAAAAGAAAAGAAGAGAAGTGTTTGATGTTTTGTGAAGATTTATGTTGGTGAGTTTATTGTAAGAGTTTTGAAAAAATGAGAGGGTAGTGGTGGGTATATATAGAAAATGGGGTGAAAATTTGAATTTTCACGAAAATTCAAATTCCCACCCACCCCCCATTGCCGCCGGAAATTTTGAAATTTTTGAATCAATTGCAACCGCAATGCGGTTGCCAAAAGTTTGAAACTTCTCAATAAGAGTTATTGAGACCGCGTCGCGGTCCCTAATTGTATGAATATTATTAGGGACCGCGTTGCGGTCTCTAAAATTCTTATTCGTAACCGCAATTCGGTTACAAATACTACCAATTGCAACCGCAACACGGTCCCTAATAATATTCATATTATTAAATCACTATTTTATGGAATTATCTCAATGCATTTGTGATTTTTAGCAACAAACATCAATGATACATGTGAAATGAACTAATAAATGATTACAAAACAAATAATTGAGGAATGAAAGAGTAGATTGGATGTGAAATGATCGAACGAGTTACTAGTGTTGAACTTATTGTATGTTATATCTACTACTCATCATCATACACACCTTCTAGATTTGTTATTATGATTTGCTTCACTTATAATATGATTAATCGGTTTAATTAGTAGATAACATTACGTTTATTTCTATATGTATCTAGGCATGATATATATATATATATATATATTATATAATATATATATATATGTATATGATCGTTATCGTTCGAAATCATAAGAATCTTCGTCACGGCTTGTCCCACATATATAATGCTTGGATTTGTAATGAGACATTGAAGTTATGGTTATTTTTACCATTATTAGGATAGTTATCAACTAAACTAACAACGTGGTACTTCAAATCATCAAAAACACGTCATTTTGAAGTATGAATATTATTCATAACCGCACTTCGGTTACAAATACTCTCAATTGCAACTGCAATGCGGTTGCTAAAAGTTTGAAAATTCGAAATAAGAGTTATTGAGACCGCGTCGCGGTCCCTAATTGCATGAATATTATTAGGGACCGTGTTGCGGTCCCAATTGGTCCAACCCTAACAATTGAGACCGTGTTGCGGTCCTAATTGGTCCAGTCGATCAATTGAGACCGCGTTGCGGGCCCAATTGCGTTGCAACCGCATTGCGGTTGCTAATTTGCGGTCTCAGATGAGGCCCAAATCTTGTAGTGTAGGCTATGAAATCCAAATCGGTTACCCAGTCATGATATTGTCTATGATTAGACTAAAGAAAATTGTGATAATAGTTATATAGTTCAAATAGTTATGACAAGTGGTACGATATCTTGTGAGTCGCGCGCGACTACATGATTCATTATATGAATTGATTGTGTACAGAACAAAGCACGGTTTATTTATGCGTAATTTGGATGAGAAATTAATTTGTGTTGTCATATTTTGCTAAATTGTCAATTATTATTGCTATTGTTATTGTTACTGAAATTGTGGATCGGTTGATACTTGTTCGTTGTTAACTTCTCAATGTTACTTTAACAACGTCCAGAATAACGGTGCAATGGAAAATAAACAAACGCAGAATTTAAGAAGTGAATATATTAATATTAACTTTCGAGCCATAGGAAAAATACCACAAGGGTTTATCAAAATATGTTTCTCACAACTATCAAGCTCCTCACTTTCGAATTGCTCGAACTCAACAAGCAGACAATAATTGCTCTCTCAATTCTAAACCTATAACTAATTGAATAACTCACGAACTTTGCAAAAGCAAGACAACACTCAACAACTTGTAAATTAATCCCTAGGATTTATTAGCTCTTGTCTCGTGTTTGTCTTAATGTACTTCACACCTACATATAGGTTCTTGACTTGGACTTCAAGGTGTGTTGTACACGGTTGGTAATTCCTCTAGTTTCCTTGTCGGACTCCTCTTCCTTGTTCATGCCATCATTCTTGAATAATAGTTCCTTTGTTAGTAAACTAACTACGGAAAGACTCCTTCTTCAAATTAGGACTCAACTTGGATGTTTCCTAGTTGCACTCGAACATCTCTTTCCTTATATGTTGAGCGGTTCACTTTAATTAAGGAAACTTCTCATTATGGAAACTTTGAGCGATCAACCTATGACAAGTTTGTTTCCTGGATAATAATCAAATACAATCACAACAATGGAACTAGATTAGTTAAGTGAATAAGGCAAAACAATAATTAAGATATTCAAAACAAGATTGTAAAACAGATTCTGCCATCCAATGTTACTCTAACATTGAACTTCGAACATTGCCAGAATACTTGCACTTTCAATCTCCCCATTTTTGCCTTACTTCACGAAACCCTAGAACCTGTTTCCTTAGATCAAATATTCAGAACAAACTTAATCAACCTTGTGGTACATCCAAAACAAGTAACTCCCCATTAACATTAGGAGAGTCCAACACAATGTTATTCAGACATTGATTTTTCCAATGTTTTCATAACATCCATCTATTTCAATATTAACTTAACATTGGCTCTAGTCGAATGTTCTAACATTGAATTTTACAATGTTACCTTAACATCAGATATCAGCTACCACCTGCAGACAGAGTTAGTACTTGACAGAAGTTCAAGATTTCATAAGCGAAAGCACAACGTACCAATAAGCAGAATACTTAATTACAGGCCATAAATGTAACAAGGAACATACTCCGTGATCAGAATAAAGAAAGATAAGAAAATAGAAACAGTTTAAGCAAAAACATAAATAGTTCAGAAAAATATAAGAAACAGGAAATTAAAAGCTCGGAAATTTTAAAATTTGATCTACTCTCCCCCCTTTTTGTGAGGAAGGCAGATCCTTCAGATTCTTTCTGAGGCTGTCAATCTCCTAAAGCCTAACTTGCTTGTCAGCAATCTCTCTGTGGGTGTCCTTGTACTCTCTGTCCAACCAAATGAGGGTCTCTTCCACAAAAGCATCATCTATCACTGAGCAATTGTCACCACTGGCTATAGGCACTGAAGAAGCAACAAACTTGTGAGTCTTCTTCTTCTTCTTTCTGCTTGGTCCAGCTGCATCCTCAGGGTTCCATGGAAGGTCTTGAATCTTCACCAATGTGAAGTAGGTCTTGGTGATAGACATTCTAGCCTTATTCTTGATCCACCCCACTGTCTTCAAGGTCTTAAACCCTTGTTTCACCAGTATGCTAGATATCAGAGAGGGATATTGAATGATTCCCTTTGATTTTGTAGTGACCTCCTTCATAGACCTCAGCACCTTTTCCCCTATGTTGACATTCAGACCATTTTTCAACTTAAACACCAGCTTTGCAGACTCCTTAGTCATCACTATTGTGTTGGAAGATGGAAGCCAATTGTAGGTAGAAATTTTGTGCAATACAGCACTCAAAGAAGTCACCCTTGTTGTGGGAAAGTTGTCATTCTATTTCCTGGTCAGCCCACCAGTGAGATCTGTGATGATCTCATCCATGCTTGGATCTTCTGATTCTTCTGGATCAGGCAATCCCCATGCTTCATTGATGATGGAAGGGCTGATGTCGAAGACATTCTTCCTAACCCAAGCCTTTCCATACTTGGGAGAATTCCGGTGG
The DNA here is from genome assembly GCA_948329865.1 of Linaria vulgaris. Lineage (NCBI taxonomy): Eukaryota > Viridiplantae > Streptophyta > Magnoliopsida > Lamiales > Plantaginaceae > Linaria > Linaria vulgaris. Next base: position 104,104,829 of record OX415252.1, read on the forward strand.
CACACCCATTCAGAGAGGTTCATATAGAACTCTCTCATGACATCAGGGACATATGATGAGTGGTTTGTCACTGACCCTAGCATACCTCTTGCTTCCAGCAGTTCATAGATTCTGTTCTCTTTAAAACTGTCCTCCTCTAATTCCCTTTCCTTGTGGATTACCCTGGCTTGATAAGCCTCCCATTGTTCCTCTGCTTCCACAGACACATAGAAGTCATAATATGGCTTCTTGGGATACTCACCTTCAAGTCATAATATGGCTTCTTGGGATACTCACCTTACAGGACATCACAGTACTCCTCACTGTCTGATGTTGGAGTAACATCAGCAGGGTCTTCAGCCACAAGTTCCTCTTCATCCTCAGTATCCTCCTCCTCTTCCTCCTTTTCCTCTTCTTCATGTTCCTCTTCTTCTTCTTCTTCAGCTTCTTCTGACTCAGACTCAGAAGCAACTACTACTTGCTTAGCCTTCCTCTTTCTAGCAGAAGTAGCTTCTTTCTCACCCTCATTATTATCATCAGAATTATCAGCAGGGATACTTTCAGTAGTATCCAACCCAGCAATAGTATCTTCAACAAGATTATTCTCAGCATCAGAGGTATTCTCCTCAAGATTCACAGCCTTCTCATCATTCATCTCAAGGTTTACACCCTCCTCAGCAACAACCTCAACATCCTCCACAAGAACATCCTCAGACTCACCCACAACAACAACAGTGACCTCATTCTCCCCCTTAATATCAACTTCAGCAGGTAAAGTTTGAGTAGGGTTAGCCATCATTAGCTCGTTTTCTGTGTTGGTGGGAGTGGAGGTATTCTCAGTATCATCTGGTGTTGAACCGACATTACCCTTGGCTGGTTTCTTTCCTTTGCGTCGTTGATAGGTAGTTTTCCTCTTTGCAGCACCGGCAACGACGGATTCAGTAGATGCATGCCTGGTATTGTACCTTCGTGGTTGCTCAATCTGCTCAGCAGCATCTGCAAGGACATCAATTGAAGACTTGCGGGCCATTGTTAGAGTAATTTTGGAGAGAACATAGAGTTTGAGTTCAGAAAGTTTTGATTGCACAATATTGATTTAGAAAGCGTGAAGAATTAGAAGAGTCTAGGGCAAAATATATAGCAACCGATTATAAAGAGTGGTGATAGTGGTGTTGTAACATGTTACCAAAATAATCGGACCACTTACACACGTTTCCGCGCACAGTACTTACCCACATGTCAATGTTAGATTAACACGTGACCAGAGCAGTTTCCAAAACTGAAAACTTATAAGTCACAGCGTTTCAATGTTGGACTAACATTGGTAAGTTAACAGCAGGCCAGGAAGTTGGAGGTGCAGGGCTTTCATCCAAATAACTTCATGTGAGAGCGTGAGATATTACTAAAAACTAATCTGAAACTTTATCAAAGCACATGAGTACACAAGACACAATTTAAGATCATCAGTATGAGTAAGTGACGATTCTGACAGAAGAAACACACAGATAGTAGACATGCATATCTAGGAAAAATTCATTCCCATAGCATAAAAGATCACAATCCAATGTGTTTACCCGTAGTATAGTCACCCAAAGTGCGTGCCTCAACACATGAATTAGGATTACTACTCCATCTAAGCCCAAACTGACACAACAATAAGATGCAGAATATGAATGAATGCAACAATGTTAGATCAACGTTGGAAGATGGTAATCAAGTACAAACAGCTGCACTGACTAAGATCAGGACATATCAATTTTGAATCTTTTACTATTATCATAAACTCTTTTTGAACTAAAGCTGAGAAATGTTAAAAAATGATAGTTTCATCACTGAATGTGGACAGCACTGAACTCCACACACCCCAACAACCAAACCATCAGCTACAGATTAGGCAAGTACAAAGGAATTGAATGAGGACAATACACTTATCATATACTTCATCACCCCAACTCCTTATGTATACTTGTTGACCAACCTGTTTACAAGAGAAACACCAAGTGAGCAGTGCTACTGAATGTGAGGCAGTCGAAACTCCAAACATCCCAGTAGAAAGGATCACCATCATGCATTTCCTTGGCTAATCTTAACAGAAACATGAAAATAAGCACAACTGAATATCACTGAAGCTATCAACATCATGAACCTCAGCTTCTCTTCATGTTCTGTCCAACCTAATCATGGATAAGTCACAACTGAATAACACCAAAGTAGTGAACTCTGTGTACCCCAGCTTCTCCAGATGTTAGGTTAACATTCTCAGACCAACAACAGAGTTTTTACCTTATAATCCTTTTTGATATGGACATGTTCACCAGTCAATTCAGTCATTTGCATAGATTAACCACACAACCCAAAAGATGACAAACAAAGATGTAATATGCAAGAAAGAAGCAATGCAAACAAGGAAATAAAAGAATTACAGACACACCACAACCAATAACCAGTGCTAGACAATGGTGTTATGTCAACACTGGTGATATGACATTCTTACACAATGCACATGCCAAGAGAATTCCTCAAACTGAAAAACCTCTCAGAATCTAAAGGCTTAGTGAGCATATCAGCAAGCTAATTGTTTGTCTCAATGTGTTCAATGTCTATTAACTTGTCTTCAACCATGTTTCTCAGATAATGATGCCTTATGTCTATGTGCTTAGTTCTAGAATGTTGTACATGATTTTTAGAGATACTGATAGCACTAAGATTATCACAGAACATAAGTAAGGTGTCACTATCCAACCCATAATCCAGCAACATGTGTTTGAGCCACACAAGCTGGGTGACACAACTGTCTGCTGCTATGTACTCAGATTCAGCAGTGAATAGAGACACACAGTTTTGCTTTCTGCTATACCATGAGACCAAATTGTTCCCCAGATAAAAACATCCTCCACTTGTGGACTTCCTATCATCAGCATCACCTGCCCAGTCTGAGTCACTGAAACCCACAAGATTAGTGTTAGTGTCAAATGAATACCAGACGCCAAGGGACAAAGTTCCAGATATGTATCTAAGGATTCTCTTCACAGCAATCATGTGAGACTGCTTTGGACACGCCTGGTACCTTGCACATACATAAACAGAGAACATTATGTCAGGTCTAGAAGTAGATAAGTAGAGAAAACTGCCTATCATTGATTTGTACAATGTTGGATCAACATTGGTTTCAGTCGCATCTCTGGTGATCTTGACTGAAGCAGACATGGGAGTCTTACAAGGCTTTGAATCTGGAAGTTCAAACATTTTCACCAAATTCTTTGCATACTTCTCCTGGTTCAAGAATATGCATGTACATGTTTGTCTTATCTGGAGACCAAGAAAGAAATTTAATTCTTCTATCATACTCATCTCAAATGTTCCTGTCATAGATTCAACAAACTTTTCGAGAACATAATTGTTAGTAGAACCAAACACTATGTCATCAACATAAAATTGAGCTATACAGATATCAGAATCTTTCTTTAAAACAAACAGTGTTCTGTCTCCATCACCTCTAACAAAACCAAGACTTAAGAGGAATTCAGTAAGTCTTTCATAACATGCTCTATGAGCCTGTTTTAGACCATACAGAGCTTTCTTCAACTTGTACACATGATTGGGGAACTTAGGATCAGTGAATCCCTTAGGTTGTTCTACATATACTTCCTTATCAATCAGCCCATTTAGGAAAGCACCCTTCACATCCATCTGATATAGTTTTATCTTAAGACAGCAGGCAATAGCTAGAAGCAACCTAATCGATTCTATCCTAGCTACTGGAGCAACAGTCTCATCAAAATCTATACCTTCAACCTGAGTGTACCCCTGAGCAACAAGCCTGGCTTTATTCCTAACAATGACTCCATCCTCATTACTTTTGTTTTAAAATATCCATTTAGTCCCTATTACATTTACATTAGGTGGTCTAGGTACAAAGATCCAGACATTATTTTTTAGTAAACTGTAATAGTTCATCCTGCATGGCATTAATCCAAAAGTTATCTAGGAGTGCTTCAGATACAATTTTAGGTTCTATGGCAGAGACAAAACATGAGGCATTATCAACAATACATGTGAAGTTCATACAAACACATAGTTTAACCATATCTCTATAATTCAGTCTCTCTTTGTTGCGTGTCCTTACCCGTTCAATGATCTCACCTATTACTTGAGAAGCAGGATGGTCTTTCTGAATCCTAGCAAAGGGATCTCTTCTAGGTTCAGTGCCACCTTCATTTTCTGAGTCAGATTCTTCTGCTATTAGTCTAACATCCGGTCTGGATGGTGTTAGTCTAACATCCGTTTCTGTCTCCTGCTCTGTGGTACCAGCTTCAAGTTTCAGTGTTGGAATAACATTCTCAGTTTCCAATGTTGATCCAACATTAGAAACCGGAATGTCACCAGTACCCGTTTCAAGGGTGAAATCATCAAACACAACATTCACAGATTCTTGAACAGACTTTAATCTAGGATTATAGACTCTAAAAGAAGCATTGTTAGCAGAGTAACCTACAAAGATTCATTTCTCACTTTTTGGATCAAATTTACTCAGATAATCCATGTCATTTAACAGATAACAGTCACACCCAAACTCATGAAAATATGCAATATTTGGCTTTACACCCTTCAATATTTCATAAGGAGTCATATTAGTTCCAGGTCTGAGATACACTCTATTACTAATGTGACAAGCAGTATTTAAAGCTTCGGTCCAAAGTCTTTTAGATAGGTCTTTAGCATTTAACATCACTTTGGCCATTTCTTGAAGAGTTCTATTTTTTCTTCCAGCAATACCATTCTGTTGAGGTGTCTTAGGAGCTGAATATTCATGAAAGATGCCCTTAGCATTACAGTAGCTGTCAAAACTAGTATTCTCAAATTCCTTTCCATGATCAGACCTAATCTTAGACACAGTGGAGCCATACAAAGTTTTGATGCTAGCACAAAGAATTTTTGAACTGATCAAAAGCTTCAGATTTTTCTTTAAGAAACTTTACCCATGCATATCTAGAGAAATCATCTACAATAACAAAGGCATAGTTCTTACCACTCAAACTACTTAACTTAATAGGACCCATTAAGTCCATATGCAGCAATTCAAAACACCTACTAGTTCTAGGTGTAGCACTATGTACCTGTAGGGGTGTATGAACAGCTCTGGTTTGCTTACCTTTGAGGCAATCACCACACACAAGCTTACCTGGACTGGTTAGCTTAGGCAAATCTCTTACAGCATCAACTTTCTGTAATTTCTCCAAGTTTCTATAGTGCACATGTCCTAGTTTCCTATGCCATATAGAAGCTTCATCTATCTTAGCATGGAAGCATTCTTCTTCTTCCTGAGCCAAATAGCAGTTGTCTTTAGATCTAGTACCTGTCATAACAAGGACATTGTCACTATCATAAACATCACAAGACACTTTGTCAAAAGCAACTAGCAGATCATCATCACAGAGCTGACTAATGCTAATTAAATTTTCTTTTAACCCATCAACCAACAGAACATCCTTGAAAGGTGGAAATCCTTCAACATTGAGTATCCTCTTTCCAATGATTTTCCCTTTGGTGCCTCCTCCATAGGTGACAGTTCCAACACTAAGGGAAATCATTTGTTTAAGATTCTCTTTGTTGCCTGTCATGTGCCTTGAGCATCCACTGTCAAAGTACCACTTACCTGAAAGGTTAGAGTAAACAGCAGAGAAAACAACATTGCACACAATCTTGATCTTGGGGGATTTCACATTTTTCAATCCAAGTTTTACCTTTCTGTCCAGAACCTAATGTTGGACTAACATCAGAAGTAGTTGTTGGTTTAACATTAGTTACAGAAGTTGTTTTTCTGCCACTTTCTTTCAAATATTTTTTACAGAATGGCTTAATGTGACCTGGTTGAAAACAGTATTGACAGATAAAGATAGGTTTACTTTTCAAAATATTGGCAGGACCAGAACTCAGTTTTGAAGATTCTTTGACAAAGCTAGATTTAAGGTAAGAAGAATTCACATCAGAGGAGGAAGATTTCTCAACAAAACCTTTCTCAACAAAACCTAGACCATTTGTACATGTATTACCCAAATTCAGTACCTCATCAAGTTTATAAGTTCCTGAATTCCATTTTGCAATGATCTCACTGTCTTTCTTGAGTTTATCTTTTACCTCTTTCAGCTCAGCTTCTGCTTCGTCAAGATCTCTTTCATAGAGTTTCATCATGTTCTTCAAACACTCAATATCGAATTTCAAAGTTTTATTGCTTTTGATGATCATTATGTTCTCTCTTTCAAGTTTGATCAATGTAGAGTGAAGATCATCTATGATTTCTTCATGAGACTGTTCTCCAACCAAGTAGTATTCCTCCTCCAGATCAACTGAACCATGAAAACAATCGAAGTTAGTATCATCAGAATCAGAGTAAATATCAGAGTTAACCTTTAAGTCATTGTTGTCCCAATTTCCAAAGAAGATCTCATGTGCTGTTGTTGGTTCCACAATGTTAAAGTAACGTTGTCAACCATTGCAGTTTCTTGAATCTTCTCCCGATCAGTTAATCTGAGTGTAGAGCGCAGCAGTGTTGATTTTTTCTGAGTTTTCATCAGCACTTGATCCAGAGTGGAAATCAGCTTCATCGAAATCATCTACACAAACCCAATGAGAGTTCCCTCTTGCTCGGAGGGTGTTAGCGCATTCATGTTTAAAATGACCAAACCATTTACATTCATAGCACTGGACATCTTTCAATTTCTCAGCATCTTGGGGAGTGCTCTTTGATGCCATGTACTTTATGAATTTTTGGGGTAGCTTCTTATAACCATGACTAGCATTATGAGTTTGCTTTTCTTTCCCTTTATCTTTGTAGCCTAGTTTGCTAAATTTCTTGGTAAAGTTTCCATAGTTAGAAATAACATGGTTTCTTGGTAATTTCTTTGAAGGCTTTATAAACCATCGTTTTATTAGAAATAACAAATCCTAGGTTTTGGCATTGGTTAGCAATATCAAGAAGCTTCTCAAAATAGCTATCAATGCTTTCATCTTCACCCATCACTATTTTTTCAAAATCCTGAAGTAACTTCCTATGTTTAGAGTCCCTCACCGCCACATCTCCCTCACAATGTAGTTCAAGAATATCCCATGCAGATTTAGCTATAGTGCAAGTTTGAATAAGTTTAAACATATGGTTACCTACCCCAACTAAAAATAGTATTGAGAGCATTTTCATTGAAGTTGTAGAGAGAAATCTCATTGGCTGTCCATTGTCCTTTAGGCTTAGGTACCAGATCATCATCTCCATCTCTTGGCAAGTAAGGAAGGGTGTAGCCTTCCAGAACTGATTCCCATGCTCTCAGGTCAATGGATTTGATGTGGACCCTGAGTCTGATCTTCCAGTATGCATAGTTGTTTGGTCCTTCCAACACTGCCAATCTGCTGGTAATGGGGTTGGTGTTGTCCATCTTGTCGTATCAACGCTAAACACCGGTGGAGTTGGTGCTTGGCTCTGATACCAATTAAAATTGTGAACCGGTTGATACGTGTTCGTTGTTAACTTCTCAATGTTACTTTAACAACGTCCAGAATAAAGGTGCAGCGAAAAATAAACAAGCGCAGATTTTAAGAAGTGAATATATTAATATTAACTTCCGAGCCGTAGGCAAAATACCACAAGGGTTTATCAAAATATGTTTCTCACAACTCTCAAGCTCCTCACTCTCGAATCGCTCGAACTCAACAAAGTAGACAAGAATTGCTCTCTCAATTCTAAACCTAGAACTAATTGAACAACTCACAAACTTTGCAAAAGCAAGACAACGTTCAACAACTTGTAAATTAATCTCTCAAATTTATTAGCTCTTGTCTCGTGTTTGTCTTGATGTACTTCACACCTATATATAGGTTCTTCACTTGGACTTCAAGGTGTGTTGTACACGGTTGGTAATTCCTCTAGTTTCCTTGTCGAATTCCTCTTCCTTGTTCTTGCCGTCCTTCTTGAATAATAGTTCCTTTGTTAGTAAACTAACTAAGGAAAGACTCCTTCTTCAAATCATGACTCAACTTGGATGTTTCCTAGTTGCACTCGAACACCTATTTCCTTATATGTTGAGCGGTTCACTTTAATTAAGGAAACTTCTCATTATGGAAACTTTGAGCAATCAACCTATGACAAGTTTGTTTCCTGAATAATAACCAAAGACAATCACAACTGTGAAACTAGATTAGTTAAGTGAATAAGGCAAACAATAATTAAGATATTCAGAACAAGATTGTAAAACAGATTATGTCATCCAATGTTACTCTACTATTGAACTTCTAACATTGCCAGAATACTTGCACTTTCAGTTACGAAGTTTTGTTGAATGATGCGCCTTTTTCAATATTAGTACAAGATAGGTTGACTAGATACTTCACGATTCAAATTCGTTTAGAATCCTAGATCAACTTAAGTTCGATTATACTTGCTCTCATGCATGTGATTGTTGAAGTATTTTTTGCTAAATTAGCTTTGTTATTAATGTAAAGAAGAGTTAGATCTTACTTCTAATCCACAACCACAGATCTTGTAGGTTGGGGAGGGTTGGGGAGGTTTTTTAGAGGTTGACTTACGTCAAAAGTTTGTGACTGAAACGAGTCACCTTAGTATAGAGGTCGAATTGGTCGGAATAGTCATATCTAACCATCCTATCAGCTTAGCCATGTTTGGTTCATCCGCAACTCTATTACATATGGATCTCTACAAACAAACCCAATTACGGCATCATTCCGCTCAGGCGCGTGTGGCTACTTAGGAGCTTGTGTGTCATGTCTGAATTATAGAACATCAGTATTTGTCCAATTTGGAGTATTTTTTGAAACATTAATGTACTTCAAACTTATCAAATCGTCATGAGTTTGAGTTACAATGTTGAAGGTTGTTCGTACCTTTAGGCAGATGCCTATTATTATGTTGGTCTTTTCCTTTATAAGGATGTCAATGTTAATGATGATAAGTTCTTGCTGCTACTAGTGTTGGTCTAGATCAATTTGACTTTTTTTTTTGCTTACTTGACTTTTTCAAGTCTCCAAGAATAAACAAACTAAATATAAGAAGTTGAAGTGCACACACAAGGGTTACAATGGGCATATGATTGATAGGTGCTTTCAACAAATAGAATATCCACCAGGCTGAGAAAGGCCTAATGCTTCATTTGTTGATCTATGTGTGTAAATAGATGATACAATTCTGACAAGTAATGAAATCCTTGAAATATAAAATTTCAAGGCCCATCTAGATCACAAGTTCACAATCATAGACTTGAGCAAGCACAAGTACATCGCAGAGATTGCTACAAGTAGTAAAGTGATCACACTATATCAAAGAATGTATGCCCTAGATATCTTAAATAAATCAGGATATCTAGGATGCAAACCTAGCACTATGCCAATGGACTCCGCAACAAGACTCAAAGCTACTATCATCTTCAATTGAAGACCTTCAATATATATACGAAAAATTGGTTGACATGCTACATTACTTAACCATTACCAGACGTGGTCTAAACTTCATTTTACAAAGTCTCACTCAGCACTTGTCAAAACCCATTGTTACTCACCTTGCAACAGCTCATAGACTCCTAAACTACATATAATTCAGTTCAGCGAAATGCATCTTTTACCCTCTCACAGTCACAATACACAATACAAAGTTGTTGCAACTACCTTGTGAACTTATGTGGTTGAGTCAACTACTTCAAGACCTTTCCATTATACAAAGCAAGACTCCTCCACCCATGCTCGGTGTAGTTCCTATTACATTGCCAACAACCAAGTTCACCATGGAAGCACTATGTATATGTGAATCGATTGTCCCTTCGTAAAAGAAAAGACTCAACTTGGTTTGATTGAAGTCGTGCAAATCATTAAATTAAAGACCATCAAATTGTAGACATATTGACCAAACCTTTTGTCTTTCAGTCCTTCAACGTCATGACCTTCAAGATGGGCTTGATTGACATCCATGCCCTTCTTGCGTGGGGATTAGGGCCCTAAATTATATTTTACAAATTCTTCTATTTTTAGTAATAATTTAAAACATAGTTACATTAGTACTAACAGGTATTCGATTTAGGTAAGTTTTGTTAGTTGAGTTGTGTTTCTATATTTTAACCACTTTTCGGCTCGATCCGTATGATGATCCGTTCGGATCCGTTTGATTAGGATAGTATATAAGTGAACCAACACACTTAGTAATAATTCGTTGAGTTGTTCTTCTTGTACTTAAACCAAGAACTCTCAGTAATCTTTTTTAGTTGAATGACATTGTTCAATTGTTCTTTTGGCTTATACTACATTAAATAAATGTTTTTAATGTCACAATAAAAAAATAAAAAAAAAATAATGTCTCTTTTATTTTTAGCTATTGGTAATAAGGTTTTACTTTCAGATGTTGGTTTGTAATTCCTTTGTGGGAGGGGGTCGACTCATAAATTGATTGGCTGTGACGGGCACTATTGTAACGTTTAGGATACAACCCTTTGCTTGAGCATGAAAATTCCTTTCATTTTCCTACACTATTACTGCCTTATACTTTTCCTGATGTCATTAATTTGAACACATGCCAATCTTTCACCAGCAAATCCCAATTGTATGAAGTAACAAAAAAGTCTCCATGCAACTTGATTGGAAGTTGTTGTGACAATTTCACTTCAATTAATTTAATCACGATATATAAAATACTTTTGAATCTTTAGTATTGGTCGAGGAATGATACGAGGGTGGTTGGCACTTTGAGCAAGTCTTTGTCATTACCAACCCCCATGTATTTGTGACTATGGGGTTAGTAGTGAATAGTGGTCCATGAAACCACCACAAATTGTCATGTCTTTACTAAGAATCCTAGTTTCAGATAATATGATCAAAAATTATTATTTCATATATGACTGCATAATGATGTAGTGAGGATGAAGTTGGGGCTCCAATAGTTGAAACTTTGTTTTGACAAATGACGACACCATTCTCCAGTGGGTTTTTCTTTTAAATACACAATAAACTCAACAATACTAATTACTCGTGAAGTCAATAAAATTAATCAATTCTTTTAATCCTTAAAGACTAATAAAGTCCTTCTTTGATCTCATTATTTTTCTCTTCTTCACATCAGTATCTCCATCAGTAGCTAATTAATAAAACGATATGATGCCAGATTTTATTTCTTTATTAGTAATATTTGCTATATGTGTGTGTATTCTAAATATTGATCCAGATTATCGCAGATGTTAATAAATTCATCAATATTTTATTATTTTCTCACAAATGGGAATTCTATCACATTTTATCACTTTTTAACAGGTCCATTCATAAAATTGATTTTAGTACAATTTCAAAAGTGGACAAGTTTGCAAAATGTTAATAGTCTTATGCCCGGAAGTGTACTGGATTGCCCATATATACCGTGCCCAACTATAAATATTAGGCTTCGAATATAAAACCATTATCACCAAAGGCTGTGGGCTGATAATGGAAGTGGATCGAATTATTAAATACATGGATTGTAGTTGTGTTAACTAAAGACTTTGAACCAACAAAGTGGCCCAAGATGATGCACTCATCACCCATTCAAAGCATGGATTAGGATTACGTTTAGACTTCAATGATTAAATTCTTAATGGTATATCTAAAGTCTGAGCATAAACACATGTGACGTCATGAATAATGAAAGCACCCAAAATCAAAATGCTATATTCATCTATTACGAGTTTGATGGGTGCATGCCCGGATGTAACTTGTAAGAATGGAGCCCTTGATGTAATAATGCAATAAAGTACTGTAGAAAGCTGATTTAAAATTTTGACACTTCCACTTCTGTTTTCACTATCATTCATCATGATCCATACTTATCCAGGTTGTATAGTCAATACATATATAATATGAGATGTAATTTAATAATGTTAAGCCTGATGGGACTCATACACCTTAATTAAACTTATTAGGAGCTAAGAATTAAGGAAATTGGCCCTTGTTTGTCAAAAACATTGCTTCATTATTACCTCAAAAAACGCTACGGCATAACCTGTAGTGTACAATATGACATCCCATCCCAATAAAAGAATCGACTAGCAAAAACCAAAAAAACAAAACTAAGTTCATGCAAAAACTATTCAAATTAAAACCCATCGGCATCCTCGTACACGTTTCGAGCCAACTCATGAGCCACCATATTTAACGAACGACCCACCCATTTGATACCAAAGCTCGGCCGAAACAAGCGACGAATATCATTCAATATGTTAACATGAGAAAGATCCACCGGAGTACCAAAAAACACTTCATATGTATCCAATAACTCCTCCGGTTCTCCAATTAACCTTTTTTCCTCGGCTTTGGACGCATCCGTGATCAAACCCCATCACAATCCCGAAATGTCCTTGCGCAGTCTCTCAACCCGACGCTTCATCTCCACTCCATCAACCCTTTTCCATTGCCCCAGCCCTCTGCGGCGTTCATTCCGCTTTTCTGCCAAACCTCGACTGCCCGCATCACCTCAACGATCAACGATAATCTCCTCGCACCCCTCCTTCTTAATCCACGCAGCTTTGAACCAAAACCGAGCTGGTAATTTGCGCGACCCCTGCTGGTTCAAAGTCTTAATTAGGAGTGCATGGTGATCTGTTGCCAAGGTAACAATGTGCTCCACCCGCGCATGGGGGTTCCTACTCCTCCAGTCCGATGTAGTGCACGTACGATCAAGTCTCTCCCAAACAGTGTGTAGATTGGGCCGTCGGCTGCACTACGTGAATCGAGGGCCAATAAACTCGATTTCACTAAGCCATGTGTACGTAAGAGTGTTACATAAATTCCTCATAAGCCAGTTTGGACGTTGTGGTCCACCTCGTTTGTCCTCGTGCCTCAGAATTTAGTTATAGTCCCCAGCGCATAACCACGAAATATGAGAAACCTTGCTAAGATGCCTCAAAAGATTCCACACCTGTGTTCGTTTAGCGCTATCAGGCTCCCCGTAGAACCCCGTGAATCGTCAATTTTGTGCCCCCATTGTTCCCTTTACCACAACATCAATATGATTTTTTGACATACTGAGTAAGTTCACCACCATTACCTTGTCCAATAACAAAGCCAAACCCCTAGAAAAACCTTTCACCTCAACACAAACTCCAAACAAATTCAATTTACTCTGTATCACCACTATTTTCCTCATCTGACATTTTGTTTCAGATAGAAAAATTAGAGGGGGGTGATGAATGGAAACAAAGAGCCTCAGTTCCCGAACTGTCCAAGGGTTCCCCAGGCCCTGACAGTTCCAGCATAAGAAACTCATTAGGCGCGGCGGGACTGCACCGCAGTCGCCGCCAAAAGTTCATTAATACCCTTCGATAAATCCTCAATTCGCGCCTTTTTTCTCGTATAGCATCACCAGCCCCATCCTCCTCCTCCAGTTGACGTTTTCATGTTCTCTTATAATGCTGCGTACCCTGGCCGTTCACCATATCCACATGTCTGTCCATTCTCACCCAATTGCGAAGACGTTGACTCGTGACCTATGCATGACGTGCAATAACTGTTGTGATCTCCATTGACACCATGGATCCCGATCTCCGCTACCTACTCTGATCGTCATGAAGATCCCGAATAATACGACTGCATGCGTAACTGACCCCCACCAATGCTTTTCCATGAGCGTCCCTATCGTTCGTGCGATTCACGTCTTCCTGGACCGACGGAGTAATCCGTGTCATATCCTGTTGCACAGCCCGTGATGTCATATGCAAGTTACCAGTCGTACTCTCACCCGAACACCCAGCCCCAGAAGTGTTTTGTTCATGCCATGGCCTATAAATGTCCTTTCTCGATGTGGATTGAAAAACCCCCACCCTCATATCGAGAATCTATCTCTTCTCTATGGGGTGGAACTACTCCGTGAACCACCTCTATCCGTAAACTGCTGCCCCACCCCCGTTCCTTGGCGTCCCAAGTATTCCCTAAGCCATTCGCCATACGGTAATTGTGATTTATCGATGTCGTCCACCGAGTCGTATTTTTCATCACAGTCCGCCATAATATGGCCAAGCATGCCACATAAGTAGCAGAAGTTCGGGAGGCGTCGTATTTAAGTGAGACCATTATCTCTTGACCCTCGGAACCTTGAACCTTTAACACCTTGCGCAGTGGTTTCATGACGTTAATATTTACCCGTATACGCATGCTAGTACCCCATGACTCCGCCATATCCACGGCCTCCATCTTACCCCCAACAAATTCCCAATAGCATACGTCGTGACTCGAGTTTGTCTAATCAAAAGAAGATCATAAATTCAGACGTAAAAGCTGCAATAGTCCAAGTCCATAGTGGTGGGGTTATCATCTGGGCTGACATTGCTAAGCACAAGAACATTTTTCTCAAAAGACCATGGGCACTTTTGGAGCGCGCGTTGTTTATCCAGCTTGTGAAAAAATTGGAATAGCATCATGTCCTCGTTAATTCGAGTAATCTCTGTAACGCCCCAAAAATTAGGAAGAAAATAAATTTATACTTTGGTCTTTGAACTTTTGAAAATTTCCATTTTTGACCCTAATTGTTTAGAAAATTTTGTCTTTTAGTCCATGAACTTAAAAGTTAGTCTTTTATTATTTTATAGGTCTCTAATTCTAAGACATATATTTAAATTTCAAATATTAACCAAGATGATTGAATTACATAGAAAAAATTAGATTATAAAATATGTATATAATAAAGAAATCTAATTATACCTATTTGAATTTTAATTATAATTAATTGATGGACTTAATATGCAATTAACCTAATTGATGAGGTAAGCCATGATATCTTTAAGAGAATGATTGAAATCAGATTTTTGTGATTTATTATAAAATAATCAAGGTGGGACATAAATAGTTATGATTAAACTACTATTTTTGCCTAGAAATACTCACCATTATTCAACATTTTATACAGCCCAAAATAATTTGATTATGCAAAAATTCCCTGAAATAAGAGTTGTTCCTTTTTGTGTTTTCGTTTGAAAAGTAATTTTCCAGATTTTTATCGTGTTATTTTCTATCAAAAAGACACCAAAATATTTACTGCGCAGCAAATGTCCATTATGCCCCTACACCTTAGAAAAATCATATCAAATAGTAGAAACATTATTTTACTACCTATTTTAGGAGTTATATACTCTCCTTGGTGTCTTCTATCTTTTGTATGGAGACATCTTTCCCAAATAATATAATCTAGGAAGTCGTAATCCATAAATCGTAAACTGCTACCAAGAAATTCGATAGCAATTCTTATATTGCAAGAATTATTTAGCATAGCAAACCTTTGTATTTTCATAGAATATTGGATACATACATTCATCATGACATTATGAATCAGAAACCATAAAAGGATTTGAAAACAAAGTTCATTTGAATGTCCGATCAAATTAAATGTAAAACCGAAACTGCGGTGATTTATTAGTTTATTTGGCACAACCTTTATTTTCTTAGTTTATAAGTCAAATCACCATCATAATTCAAGTATTTATCACACATGTGAATTTAACATGATATAGTATTAGTTATAATTAGATTATTATAATTTATGATCATGAATTGACATTTTTTTGATTTTATTTATAGCATTTAAATAGTAGATTTATCATGTTTAAATTACTACTATCATAAGCCTTACAAGATTATTCTTGCCACTTCATGACATAACCATCAAATAAGATTATTTATCATAAGAAACATTCCTTATCACATGTTTTCATAAATCTCCCATGTTTATATCTTTATATTTAAGTTATAAAACAAGTATATGCATTTTAAACTTATTATGTAAAATAAAGTAATAAATGACTAAGTTATACCTTTTAAGGTGTAACTTCATATGATACTTATTTTGTATGTGGTTATTAAAAGTTTGTAATTGATTAAAGACTAAAAAGACGAGTTTTCCTAAATTTAGTTAAGTAATATATTTTTAAGGATTGGTTATGCATCGAATTGGATAGTTAATCAAACTTTAATTGTTATTGTTACTTGTTGTCGAAATGACTTTAACATGAATACTCACAGTCATAAGTTTAAAAATATGATTATTTAAGATACTTTTGAGAGATAAATAAGGTGGTTAAAACAATAGATATTTGATATTCAATTTAAACATATGCTTTTTTTTCTTTAAATTCATCATCTAAGATTTTCAAGTTTTGTGTAATGACATAAATTAAGCTTATGTGTTATTTACTAATATTTACATTTTAACTAGCATTCTTAACCAGAACGTTCTCAATTTCACCAACATTAGAACTGAAGAAAAAGTACTAATATTTGTTGTGGTAAATTATAAACGCAGTTGATTAATATTATTTAAATTTGTTAAAGGTTTGACGAACTAATCAACGACATCAAGGTTCCCCGTACGAGTAAAGGTGAGATTCCATTTCTGATTTGTTCTAGCCCCGTTTGACATTTGGCCCTGAGGAACTTGGACAGAAAGCCCACTACTCCGTTACCAAACCTCGAGCAACCTATATTCCATCATAACCATATTTTGCATCTCATCTCATAACATGATTTTCTTAGTCATCGTTAAATTGTATTAAATTATTTATTATTTATCATATCAATTCATAATCATGGTAATTTCCCGATATTTTAATCCCATCTGCTGGTTCTTGAACTGTGCAATGAGCAACGAACTATGTTCGGGATATGTAGCTCAAGAAGCAACGGATATTATCCGGTTACTAGATTATTTGTTTATATGTTATACCATTTGAGACGCCTTTGGGAATTGGGCCCAGAGATTGAGTCGAGTTACTCCCGCGCAGTAAGGACTGTTGGTTTAAGTAATTTCGATTGATACCCATGTATCTAGACGTCGCTTGCAGTCAGGAGTTGATGTAACCCGCGTGCTGAATCGGCATCTACTCGAGCATGTCTCTTGATTGTTTGCGAGGTCGCTCCTCGTCGAGAGGTATAAGGTAGAATATTAGAAGTCATAAGGCTGAATTTGTTTATTGTTAAGCACAAGTTCATTAACTATTCTATGAAAAATCTAGTACCATTGCTACATCAAATTGTCAAGTTGAACTGTTTCTACTGGTAAGATCACTCCTCGAAATGTATCATGTAGGTCACAGTTAATTCTTGCATTACCAGTTCATTTATATGAATCTCACTAAGTCATTAAAGACTTATTCCTCGTTTCTTCTGTCCATTTCTCAGGATAAAATCAACATGGCAACATGGATCAAGTGAATAATTGTTCAACCGTGCATGTTGGAATATTCGTGTTTTGTCACTAGTGCATAACCATTAAAATAGTCACAATGTTTGTAATACCAAGACTTCCGATATCTATATCAAAATATAATTTATAAAACTTGTATGGTTTTGATCTGGAACAAGTGAAACCCCTTCCTATGAGTTGCGCTTTAGTTTGGATTGGGTAAAGTGGTTGGCCACCACTGAACCAACTCGGATCGGAGCAGGGCTCATGGGGCGCGATCGTCACAATCTCAATCTCGTTCTCTGCCTTAAACATTTAAACATGGTCTTGATGAGCGTGCAGAATGAGGTGAAGTCGACGTTCTTCCCCGTAAGTAGCCAGGCTACCAAAACCAATTCTGCTCCCACATTGTCCTCCTGCCAAAGCTCATCAGAGACGAGGAAACCCTCGCCAACCCCCTCTTCATCCGTGAGGGATAATACCTTATGCAACCGAATACTTTCTCTATCCATAACACCCATCGATTTAGCTACGATGTGTGCGCTGAGCCGCTCGCAAGAAACAGTTTTGTGAAGATCATGAGTGCTCGCACGAATGATTCCTACCGAAAAAAGCAACAAAAACAAGAAAGATTAGTATCCCTAACAATACTCGACGACCAGTAGTCGAGAGGAAAGGAAACCGTGACTCAAAAATAAATAAAACAAACGAAACTGGATGCGACAGCTGAAAAAACAGACACGAACGACAAAACTTGCGGCGCAAGACACCTAAAACCCTAGACCAAAACGAAACAAAAAACGAGGGAAATCAGAGAATTGCGCGTGAACTGGGGACTGAGGATTCGATGTTAATGATGTTAAAACTCGGAGACGACGCCCTGCCAAGATCCAGAAGCCCTTGTCGGATGATAGTATATGCCATAACTATAGGGACGAGAGCTCTCACGGGAGAGACAGACTATTTAAACATATCTATATATGTGTTTGAAGATCTCTTGTTTGCATATAATGTAGGTGCAAGGTTCTATTTCATAGGCACGTCGCGTAAAAGTTAAAACACACAATTATATAAGATGATCAAATTGTATTTTAGTCCAATATTAATTAAGTTATAAATTTACGATCAACCAGGAACAAGAGTTTGAAATAAATACGAGAAAAAAAAACTTGATTCTTAATTGAGTTACTTTTTAGTTTAGGGTGGAGAATTAAAGCTTTTTGCACCATAAAAAGATAGTTTATTTTCCCTTCTAAAAGTTTCACTTTTGTCAGACTAAAAGTAAAATAAAGTGGGATAATGAGAAACTCCACTACCCAAGTTCGAATTATGATCCGCGGTTTAATTTTCCGTATTTTTATTTCATCTGTTAAAAAAACAAATCCTTTGTATAATGCTGGCTTAATTAGGATTGTCGATTGATCGTATCAAACTGTATA
This sequence comes from Linaria vulgaris, assembly GCA_948329865.1. Lineage (NCBI taxonomy): Eukaryota > Viridiplantae > Streptophyta > Magnoliopsida > Lamiales > Plantaginaceae > Linaria > Linaria vulgaris. Next base: position 104,123,429 of record OX415252.1, read on the forward strand.
ACCTTATTTTCGCCTATAATTGATGTTGAAAGAAATACATCTTAATTATTCATTGGTGCTGCCTTCAATCTTAATTATCATTAGTATTTGCGAATTTGTTTGCACAATATGCCACAAATACTTCAGGTCCTTTAATTGCTTGCGACTAGTAATCCTTTAGGAAATTTCATATTACATTAAAGGAAATTAGGGATGGCAAGAGTTTAAAGACGTAATAATTAAACATGGAAGCACAAAGAGAGAAATCTCTAATCAGATCACTGGAGAGAAAACACAGTTTAAATATTAAATGGCCCCAAAAAATATTTTGGTTCAGCAATTATGATAACATATGCAACTTTCTTGATATGCCCCAAAATGATATGTTATTGTATGTACTCCGTGTAATAGGAAGTATTCTGCAGATATATCCGGCTATTGGATTAGACTTTAGAATCGTCAACGTAACGATAAACGTTAAGGTTTTTATAATATCGAACTCTATTAATCAATCAAAAATTAATCTTAAAGAGGCGACATTTGATAGTAACATATCGTTTGTTTTTCTATGGTTACCCAGTTGTTTCGGTTCCTCGTGGATATTAAAAGATAAATTTGTTCTATGTGTGCAAATGTACAACTTATAGTTCGTTGACTGCTAAAACTTTGACTATTACATGCCGAAATAGACGACTTGTGTAATAAACTTAAAATTTCAAATTTTAAGCAATAAAATATATTCATTAGATTTGGTCTTACTTGTTTTATAATGTTTTTTTGCGAATGTAAGCACACACACATTCATGAACACGTATTCTTTCGCGACATTGCGCTTTGAACATTGACGAGTTTTAAATGTTGAACTTCACCAAACTAGATGTCGCCGAAATTCCTTTTTTATTCGCCAAGAATCTTCTAAGTACTAGGCAAAATAAAGTGTTAGAAGTACTAAATTTAATTAAGATCGATTTAATTTGGTTCTGGTAGTAAAGAAGAAAAAACTCCTTCGTTATTTCAATTATATAAATTTTAACATGCACGAGATACAAGATATTTTTCCAACGCATTTTGATTGGGAACTATGCATATCCAGATACTTCTAAAACTATTAAAATGGGAAAAAATCACATGCCCCAAAATCACTTACCCATATTCTTTTTTTTTATCACTTACCCCTTTATCCTATTCTAATCTTATTACATTTTCTCAAGACAAAATTAACCTATTAATCTCTCCAAATTGCGCACGTGCGGCTCGTGTGCCACACTAATCAGGGGCAATTTCGTCTATTCAAATACCCCAATACATTACAATTGAGAATGCCCTCCAATTCACTCAAATCAACACTTACACTTTTCCCCAAATTTAGAAAACGCTAAATCCCCAAATTCAGTAACTCTTCTCTTGCACATGGGTGGGTCAATCCACAACCAATACTCATACGACCCATTTTGTTGTGAAAACAAACATTACAAACTTAATTGGAGTAATTTAAAACAAGATTACACAGGAAAAAAAAAACTTGAAATTGAGGTTTTACCCGATTCTTGGAGCATATAACAAACCTTCTTACGGAATTAAAATTAGTCCATGATGTTTTTTGAGCTGTCCGGCGCTCACAACGACAAATGTGAGAGTTGGAATTCATCAATTTCGTCAATTTTATGAACCCTGATTAGTGTGGCACACGAGCCGCACGTGCGCAATTTGGAGAGATTAATGGGTTAATTTCGTCTTGGGGGAATGTAATGAGATTAGAATAGGATAGGTGGTAAGTGCTAAAAAAAATAGGATAGAGGGTAAGTGATTTTGGGGCAATAGGATATGGGGTATGTGATTTTTTTTCCTATTTTGAATTTACTATGATATGGGTCTTTCTAGTTACCCACTAGGCCGGCCCAACGAGCAGTTTGGCCAAATCCAGAGAGCTCGCAGGCCCATTGAATATTGAAGGTCAGCATTCGATATGCCTCTTATATCGAATATGCAGATTCGAGATAGTATTGTACGTTCTCGAAATCTAGGGAGCGGTCCCCGCGCCTCAAGATCTTTATACCCCTGCTCCACATTTCAAGATAAGCTCATTAATTGTTCTACATTGTTCACACATCAATATCGAATCTCCCACGCCCGATATACTCTCTCATTTGATATACTTTCTTACCTGACATGGAGAAGTTGTTCGACGTCTCCTGAGCCCGACAATCCGCACTGCCCGGCATCCTAGCTGCCTGATATCCACGTTGCTCGATATCCACATTCCCCGATATCAAATACAATATAAATGCAGGAATCATTTTCTCACTACCAATCCACAAAGTTAAGATAACTTAAAAAATCGGATTTTGAATAATTGATTAAATCGGATGAATAAGTTACTAATCAGGGTTTTCTATTTGTTAACCCCTTATGAAATTAATAACCATCGGATATAGATATTGCTAACCCTCGTGAAACCATTTACCATCGGATAAGACTATTATGGAATTACATGAAATGATGAATGTATACAGGATCAAACCACTCACAAAGTATCCGATACAATAGATACTACCAGTCTTGGATGACTATAGGATGCCTAAAATAATTGTCGATACTTTAGCAAGTGAATGATCTGATGGCAGTGTATTCACAGAAGTGATGCACGCTTCAAACACAATTTCTCCGATAGGAATACAAAGCTATCTACTCGATGGCATGAAATATTCCTTAGATCCCTATTACGGATATATTAGCATCGTGGAGATCAGAATGTATCAGCATCGTGGAGACTAGAATGTGTCAGCATCGTGGACACCATAATGTATTAGCATCGTGGAGACCAGAATGTATCAGCATCGTGGAGACCAGATGTCATCAGCAAGAATATATCAACTCGTAGAAACCATGTGTCATCACCAAGAATATATCAACATCGTAGACACCAGGTGTCATCATCCAAGATATAACAGCATCGTAGAAACCATGTGTCATTAGCAAGGATATATCAGCATTGTGGAAACCATATGTCATTACCAGGACTGGCGTGTCAGAGTCAAATAAGCCAGGTGTCAATACAGCAAAAAGCTTTGTCAGCTCATAAAAATGACAAGTGTCCTCCAGCTCGAACATCTAAATCATACCTCCAAACTATTGGCAGTTTATAAATACCCCTATGTTGCCAAAGAGAAGGACAAAAAAAGGAGAATACTAATAAATAATTTTAACTATTTTATTAAAAGGGAAATTTGAGAGTATCGTGATTCCTTATTGGCTATTTGGACAGGGCGTTTCCTAATATTAAACAAGTTTACTCATATGAGTTAACAAATGGCGCCGTATGTGGGAACGCCATAAATCATTGCCTCCAAGGCAGATACCAAATATGTTTCCCCATCAAAGCAATGATCCAGTCTTATGGGAAATGATGAACTACCTCAGGCGAGAAATGCTTGACATGAAAAGGGCCTTCATACATGTTGATGAACCAGTATATTATGGTTCTCCATTTGTACCTGAAATTGCCCAGGCTATAGTTCCAGCTAATGCAAGGTCTGTCAACTTACCTGCATACTCTGGAGAAAATGATGGGAAAGATCCGCAGGATCACATCAATCAATACATAGCCACAATGGATTTGCAATCTGCTCCTGATTTTGTACATTGTAGAGTGTTTCGTACGACCTTAATTGGGAGAGCGCAGTCGTGGTTTACACAAATACCGCCTGGTACAATATCAGCTTCTCTCAATTAGGTTGCTTATTCGTGCAACAATTTGCCTGCAATAGGCGCTACCCTAAATCAGCATGCCACTTGTTCACTATCAAACAACAAAAAGATGAGTCACTCAGGGATTTTATGAAATGATTCTCTGACGAAGTATTGGATGTACCCAATATAGATCCGTCTATGATAGCTGACATTCTGGCGCAAAGTCTAAGGTCAGGCAACTTATTCTGATACCTGATAGGAAATAGGGTAAAAGATATGAATGAGCTCATGCAAAAGGCAGAAACGTATATTCTCATGGAAGAAGCAGAAAGTTCGAAATTGAAGGCAGAAAAGGCTGATTCAAAAGAAAATGAAGATGTTAAGGGGGCCCCGTCGCGAAAAGATAATCCAGGGGTGGTAAAACGACACTTGCAACCCACGCCTTTACCCACTCTAACCATTACTCCGACAGAAGTGCTTAATGTGATGAAAGAGCATAAAGACTTCTCCTGGCCAATGCCTGTTCGACAACCTTATAAAAAGAAAGATACTGGAAAATTCTGCAAATATCACAAGGCATATGGACACACCATCGATGGATGTAAAAACCTAAAGAATGAAATCCATAGATTGTTGGATATGGGATATTTGCATGATTATCTGAGTGATAATAGAAGCAATCGGTCTGTCAAAAGAAATAAACTCAGAAATGACGAAAAAGAAAGCACCATTGAACTCCCTACAGAAAAGACGGAGCAGAAAGACTTTGGGAATCGTTTACCTTCACCCCTGGAATCCTATCAAGATAATCCAACTTCAAGAAGAGTAGTTAACATGATTGAAGGGGGGGACATATCTATCACCTCCTCGGGAAAAAAGAAAAGATATCTAAAGGAGGCTCAAAAAGTTGAGCAAGGAGTGCCGGTATGTTCTCTGCAAGGAATAAAATTACATGTGATATCCTTCGGACCCGAGGATCTCAAAGGTCTATCCTCATGAGGATCCGCTCGTAATCACAGCCACCATCATGGGGATCGAAATACAAAGGATTTTGATAGATACCGGGAGCTCGGTGGATGTATTATTTTCCCCGACCTTTGGGGCGATGGGATTAAAGAGGGTACACCTTGAACCTACAAAAGTTCCATTAGTGGGATTCTCAGGAGAGTCCAGTCGTACATTAGGAACAACAATATTACCCATGTCATGGGGAGAAGGAGCGTTAAGGCGAACAGAGCATGTGAGATTATGGGTTGTAGAAGGATCTTCCAGAACATATAACGTCATATGTGGAAGGCCATCCATACATGCCTTCGAGGCCATACCGTCTACTTTGCACTTAAAAATAAAATTTCCTACCCTGTCGAGTATCGGGGAAGTTCGGGGCAATCAAGTCAAAGCAAGGGAATGCCGTATGAACGCTATCCCACTGAAGGTAGAAGAAAAGCTTGATACTCCAGGGAAAAAGCAGAAGATGGAGAAGATCCGAGTACAACCCGTTGAAGAATTAAAATTGGTAGAACTGGGCGAAGGTAATAAACGAGTCAAATTAGAAACTAAAATGGATCCCATAATAGAAGCAAAAGTAATTGTTGTCTTGAAGGAATACTTCCATATCTTTGCATGGGAAGGAGGTCCCCCAGGGCGGATCAGCCTGAAGGTATGCCAGCATTACCTTAATGTAAAATCTACCTTCAGACCCATTACACAAAAAAAAAAGAGGAATATGGGTCTAGAGAGAAACAAAATCATCAAATCTGAGGTACAACGATTGCTTGGATTACAACAAATAAGAGAAGTGATCTATCCCGAGTGGTTATCCAATGTAGTTTTAGTACCCAAAACTGGAGGACGATGGCGGATGTGTGTTGATTTCACGAACTTAAATGATGCTTGTCCCAAAGATTGTTATCATTTACCTAGCATTGACCAACTAGTGGATTCAACGGTCGAGTGCGCACTCATGTCCACTATGGATGGTGACCATGGATACAATCAAATTCCGATGGCTGAAGAAGATCAAGAAAAAACAAGCTTTATCACAGATGTAGGCACATTCTGCTATATGGTAATGCCCTTCGAGCTAAAAAACGCGGGAGCCACATATCAAAGATTGGTAAATTTAATGTTTTCTAAAGTAATTGGGAACACCATGGAAGTATACGTGGATGATATGATAGTCAAGAGCAAAAGAGCAGAAGATCATCCGAAAGATTTAAAACAAGCCTTGGCCATCATGGATAGGTTTGGAATGAAGATAAACCCCAAGAAATGCTCCTTCGGAATTAGAGGTGGAAAATTTTTAGGATACATGGTAACAGAAAAAGGAATTGAGGTAAATCCGGAGAAAGCAAAGGCTATCATAGAAATGAAAGCCCCTTGCACAATTAAGGAAGTATAGAAGCTAACCGGAAGAATGGCATCGCTTAGACGATTCCGATCGGCTGAAAGAGGATTACCCTTCTTCAAGATATTGAGGAATGTAAAGAATTTTCAGTGGAATGAAGAATGTGAAAAGGCCTTTGAAGATTTAAAGAGTTACCTAGTAAATCCACCTCTATTGGTAAAACCCAGATCCGAAGACAAACTGTTTGTGTATTTGGCAGCCAGAGAGGAAGCAGTGAGCGCAGTACTAGTAAAAGACCTAGAGGGGGAACATCGGCCTATATATTATGTCAGTAAGACTCTACAGGGAGCAAAAAAGAATTATACACAAATGGAGAAGTTGATACTTGCCCTCGTAACAGCAGCCAGAAAGCTAAGGTCATACTTTTTGACATATCCCATAACAATACTCACCAAATACCCACTAAGGACCATCCTTAACCATCTTGAAACTTCTGGGAGAATGGTAAAATGGGCAATAGAGTTAAGCGAGTACAATTTTTCATATGCTCCTCGACCAGCCATCAAAGCACAAATACTGGCAGATTTCCTGGTGGAAATGAAGGAAATACAGGTTGAGAAGATACATGTGTTATGGCATATTCACGTAGATGGATCATCGTTAGGAACGCATGGAGGAGCGGGGGTGGTCCTTAAAAACACTGAAGATAAAAAAGTGTTGTACTTTGCCATAAGGATTAGCTACCCTTTGTCTAACAACGAAGCTGAGTATGAAGCCTTGCTGATAGGAATGAGGTTGGCGCTGGAAGAAGATATCAGGCGAATAATAATTCATAGTGACTCACAATTGGTGGTACATCAGATAATAAAAGAAGAGCGACTGAAAGCATATGCTCAAGCAGTCCAAAGCAGGAAAAAACTATTTGAAGAATTTCAGATAGTCCAGATATCTCGCTCAGAAAATAAAGAAGCTGATACTTTGTCTAAGATAGCCACGCATTCGATAGTGGGAACTCGACGTATCACACTGCTACAGGCAGTCGAATCAGAAAAGCAAGAAAATGAGGAAATTGCTAATGCCATCATAGCACATATCACCTCAGGATGGATGGGGGAGATTGTAACATACCTGGAAAATCCTACTCAGTTTTCAGAAGATGAGAAGGAAAAGCAAAAAATGGAAAGGAAGACAACTCGCTATTTTTTGCATAAGGGAGTATTATTTCGAAGATGCTACTCAAATCCCCATACCTGCTGCCTTGATGAACAAGAAGCTTTGTATGTAATAAAGGAAATGCAAGAAGGAACATGTGGAAATCACTCTCATGGAGCAAGTATGGCACATCGCATCATCCGCCAGGGATATTATTGGCCAACGATGGTTTAGGACTGCAAAGAATATGCACGCAAGTGCCAGGCTTGCCAAGAGCATGCGTCACAAATTCACCAACCAGCGGCTCCATGGGAACCCAACCTTCTGGCATGTCCTTTTGCAAAATAGGGAATAGATCTAGTGGGACCTCTGGTTCCCAACCCTAGACAGAAACGTTCTTGTTGGTAGCGGTAGATTATTTTACAAAGCGGGTAGAAGCTGAGCCGATGGCTAAGATTACCTCTGGAGCAGTAATAAATTTCCTATGGAGAAACATAATATGTCGATTTGGATTCCCCCGATATCTAGTCAGTGACAATGGACTCTAGTTTGATAATGAACAACTCGAAAAATGGTGTGAGCACTGGAATATCAAGCATCGATTTGCATCTGTAGGATATCCGCAGGGTAATGGACAAGTGAAAATAACCAATCAGACTTTGTTGAAAAGTATGAAGGCCCGGCTGGATTGGCACAAAGCTCGATGGGTAGAAGAAATTCCAAAAGTATTGTGGGCCTATCGAACCACACCAAGCTCTGCTACAGGGGAAACTCCATATAGCATGGCCTACGGATGTGAAGCTGTGATTCCTCCCGAAATAGAAGCAGAAAGCTGGAGAATAAAAGAATATGAGGAGGTTAGCAACAACTCCAATTTAGCTCTAGCCTTGGATTTGTTGGAAGAACGAAGACATCGGGCGTCAGTTAGGATGGAAGGATACAAAGCTCGTATGGCTAAACACTACAATAAGAAAGTTAAGATCCGAACTTTTCAGGTAGGAGATCTAGTCCTCAAAAGAGTTGGTGCATCAAAAAACATGGCTAAACTGCAACCCAAGTGGGAAGGGCCATACAAAGTAAGTGGAATAGTTAGACCAGGCACGTATCAGTTAAGTACCCCGGAAGGTATCGTTCTTACTAGAACTTGGAACGCTTTTTAAGAAAGTATTTTGCATAAATCTAATGTAAATATCACAAGTGTACATGTAAATAAATCGTGGTTGAATAAAGATGGCGTTTTATTTATATAGTGGAAGTAATACATTGTGTTTTATACATTGTGTTAATACACAATTGGAAAAGTACACAATCACTCTACATCTGCCATCTAACCCGACTTATTTATACACACACTGCATATATACATTGACACAGCACGATCAAAGAAAAGTCAATCCGACAGGGGACGCTTCCCTTCATGGATAATACGATGGCGTTGCTCCTGAGAAAGATCAAGGGGGTCCATAACAGTCACAGTGTGAACCACGGTCCGTCGGAAGGATGAAGGAGTCGTACCGCCTGCCGCCGAAGTGCTAATCTCCAGATCAGGGAGTATCAAATCCTGAGGAAACCGGGGAGAGATCGAACAACATCACAGCATATACGGTAGCCTATCAAAACCATCTCCCGCATATCTCCCCCAAGAGTCTTTCGCATTTGGGAGAGACTAGGAGTAGCAATCGTAGCCTCGGCCCGAGCAATCATAACAGCTACTTCATGGGATTTCTCCAGGTTATTCAACTTGAGAGCTAATGCATCCCTCTCGGTAGTTAGTGACAAAATTGAGGCGTCGAAAGCCTGAATCTGGGATTGAAGGTTATTAAGTCGCTCTTCCAACTCTTGGGAATGCTCTCCTTCCAATAAGATGAGTTAGTTCAAATCTTGGGAAGTATCTTGAGCCTCTTTTAGCAAAGATTCTAACGTTCCCTATTCAGATTCAAAGTGTGCGCGCAAGTTTTCCATTCTCTGGCGAGTATTAAAAAGATCCTTCTCCAAGTCCTCAAGGTATCGAAATAAGAAACCTACGTTGTCAGTTGTGTAGTCTTTCTGTGATCTGAGTGCATCAGCAATCACAAAAACCTGAAAGAAATTCATTCTTAAGAAAAAGGAAAAATAAAGAAGGAAAAACATATACCGTAGGGATGACTACATTACCTCGCACAAATCCAGACAAAGCCTGTCACGACGGGTGGAAGTAGAAGCGGAATTGAGAGATTCACAATCAACTTGATTCAGTAAGCCACTCATAAAGTTGCGGTAAAAGCTTACGTCGGGGTTAGATAGGAGAAAATCAGAAGAAATATTGCTGATATTCTCTTGAGTATGGCTGGTACCCTCACCCGAGGGAGGAATCATAAGAGGAGGAGAAATTGAAGGAAAATTTCCTCAATACGAGGGGTTGCACAGGGAGAAGGAGAGCGATCCCGATCACCATCTACCACATTCACGAAAGCTGGAATCGGCAACGTTCCGAGGGATAATGTTAGACCCACAAACGAGGAAGAAGTAAGGTTATCAGTTATTGGGGTAGCATCACGAAACACGTCATCCACGGAAGGAACGTCAGATGACCATAAGGACTCTAGACAAGATGTCATCACATAATCTTCTAGACCTAGTCGAAGGTCATTAAGCTCATACCCCGAACATGATGAACTATCGGGATATTGAGAAAGAATAGCTAGGGGACCCAAAGAGTTGGCAGAAAAAGGCCTGATGATGAATCGTTCCATCTCAGCACCTGTTAAAAGTCAAAAGCATTAGTACTTAAATAATAAGCGGCTTAGTAAAAAAGAATTTTTTATATACTTACGGAAAAGAGGATTAGAATACAGATGCATCGGAGGAAGATCTGGTTGCCGTATTCCATTTTGTAGGTCAGCCATAGTCAAGCCAGAAGAGTTTGTTAACAAGGAGCAAACATCATAACATCCAGAAAGCAATCATGTGGAAGATAGGTAAGACATCTCACGAACGGAAACATCGGGGCAAGGCAGAACATATCCTAAACCCCATCGCAGAGGTACATCCCATACATCAGTGAATGAATTCCTCGGTTGAATAAAAAAGTATTTTTTCTTCCAATCTACAGTGAATGCGAGTCGTCTAGGAATAGAGTTAAAATTTTTACATTGGTCTCGGAGAATTAGGCTAAAGAAAGAAAGGCCGTTGGGACAAGGGCGAAGGATAAAGGCAGCACCTACCCGATAAGGGGTCAGGGGAATGTTCAACAAATGACATCATAATATAAAACCTATCAAGTGACACATGGAATTGGGAGTCAATTGGCTAAGACATACTTGCCAATATTTGAACAATGATTGCATAAAGGGATGAAAAAACAAGCGCAAACCACAACGAACTTGTTCAGAATAAATTGTTAAGTATCCTAAAGGCAATTCAAAGGCTCTATGATGAGTACGAGGGATAATAATATTAATCGGGATTCAAGTTGTACTCCCGCATTAATTGAAACATAGAATCCTGAGATTCTACGCGCCGATATGAACCCACCCTACTACCTCATATCATGGCTCTAACATTTAGAGAAGAAGTATTGAAGATTGAAGAGCTGTCTATTGGATCGTATGATTCCCTACAGAGAAAAGTGAGGCACAAAGAATCTACGATGGAGGAATTAGTACGAAGAGTAGGGATACGACTCAGAGTAGCATCGTCTTGGTATAGTGAGGACAAGCCTCCCACAATTCTCCTCACTCGGGCAACACTCGGAGAAGACTCATGGTTGTTATGATAAGTGTTCTCATTATTATAGAAAAGATGTTCGGAAGGAGGAGAAGAGGAAGGAGGCGCCATGAGTAATCTAAGTATATAAAGAAAGCAGATAAAATAGCACTAGAAGCTAAAGGATAAGAGAATACTTTTTGAGAATGAAGAAGACAATGATGGTAGAATCAATTTATAGGATCATCTGTCATCATCAAGTGACAAACGTGTCCAAATTAAGCCAACACTTGTACTAAACAAAGGTTCATGCAGATGCTAAGGTGGACACGTAAGGGAGAATTTTTCCAATAGTGGGAGACATTCTCTGAACAAAAACAGGAACAAGTAATTAAGCAAATTGTCAGATGAGTCAGATATATAGAATTCTTATAAAAATTAAGTGCAATAAGAAAAACATCATCCATTAAGAAAAGAGAATAACAAAAAGCAGAATGTTCATTGATAAATATGCTTACAATAACAAATAAAAAAAAAAGGACAAAAGCATTAAAAGAGTCTTTGGGATAAGGGATGCATTAAGCATCAGGTGACTTGCGAATATCCTTTGCGGAAGAGGCAGTTGGTTGCTGAGAAGATGGAAACGGCAGATCGATGGAAGGAGCAGGAGAAGAAGAACGCGCGAGTACTCGTTGATAAGCATTGTAAGCCTCACTCAATGAAGGAGGATTTTGTATTAAAGTCCGAGGAGTAAGCAACCTCCAGTTTTCCTCGTGAGAAAATAGCATATCCTCGCGACATTAGTTTATACAACCAAGGAAGCCTAACAAAAAGTTGCCCAACAGATATCCATGTTGGCGAGAACGAAATTCCCTCTCGCAAAAGGAATAAGTCTCCTCTTTTGTTAGTTGTACAATGCTAGCTAGCTTCGCATCCAAATCTTCGGAGGAAATATAGCTCGAAGAAGGAATAAAAGGTTTTTTCAATTCCTCTTTAAGCATTCCCACCCTCTCATGGAGTTGAGTGATCTCACCCTTCAGCTCCTTCACTTTGGTGTCCCACAATTTCTTCTCTTCCTTCAGGACGAATAATTCATCATCCAATGCATCCCGCTCTGAGGTAAGACTCATGAGAGTCGCAGTTGTTTTTCCTAGCTTATCTTCCAGGGTCTTCTCTCTAACAAGACTTTGAGAAAAGCTATCACTAAGAGTCTTGATTTCATTTTCAGCAGCTTCCAGAGCTTGATTCTTCCTCTTTAATTCCTCCATGGAAAATTGTCCGATGGCTTGAGCAGCATCAACCTCTCGCCATATAGAGGGGATAATCTTCGGGACCTGAAAGGCAAAAGCAACTAGTTAGTATACCCTAACCATTTACGTCAAAAGGTGCATTAAAATATACTCACCATCGAGACCATTCACTCGGAGAAAAATTTGGCCACGTTCTCTTCGTGACGAGTGGCTTCGGAAGAGGCATTGAGGTATTGTGTGACTACATCAAAGGCCTTCTCCAATTCAGGATGGCTGGGTCTTACACTTGATTCCGCCTTCTTCTCTGTAGTATGAAGGAAGTAAGGAGAACCAGTGGGGGTAAAGCGACTTGAGAAGGCCATCCCCTCGGGTTGAGAAAAGAAAGTTGCAGCTCTCGGGAAAGAATTTGATGGCATCACCGATGGCCATCCTGAAGGAAGGTTCCACAGGTCCTTCTTCACCAGTGAGGGAAGCAGCTCATCCAGGAGTCCCAAATCCACAGAGTGATGGGGAATATGGGCAGAGGGATCAGAAGCAGCGCCCTCGGAAGGAAATTCTTCACCTTGTAAAAGGTCATCAAGGGATAATAGTTGATGACCTAAAGAGCGCTTCGGAGTACTCGGAGGAAGCGCATCTGTTAAAAAAGGAAGAGATATTGAGTAATCAAATAAGTATAAAGCATAAGAAAAGTATGATGAAAAGATAACCTGATGGGAAAGCATCATCATCACTGATCAGGATAGCTTTACCTTTCTCTGGGGAAAAAATGGGTAATATTAGTATCTGGAATTGCATACATCAAGAAAGAAATAAAAGGAATCGTATAAATACTTGTGGAGGAACGAATGTCAATTAAAGATGGCCTAGGAGATTGGGCATCAACTCCAGAAGGCAAAATGGATGGGGCGATCATACCAGCTTGATCCGATCCTGAAGATATCGGAATCACGGGGATGGAAAACTTCTCAGAAGCATCGTGAGGAACGTGTGGTTGCTCCAAAGTAATTATAGTGGGCAATGGAACACTGGGGGTAGTGGAAGGATCGACTTCGATGGCAGGATCGATTACTCCATTATCCGAAGGTTTAAGGGAGTCCACTCCTTGCAAATCAGCAGAATCAGACCCCTTGCTCGATGCCTGTGAAGCATCATCTATCAGCTTGCTCACCTCGCTCGAAGATTTAGCCTTAGCCCGAGAAGTGGTAGAAGGAGCAGTTAAGTGCTTATCCGATATGGATTCCTTCAAATTTGACACTGCAGACAAAATAGAAAAAATGGAATAAAACAAAGTATACAAGAAGAATAAAAGGGATGCAAATGTAATAACAAGAAAATTTATCGAAAGTGGGTCGCACATCTTCTAGAAGATGAATAAAGGATCTGCCCTCGGGTGCAATATCAACAGGCGAAATATTGAGCAACCCAGTTGTCTCGTATAAGGTACGATAATGTTTGGACTTTAACAATTCGGTAGCATCAAACATCAAGTCGAAAGATAGAGAAGGTTCCATCTTATATAGGAAGGAGCTTCGGAATAACACCAAGTACGAGAAAAGTTCCATTTACCCTCTACAGGCTTAATGAAAACAAACTTATCTTTCCAACTACTATAAGAAAGATTTGTGCCTACTACTACCCTCTTAAGCTAGTCCCGATGGGCAAAGAAATAAAAGGGGTGACCCGCAGACGATACACTTACGGTAAAAATAGAAAAAAATCTCCTAACAGTACACTCAAACCCCTTCGAAAGACACCAGAACACGAAGGTGGATAATATAATGAAGCTGTTTGGAGTTAATTGACTCGGGCAGATCCCGCAAGCCTTAAAAACTTTGCAATAAAACAGAGGAAAGAAGGAACGAAGGCCAGCGCATACCTGAACATGGTACAAAGTAAGATGGCCCTCGGGAGGGGCGTCACCCCTCTCATCATCAGAGGGAATACGATATAATATGTTTCGGGAAGAAACCTGGAATTCCCGAAAGAGTGCAGAGACCTCTTCCTCAGTTGTGGTACTTACTACATCACTCATTTTTTTATAGCGGCGGGGTTCCGGGGCCAGAATAGTGGCGGTAGACTTCTTGGGGCGATTCATCTCCCTGAGGAACCCTAGCTTTACCTTTCTTCTTGCGGCGATAGATTTCCATGCCGGCAGGGTTTTTCGGCAACATCGCAGTCGTAACCATGGTGGAAGTCTCCTCCATAGTCGCCGCTTCATCTACAACGGTGGCAACAGGCAAACCAGTGGTAGTAGGGATTTCGGAAGCCATGGAAAGCAAGAATAAAAGAAGAGTTGGAGGCGATAATCTAGCGGAGAGAGAGAGAAAGCTTGAAAGAGAAGATAAAATTAGCGGAGAAACGGTGAAGAAAGGGGAATGTGGAAGGAAGCTTATAAAGGACGCATGGAGTAGTGGGAAGTTAATGCCCACTCACGTCATAGGGCACGTTCCTCGAAAAGAAATGAGCCATTACGCCTGCTGGACTTCTTCTTTAAATGAAGGAATAAATGCGGTCAAAGCATAAATATCCGATGGTTACTCAAAATATATACCCAAATGAATACACCAAGAACTGTGGGGACTGGTGTTAACCCCTTATGAAATTAATAACCATTGGATATAGATATTGCTAACCCTCGTGAAACCATTTACCATCAGATAAGACTATTTTGGAATTACATGAAATGATGAATGTATACAGGATCAAACCACTCACAAAGTATCCGATACAATAGGTACTACCAGTCTTGGATGACTATACGATGCCTAAAATAATCGACGATGCTTTAGCAAGTGAACGATCCGATGGCAGTGTATTCACAGAAGTGATGCACGCTTCAAACACAATTTCTCCGATAGGAATACAAAGCTATCTACTCGATGGCATGAAATATTCCTTAGATCCCTATAAAGGATATATTAGCATCGTGGAGATCAGAATGTATCAGCATCATGGAGACTAGAATGTGTCAGCATCGTGGAGACCACAATGTATCAGCATCGTGGAGACCAGATGTCATCAACAATAATATATCAACATCGTAGAAACCAGGTGTCATCAGCAAGAATATATCAACATCGTAGAAACCAGGTGTCATCATCCAAGATATAACAGCATCGTAGAAACCACGTGTCATCAGCAAGGATATATCAGCATTGTGGAAACCAGATGTCATTACCAGGACTGGCGTGTCAGAGTCAAATAAGCTAGGTGTCAATACAACAAAAAGCTTTGTCAGCTCATAAAAATGACAAGTGTCCTCCAGCTCGAACATCTAAATCATACCTCCAAACTATTGGTAGTCTATAAATACCCCTATGTTGCCAAAGAGAAGGAGCAAAAAAAGGAGAATACTAATAAATAATATTAACCATTTTATTAAAAGGGAAATTTGAGAGTATCGTGATTTCTTATTGGCTATTTGGGCATGGCGTTTCCTAATATTAAACAAGTTTTACCCATATAAGTTAACACTATTAGTTAATTTAATTAATTTATTAAATTTGGTTAACTTATTACGTAAATTAGTGCTCAGTATTCCTCCTACTATTCTTACATTTGATTTAGTATATTATTATATAGAAATAATTGATAAAGAAAGCCGGTTATATATTCGACCAAATTCAAATCCTAACCCCTAATCTAAAATTCAGGTGCTCCGATCCATGGAAGAGAATCAAAACTGGAATCAAATATTTGATTATTTTTTGTAGCGGATCATCCAATGCAATTTTGAACGATTCTATATGTTTTGCTCATATCTAATTGTGACATGCATGCTTAATTAAATCGGTTGCAAAATAATTACAAATACAGTTTAGTGTTTTGAATTTAAAGGCCACATGAATTGTTGGAAGTTGTAACTATCAGACTATATGCTGCCAAATCATGACTTAGTGTTGCTTTTGCGTATATTATTGATAGTCTTTGATTTGTATCCATTCCCATTCCAATGCAAAAGAAGACATAACACGTCTAATAAAACTTAGCTTATCTTGTGAACAATCTGATACAATAAATGTCACCCAATATAATTAATTCCCAATTATCGAAGCTTCTCGTTTCAAGAAATTTCAATTAATATTCATTTGAAATATTCAGTTAGATCCAATATTATTTTTACGTAAATAAATTAGATATTTTGTTTTTGCAAATTATTATAAATCAAGAATAACTGCTTTTATAAAAAAAAAAATTAAGCGTGTCTAAATTTTCATAATTGAATGTTATCTTTGTTTATTAGGAAATTATTGGTATAATACTTTTTTACAGGTCAAATATTTCCTCGTATTTTGTGTGAGAATCTCAAATTATGGAGAAACTATCTTTCATGATTGACTTTCATCTTGTTTTGTAAACATTTCCTAAAACATGTTGATTAACTATTTTTTGAAAAGTATTCTAAATCTTTTAATGTAGAAAAACTAAGTTATTTTCGAAGAGTGAATCTGTTAGTTGCAACATCACTCGATCTGTTCTATCGCAACAATGAAAATTCGTTTATTTGTTCAACTTTTCATGTGACTTTAGTTTAACCAAATTATATCATGTGTGTTTTAGAAGATAACACATCTATAATTGTAGGAAAAATCATCTACTTATGGGAGTTCGTCAATCAAGTTGTGGAATGCGGTTACAACGAATTCAAAAAGATGATGTTCAACCTTATAAAAGTAGAAAACTTGGGGGGAATGAAATTTTATTTGAGCAATATTCTCCAAGTTAAAATCAAAGAATTTTCAAATAAAATAGATATTGTTGTATCTTTTATTTAGTAGAAATCTCTTTGATTAATTTTACTTGTTTGTGAATAAAACTAATTTTATTTCTAATTGATTTGAGCGAAATATAATATTTTGTATTGAAAATAATCTACAAAATTTGATTGCAGATTCAATTGGCTATTGTTGGAAGATTATCAGTTAGTTGCGACAATCATGTAATTTGATAGTCGCGACAACTAACCTCTACAAGGATATGCACTTCTATAAAAGTAGAAGACTTGAAGACCATGACGGCATGCTTTGAGAGGCCAAGAATATAGAGTGTCTAAATTTTGTTTTTATGTGTTTGTGAGTCAAAGCCATTCTTAAAATATTTGTTGAAAACTTCGAGTCGAGGGGCTTCGAGCTATCTTTCAATGTTTCTAGACTCATTGAGTTGTTTCCAACGAGACTCATTGTTTCAAGCTATAATTAATTATATGAGGAGCAAGATTTTTGCTTATCGTTATGATCTTAGTTGTTGCAACTGGAGTTTAACCTCTTACAACTTGGGAACAAATGAGTGTGCTTAGGGACATACCTGTTGTTCTAGATGACATGAACCTTCGTTTAGCAATTTTGGTTAGTAAATGTGTTTTATTTATCGTAACAGAAAGATTACAAAAAGTTATTGGGTTAAATAATGTAGTTATTGTAGTATAGTCCTGACTTCTGATTATAAGATTAATTTAGAAATTAATATTTAACACACTATGCAATTAAATTATATCTTTAAACTTGAAAATTTGAAGTTTGGTAAACTAATGTGTCCAGTTGTTTTCCTTTTATACTATGTAGATGTTGCACCGACGTGAATGCGAAAATATGAACACAACATGTTGCAGCGACGTGAATGCGAAAATATAAACATAACATGATGACACGTATTTTACAAAAAAAAAAAACAAGATATGATCCATCAAGGAGATATTAATATTTTATATTAATCTAATATATATTGACATAATTCCAAATAAGATGTCACCCAATAATATTTTATTTTTCTTACAAGTTAATATAAAATACATTTCGCTTCAAACGCAATTAGCATATCGGAGAAATTATTCAAAGAATAACACTATTAACACAAATAGGGGAAATTTGTACTCAATCTGTTTTTAACTCCAACACTAACACCCACCATAATGCATTATCTTCTCTTAAATATTTATATTTAAAAGTTTAGTTATGACTTACACCTTTTGGAAACTAGTAAGTCAAATCATAACATATCAGATAGTGTGTGATGCGTGATTCACGTTTGCATCCGAAGTGTATTTGATGTTGTTGGAGATATATATAAAATATTAAATGCATATCATTTCTAACGGCTTAAATATTTAGATGAGATGGCAATTCAATATGGTATCAGAGCTCATGCCAAAGAAGAGTTCCTGGGTTCGAATCCCACTGCTACCCGATTATCAAAAAATGTCATGTGATAGGCGTAACAAAAGATTTATAGCCTGCACGTGAGGGAGCGTGTTGGAGATAATATATAAATATTAAATGCCTACCCTCTCTACCAGTTTAAGCTTTTAGATGAGATGACAATTCAATAGAGGTGTACCAAACATTGCAACCATCTTTTTTTACGTATCCATGCATGTATAATAAAGATAAAGTAGTAATACACTTCATGTTACCTAAAATTATTTTATTAACTTCTTCTTCTTTTTATATTTGACAACGTATGTTTGTGATATTAGCAGGATCTACATATTTCGAGATTGTGTATTCAAAAACTTGAATATTTTGTTATATTATTGAAGCTTTGACTTATATATTCTGTTGACCGCTGACTAACCAATTTCTTCACTTGTTTAACCGGTTCAACTAAGTGAACAAGTAACCGTAGCCTCGCCGATAAAGGGTCTTCAAATTTTGACAACATTGATATCAACGTCACTTTGCATTTTAAGGAGTATATTAAATAGAATCATAAAAAAAAAATTACAAACTCCTGTCAAATTAAATGAACTTAGAGACGAGAGTGTCTTACCTGCCCTGAGGTGTTGTACCTTCCCTTCACATGTGCGTGAAGTCCACACATGAGATCCACAATATGTGAAGAAAATGTGTACAAAACATAAGGGCGATAAGACATGTCACTCATAGGAACACTCGCATGCAGAAATTCCTTTGCAAATCTTATTTTTGAGTTCCCACATTTTAGAAACTTAAAGCTTGTTTGTGTAATGCTTTCGAACATACTAAATTCAATTGTAAATTACCACTATCCAATAGAGTTCTTACAACTACTCCACTCAATTGGGTGTTTTTTTCGTTTAGTAGTTGAGGACAAGGTTTAGTAGTTGACGACGTGGTGGTGCAATTAATTTATTTATTGTTGTTAGTGTGAGGTAAAATAGATAGTTTGTGTGACTTTATTATAATAAAAGTTGAGAGTTTTCACGTTAAATCTTTTGTGTTGTTACTATCGTCATTGTTATATTCGTGTTGCTTTAGATTTATTTCATGAGAAAATCTTGAAATCAGTATTTAAGGTGGTTCAAATACCAACATCAATTAGTATTGAATCACTATTGACACAACCATTAAAAAAATACCTATTGATACAAGAAGGGATAATTCTATCAAACCCCCCAAACTATGGTACCTTTTACCGTACGAGGTTAGAACTTTCATTTTAGCTCCCGTGCCCCCTAAACTTTAGTCGTTTGTGCGAATTGCCCCATTTTCCAGTTTTTGGCAATTTTTTCACCAAAAATCGTTGAAAAAAAATTATTTAAAGTTTGACTAAAACATTCGTCTCGTTGAGACGGTTCGTATGGTGGTGACGGTGTCGCAAAATTCAAAGTCAATACACGGGAAATTTAATTTAAGTGTATTGGACTTAAATTAGAATTCCCATATTATAACTTTGAATTTTGCATTACCGTCACCACCATTGGAACCGTCTCATCGAGACGAAGGTTTTAGTCAAACTTTAAATAATTTTTTCAACGATTTTTGGTGGAAAAATTGCAAAAAACTGGAAAATGGGGCAATTCGCACAAACGACTAAAGTTTAGGGGGCACGGGAGCTAAAATGAAAGTTCTAACCTCGTACGGTAAAAGGTACCATAGTTTGGGGGGTTTGATAGAATTATCCCTTCTTGTATCAATAGGTATTTTTTTTATGGTTGTGTCAATAGTGATTCAATACTAATTGATGTTGGTATTTGAACCACCTTAAATACTGATTTCAAGATTTTCTCATGTAATAAATCTAAAGCAACACGAATATAACAATGACGATAGTAACAACACAAAAGATTTAACGTGAAAACTCTCAACTTTTATTATAATAAAGTCACACAAACTATCTATTTTACCTCACACTAACAACAATAAATAAATTAATTGCACCACCACGTCGAAAAGTTCTGACCTCGTGCGGTAAAAGGTACCATAGTTTGGAGGGTTTGATAGAATTATCCCGTACAAGAATGTCGAAAAGTTACTGCGTTACAGCTTTAAAAAAAATCATATAATTTGAGCTCTTTTGTTACACCACATGGTAATAGATCAAAAGCGAATTCGTTACTCCTATGGCCTACCCAGGTCATTATTCAGAATCATGAGTTAACAAAACCACCTTTAACATTATTAAAAAAATAAAAGTGAAGTCAAAGGCAGAATTCCCCAAAAGACTACATTGGACTGCTAATTTGCTCTTTTGTTTATTTATTAATTATTATTCATACTTTTCTTTACACACATATATTCTTCATTCTTCTTTCAGACAAAAAAGATAAGCCTTAGCTTAACAAGGTCAAAAATCCCAAATTCACTGTCATAAAAACAGCAAAAAAGGTCAGCTCACGTCTCTCCCATTCTCTCTCTCCAGCCGCCAAGAACAAGAGTGAAGCAATTTCCCCCTCTCCTCTTATTTAGCTGTTAGCCATATATTTCAATTCCAATCAACACCGCCTCTTTTCTTGAATTTTCTTGTTAAAGGGGTTTTTATTTTATTTTTTTCCAATTTTAATTCTTGTTCAGGAAAATCCCATTTGAAGAACAGCCCATTTCTTGAAAAGGGTTGTTTCTTTTAGAGAATTTTTCATTTAGGATAAGAGATTTAGCTTATTTTCAAAAGGGTGTTTTCTTGTGTCAATTAATCTAAGAAAGAGAGGATTTTTTTTTAATTTATTTTTTTGAGATGGGGAGTAAATGGGGGAAAGTAAAGATGGCACTTGGGTTAAATCCTTGTGTTAGTGGGCCAATAGATCGTTTAGCTGACAATGATGGTGATGATTCTGAGAGGCGTTTGGCCGCTGCTGAGCTGTCGGCTTCGAATATGCTGGGGCTTTCGAAAAGCTTCACTAAATCTTCTTCCAGGGTTAGTTTGCAGCTTTTTGTTTTCAATTCTTCAACTTGGTTGTGGTTAAGAGCTTTTTGTTCGTGTTATTTGGTGTTTGTTGTACTTGGTTAGTGATGTAAAGGAAAGGGGAGGTGTAAAATTCATGATGTCGGTAAATGAGAGGGGGATCGCTGTTTTCGATGTATTCGATAGCTTATAAGTAGGGGAATTCAGGTGGAATGGAAGTTTTTATCTAGTCAAAGTTGGTTTCATATGTTTGGTTGCTACAATGTGCAAGTGAAATTGAATCAAAAAAGGGTGATTTGAGTCATTGTCGTGGTGTTTTGTGGTCAATTCCTTGGGGCACTGAGAAATTTGAAGGTTAAGAGTATCATACCAGTTAATAGAGTGGAGGACATAAGTATGATTGAAGGGCGATCCATCTTTTGTATAGTCGTTTTGTGTTAGCTGAGTTGGTTTCCCTTTGAAATTCTATGACTACGGTTAACATGGAATCTAGGATCATAGATCAAAATTTCCGTATGTTTCCTCGAAAAGTACCAAAATATTTCCGTTTTTGGCGCTATCGAAACGAAAAATACATGTAGTTTCCATGTTAGCTATAACCTCAATTTTACGAATCTTTTCGAAACATGCCGAAAACTTATCGAAATATTACGAAACGTTTCTAAATTTTAGCTGACCGAAACCTACTCCAAAATCGAAACTTTAATCCATGTCTAGGATCCGTGTTTGCCATATTAGATATAAGTCACAATGAGTTCCGTGGATGATTCGGTTCATTTTTCACCGTTGTTTTTACTTGTTATGGTGTTTTCCTCTGATAAAATACTGCATATTTTGAATGTTGCCTCCCCCTCTCTCTCTTTCTCAAATTATTCTTAAGCTGGTTGGTGAATTCTGAGAAAGAGCAAGATACGCTGAAGGCTTCTTTCTTAGTTCACACGCTAATAATTTTTGATATTTTAATTGATTTTACCAAATCAAAGGCTGATGCAGAAGCAATACTTTAGGACTTAGTGGCACATGATGTAAAATATGCAGATTTTGTTTTTGCGTCCATCAAATTGACCTCTTCGTAAAAATCTGTAAGCTTTATTGACAGCTTCAAGCTGACTGTTTGATATTAAGGTATTCTTTATTGATGCAACAAAGAGTTGGGTCCAATGGACTGCATAAAAGCTATTGAATCAATATCAACTCTGTCCTTTACTTTGGTTGTTGACTTCATATGTAATGAGCATTTCAAGGATAAGGATTGCGTTGTTTTATTTTTAAATAATGATTTTTCTCTCTCTGAATCAGGTAGCCTGAATACTTAAGCTCTCTTATTTTAGTTGGCTCTTTGTCATTTAATACTCACGAGTCTTTGTTTCTCGTTGCAGAATACATGTTCAATATGCTTGGCATCAATGAGAAGAGGAGATGGACATGCCATATTTACTGCTGAGTGTTCACACTCCTTCCATTTCAAATGCATTGCTTCAAATGTGAAACACGGCAACCAAGTTTGCCCAGTTTGCAGAGCAAAATGGAAAGAAATTCCCGTGCAAGGCCCCAGCCTTGATTCTCAGCCTGGAAAGGCAAGAACTAATCCATTAGATTTGCCTCAAAATAATGACTTCATGACAGTAGTCCGTAGGTTACCGCGGCCTCGTTCGAGGTCAAGTGGGAATATCGAGCAAACATTTCAGTCCCCAGAACCTGCAGTTTTTGATGATGATGAGTCATTGGATCCTGAAACTGACTCTTCTGAAAGAAGCTCCTTAAATTTAAGTGCTAGAGATTGTGACGAACCAAGAAAAGTTAATATCAAAACATATACAGAATTTCCAGCCATCACGCGGTTCAGCACGGTTGATAGCCTTGCAGTCTTACTTCATATAAAAGCACCTTTTTCCAATTCTTGGCAAAATCCCAGTAATAATGAAGCTCAGTTGCCCAAAACCTCGCAAACACCTCGTGTCCCTATTGATCTTGTTACAGTTCTTGACGTCAGTGGGAGCATGGCAGGTACCAAGCTTGCATTGCTTAAACAAGCGATGGGATTTGTGATTCAGAATCTTGGTCCAAATGATCGTTTGTCGGTAATTGCCTTCTCTTCAACAGCTCGTCGCCTATTCCCCCTTATGAAAATGTCTGGATCTGGACGACAACAAGCTCTGCTAGCTATTAATTCTTTGGTTGCCAACGGAGGAACCAACATAGCCGAAGGGTTGAGAAAGGGGGCCAAAATAGTGGAAGATCGAAAACAAAAGAATCCCGTTCCCAGTATAATATTGCTATCTGACGGGCAAGATACGTATACAGTCAATACTGTTGGTGGCAACCAGAATCAGCCAAATTATGAGTTGCTCCTTCCTTTATCTGTTCGCCCTGGAGAAACCTCAAGTTCCAAGATTCCAGTTCATGCATTTGGCTTTGGTGCTGATCACGACGCATTATCTTTGCATTCAGTTTCAGAGATGTCTGGAGGAACCTTTTCTTTCATCGAGACTGAAGGGGCGATTCAGGATGCATTTGCACAGTGTATTGGAGGCCTTCTGAGTGTCGTTGTCCAGAATCTGCAAATAAGAATCGAGAGTGCAGACCCGAGAATCAATCTTGGCTCCTTAAAAGCCGGAAGTTATCCCAACCACATATCATCCAATCAACAGCAAGGATGTATTGATGTTGGAGACCTGTACGCGGATGAGGAGAGGGACTTCTTGGTTTCCATAAACGTCCCGACTGAAATTTCAAGAAATGAAACATCATTATTGACTGTAAGATGCATTTACAATGATCCCTTGACAAAAGAAGCTGTCACCTTGGAAGTGAAAGAAGTTAGAATCGAGAGAACTGAAGTGGCGAGACAAGAGGCCGTTTCAATCGAAGTTGACAGACAACAAAACCGGATTCGAGCAGCAGAGGCAATGAAACAAGCACGGATTGCAGCTGAAAATGGAGATTTGGGTCGTGCAGTCTCTACACTTGAGAACTATCGAAAGATTCTCTCAGAAACTGTGTCGGCTAAGTCCCGTGATAGGCTATGTGTTGCACTTGATGCTGAGCTTAAGGAAATGCAAGAAAGAATGGCGAGTAGACGAGTATATGAAGCTTCGGGAAGAGCATACGTTTTGTCGGGATTGAGCTCACATTCTTGGCAGAGAGCAACCGCTAGAGGTGATTCTACCGATAGTTCAAGCCTTGTTCAGTCCTACCAAACGCGATCAATGGCTGAGATGGTTACTCATTCTCAGGCTACGTTGTTAGGAAGTCCTTCGCCTCGAAGGAATCTTTAACAACATTCCAGATGCATTGTCCTTTTTGAGGAGTTCTTTTTCTAGCTCGGTTTGGGTACATTCACAAGAAAAACAAGTAGAGTCGTTGCTGATTGTGAAGAATAAATCGAGTAATGGGTGCAATATATCCTGGGAAGAGATGCGAACAAATGGGGCTAGTAGCACCAAGTTTTTGTTAGCTGTATGATTTATTGGGGGTGATGTAGATAAAGATATTGTGGCTTGTTTCAGGAGGAGGAATGGGTATTAGTCTGTAACTTTTATTGAACAAGGCAACCTATCAACAATGTAAGAGTTGCCAATGTGTTGTGCTTTTGTTGGTGTTTTATGGCAAAAAATGTTGATGCACAATGTGCAAGTGTTGAATTTAGGGTGTGTTAATATTTGTTGGTTTTATTATTAACTTATTTAGTATTTCATAAACTAAATTTAATTTGTTAAATATCAGAGATAACTTGACATAAGTTAAAATAAATAAAGAGAAAGCAGATAAGATAAGAAAGTGGATGAGCTACGTTGCGAATACAATTATATCACCAAATTCTGTCTCTCTTACTTGATCATTTTGAAAAAGGTTTTCCAAACACACATGGTTGGCTTAAATTTGAATGGAATTTGTTCCCTTCACTTCATAGAATTGAATCCCACTAGTATTGGGTCCTTGTCTCCACTAAACTCCTCCTAAGGTTCCGTTTGGTTCCTAAAAGAATAGGGGAAGGAAAGAAATAGGTGTGAAAATTTCCACATTTCAAAAACTAATCTAATCTTGATTATAAAAAAAGAACGTTTTAATTGTTTACTAGAAAACTTAAATTTAAAATCTATATATTATTCTTACAAACAATGGTTTATATATTACATAATTTAAATTAGTGTCCGGACTGTTACTAAATTTAAAGTGCAATGTCTTATGTAAGTTTCGTCATAGATACTATATACATTTTAGTTTAATCTCGTTGTAGAGATTTTTTTTTTAAAAAAGAAACTCTCTAGGAGAGCTTCATAAGTAAAATATTTAGGTAAGTTTTTTGAATATTTCTTTAGATATTATTTTAACACATATTTTTTGTTTTGTGTATAAACGCAATTTAAAAGTCAAATTAACTCTAATTAAGTGAGAAAATCTTTGATTATAATTTTCCCAAAATTTAGTATATAAAGGAAAACACACGGAATAAACGAAATTCTTATTTTTCCTAGAAAATCTCATCATTTTTTTCTCAACATTTTCATAAAACAATTATTCATTTTCGGTTCTTTTGGGAACCAATCTGAGCTTGAATGAACAAAAATAAACAAATTGAAACTAGATGTTTCTTCTCGTAAAAAGCTTTTTAAAGGTAGAATGAACTTCTTCGTATAAACTGCAGTCCAAACTCTTTCTCAAGCCAAGTGGAGCACTTCTTATTAATACAAGCTTTTTACGTGTGGGTCGGTATTTATTTCGATCCTATTAAGAGAGCAGATTACAAATATATCATACGTCTTGGATAAACCACATACTCTTACAGAAATTGAAGTGTCATATTTCTTCTCATCGTAAACATGAACTAGCTATTGCATGTGTTTCGTACATCAATTAGTCAGCTAGTCTAGCTAAGATAAAAAGAAAAAAAGAAAATCTACTACATACGTAGAGCATCTATAAATTAAAAATGTCCCTTTTCAACAAAAAAGGATAAACTAATGATACATTGTGGAACTATAGCAATTGAGTGGTGCACAATATTGATACCTTTTTAATTCATCTTCTTTCTTTTTCCCAGAATCGTGTGCTCTCTCTCTCTCTCCCGACCTATATTGTTTTTTATAAGTGTCTCACCACCTATAAATATGTACAAAGCTTAGACATTGCTACATAACAGCAACAAAAAAAAAAAAAAACTCATATATAAATCTTTACTGATTTTTTAGTACTCCTAATTTAATACCTAATCATGCCTGGAAAGTGCGACAGTTGCAACTGCTCTGACCAGACTCACTGCGTGTTAGTACTACATACTTCTTACTATATTTTATTTTCTAATAAACTTGATGTATAAGTATATCATGCCATTTTTATTGTTAATCACCGTAGTAACTAAAATGCGTACGTGACCAGTAAATTTGTGTAGCAATTAACCCATTACTGGTTGAATTACGTACGACAATTATCTTATTATGTGTTTGCTTGAGAAAAACTATATAGATTCATCAATGATGGTTTAACTTCCATTTATTTTTATATAAAAATATCTACATATCACTAAAATCTATTTATACTGCAGGAAGTCTGGAATCTCCCTTGGCGTCCTTGACATTGTGAAAGTCAGGTGATGATCTTTAGTGCTTTAATTTAGTCATCACCAGCCCAAATATATATATATATATATATATATATATATATATTATTTTATTTCAAAAAATTAGTATTTCCTAAATATGTTAAAATTTGTATATACTTCAAAGTACGTTGGTACGTTAAAATGATTTCCTTTCACATAATGAATGACCTTTTTATTTAACAAAAAAAAAAAAATTCAGTGTTGGGAGTGTAGCGATGAAGGAGCATGATTGCAACAACTGCAAGTGCGGTAGCAGCTGTTCTTGCACCAATTGCACCTGTTGCAAATGAAGATCATCATCATCAAACCAAGCTTCACTGCCATATATATATACGATGTTGTAATAAATTAAGCATGCTTAATTATTAATAAATACAAATAAATTGATTTGTAACATGTGGCTTGGCGGGATATCTTGTAATCATAATTAATCAGTTAATGAAGAACTTAACTTTCGCTGTTACTGAATGAACATTTGTGTGATATCTCATTTATCAATTTACTTAACCTTTTCTATTCATTATTGGTTAAAAGGTTACATTCGGATTCAAAGGAGAAGATATATATATATATATATATATATATATATATATATATATTATACATATATAATATAAATAGTATGATACCATTTTTGATATTACACATTAAAACTTAAATACTTTATCATAGGAGCTAGTGTGCAAAATGATATTATATATATATATATAGTATCAACGATTCAATATTTTGAACTATTGTTTGATTATGTAATTTAGAAATTCGAATCGTTTGTCAAATCAAAAGTTACTTTTATACGACGTGGTAATTATCGAGATCGATTCGTTACTTTCGATCGATTCGACAAACTAATCTTGAACATTTTCTCATTACAAAAACGAAACAAAGAAGGATTAAAAATCTATCATTATAGCGCTTTAGAAACTAATAATCAAATTAATAATTAAAAGCTATGACTAACATATGAGAACATGAATCATTTGTTCTTTGAATGCAGCTTCGCGTATTCATTGTGGATGCGTATCTATAAATGGTTTGGTCTCTCTAATGTCATTAGCCGGGGACTAACACAACATTTTCTTCAAAACCTCTACCTCTAGCCGATAAAGAAATAATGTAGAAAAATATGGGGCTGTGTTTGGTTCTATGTTATTTGACTTCTTTGGAAATCAAGAAATGATAAAGTGTTCAACAATTTCAACCCGAGCTTGATAAAATTGTGGACCATATTAAGGCTCTTTCATGGAAGTGGATTAAAGCGTACAATCAGGCCTTTTGTTTTTCTTTGGTTGATTGGTTTTGTTGCTCAAGAGAGTGTCTCATGTAGTATTTTTTGGGCGTCTTGCAGTTTAGAGTATTTCTATACTCTGATTGTTGTAAATCTTGTTTCTTATTAATAATATTTTTTTTGGTGACCAAAAAAAAAAGAAATATATTATTAATAACTCAAAAAGATATCATTAATTAATGTAGCTCTAAAATCTCTGATTTAATCATCAATACAATATCATATGACATCCAACAAAAAATAAAGCGTGTCATACTATAAATGACTTAATTACAAGCTTTAAGTCTCAACTTTAATAACCATGTTTGTAATTTATAAATATATATTACATATAATTATGTATGATCCAATTATCAACCTATAAAATAAATATCATACCAAATTCTAATTTCGTATTCAACAGGAATTATTTGTCAAATCATTTAAATGATTCAATAAACGATTTGAGTTAATTGATACGATTATCAATTATTCGATCTATTCAAATTATTTTTGACAATCCTACTTCATCATGTTAGTTCACTACAATACTTTTACTAACATATATAGTTAAGTTATAATTAGCTTAGACTTTAGGGACCAATGTGTAAATATAGAGTTTAGTTGTTAGAGTTAGTTCTCTGCATTTATATAGTTGCTCTTAGCTCCACTGTACAGAATTAACTTTCATAATAAAATTGCATAACAGAATTCTGTTATCCTTTCTCTCTCTACTCTTTAATATTCTCTCATGAGAATTAACATGGTCTGATAAGTCTGACAGATTTTGTGAGTTCTGTAAGAAGCAAGGTCACACTAAGGATACATATTTCAAGCTAGTTGGGGTTCCTAAGTGGTTCAAGGACCTCAAGAACAAGAAACCAATTCAGAATGGGAAGACGTATGCTAATGCAGTTGATGCTCATCCTTCAAAGTCAATTCCATCAGCTAACTTTCAACAGTATTTCTACAAGTTTATGCATCAGTTTATGACTCAAGGAAGCATGTATAATGGTGCTAAAAACTCCAACATGGCCAGCTTTGCCAGTCTTGGTGATTTTGTTGGTACACTACTTTCTCCATATTCTTTGAATCATGATTGTTGGGTATTAGACGCGGGTGCCTCAAACCACATGGTGTTTGACAAGGGATTAATGCATGATGTCTCTCTTGCCACACCCCCTTCCTATGTTTGTCTACATGAGGGTACTATAAAGTTGGTTCATCACAGAGGAGATGTACTCCTTACCTCTAAGATCACTCTCAAGAATGCCTTCCTTATCCCAGAAATCAAGTTTAACTTGATATCTATCTCTAAGCTCACTAGGGACTCTCATGTGAAGTGTGTTTTCACCTCTATTAGATGTGTTTTGCAGGACCATCTGACTGATTTGATTGTGGCAGTGGGCAAGCTGAGTGGGTCATTGTACCTGCTGGATCCACAAGACTGTTCCCCATTGAATGTTGCTTGCTTCAATTCTTCTGGTAATAAGCTCAATAAACATCTTGAGGTATCCCTTCTAAATAAGACTAGTAGATTAGATGTCCCACAAAATCAAAATAAATTGTACACTCTATGACACAAGAGGTTAGCCCATGCTCCCCATGACACCATTAAAAACTTACCTGCTTTGCAGAACATTGTCTCAGATTCTACTCACCCTTGTGATATCCGCTACAAATCAAAACAGCACAGGACATCTTTTCCTTTGAGCACTACTTGTAGCTCTAAAGTGTTTGAACTAATCCATGTTGATCTATGGGGGCCCTATAAAGTAGCTATTGTGGATGATTTTTCCAGAACAACTTGGACATTCTTACTGAGCAATAAAACTCAAGTTGTTTCTATCTTGCAGAATTTTATTTCTTATGTTGCAACTCAATTCTCAGCTAAAATACTCAATATCAGATCTGACAATGGTACTGAGTTTACTAACACTCAATGTCAAGCTATCTTTAATGACAAAGGCATCATACACCAGAGATCTTGCCCCTACACTCCACAACAAAATGGATTTTTGGAGAGAAAACACAGACACCTGTCGCAGCTTATTAGAGTTGGATTGTTTCAAACCAACCTTCCAGTACACTTCTGGGGGCATGCCATACTCATGGCAACCTACCCCATAAACATAATACCCAACAAACAACTAAAGTGGCTCACCCCTTATGAATTACTGCACCAGAAGGCTCCAGATCTATCCCACCTAAAGGTCTTTGGCTGTTTATGTTATTTTGCCAACACCAACCCTCACAAGGACAAGCTAGAATCCAGAGGTTTCAAGGGTTGTTTTCTTGGATACTCACCTGGTCAAAAGGCATACAAAGTGTATGGTTTCCATGATCATAAAGTCACCTGCAACAAAGATGTAATTTTTTATGAGAACATGTTTCCTTTTGACTCTTATGATGGTGTCATTCATGTGTCACCTCTTCCCATGGTGGGACACTCAGATACCACTGTTGACTCCCCACTGGTTTTTGATCCATATGCTGACACTGGATCATCTCCTACTTCTCCACCAACTTTTGATAACCAACCAAATATTCAATCAGTATCTCCTGATACCTCTCCGCATACTCGCCATACTACCACCATTAACTTGGATCCTCCAAGTGAACCTATCCCTCTCCGGAGAAGCAACAGAACCAGCATCAAACCTGCTCACTTAAAGAATTTTCTTCTGGTGTGTTCTCTGAACCACTGACATCTACTCTTCACTCTCCATTAATTCAATCTCACCACACACCAAATACATTTCCTTTCAATATAAGCCCATACATCTCTCCTTCTTACCTAAGCTTTGTAGCCAACATCTCTCTTCACACAGAGCCATCCTCATACAAGGATGCCTGCAAAGATACACACTGGATAGAGGCTATGAACTCTGACATATCTGCACTGGAGAATAATGATACTTGGTCACTGGTTGATTTACCTCCGGGGAAGCATCCTATTGGATCTAAATGGGTATACAAATTAAAACTGAACCTTGATGGAACCATTGACAGGTACAAGGCAAGATTAGTTGCAAAAGGATACAATCAAATTTTTGGTTTGGACTATGTTGATAATTTTTCACCTGTGGTTAAACTTGTAACTGTCAGGATTCTTCTGGCATATTCAGTACAACTGGCATATTCACCAACTTGACATAAATAATGCCTTTCTGCATGGTTTTTTTTGGATGAGGACATATACTTGACTCTACCAAAGGGTTACACCAAGAGCTTGCCTGGTCAAGTTTGCAAATTAAAGAAGTCCCTGTATGGGCTCAAGCAGGCTTCTAGGCAGTGGAATCTTGAATTCACTAAGTGCCTGATTACTTTTGGATTTACTCATTCCAAATTTGATGATTGTCTTTTCACTAAGGGTACATGACCTACATTTTTAGCACTACTTGTTTATGTTGATGATGTGATCATCACAAGCCGTGATCTTACTCTTATCAAATCTGTTAAACAACATCTTCACTATGCCTTCACTAAGGATCTTGGCTAGGGCTGTGCAAAAAGAATCGGATCGATCGAATCAGGTGAAAATCGATCGAATGATCCGATCCGAGGATCGGATCGAATATTTGATCCGACTTTTGATTTTTGCCTTAGGATCGAACCCCCATTTGATTCGATCCTCGATTTTAGAGGCTGAGAATCGGATCGGATCGAATACTCATCTTATTTTTTAAAAATAAATAAATATATAATAGTATATATATAATATTTTATTTTTATCTATAATGCTAAGCCTATTAAGATTCTACTAAGATATTTCTATATATTATTGGTGATACTAACATTGATCAAAATTGGGAGTGCTGGAATAAGTAGTAACCTTGAATGAAACTGCTGATAAGCTAGTGCATAGTCTCAATAGAAAGTGTAAAGTGGTGAAAATTAATTTGTGAAAGTGTATCTTTTATAATTGATTTGTGTTTTGTGTCAAAAAGTGTGATTGAGAACCATATGAAAGTGAATTTTATAATTCAGTAACTCTGTTTGAATGTTGTGGTTGGTCCCATTGATATTAAATTAAATAAGAAAAAAAAGAAAAAATGATCGAAATCGAATCGAATCGGATCAAAATCGAATGATTTTGGATCGAATCGGATCGTTTTAAATTGATTCGATTTCGATCCTCATTTCTCCAGGATCGAAATCGACTTTCAGCCTCGATTCGATCCGATTCGATCCGATCCGATCCAAACGCACACCCCTAATCTTGGCATTGCAAAATAGTTCCTTGGTCTTAAACTTCTGAGGACTTCTCATGGTCTCTATATCAACCCGAGTGTTAACGGGTTTGGAATTATTCCCTATTTAACGGAAGATATTTATTTGGGTTAGAACGCCTTGTCCGTGATTCAGAGGCAACGACAGGTGGAAATGGTAAGATAAGAATAATTGCAAGAATATTCCCTTCCTTTATTCACTGAACTTTTCCTCCTCTCTTTACTGTGTATATGAGTACCCAGTTGTATTTAGTAAGCTAAGTTAAGTTATCTCTGCCTTGCCCCCTTTCTTCTACTGATCATCTCCCTTTATATAGACTTTGGTAGGGGCAGGTGTCATTGTGCATGTGTTTTGGTAAGGACAGGTGTTGTCGTTACCTTGATACATGTGTAAAAATAAGGATAAGGTTTATCTTTTATCTACTAAGCGCTGACTAGATTTAATCTTGGTGTCTTCTGATGGATTCGAGGACCTCTGATGCGTGTTTGTTTTGGTAGAGTAGCTCTTCCGAGGGGTTTTATATCTCTTTTTTGATTCGGGTTTATTCTTCAATAATCAGGAGTGATCTCTGAGGGTGTAAATGTGATCTCTGAGGGCATGGTGTGATCTCCGAGGGCTTGATTTGGTCTCCGAGGGCATGGTGTGATCTCCGAGGGCTGTATTTGCTCTGTTTGAAGTGAGATTTTTTCATCGGAGTTCTTGGAGTATATTTACTGGGTGTTCTCTCATTCACTTCTTGATTTTCTCCGAAAGTGGGTTCTCAGATAATAGTCCGAGTGTAGTCTTTTCCGAGGAGTGTTCAGCAAGGAAGTTTTCTTGTAAGTTCATGGGACTCGGGGTCCATTGTGGTCCCTCTTGGCGCATTGGTAGATATCGGAGTCGCACGGGTTCATCGGGGTTTGCTCTTTTTCCGATGCCGTGTTGATATCTGTTTTTCATTTACCGTTTGACTTTCCAAGGGACGCTTATGTTCCTCCTCGTGTGCTCTTTTAAACCTTTTTGGGTCCGTGACCGAAAGGTAAGGCAATCCTCCGAGGGGTTTTCTTTATAGGTACATCTCATCGGAAGTACTCGTGACAATAGTATTGTCCATGTATTGTTTTTTCCGAGTAGGAGTAATATTCTTTATTTTATTTTTAGGGTTAACACTAGCCCCCCCAAATTTCGATTGTTCTTGTAGAGACAAGCGGAATTTTAAATCATCGTCCTCAGTGAGGCGAGGGGTTATTTTTCGTCCTAGTGTCCCTATATTTATTTTTTGATATTTGTCCGAGAGATAAATATATAAATTCAAAGTTTTGCAAGGATTTTACCTGAATACCCTTAGGGTATCATTATTAAGCACGCGAGGATCTCGGGGGCACAGGTTGCGGACTGCCGTTTGACCAGCTTCGAGATTTGAAGCATCTGACCGTTGGCAACGGTCAGAATTTTGACGGCGTGGCGCAATTAAGCAGCGGATACGTGGAGGTGTAAATGATTGACACGTCTTGAAAGCATCTGACCGTTGTAATCTCGCGGCTATAAATAGGGGCACTGTTGTTCTTTCTTCCTCATTCTTTCAATTTACGATTACTCCCTCTTAAAGCAAAAAATCTTCTTTCTCTAATTTCTGCTCTTTTTTTTCAATTCAAACTTCCAGCAGATTCGTTCGTTCTTTTTTTTTCTTTTTTCAAAAGTACTCCTCTGTATCTATGGCTTCTTCCGCTAACACCGATTCCGTTGCTGCTGCTACTTCCTCGGAAATTACTGCTCCGATTAATACTTCTGTAAATGTGAGGAGTATTCCGGTGGGAGTTGTTACTCGTAAACGCAAGGGAAAAATTGCTGCTGCTGCCGAGGGCGGCGCCACTTCCTCGAAAAAAGCTAGGGTTCCCAAATCGAAGGAGCCGCCTCTTCGGACTTTCGCTAAGGTGGAAAAGATGCCGAGTATTGTTACTCGTAAGCAGGTGGCAGATCTGTTTACCTCAACCGGGGTTCTTCAGAAGAATATGGTATTCCGAATCCCGACGAAGAATGAAAGGGCATGTTATCCTCCTCCGGGTATGTTGACAGTGTTTTTTGCCCAGGTGAAGTACGGGTGGCGTTCATTCATGTCACCTTTTTTCTGTGAGCTTTTCAAGACTTGTAATATCTGCCCAAGTCAAATGGTACCGAACGGGTTTTCCGCTATTTGCATTTATGTCTTTTGGTGTCAAGTGAATGGACTAGAGTGCACGGTGGACCATTTTCTTTCGATCTTTGACGTGGCGGTGTCACCCGGGGGGTATCCTTTTTATAATGTTCGTCACCGGGACAACACGGGGGATTCCACGAAGAGAATCTTGGGTGCGGCAATTACCTCACATAGCGTCTGGAAGAATAGATACTTCTTCGTGGGACCTGTTAAAGGTGAGTGGGATGTGCCCTTCGACTGGCGAGAGGGTACTACTCCCCTTCATGCTTTGGACCAGGAGGTGGTTTTATCTCCTATAATTTCTCAACACAAATTGATGGAATCAGAGGACTTCACAATGTTATACGAGACCTCCGGTCTTCACTACGTAGTTTTTACCGACGACGCCGTGGAGAGGCCCTTGTCTTTGTCTCCCGATGCGAGGAGTCTCTTTCGTAAGTCCCTTTATTTATTCTTTTATTCTTTCTCCGAGTATAGCAGTAAATTATGCTTATACACGTTATCGGTGGGGGTGATGCAGGGGAGGTCATGGCGAACTACTATTTGCAGTCGAGTCCAAGGGAGCCTACTCCTAGTGGTGTCTCCGAGATACCAGAGGAGGGTGATCACGAGGAGGATGAGGTTAATGCTCCCGAGAGTAAGTATATGGGTTCAGAGAAGGGTGGAGTTCACGAGGACCATTCTCTTCTATGCATGGATATGACGGGGGTCATCAGGAGCGTTGTTCCCTTGCGCTAAATAGCTCCTGCTTCTTGGGATTTGGCTTTGGTGCCCGTTTCCAGATCCGAGTCGGGGAATTTACCTGCCTATGAATCTAATATAGGAACTTCTCCGAGAGTTTCCGAGGAGGGGATCTTTCCGAGTGTTAACGAGGAAGAATCTGTTCAGAAGGTTACCGAAGTAATAGACTTGTCTTCTGAGGGTCCTTCTCCTCAGCCTCCGATAGTTCCCGAATCTGCTCCTCGTGGTAAGTTCTTATGAGGTTTTAATGAGATTTTCATATCTTACTTGTAACACTTTTTCATGTGTTGATGCTTTTCTTTTGATGTAGTGGCTATGGATAAAGGAAAAGCTCCGATTGTAGAAGAGCCTTCATTATACGGTGAGTGTCCATTACTCGTCCTATTTCCATAATTTTTTCTAGTTTCATTCTCTCTCTTACTGATAGTGAGTACCTTTTGTAGAGGAGGATTTTCTGGCCCAGTTCAACATTCCCGAGCAGGAAGTTTTACGAGGGGATTCCGAGGACACTCAAGGGGAGTTCGATCCTTCTTCCGAAGACAGAGATGTGAAGGAGGGAATTCTGAATTCACTGTTGGGAGAGACTGGTCTACCCACAGCAGTTGGTGGTTCTCGGGCCGTGTTTACAAATTCTGAAGTGATGACTCCAGTACCGGACGCGACTCCTCCGAGGGGGCATGTTCCAGTGACTTTGTCTCCGAGGGGTCATACATTCCAGGAGCCCGCTCCTCCCAGTGGATCCGGGGGGCAATTCTCGTCTCGGTCAGTGGGGGAAGCTTACCAAGATATCCTCCAATTTTTTGCCTCCTCCAGTTCAACACCCGCCGAGGGGTATCAGTTTTTGTACACCAGTCTTAACTGGTTGGGGCTCATGGTAAGTTTTTCTAGATTAGTTCTCTGAAGTTATATAATATATCTCTGTTAATTTTGTTCTTGTTGACTTCTCCGCAGATTGGAAAGACTCGGGAGGCCGTCACTGCCGTTGAAGAACGTGGTCGGAAAGACATAGAGGAGGTGGAAGTGCTCCGAGTGCAACTAGCACCTCTCTTGGTCCGGGATAAAGAGAGTCAGACTAGGGAGGACATTCTTCACACCAAGATTTCTGACTACGAGTTCCTCCTTAAAGAATCAGAGAAGGCGAGGGAGGGTTTGCAATGTAACTTAAGCGCTGCCGAGTCCGCCTACAAGAAGATGGAGGCATTCGAGAAGGTCGCCGCGGCTAAGATAGCCCTTCTGGAGAAGGAAAGAAAAGAGTCCGAGGGGGTCCTTACTGCTCGTATCGCTGCTCTCGAGAAGGCAGTGGCAGAAGGCGGTGAGCGGGAAATGGGTCTCCAGGAGGCACTAAGCCAAGTCACAGATAGGGCCGAGTCGGCCGAGAGGAAGTTTTTAAACTTTCTTTCTCCTGAGGAGGTGCAGGCTAAGATTGATGCTGCAGTTCGATTCGCCCAGCAAGAAACATCAAGGCAGCACTCTGAGGTTTCCGAGACGCCTTCTCACGAGCTCTTGACAGGCCACCTTTTATGGGGTTATTTGGAGTGTGCTAGATTGGCTAAGTCTTTGATAAGGTCGGAGGTTGACTTTTCAAAGTCTTTTGACCTTCGTAAGTTGAAGAGGCCAACTCCCGATGATTGCCAGTACTTTGTGGGGAGATTTGGGGGTTTGTTATCTTCTCGGGATTCTCCGGCACCGTCCCCGATGCGCTCTGCTACTAGTCCGAGTCCGAGGGCTAGTGGTTCCGAGGGGTATTTTCTCCAATTTCTCGTCTTGCTCCATTGGGTACTTCCGCCGAGGAGACAACTTCTCCCCTCCCTCCTTCAACGGGGGCTTAGTCTTGCTTTCTTTATTTTTTGTTTTTAAATAAATGTTTTTTGTATCTATTACCCCTTCCGAGGGCTCTTCGGCTTAAATAAATAAATATTTTTGTTCAATTTCCCTTTTCTACTTTTTGTTTTTATTGTTAAAATTCAATTAAAGCGTATAATGATAATTCTTATAAGGTTGCTGACTAAGTAAACTTCCTAAGTAGGAGGTGTTGCTTTGCATGGTTAAATAGGGTACGTGTCATTTTTAATTAAAAGTTTTTCAACACGTGTCCCTTATTTAGCATAATATGAATCTAAACTTCTTCTTTTAATCAAGGAATAAATAGTATATATGTACTTAGGCCCTTTACCAATTATGCATTTATCTCTAATCTTATAATCATAGCTAGTCTTTGATCTTCTTTCAAATTTGTCAATAATTGCAAGTACGAGGATAATACTTACCCGACAAGATGAAGCCTCCTTACTATAGAAGAAGTAGTTCAGTTTCGTCTTGTGGCTCTTCTTGGGATACCGCTCGGAGTCCCTCTGGATCATCAAGGGTTCCTCCAATTTCTCGTGAAAGTTTCTCTCCGAGGGACAATCTATCCGAAAATCAGGCGACACTTGGCGCTAGTTCCTCTCTTGGGGTAGCTCGTAGGCTTCCATCTACAAATTCACGTAGGATCAATCATATCAGGGAGATATTCATGGGTAGGGAGCCATACCCTTTGGCGGATGAGTCTTCAGAATTCGATTTGATTCCTCTTAGCCCGTCCAGATTGATAGGTAGAGGACGTGTAGGATCCACTATGAGTACAGAGTGTGAGAACTCGGTAAGATCTCTTTTCACTGGTTATAACCTGGATTTCGAAGATTATGACATAATAGTGCCTTTCTCGGGCCAGAGGGCTTACGCACCCCCCTCGGGTAACATGACCGTTTATACCGAACAGATGCGTTGTGGGTTACGGATGTTTTTCCACCCCTTTTTCCAAATACTTTTTCGGTATTGGCAGGTGTGTCCGAGTCAGTTGACACCAAGTTCCTATAGTCATTTGGTGGGATATGTCCTTCGTAGTGAGCTTTTAAACCTTCCAATGTCCCCTTATCGGGTGGGAACAATATTTACCCTTCGACCTTGTTCAGAGGGGACTCCCTTTTTTAGCTTGACCTATCGGGACAAGGAAAATACCTTCACTCGTGTATCCAGTTCCTACTCTTGTAGAGGGGATTGGAGGCGGAGATTTTTCTTCGTCCGTCCGAGAGGTCAGTCAGCCAGATCGTGGGGGGTACCCATCCGATGGGGTCTGGGATATATTGCTCCCAACATCGAAACACAAGGGCAAGTGAGGGAGGTATTGCTTCACTCGGGACTTTTTTCTGGTTCTTATGACATATCCGGGCTACTGGATTTCCCCGAGGCCCTGATTTTGGCAGGTTTACAAGAGGGGGTGGATGGATGTACCCCTACTTCTCGTCCTCTTCACAGTAACTTTCATTTTCGTAAGTTTTATTAACCCTTCTTTAACTTGTAAATTTTATGGGTGCCCTTGGACCGTTTTTCTACCGATATCTTTTGCAGGAGCGGAGATGGGAGCATTTTCCCTCGGATCTTTTACTGACGTTTTCCTTGGGAGAGCGTTGCATGGTAGTCCCGGGATGCCGGAGGTTGGTAATTCCATTCCTCTCGTGAATGAGGCAATGGTTGATATTTCCTCGGAGGAGGAGGAACCTGTAGCAGCCCCCCCAGTCAGTTATATAATTTCTCCTGGGTCGTCAGATCCGATAGCAGCTCTCTCCCAAACGGACTTTCACATGAATCCCATAGTATCACAACCTATTCCTCGTAATTCTGCCGTGGTAAATGTGTTAGAGGAGTATCTTCTCTCCCCTGGCACAGAGGACTTGCAGCCCCGGGAAGATGTCCCTGATCGTATTCCTGTACCACCGCCCGAGGAGCACCCTTCCCTCGGGAGATCTCTTCCCCCCGGGGATAATCAAGATGTTTCTCCTCTCGGATCAGAGGTGGGATTTTGCCGAAACTTTCTCAGCGGTTTATTGAACGTAACAGATTGTGAGCTGATAAAAACCCTTTCGGTACCCGTTCTCCAAGATTTAGCCTGTAAAGACTTGTGCGAGGTATTTATTCATTTTATTTAATACTAACCTGTCTTCCGGTCTGATGCCATTCACTTTGTTTTTTGCGCATATTTATATGGTGCTAGATGCTCTCGGGTCTTATGGAAGTTCTTCTTCAGATCCAGGCTTAGTATATCGTCGTCGGGACGAGTTAGAGCGAGGTCTCTTGGAGGCTCAAGTGGAGATAACTCATTTGAAGGAAGTTCACGAGTCCGCTCAGGAGACTCATATCCATGCGTTACAATCCGAGAAGGATAAGGCGTGGGAGTTGGAACGCCAATTAGTGCTTGAAAGAGCCCGGGTACTAAATTTAGGAAGGAGACTTGAGGAGTTATGTGGCCAAATACGGTCCTCGGAGGAGCAACTAACGCAGGCTACGATGGAAAGAGATGCCTTGAGTCAGCAGCTACTAGGGATAACTCGTTCCCATGCAGTAGAGGTGGTTATGGCCCGAGTCCAGGCCGTTTTGGAAGTAGTGGGTTCATCCAATCCTCGTGAATCTCTTCGGGGTGAGATGCACGATTTAGTGCATATAGGCTATAGATTGTGCCAAGATGCCGTACAAGCTTTGCCGGAGTTTCCCTCGGGCTTGCTTCTTCCTGAGCTCAACATTCGTCAGATCTCCGAAGAGTTTCCTTCTTCACCCATTAGAGATTCTGCAGCCGGAACTGTGTTCCTTGATGACCCAATCTCTCTTTCCGAGGAGCAGCGCCGACGACTTATCCGAGAGGGAAAACGTCCCATGGGAGGGACTTAGCTTATAAATGAATATTATACAGTTTAGTTCATAATACAGAGGGTTTTTAGTGTTATCGGGTTGTCTCGATGTCTCATATATAGAGCCATCATTTTGTCGGACAACTCTAATTTCTTTTGTACTATAGCCCCTCGTATATGAACACTCTTTTTATTCATGTATGATTATTACATTAAGCATAGTACTTTCTAAGGTTGCTTGAGTTCCACGTGTTGCGAAGTATTGCCTCCTCAGAGTTGGCGAGACGATAAGTTGCCGGCCCTACAATTTCCACTATCTTATAGGGTCCTTCCCATCGTGGATCTAATTTGCCCACATTCTTGGAAGCCCCTACTCGTTTCATCACCAAATCTCCAACTTGAAAGGTTCGGGGCTTTACCTTGGCATTATAATATCGCGACATCCGAGCCTTGTACTCTTCCATTCGGAGGGCTACTCAGGTTCTCTTTTCTTCGAGCAAATCAAGGGCGAGGGCTAGATTCACGCTGTTGGTTACTTCTTCGTATTCCTTAATTCACCAACTCTCTATTGAGACCTCCGAGGGCAAGACAGCTTCACATCCGTAGGATAGACTGAAAGGGGTTTCACCCGTAGCGACACTTTGCGTGGTCCGATAGGCCCACAATATCCCGGGTATTTCTTCAACCCACTTAGCTTTGTGCCAATCAAGCCGGGCTTTCATGTTTTTCAAGAGGGTTCTGTTGGTTCTTTCTACTTGGCCATTTGCTTGAGGGTATCCTACTGAAGCAAAGCGATGTTTTATTTCCCAATGATCGCACCATTTTTGTAGCCCTTGATCCGTAAACTGCAGACCGTTGTCACTTACCAAACTCCGAGGGATTCCAAAGCGACAAATAATACTTCTCCAAAGAAAATTGATAACAGCCCCTGCGGTTACTCTAGCCAGGGGTTCCGCTTCCACCCATTTGGTGAAGTAGTCAACGGCTACTAGTAGAAATTTCTTTTGACCGGCATCGGGGATAAGGGGTCCCAGTATATCAATACCCCACTTGGAGAATGGGCAAGGGGTCAGATGGGGTTCCCAAGGAGTTGCGGGTTGATGGGTCCGATGGGCGTAAGCTTGGCAGGATTTACACCTTTCGGCATGGCTTTTGCTGTCTTTGGCCATCGTGGGCCAGTAGTAGCCTTGTCGAATCAAGCGTCCGACCATGCTTTCGCTGCTGGTATGGCTTCCGCATACCCCCTCGTGAGTTTCTGCTAAAGCTAGTTGGGCCTCCTCCTCATTAAGGCATCGAGCATGAGGACATGAATAGGTTCTTCGGAAGAGTATCCCGTCTTTGAGGAAGTATCGGAGAGTTTTTCTGAACATCATTCGCTGAATATTCTTGTCCGAGGAGTATCCCTCGGGATTCTGCAAATAGGCCTTGATAGGAGTCACCCAGCTAGATGAGGGATCTGAAATGGTATTCACCTCTTGGCCTTCGCTCTTTTCAGATTCATTGACATGAAGTAGAGTAATCTTCCGAGTATGTACAACGGCTGTTTGAGTAGCCATTTTGGATAAAGTGTCCGCCTCTTGGTTTTCTTTTCGGGGAATTTGAACTATATCATATTCTTCAAACCATTCGGACCTTTGACGAACAACTCGGAGGTACTCTTGCATTCTTTCTTCTTTTGCTTCATATGATCCTTTAACTTGCTGGACGATTAATTGGGAATCACTATGGAGGAGTACTTTGCTAGTCTCATACCAATAAGGAGTGCTTCATATTCAGCTTCATTATTAGAGAGGGGGTGATCTATTCTGACTGCAAAGTGGAGTCTTTCTTCCTCTCATTCTTGATTTACAAAAACTATTCCAGCCCCCCATGTGTACTCACCGAGGATCCATCTCCATATGCGTGCCACAGTGGTTCTTTCTCCTCGGATCCAATGCTCGTACGTTCTGTTACAAAGTTCGTCAGAACTTGCGCTTTAATCGATGGTCTCGGAGCATAGGAAATATCGTATTCAGTAAGCTCTACGGCCCATTTTATCAATCTCCCTGATGATTCAGGCTTATTAAGAATTGCCCTCAGGGGGTGCTTAGTTAGCACGGTAATTGGGTGGGATAGAAAGTAGGGACGTAGCTTTCGAGCCGTAATAACCAATGCGAGGACGAGTTTCTCAGTTAGGGTATATCTGGTTTCGGCTCCGAGGAGAGTTTTGCTGACGTAATATACCGGATGATGTTCTCCGTCTTGTTCCTTGACTAAGACGGTGCTAACAGCCTCTTCTCCGACCGATAAATACAGAAATAGCTCTTCTTGAGGTATAGGTTTTACCAGCAAAGGTGGTTTCAACATATACCTTTTTAATTCTTCGAGAGCTTCCTCGCATTGGGGGGTCCACTGAAATTTCTTGACATTCCGAAGTATCTTGAAGAAGGGAAGCCCTTTTTCTGCGGACTTGGAGACGAACCGACTCAACGAGGCCATTCTTCCAGTTAACTTTTGGACATCTTTCACCGTCCTCGGGGTAGGTAACCCCATGATAGCTTCTACTTTCTCGGGGTTTACTTCTATTCCCTTCTCCGTAACCATAAATCCCAAAAACTTTCCTCCCCGGATACCAAAGGAACATTTTCGAGGGTTAACTTTCATACCAAAATTGTTCATAATGACCAACGCTTTCCGTAGGTCCTCAGGATGCTCTTCGGCAGTGTTACTTTTAACTACAGTATCATCTACGTAAACCTCTACTGATTTCCCAATAAGTCCTGCGAACATAAGACTTACTAACCTTTGGTAGGTAGCTCCTGCGTTCTTCAGCCCAAAGGGCATGACTAGATAACAAAATGTGCCTGCATCTGTGATGAAGCTGGTCTTATCTTGGTCAATAGTCGCAATCGGGATTTGGTTATACCCTTGGTCTCCATCTAAGTTGATAGTAGCGCACATCCCGCGGTAGAATCAACTAGCTGATCTATGCTCGGTAAGGGATAACAATCCGTTGGGCATGCTTCATTGAGGTTGGTAAAGTCAACACACATTCGCCATGTTCCTCCATGCTTGGGTACTAGCACGACATTTGCTAACCATTCGGGATAAATGACTTCCCGAATTTGTTTCAAACTAAGAAGGCGTTGTATTTCCGAGCGGATGATCTTGTTGCGCTCGGGTCCCATTTTCCTCTTCTTCTGTTGGACAGGTTTAGCCCCGGGCTTTATGTTAAGAAAGTGTTGGCATACCTTATTGCTGATTCGCCCGGGCGGTCCCCCTTCCCATGCAAAGAGGTGATGGAACTGTTTGAGGAGAGAAATCAGTTGACCTTCTATGGCCGAAGCCATGTGGGTACCCATTTGGATTACTTTCTCAGGGCTTCCTTCTACTAATTCCACCATCTTTAATTCTTCCACAGGTTGGACTCGGGTTTCCTCGGTTT
Organism: Linaria vulgaris; assembly: GCA_948329865.1. NCBI lineage: Eukaryota > Viridiplantae > Streptophyta > Magnoliopsida > Lamiales > Plantaginaceae > Linaria > Linaria vulgaris. The sequence goes on from OX415252.1 coordinate 104,166,731, forward strand.
TACACTTTTTGCTCTTTCCGAGTGAGGGTTCTTCTGAGGGGATGGCATTCATGCAACATTCTCTGGCTTTTGACTGACTTCCTCGGACTTCTCCGATTCCAGAAGAAGTGGGGAATTTCACTTTAAGATGTAAAGTAGAGGGGATAGCCTCGAAGGCCCGAATGGATGGTCTTCCGCAGATGACATTATACGTTCGTGAGGAGGCCTCCACTACCCAAAACTTGATAGGTTCCGTCCTTCTAAGGGCTCCCTTCCCCCATGACATTGGAAGAGTCACCGTTCCGAGGGTTTGGCAGGCTTCCCCTGAGAATCCTACTAACGGGACTTCAACAGTTTCCAACGTTTCTTGTTTCAACCTCATAGCAAGATATGTAGGCAAGAAGAGTACATCTACGGAGCTGCCTGTATCTATAAGGATCCGTTGGATTTCATACCCGTAGATGACAGCAGAAATAACCAATGGATCTTCGTGAGGGTATATTACGTCTATAAGGTCCTCGGGCCCGAAAGTGATGCTAGGCAGATTTGATCCTTGAATGGAGCAGACAGATAATCCTTGTTCTGCTCGACGGGCTTCTTTCAAATATTTCTTCTTTTTACCCTGAGGTGTCATGGAAATTTCACCCCCTTCAATCATATTGATGGTTCTCCCTGTTGGGGGGTTGCTTTTATAAGAGTTAGGTGGAGGAGGCAAACTCTGATACCCTGTCGTTTTCTCTCGTGAATTTTGCCGACGGTCTTTAATTCTCTCTTGGGATCGGAGGCGTCCAGTTGTCCCTTCTCGTGACTTCCGACTAGGCGTTCTTTCTTCCCTTTCTTGTTCCTCCTCCTCTCTTCGTGATCTCTTCCAAACATGTGCTTTGGGCTCCTCGGGGTTATTTTCCTTGAGGTAATTCTTCAAATACCATATTTCTAACAGGCAAAGCACCTCTAAACGAAGGGTAGTACATTCTTCCGTAGTATGCCCGTAAGTTTTATGGTACTTACAATATTTCCCAGTGTCCTTGTCTCGGTTAGGGAATTTAGTCGGCCTGGGCCAGTGTAACTCGTTGCTACCCCTCATTATATTGAGCACTTCTGGTGGAGTAACAGTCATCGGAGGCAGGTGCACGGGTCGGAGAAATTTCTTAACCACTCCTCATTCGTCCTTGCGCTGAGGAGGTTTTCCTTCCTTATTCTTTTCTTTGGTCTTCGCTTCTTTCTCGACACGCTCTAAGTGTTCATTATCCTCCTGCTCCACTTGCTTCTTTGTTCCTTCGGCCTCTTCCATCAAGATGTGGATTTCCGCCTTTTGCATTAGCTCATTCATGTCCGTGATCCGATTTCCCATAAGGTATCTAAAGAAGTCCCCCGTTCGGAGTCCCTGAGTTAATATGTCCGCCATGATGGTCGGGCTAACGTTGGGAAGATCGAGTGCTTCATCCGTGAAGCGCTTTATATACTCTCGTAAGGGTTCATCCTTTTTCTGTTTAATAGTGAAAATGTGTGTGACAGATTTAGGGTACCTTCGATTTCAGGCGAATTGTCGTACGAACAAATGGGCTAATCAATCAAAACTCGTAATGGAACAAGGTGGAAGGTGAGTAAACCAGGCTTGGGCCCGCCCTCCGAGGGTAACAGGAAATACGCGGCATAACACGTGGTCAGGGGCAGAAGAGAGGTCCATTCCGGCCAGATATTGATGGATGTGATCCTGCGGGTCCTTTCCGTCAGCTTCTCCAGTATATAACGGGATATTGACAGGTCGCATCCCCGAGGGAATAGAGGCTGAAGCGATTTCGGGAATGAAAGGAGTGGTCTTGAACGTAGGATCCTCCTCAGGGGCCATGGTCTTCTTGAGGTCACCTAATTCTTTTCGTAAATCATCCATCATTCCCCATAAGGAATGTTCAACCTCTCCTCGATACTCCGAGGGGCGAGAAATTTCTTCCCGACCCCTCACTGGAGTTCTTTCATGACATACATACCTTTGAGGCGTTTGTCGGGGTGCCTGTTGCCAAGGATTCGAATTTGGGTTCCACGCCATCGGAGGTGTATCTCCTTCCGAGGGGAAATCCCTGTTCTCGAGGAGTACAGAGGACGTGCGTCCGAGAGGTTCACCCCTTCGGGGGGTTCGTGCAGCATCTATAAGTCTTTCATAGACAGATCGGGGAATATTAATAAAATCTCTTGTACCTGATTCATAATTGGACAAAGTTTCTTCTGAGTCGCTGTTTGGGAAAGGAAGGTTGTCACTTTCGAAAAGATCATCCATCCTAGCTGACGTCTGCCGAATTCTCTCGAGGACAGATGTTATGGCGTTCCCACAGACGGCGCCACTTTGTTAACGGGTTTGGAATTATTCCCTATTTAACGGAAGATATTTATTTGGGTTAGAACGCCCTGTCCGTGATTCAGAGGCAACGACAGGTGGAAATGGTAAGATAAGAATAATTGCAAGAATATTCTCTTCCTTTATTCACTGAACTTTTCCTCCTCTCTTTACTGTGTATATGAGTACCCAGTTGTATTTAGTAAGCTAAGTTAAGTTATCTCTGCCTTGCCCCCTTTCTTCTACTGATCATCTCCCTTTATATAGACTTTGGTAGGGGCAGGTGTCATTGTGCATGTGTTTTGGTAAGGACAGGTGTTGTCGTTACCTTGATACAGGTGTAAAAATAAGGACAAGGTTTATCTTTTATCTACTAAGCGCTGACTAGATTTAATCTTGGTGTCTTCTGATGGCTTCGAGGACCTCTGATGCGTGTTTGTTTTGGTAGAGCAGCTCTTCCGAGGGGTTTTATTTCTCTTTTTTGATTCGGGTTTATTCTTTAATAATCAGGAGTGATCTCTGAGGGTGTAAATGTGATCTCCGAGGGCATGGTGTGATCTCCGAGGGCTTGATTTGGTCTCCGAGGGCATGGTGTGATCTCCGAGGGCTGTATTTGCTCTGTTTGAAGTGAGATTTTTTCATCGGAGTTCTCGGAGTATATTTACTGGGTGTTCTCTCATTCACTTCTTGATTTTCTCCGAAAGTGGGTTCTCGGATAATAGTCCGAGTGTAGTCTTTTCCGAGGAGTGTTCAGCAAGGAAGTTTTCTTGTAAGTTCATGGGACTCGGGGTCCATTGTGGTCCCTCTTGGCGCATTGGTAGATATCGGAGTCGCACGGGTCCATCGGGGTTTGCTCTTTTTCCGATGCCGTGTTGATATCTGTTTTTCATTTACCGTTTGACTTTCCAAGGGACGCTTATGTTCCTCCTCGTGTGCTCTTTTAAACCTTTTTGGGTCCGTGACCGAAAGGTAAGGCAATCCTCCGAGGGGTTTTCTTTATAGGTACATCTCATCGGAAGTACTCGTGACAATAGTATTGTCCATGTATTGTTTTTTCCGAGTAGGAGTAATATTCTTTATTTTATTTTTAGGGTTAACACCGAGGAAGTACATTCTTGATATTGTTAAAGATGTTGGCCTAATTGGAGCAAAACCACACACAACTCCATGTCCTAAGGGCCTTAAGCTTGTAGCTGATGGTGCTCCTTTACCACAACCTGATAAATACAAAAGATTGGTTGGGAGATTACTCTACCTCAACATGGCTAGACCTGACATTTGCTACATTGTCAACCAACTTAGCCAGTTTCTCCAGACACCTACTCTACAACACTGGGAGGCAGCTTTGGATGTGCTGCTGTACCTCAAGAACACAACTTCTTTGGGTTTATTCTACTTAGCTTCCCTTGATCCCTCTTTATCCTCATACAGTGATGCTGACTGGGCATCATGCTTTGACACAAGAAGATCCATCACAGGGTACTGTGTTTTCCTTGGGAACTCTTTAATCAGTTGGAAGTCTAAAAAGCAAACAACTGTATCAAGATCCTCCACGGAGGCAGAATACAGAAGTATGGCTCATACTTGCTGTGAGCTCAAGTGGATCTCATATATCTGGAAGGATTTTTCTATCTAGGTGCCTCTACCTATTCCACTCAAGTGTGACAACAACTCAACAGTCCAAATCACAAAAAATTATGTCTTCCATGAAAGAACAAAACACTTGGAGATTGACTGTCACATTGTAAGGGACTGTTTCAAGGATGGTTTTCTACTCCCACAAAATTGCTCTAGATCAAGACAACTGGCTGATCTTTTCACAAAGCCACTAGCAGCCCCTCTTTTCAAATCTTGGCTATCCAAGTTGTCTTTGTCTGATCCTCACTAAAGTACAACTTGAGGGGGGAATGTTAAGTTATAATTAGCTTAGACTTCAGGGACCAATGTGTAAATATAGAGTTTAGTTGTTAGAGTTAGTTCTCCACATTTATATAGCTGCTCTTAGCTCCACTGTACAGAATTAACTTTCATAATAAAATTGCATAACAGAATTCTGTTATCCTTTCTCTCTCTACTCTCTAATCTTCTCTCATGAGAATTAACCTATATGATACGTTTTAAAAAAACATATATAATATAATAATTTTTAAACGCAAAAAGAAATAAACCGATATGCTTTGCCAACCGTCTCTTTATCTAAAGTTGGCAAATGGATCCGGTCGGCCCATGCCAACAGGATTGACTCGATGTATTTAAGGATCATGCATGTCAGACCAAATTGGGGCCCGACCAATCTCGCAGAGAAAATATGTCCGACCATGGCGCAACGATGGCCTAGCCAGAAGTTTTTTATTTAACAAAATAAAATAAACTCTGACGAACAACAATATAAGTATCTCTATTTCTTATTATTTGTATCTACGAAGAGTTATAAATATAATAAACTAAAGTATTCCAAGTTACAAAGTACATAAATTCTAAACTTTTAAAAGGACAGAAATTAATTAAACGAAAGATTATATCTTAAAATCATTTTATAGCTTTTTTGAGAATAAGTTAAAAAAAATGCACAATTCTATAATACTAAACTTTAAAAAGACATGACGGTATCAAAAAATGTGAACTTGGCCAAAATAACAATCTACAGGTTAATTCTTCATTAATCCAAAATATTGTTTGTGACGGTCCTAAAGGTTTTCTCAAAATTGTTTATCAAGTTCATCATTTCAAATTATTCAAAATTCTTCGCCAATATATAAGTACTATATGTATGTATGTGTGAGAGATATGCATAGCTAATACTTTATAGTTTGGTTTAATACTACCGAAGGAATATTTTCTATTTGGTATATACATCTTGAGTGTTATATCTTTTGTTTTTAGACTTTATTCAAAAAAACACATAAATTAAAATATAAAGTGACAAGTTATGATATTACATGTAGATAAAACCTATGACCATTTTTAGAAAAAAAAAATCAGTGAAGATTGAAGACAAAAATATCAGTAACAACTAACAATATACTAATGTGTATATATAAAAATTATTTGCTTACATTTAAGTCTTATGCGGTGTTTGCAAACTCTAGTGGAAAATTAGAAGTTCACAATTTTTAGTTAAGCCAAAAGCACCTCCACACCAGCTTGAAGATTGTGAGCTTTTTTTAGCTTAAAAAAAGTTTTGTAACCGAAAAAGCTAGATTTGCAAACACCCCAAAATCACTTGTTCAAATAAAAAGCTGATTATAGCTTTTTTTTAAGAGTTTGCAAACACCACCTTAATATGTTTAAATTACAATATTATTTGTACTAGCTTAAATATAGAAATAAAATTAAAATGTAAACAACCTTCCTTTTTAAACAGTCGATCTAGTTTCACCAACTTTATATGAACTTTCTTTTGATACGTAACTTTAAATGAACACGACTTATATAATTTTCAATATTGACATTATTATACTATAGTTGTTCAATTAGTGATCCCCTCAATTCCAAAAAAGAAAAAGAGAAAAAACCCTCAGTAATCTATTAATGTTTTTTCCATCTTGGGCCAGAATTGGTTCTTAGAAACAATGTATGTCTTAACTTTAGAGAATCAACTTGGGTATTTGAAGTTGGCAAATCATCAATTTTGGTAACATAAACACTTCTTAATTTTGGTACTCCAAGTTGGTCGACCATTAGTTTTAGGAATGTTCATAAACCTACCCACCCGATCGACCCACCTAAATCGACCCGCACAAACCGCTAACCGCATATTTTTAATTTTTTTAACTTGCACAACGGTTGAAAAAGATGGCAACCCGCCCTTGAGCGGGTGGGTTACGAGTTGAGATGTACACCCGCCCACTATCCGCCCTTCTGCATATGAAAGAAAATTAAAATATATTAGTTCATTTCTCTAAACACTTCAATGAGAAAAGAAAATAATTGTGTACTATCAAAATAATAGAGATAACTACACAACACTCTAGTTCATCTATGACGTAAAAACTTAATAATTTGATACATATTAAGGAAAGACTTTACATCAGTGATGCATCGATACCGATACCAAGACGGCTATGCAGTACCCGATACATATCGATACCGATTCAGATACCGATACCAGTTATGACGTATTCGATACGCCACGTGGCGTATTCTTTAATTTTGAACTTAAAAAAATCTTGATACGTATCCGATACTTTTTTTAGGCGTATCGAAACTATTATGGGTCTTTTTTATATACTTTTAATATTTGATGGGTTAAATATTTAAATATAAATTCCACCAAATATACAATGAAATAAAAAATGAAAATTCGTTTATCAAGGGCACGATTCAGGTCTCATTATTTTTACAATTATACTTTTCGTTTTCTATTCATAATCACCACCACCACCATGCACCATCTTCACCCACTACCATGCGCCACCACAATTATATTTTTCTTTTTCTATTCATAATCACCACTACCACCATGCACCATCTTCAAACTTGTTATGTTGTTGTTTAACTTATTAGTTATAAGTAATTCACATTTATATGTCTTTTTTCATATTTGATGCATGATTTTTTTTAATGTTAAACCTTTTTTGTGTATTTTTAATTTATCTTGTTTAAGTTTTAAGTTTTATTGCTTATTAAAAATAAAAAATACACATAATAATTATTTATATATAGACGTATCCTTGTCGTACCGGTATCGACTGTTTTTAAAAAAATGTCGTATCGACGTATCCGTACCGTACCGTACCCGTATCCGAACCCGTGCAACGTAGCTTTACATACATATAGTTTAAACTCGACAACAATAATGCATAAATTGAGCTTGTAAATAGTATAAACATACTAAAGAAAAAATCAAAAAAAAAAAGAATGAAAAGATATTTCTTAAATACGAATAATATGGGATCATTGCGGCATATAATTTGTGTGTTTTAAAACATGGAAGTTTTTTTTTTAATTTGTGATTTGATGTATAACATAACCCGCCAATTCGCCCGCCAACTGCTCGCACCCGCCTAACCCGTAACCCGCATGGTCTTCAAAATAAATTCACCCGCCAAGTTGAAAAAGTTGATAAACCGCAAGTGTTGGGTATGATGCCCTTTCTTATAACAACCCGCCAAAACCCGACCGCGAACACCCCTAATTAATTTGTGCCTCCGCGCCGCTGATCTGCAACTACCGTACTGAATTACCCTCGTGGCTCGGAGGTATCAATGATGGGCGAAGTCACCTTAAAGTAACAAAATTGAATAATGAATAGTTATGATATCAAAATTGATAACCTGCCTACTTAAAGTATCAAAGTTTGATTTTTTCTCCTTAAATTTATATGACGCGTTTTAACTTGGAATGCCAAAAGAACTTTGCATGAAATGAGTGCATGCACAACATTTGTAGAAAATTTACTTTCTTTAAACCATACGAAATGAAAAAAGTAACCATGAAGTATTATTCAAACTAATTTATACCACAGAAATACAGTGTACGTGGTTGAAGACAGTGTAACATATGACATAACGTGATATACATATTTTGACAACACATCTGCTCCAACTAAAAATGACTTTCTAATCCAAAATTTACATGCGTCCAACTCGAACGAGCAGTGCCCGTTCAGGTCCTACATCTGTAGCCTCCTTAATTTCGTTATACCAAAAGATCACCGAGACATCCTCGAGCTTATAGATCATAATGTGAGGAGGCATTGGCTAGCTACACACACACACACATATATATATATATATATTATTTTCAACTTCAAGGATGAAAATATATAAGTAAAAAATAATAAATCTGTTTTTTTGAGTTGAGGAAGTAAAAACGCGTTAGATATAAACTCGCGTTTTAAATTTCGAGAAATGACAAAATCACACCTCTTCCTCCTATTTCGTGTTCGTTCCACAGCGTTCTCTTCTACCTACAATACAATACCAACTCCATTTCCTCTGTTTCTCCGCCCACTCGATTTCAACTCTAAATTCATCTCACTCACTTGCAAATTATGGCAGGTATATATAATAACTGTTTATTTATTTATTTTATATAGCTTCAATAACAAAGTAATTTAAAATTTCACCTCAATTCTCTTTCTTTGCTAGTTCACAGTTAGTTGACTTTGTAATTGTTCATCAATTTTAGGATTTGGATTTGGATTTGGATTTGGATTGTTGGAAGGAAACTGTAGTTTCATTGGAAGCTCATTTTGTTTTTTCTGCAAAATTATTTGCCTCTCTGATTAATATAAATAAATGCGTAAACGAGCCCCCGAGTGCTTGTTTAGTTAGTGAAAATTCCCTTCAAGTAACTATCCATTTGGCAATGAGATGACATTATTACCCTCACGTGTAGGCGAGGGTTGTTTCGCTGATTCAATATTGCTTTAATCCAAACTTTACTTGTTGCAGTGTGCTGGATGGTAAAATATTATTTGTTATCTATAAGTAATGTGCATTTGCATGCTGATGATTATCTATAAAATCTTTGAGAATTCTCGATGTTCTAATGTGGTTTAGCTTTGTTAATGTGCAATGTCCTGTTTTTTGTGGGTTGTTATTACTACTATTATTAAACTCGGTTACCGTAGATGGCCACTTTGCCTCACGTAATATTATTTTGTTAGCTAGCTTACAATGTTTGTGGATGTCGGAAATGCTTGAGTGGATAGACTTCTTTACGGAGGTGTAGGACTTTATAACTGCAAAAAGAATATATCACTGGATGTGTCCGTGCTCATACGCTACAGGCAATTATTTGAGACTAACATAAGAAGATTATAGAAAGATTTGTTAAAAAAAGCTGATAAAGATTCTGACTTTTCATGTATAATAAGCTCTTACCAGTAACAAACATAATAATGGTGCGACCTTTAAATTTTTATGCAGCAGTCTCAGGGAAGATTGTCCAACATGTTCTGGTAGCACATAGCTGCCAGCAGGATAGGCAGTTAAGCACCCAATTCAGAAAGGACTGTTGTACCCCTTATAGGCATAACTTGCTTCCTTTTATACGAGGAAAGTTGGCGTGGAGTGGTGTCTCCACCCTGCAATTCCACACTTCCTCCAAAATTAACCGAGGGATTGTTTACTGCAATGGTCTGTCCTAGACTCTCATTATTCAGGTCGTATATCAGTTGCAGCCTTGGCTTACCTGATCCCGACCGTCTAAATGCATTAGTTATTTTAACCATTGATTCTCATATTTATTAATTTTATTGTTAGCATTGAGTGCAAATGTCCTGTGTAAGATGCACTCGGTCATTTTTAATTGTGCTCCTGTTTAGTCGACGAAAGTTGTATCGTAAAGAAGTCTTCATTCTCTCTTGCAGCCACTCCATCTGCCACTGTTCTACCATCTGTTGAGAAAAGTGCTCTTCTTAAGCTTCAAAATGGAAGGTAAGAGAAAATATTTGTTTTCATTTTTCCAATGTCATTTTACAATAATATATCTTTCTGTTTTTGGTACCAAATAAGCTATTAAAGCATAATCTTGTTGCCAAAGCATCAATGTGTGTGTGTGTGTTCTTTTTTTACTTTTTGTTTTCCCTTTTTATAACAAAGTGTATTGTTAATAACCAGATCAAATGTTAATGTTCTACTAAACCAAGTTGATCGTTAAGCTTTGGACAATCTTTCTTAGTTATATGAGGAGACATGTGTGATTTTGTCCTTGGAATTAAGAATATTAATGAATTAAAAGTGTTATTGATTGGAGTATGGCCTTTTATCAATATCTAACGTGAAAAACAATAAATTGGTCCAATAATGGTTTCCCAAAGGAACTAAGCTACTCGATATAGTATTTGCAGGAAAGTAAAGAACATGGAAATCCAAATGTTGTATAATAACTTGACTTCTTTCTTCTGCTTTCTTTTGCAAAAGTTCACCTTCTGTTAAATTCTGCCTTTTGGCAGCTTGGGACAAGAGCGCAAACCTCATTGAATTATGAGCAATTCTCTCTACAATAGTGTAATAGTAGGATCTTATGGTTGTATCCGGATAAAGTCTCAAACGTATCTTCTTTAAGGCACCAGATCTACAATTTTATCAACTTTAACTTTTAGAGTATGTTAAGAAGCACAGATGTTTTCTTGTGAGTTTATGATGTTTAGACTTTATTTGAGGAAGATTCGACTCACAAGCAAATCATGTTTTCTTGCTCCAAAAGGTTCTGTCAGATGAATAGGAACCTTGTGTGTAAATTGGAATGTCACCTTCCACTTTTAAAAAACTCTTCCTAATTATAGATAGTTTGAAGTTTGGATAAATAAGAATCAGAGAGTAATCACGGCACATTTGCTCACTTGAAATTTGTTAAGTGCTTCAAGCTGTGTTTTGAAGTTTTTCCTGTTTAATAGAGTGTCTTTTTGCAACTTCATAGGACAGTGTTGAATTCTTCACTTTTTCGTCTTCTTCTTTTTGGTGGCTGTTTCTTCGTGTTGGATTAAATTCTGTCACATTATTTTTGCTCTTTCTCTTTTGAAATCGTTGGATGATGCATTCGAAGCTATCTCTCATGTCTCACACAAATTAACACATGATTTGTTTAATCTTACTGGACAATAACAGTGATATTCGAGGCGTTGCTGTTGACGGTGTCGAGGGTGAACCTGTTAACCTCACTGAACCAGTTGCTGAAGCAATTGCGGCTGCTTTTGCTGCTTGGTTGCTAGATAGAAAGAAATCTGATGTCTCCAGTCGATTGAGAGTTTCAATTGGCCATGATTCACGAATATCTGCCCGTAAGTTGCAGGTATGGTACTTGATGTTATGTAGCTACAGCTAGCAGTACTTTTTACACCTAGATATAACATCAAAAATCTTCACTTGTTCTGACAATTAACTTAATCTATGGATTGTGCTCTCATGAGAAACTAGAGTATTGGGAATGTGACCTGCAACTTAACTATCACATGTGAACTCTATAAAAAAGCAAATGCATAAAACCAAGTTCTTGTAACAAGGACTTCAAATCGCCTTAAGTATATGCCATGGTCCTTACTCACATGCTGCACTCGACTTGGAAACACCATTTTATTTCGTTCTTCTCCATGAAACTAGACTACTCCGACAATTATGCAATACCTTGTAGTAGGTTTTGTATCTAAGAAAGGGCCAACTAGAAGGGAGAGGTGATGTTATTAATATTCACAAGTCCATGTTTAATCCCAACCAATGTGATGTTCTGTATCTCTTTGAAACACAACCAAATATGGATAGTGAAAAATATATGATGATGCAGCCGACAAAATATTTCTAGGTAGTTGCATGCTTACTTATGTCTTCGATTACTGTGACTAAATTTCAGGATGCAGTTTCTCGTGGTCTAGCTGGTGCCGGGGTAGATGTGATTCAATATGGGTATGTGAAGTTTCCTAATACGCTCTTTTAATGTGGCCTGGCCCATCTTCCCACATACATTCACTCCTTCACTGTTTATATATGAAAATCTCCATATTCCTTTTTTTTTTCTTTTTTTTTTTTTGGGCAAAAGAAGACATTTTCTAGGATGTTGGGAAACGACGTTTGTTCAACTTTTGGAAATTCTAGTGTCTTGAATAATCTAGTGCAAAATGTGGAATAATTCTAGTGATAAGTGACAACGTTGCATGCTTCTCTAGGTGGTTGTGCACAGCATTCTTTGTCTGATTGTTATAAACTTCTGTTATCCTTAACAGCAGTTCTACTCTTGTTTTAGGTTAGCATCAACACCTGCCATGTTCAATAGTACGCTTACTGAAAGTGAAGATATTTTTTGTCCAGCTCATGGATCAATAATGATAACAGGTATTTAGTTCTTTCATTTATAGTTTTAAGGGCAACTTTTAGATACTTATCTCTTGAAACTGTACTGGAAGAGCTAGTTAGATGCTAATCACCTTTGGACGGCATTGTTGGCTAAGAATACTCTGATCATTTGGGCTGCTTGATGACAAGCTTATGTCGTGTTAGCTAATCTTGTTTTGGAATCTTTTGTGACCCTTATATTTTCCCTGCAAGCAGCTAGCCATCTCCCTTACAACCGTAATGGGTTTAAATTTTTTACAAATACTGGGGGACTTGGCAAGGTGGATATCAAAGACATACTTGAGCGAGCTGCAGATATATATAAAAGCTTCACAGATGAAGGTTTGAGAGAAACAGAAAAGAAAGCAGCACAATATGTGAGAAGTGTAGACTACATGGCTGTCTATACTTCTGATTTGGTAAAAGCCGTTCGCAAAGCAGCAGGGAATATAGGTATAGCTTCATATATGCTCATTACATTGACAATTACGTGTCATGGGTCTCTTGTAGAAAGATAATGAGGTTGTGTAACATTTCAAGCAATTTAACCCCATTTTATGGTGCATTCAAGTGTCTCCTTTTCTCTGTAGACTGTTTTTGAACTTGGTGCGAAGCAAGAGAATATATCCTTTGATTATGTGCATTCCACTCATTCAACGTATTTCATTATCGTTATATAGTCATACCTTTGCAGCAAAGGCATACTTGCTCACCCTCACTAATTTTTCAACTTACAGAGAAGCCGCTGGAGGGATTCCATATAGTTGTTGATGCGGGGAATGGGGCTGGAGGATTTTTTGCTGTAAGCATTACTTTTCTGCTTACTTTTTCATTCTTCCCAAGTTCTATAGAATCTCTTCAATGGAATTGTTGTAAGAGAGGACGAACAAAGACGAGTCGGTGGGCGTTATGCAGTACTAAGCAATGAAAATCTTAGGATATGTCAGTAGTTTATGAGTCTTTTGCTTGGGTTTTGTTGCTTTGCGAGGTCTTAGATTTTCTGTTTGGTAAATATTCTTCAAGATGGTCATCAAGATACTTGATTATCTTAATCCTGAATTTTATTATCAAGATTAACGATCACGAGCAATCTCTTGCCAATGTAGCACGAAAATTTGTTGAATTTGAGTCAAGTCATCATGTGTCTTTCATATATTGCCTCGACATGGAGATGCTTTTATGCAATATAATGTGTAGATGATCATCATTTGCGTAAAAGTTTATTATGTAACTGATGTCTGTTCTATTTGTTGATTGTGGACCATTCTGCTGAAAGCTTGCTTTTGCCCATGGTTTGTCAGGGTAAGGTGCTCGAGCCTCTGGGAGCTGTTACTTCTGGAAGTCAGTTCCTAGAGCCAGATGGTAAAACTAAACTCACATGTTTCATGTGCATATATAATATGATTGAATGGTATCACAACTTTAGTTATTTACTTTCGGTCCATGTCAGGTTTATTTCCTAATCACATTCCCAACCCTGAGGATAAAGAAGCTATGAAAGCTATCACTCGGGCTGTACTTGATAACAAGGCAGACTTGGGTATCATCTTTGATACTGATGTAGACAGGTGGGAGTTTGCTGGGTTTCTGCAATCCTTATACACTAATGTACTGGGCTTGTGAAGTATAATGGAATTGGGTTTTTCTCCAGATCCGCCGCCGTGGACTCTAATGGCCACGAATTCAACAGGAACCGTTTAATAGCCCTATTGTCTGCCATTGTATTAGAGGAAGTATGTTTTCCTTAATAACACGTTAAATGCTCATGCACATTTATTTTCTCTCATTTTCTATCCTTCGACAGCACCCAGGGACTACAATTGTGACAGATAGTGTGACATCAGATGGATTAACAACATTTATTGAAAAGAAGCTGGGTAAGATGTTTAGTTTACCAGATGTTTAGTTTACCAAAGGACTGCATTTTGTCAGCAGCGAGCTAACACTAATTATTATTGGCAGGTGGAAGACACCATAGATTCAAAAGAGGCTACAAAAATGTCATTGATGAAGCTATACGTCTGGTGAGATTCACTTTGATAAAATTTGTGGTGAATTCTTCCAGAATTTATCAACTATTTGGTCTTTTATCTGGATATTGGTTATCTGCTACTAAATCTTCCATTTTTTAGGAGCATTAATTTCCTTAGAATTTTGCTTCTGAGTTTATTGGTTAAGATCAGCTTAATTGTTCTCTAAGTTATTTTTTTTCTTCACATACTACCTATTCTTTTCCTTTTTCTTCCATCACGTGGTTATCGTTCCATTTGCAAGAAAATGGGAATATAATGAGCAAGATAAGGAATCTACAGTGAAAAAGTAATCAATAGAAAGTAAATTGTTGGATAAAAAGTGATCTTAGGGATAGATTCAAGAGGATCACACAGGAAAACATACTCTTGTTCCTAGAAGTAACCAAAATATATAATCAAGCAACATTCAGAGATTGAAAAATAGATGAATATATGGTTCAAACCTCTTGGCTAGATTTCTCATATTGAGAGATACATGAATCAGGATCGTAGAGCATACAGACAGCTGGTTCAATGGGAGCATGTGTTTCCAGAGAAAATGGAAGATCTCATTTCTGAGGGAAAAAAACTACGTTAAATAGTTTTTGGTTGGTTAGTTGTTAATAAGTATTTATTTCATTGATTAATCTTGGGGGTTATCGGCAGGATAGATTTTCTAAGCTACTTCACCTTTTCTTGTCCTAGTCACTTTGTGATTTCCACATCATGGACTAATGTCCTTTGTACCTTGCATGTTTTTTTTCTTCTCCCCTCTTTAGTAGATTTAAGACAAGTGTAGAGATTTTTAAACATATTTACATCTGTCTATAGTTCATGCTTATTCCTAAAACGTGGAATGCCATTATTGTTGTAGATTCATTGTGAGACGAAGAGAAACGAGAAATGTCTATGTAAGTATTATAGTTGGTAGTCTTATCTAAGTCACAAAAGGAGGCTATGGATTCAAAATCTCATAAATATGAGAGGAATCGTAATGCACTACAAAATAAAAGAGAATATATTTATGCCTAAGTACATACATTAAAATGTGTGGCGTGTGTGGGAATTTGTGTATGCTTTTAAAGGAAAATGTACCAGTTTGTTGATAGATTTATCCACAAAAAAGGAAAAATGGGTTTTAGGTGTGCCCTTGCGGCTAGGTGACCGTTGAAATGCCTCAGGTGCTTGTTTGAGGCGGCCCCTCTGCTAGGTGAATGCCTTAGTCTTTGGGACTTACGCCAGAGCGGAAAGGGTGCACCCTTTTTTTCAACCTCATGTCAGTCTTAAGTGTTAGCGTGTGCAGGTGTAAGCAAAATTTGAAAGTTCCCAAGTATCAGAGCGTCTCATTATGTCCACAACTTGAAAGTTCCCAGGTATCAGAGCGTCTCTAAAATATCAATGTGCTCAGTTTTTTAATAGTTAGTAATTCAATTTTTTTGGTGAAGGGATTTGATATTTGTGGGGTAAAAGATGAACTAATTACCTACTCAATTCGGCCCACAATTTATCAGACAGACAGAAAAGGAAAAGACGGCTCTGACATAAACCTAAACCTAAACCTAATGATTCTCTTATCTTTATATACCAGCCATTCCTCTGTTTACTTCATCACGTTCTTTTCTTCCTATGCTTCTGTCATATCTTATTTGCTTTTTTCCTTTAATCCTTTTGCATTTTTTTCATGCCAATAAGCAGAATGTTTAAAGAGTTCTTAGTTGTGTTTCCACTGGCTCTCCAGTGGAGAGCAAACAGTGCAGCCATTGCATTAACCTCATCCATTGGGTGACTTATGTAACTTAGTTTTAATGTTTTCTACAATAGCATATGTAGTTGTTTCTTGTCTTGGTGGCTATGTGTTCAATATATGGCAGTACCTTTTACGGAAAAAAACAAAACACTTAGTTTATATAGAATTTCCGCAAATCGTAGCACTTGAAATACTTATTAGCCCGTCGTATTTCTCTTAGATTTTCTCATTTTGGCCTAGTTTCTGTCTTAATAAGATATTATTTATATCTATGAAACGTTATGTATAACCGTACTGGAATCTGGTATTAAAACATGTTTTATGTACGTAAATTTTATTCTCGCTATGCCGTAATCTGATAATGTCATAAATGATTTTGCGATGCTGATTGCAGATTTTTTTTTTTTATTAGATCATTGAATGGTATGCATTTTTCAACTTTTTCTATTGTATAGAACCTTCCCTTTTTGGCTCTTTATGCGGTTCTTTAGTTTCTAACTTTCTATATGATCAAATTTAAACATGTTTTGTTTTCTGTTTGAGCTGCAATATATTGAGCCTGTAGCGAGTGAGACAGTAACAGCTACATAGACTATTGTAATAAACTTTAAAACTTCAAACTGAGGGATACTTGTCTAGAAGTTTCTTCTTAGTAGTAACTTCTTTTTTCTCCATCCACTGCTGTTGGAGCATAGCATTTAGTTTGTTGATTATTTTAATTGTTGTGTATAAACTCTATCCATGTTTCTTAAGTTGTCCTCGTTCTAAACAATATTTTATGAAATAGGATATTAAAGATTTTACGTGGTTAATTTTTTAGCGACTGAATCAGGTGTGTTCAAGAGAATAGAGAACATGTGAATAATCTGAGAAACCAATGATAACCAAGCAAACAAATAGACACTATTTAGAAAGGGTTTTTCGCTGAACTAATATTTTTCCCCCTTGAGACTTTCTGCTTCCATTGTGCCATATGTATGTATGCATTAGGAATCCCATGTATGCGTTGGGAATTTTGACTCAATGGGAGTCTATTGGTCTGAGATATGAAGATAAGAGGTTGAACCATTTGTCCGGTATCTTTTTTAAATTTAGTAGGTGTTGGTTGATGTTATATTGTGATGAATATGACAATCTTTCCTAATTGGTATTTTTGATCTCCATTATTTGAAATTGTGGTTGATCTATTTCTACTTCTGAAAAATGTGTGACATTTGTAATATAGTTTGGATGAGAATTGCAGGGGGAAAGGTAAGTGTTGTCATGTCATGTTTGTTGGAGGTGATTGACGCTATGTTTTAGTGGGTGAGGATCGAGTTGATGAACAATTGATATTGTAATTACGTAAGCATGATAAGTGTCTGTAAATGTATTCCTTGTGCGTATGAAAAAATGTTTTAATGGGTGATGATTGAATTGATATATAAATTAATAATGGTGATATATACAAGTTGAGATCTTTCCTTATTGAGGTTTTTATGTTTTCAAAAACGTATACGAACTATGTTTATACCAAAACATAGACTTAAAAGACAACCAAAAAGGCTTCACCGGCCAAAAGGCAATCTTGGTCTGAAATAAACATATAATTAAACATATATTGTCTGGAGTTGAGGTAATCTTGTTGTCAAAAAACTTTGGTGAGAAAGAGCGTATGTATTTATCTGGCCTTTACCGAATTGATAGTTTCTTTATTAGTGCTCTAATGTTATTGAACATTCTGATAATCTTATACGAGGATATGATATTAGCTTTGGTGTATTCACAAGTTATTCCGTTTAACTATCAATGGCATTTCTTCTGGTGGCAAGACACTATCCAGTTTATGAGTTTGTTTTTTCTTGTGTTGGACATACGGGGGCGGATGATTTGGTTTTTCTCTTCTGTTCATTTGGTGAGAAGAAAGAGGAGGCAAAGCGACTGCCATTAATCTTTTTGGGACCTGGGATATGAAAAACTTATGTACCTAGTGAATTTTCAGAATTCTGTTGGAGAGGAATCTCACTTGGCTATTGAGACCAGTGGCCATGGAGCTCTCAAGGAGAATCACTGGCTTGATGATGGTGCATATCTCATGGTAGACTGCTAATTTCGAATTCACTTGGATTTTTGTATAATCATTTATTTATCCAATTCCATTTCTACATTGTTTTCCTTCGTTGATGAAGGGCTGGCTAAATTCCGTGATTACTAGTCTTTGTCGCCTTAGGATTAATAAAGTCTCTAGTTTCTATCAGATTTTCTATTTTCTTCCTTTCTGCTAAAATCTTCACAATGCTTATAGGTCAAGCTCTTAAATAAACTGGCGTTTGCTAAGGCTTCAGGAGTAGTTGGAGGCAGCAAGGTTCTGACTGACTTGGTGGATGGTCTTGAGGAGCCAGGTGTTGCTGTTGAACTGAGGCTTAAAATTGATCAAAATCATGAAGATCTTCGAGGAGGGTATGCTTCTTAATTCCTTACTGCCTGATTTCATGCTTCTTTGGGGTCATTGAGTATTATTTTTCTGGCTGCAATCAGATCTTTCCGTGGATACGGGGAGGCAGTGCTGCAACATTTAGCAAACACGACCGATTCGGATCCAAGACTTCAGAAAGCGCCAGTTAACTATGAAGGGGTACTTTACATTATTCATGTTTTATTTTTGTTCAAACCACACCAATGTTTCACTTTTGGCTTGTCTATGAAGGATTCCTGTACCTGGTTCTGCAAGTGCCACATATGACTTTACGAGGGCCATATGAGTCTTAAAATCTACAAATGAAATTTCTGTGAACGTTTATGGCCTTATGTTACATAGTATTATGGATTTCTGCAACAGTGGTAATTTCAAATTCAGATATGTTCAGTGGCAATTCTTTTAACGTGTTCCTGTTGGGTGGTTTGATTTTGTTTGCAAACAGGTTAGGGTGTCTGGGTATGGTGGATGGTTTCTATTAAGACTCTCGCTTCACGACCCTGTTTTGCCCCTCAACATCGAGGTGACAAGTAGTTTGCCATATAGTAACGTTGCATTATTTTGTAATGAATCTGTTAAAACCATAATAACTGATCATTAGTATTAATTATGCAGGCACAAAGCCAAGAAGACGCTGTTAAGCTAGGCCTTGCCGTTCTTTCTGCTGTGAAAGAGTTCACAGCTCTTGATACTTCTGCTTTAAACAAGTTTGTCCATGGATAATTGAGGCTTCATCCGTTCTTGTGACTCCAAAAGTGCTGATAGTCTGCTTCATAACCGCCAGGAATCCATAGCGTGGTGAAGTTCTGATGATCAAATCGAAGTTTAGTGCCTAATGTCTTGTGTTCTGAACTTATGACGAGAGTCGAATTTACTCTTGTCATGTTTCTATAAAGTTGAAAACCAAAAACCACAAAGGAATTTGTTTTCTTTGAATCTTTCATCCTTTTTTCCGTAACCCGTAATGTCTGACATCGTAAAGTGACTATTGACTACTACACTTCTTTAAATTTCCTAGTATTTTTTTTCTTCAGAATTAACGAGCATCTATTACGCTATTTCTTAAAAAAATTCATTAGCCTGTTTTTCTGTGAATGGTTAAATCAGCTCGACCAGGTACAACTTACATGATAGCTATATTAATATTTCTCCAGTAACAATAATGATTAAAAATGACCATGCATAAAAGTAAACGAAAATATGAAAGACCTCATGCGTTTTCTTAATACTTAGTGTGCCATAGGTAGAATATATCATTATTTTCTAGTTCATCATAAAATGCAAGAACCTTTTACTACAATAAAGAACAATATAGTAACTAAAGTAAAACAATTAATATTGTTGCAACATATAAAAAAGGGCATAATTCATACAAATGAACATGAGAAAATAATGATGTTATTATTAATTATTGACGTATACAGACTTTTTGATTTTCTATAAGACTGTCAATTGTTAGTGAATACCTATCTTCAAGAAAAGTAAGAATATGCACGTAAGAATGTTTTTAGAAATTAAGGGGGAAAAGGTCAAACAACCCGGCCGGTATAAACCATGCACTCAAGTATTAGTTGGTCATCTTCTATTTCATATGAAACAGGGAAACAAAATGACATTATGTAAGAATAAATATGATAAGTAATTATGAACAAACTTACTATGAGATAAGCAATTGAATAACTCAAGCAACAAAATTAAGTATTTAATATTAGGGTGACTATTCTCAAAACAGTGTATTTTGAGCATCATTTCGAGATCAAACTTATCACATTTGAGTCCGATTGCGAGGAAGTGATCAAACAATTCATACATCATTGAATTTAAGTTTATTTCATTTTTTTTTATCTTCCAACACTTGTTTTAATCCATGTAAAGTACTTTAAATTTGTTAGGATCAACTACAAATTCCTTAGATCCTTAGGAGATGGTGGCATTCTGAGTTCGACATATCTCACAGGTTATTTGCTTGCAGAAATGCGTCCATTTACACAGCTCAAAAGCCATAGTTTTCTCTTGTACGTGAGCATAACCATGACGTAGTTCTGTTAGTTTAAAGATAGACGTGCCTGTTAATGAAACTAAAAAAGCCAATACACTTTTCACATTTATTAGATATAGAATATGTATATTTGGTAATTATTGGAGATTGGTATATATCTTTACTGAAAGATAGTTACCTCTCCTTTGTATATATATTAAATATTATTCATTTCAATATATATACAAAGAAGATCATCTCTAATAATCCCTAATAAGGTTACTATCTATCACTAAAGATATATACCAATCTACAATAATTACCAAATATACATATTCTATATCTAATAACATTAGTATCTTTTATATGTTTATAAAAAAGATACTTTGTCAAACTCAACGGAAAAGCTTCTGATGCTTTGTACATCTCGTCTGTCATGCACGACTTTATCATAAAAAAGTCAAAGATTTACATTTGAAACTCACAAATCCATGTTTTGTTTCTATAATACACATCACATGCTATCTACCATGTAAAGATATGTGTATCAAGAAGAGAAGATTATGGAAAATAATCAGCCTTGATTTGAGTAAATCATCTTGTTTACAGAATCTTAGATTATGCTCCACGATTGTTTATTGTTACTCTGTATAGATGTGATTACCATATATAAGCATCTCTCTGTTGGTATAAATATGTAAGTTGTATATTCTATTGAAATACAGAAAATCCTTTTAGACTTTTATGATATTTACATGGCATCACAGCCATAAGATCCTTGAATTTCGTTTTTTTTTTCATAAATTCTTTTGAGAATTTTTTTGTTGTTGTGAGGATTTTGATCCCTTCTTGTTATACAATGGAGTTCATCTATGTCAAATTTGATGGAAAGAATTATGCTATTTGGAAATTCCACTTTTTGGTTTTTGTTGAAGGAAAGGGCCTCTCTACCATTCTTCATGGGACTCAAAAAGAATCAGGAACTGACGAGGCAAAAAGCCTTTGGCGAACTAAAAACGCTCAAATTATTTCTTGGCTATTGAATTCTATTGATTCAAGTATCGCTTTAAGTCTGCGATCTTTCAAATATGCTGCTGATATGTGGAAACATCTTAAAGGTGTTTATTCACAAGTCAATCAATAAAGGCAATTTGAACTTGAATATGAGATTGCAAACATCTCTCAAGATTGAAGAGATATTCGAGGTTTTTATGTTGACATATTAAAGTTATGGACAGAACAAGATATGATATCCTCAAGCACAATCTCAAATGCAGCGTATGCAGAGATTAAGAAAGAAAGAGAACGAGGAAAGGTGATGCAATTTCTTATGAAGCTTCGACCAGAGTTTGAGATTGCAAGGGCTACACTGATCAATCGTGGCAATCTAACAATGAAATCTGTACTTGGAGATCTTGTTCGAGAAGAATCACGTTTGAATACTCAAGCTCACTTGGACACAAAGTCTCATTCAATTGAAGCAGCCTTTATCGCATCACGTGGTAAATATCAACCAAAGTGGAAACCTGGAGCGAAAGAAGATATACGCTGCAGACATTGTAACGAAGTTGGATATGTTCAGTCTCATTGTAAGAAGCGCAATATTTGCAACTACTGCAAAAAGCCAGGGCATATCATTCTTGATTGCAGAACCTTGAAGAATAGACAAAGTCAGGCTTTTGTCGCAGTGAACTCTTACAAAGAACAAGAAGATTTTGAGACACCTCTTACAGCTCAAGCCATTCAAAAGATGATTCAAGAAACAATGCAAGGAACTCTTCCAGGTGGCATCTCTTTCGCCATTTCTGTTGCCATCTCTTTCGCCTTTTCTGTTGCTAGACTCTCAGGTAATCGAATCAAATCTGCTCCTTGGTATCTTGATTCCGCTGCTTTTAATCACATGTCAGGAGAAAAGCATGTATTTTCTGAAATAAAACCATTTTCTTCAAAGCAATCAATTACTACAACCAATGGAAGAAAATTACCAATTCAAGGAATTGGTACTGTTCGTTTAACTAATTTTTCTGATAAATCAATGTATCTTCCCAATACTTTTTATGTTCCTCGACTAATTGCCAACCTGGTTTCTATAGGACAACTAACTGATCAAAACTGTTTAGTTAAGTCCTCTTCTCTTGGTTGTGATGTGCATGACCTTCAAACGAGACAAGTGATCATGAAGGGGCATAAAAATGGTCGCTTGTTTCACCTTGATTTGGACTATAAAAAGAAAGCTCCATCATGCTTTACAGTTTTGCCTTCTTTATCTGATTCACATGCTAATAAAACTTGGAATCTTTGGCATCGTCGTCTTGGTCACCCACATGCTAGTAGGTTAGAGTATATGTTTAAATCTAATTCTATTCTAGAAAATTTAAATATTAAGCATGTCTACTCCAGAAAGAGTAAATGTTTAAATCTAATTCTATTCCAGAAAATTTAAATATTAAGCATGTCTACTCTAGAAATTGTCAAAGTTGTACTCTTGGAAAATTAGCAAAATTACCTTTTCATTCTAGTACGACGCAAGTTGATGCTCCTTTCGATTTGATTCATTGTGATTTATGAGGTCCTACCCCTGTTTTATCTAGACTTGGTTACAAATATTTTGCTTTGTTCATCGATCATTTTCACGCTTTTCTTGGGTGTATTTTTTAAGGTTTAAGTCTGAATTAGCTAATATAGCAAAGGAATTTATCACAATGATTAAGACACAATTCGGTAAAATAATACAAGTTTTTCGTTCTAATTTCGGGAGAATTTTTTTTCATTATGATCTAATTAAGTTCTTTCAAGAACATGGAATTTTAAATCAACAATCTTGTCCAAATACCCCCGAACAAAACGGAGTAGTCGAATGAAAAAATCGTCATGTTTTACAAATTACAAGAACTCTTTTATTAGAATCTCGTGTTCCTCCACATTTTTGGGCAGAAGCAGTTCATACTGCTGTCCATCTTATAAATCGTCAACCGACTCCAATACTTGATAATCGTCACCATATTTTTGTATATATCATAAACCACCAGATTACTTGCATCTTCGTGTTTTTGATTGTGTGTGTTTTGTATTACTACCTTCTCATGAACGAAATAAGCTCACCCCTAAAGTTGCGAAATGTGTTTTTGTTGGTTACAATGATAAACAAAAAGGATATGTTTGTTACGATCATCAACATCAACGAGTGCGTGTGTCTCGTCATGTAACTTTCTTTGAGAATTTATATTATCATGATTCATCTAACAACCAACCAAATTCTTCGTATAATAGTTCGATTTTGTATAACTTTTCTGATTCTCAAAGCAACAATAATGAACAGCTTTCTGCCATGCAATTGAATGATCAAAGTTCTCCAGCACCTGCTGCCACGCCTTCTATTGAAGAACAAACTCTGAACCTGCCTCTTATAAGAAGATCGAGCCGTGTAAATATTGGTAAACCACCCACCAAGTATTCCTTATTTACTATCTTAATTCTGTCCAGATTCCGTTTACCTTTGTCCAGGCTATGGAACAAGAATGTTGGAGAAAAGTGATGAATGAAGAACTTGAAGCATTAGAATAGAATCATACATGGGACTTAGTTCCCAGACCACTTGATACTTCTATAATAGGGAGTAAATCGGTTTTACACTATCAAGGTCAAACCTGACGGCACCCTTGATCGTTACAAAGCCCGCTTGGTAGCGCAAGGATACAAACAAGAGTATGGAATCGACTATGAAGAAACATTTGCTCCGGTGGCCAAAATGGCAACTATTTGTACTCTTCTTGCAGTAGCATCATGTAAAGAATGGACGCTACATCAGTTAGATGTGTAAAATGATGTTTTGCACGAAGATTTGAGTGAGACGGTTTACATGGAAAGTCCACCCGGTTATTCCTCAACGAAGTCCGATATGGTTTGTCTACTTCACAAATCTCTATATGGCCTTAAACAGGCTCCTAGATCGTGGTTCGAAAAATTTCAGTCCACTATTTGTTCATGAGGTTTTCAACAGAGTTCTAAAGACCACTCACTTTTTTTTCGACATTCTAATGGTGGTGTGGTCATTTTGCTTCTTTATGTCGATGATAAGGTTGTCACTGGTAGTGATAAACATGGAATTACAGAATCAAAAAAAGTTTCTCAATGACTCTTTTCAGATGAAGGATCTCGGTACTCTAACGTATTTCCTTGGATTAGAAGTTTCAAATTCAAAAAATGGTTTAGTTCTGGCCCAACGCAAATACATTGAAGATTTGTTGAAGCTTGCTAATCTTACAGATAACAAAACATGTGCTACTCCAATGGAACAACATTTTAAGTTGAAGAGAGAAGATGGTACAATTATCTCGAATCCTACTTTCTATCGTTGCTTGTTGGTAAGTCTTATTTATCTCACAATTACGCGTCCGTACATTTCATTCGCTGTCCAAGTAGCAAGTCAATTTGTTTCACAACCTAGAAGACACCATCTTTCAGCCCTTCATCGAATTCTTCGATATCTAAAAGGTACTTATGATCGTGGGCTCTTTTTTCCATCCAACACATCTCTCACTCTCAAGGCATATGCCGATGCAGATTTTGCTGGGTGCGTGGATACTCGACGCTCTACTACAGGCTGGTGCATTTTCTTGGGTAATTTTCCTATTTCTTGGAAGTGTAAGAAGCAAGAACGCGTATCAAAATCCTCCACGCAAGCTGAATATCGATATATGTCGTCTGTTAGTTCTGAAATTGTGTGGCTTAAAAGACTTCTCACAGAAATGGGTGTTACTTTCGCTCAACCAACTACTCTATTTGGAGATAACATGAGTGTTATTAGTATTGCAACAAATCCGGTACACAACGAACAAACTAAACATATTGAAGTGGATTGTCACTACATTCGTGAACTAGTTTATGATAAAATTCTTCGCCTAGTTCATGTTTCCTCGCATGATCAGATTGCCGATTTATTTACTAAAGCCATGACTTCGGCTCGACATTCATATCTAGTTAGCAAATTGATGCTCGTTGACACCTATCACCAATTTGAGGGGGGATATCAAGAAGAGAAGATTATGGAAAATAATCAACCTTGATTTGAGTAAATCAACTTGTTTACAGAATCTTAGATTATGCTCCACGATTGTTTATTGTTACTCTGTATAGATGCGATTACCATATATAAGCAACTCTCTGTTAGTATAAATATGTAAGTTGTATATTCTATTGAAATACAGAAAATCCTTTTACACTTTTATGATATTTACAACGTGAATTAAGATCGTAGAGCATACAGACAGCTTGTTACTGATGTAGTCGAGAAAGCGTTGGAGTTTATGGTGAAACGAGATCATCCCAAGATGAGAGGTTGATTTTGGCTCGGTCCGTTTTTGATATGCGAATAGTCAAATTTTATCCAAAACGGGCCAACGAACCATAGTAATGATCTATGGATCATTAAGGGAGCGAATTTTAGCCAAATTCTTTCGTTTAGGCCTCGAAAAGGCCGTTTTTGCCGTTTTTAGTAATTTTCGTTTCAGTTATATCTTTATTTCTAGAACTCGGAATTGCATTCCGTTTGTTGGAGCGTGTTCCTTATGAGTAGCACTTTTAGTTTATGCTTTTATTTCGATTTTCTCCTATTTTGAAAAAAAAAAACGTTATTTCCTATTTTTAGTTATGCTTTTAGGATATATATTCTATGTAAACCCTAAGAAGACATTCAGTTGATTATTGAATAAAGTTTTGAGAGTTTCTCTCTTTTTACATCAATTTCTTGGTATTCTTCATGAATCAACAAGCTTTTGATTTTCGTGTGTCGTTACTATCTTTCCTATAAGCTTTTGCTACGTCAATTGGCATCAGTCCCAGGTTCGTTCCTTCACTATGCCACCCAGAAAACGTCAGGAAGAAGATAGACGTGAGGAATTCACACAGTTACGTCAGCAAGTTGAATTGTTGACGCAACAGATGGCAACAATGGTTGCACAACAATAGGCTGCTCCAGCACCAAGACCTGACGACCAATCGTTCGAGGATGAAGAGGAAGAGAATCCTTTTGCTCGGAGACAATGTGTCCAAGAGTACAATCCACGTTGGGAGTCAGGGTTTAAGGTGGACATACCAGAATTTCAGGGAGGGTTGAACCCAGAAGAATTCTTGGATTGGGTAACTGCAGTTGAGGAGGTTTTGGACTTTAAAGATGTTCCAGATGACAAACGTGTTTCTCTCGTTGCAACTAGGTTTCGGGGGAGAGCAGCGGCATGGTGGCAACAAGTTAAGGTGACGAGGTCTCGATAGGGGAAACCTAAACTTGTGTCTTGGGATAAACTGAAGAAACATATGAAGAAACAATTTTTACCCTACAATTATGTGCGTACTATGTATCAACAGTTGCAGAATTTACGTCAATGGGGGAAGTCTGTGAGTGACTATACAACTGAATTCCACTTGCTAATCACTAGGAACGACTTGATGGAACCGGAGGATAAATTGGTGTCACGTTATGTGAGTGGTCTTCGTACACAGATTCAGGATACACTGAATATGTTTGATCCAGTCTCTGTCTCTGAGGCACACCAGCGAGCAGTGCAAATTGAGAAGCAACAGTCACGGAGAGTCATGAACCCTCTCAGTATTGGGAACTCATCGGGTAGCTCGCAACAAGTCACACGTCCTGGTAACACTGTGCAATCGGGGCTACCAAAAACGGGCACTATCCAACAACCAACAGGTCCAGGGGCTGGTATCCGATGTTTTGGTTGTGGAGTTACGGGTCATCGGCAGTCTGAGTGTCCTAAGAATCTGCGTAGAGGACTATTTGTTGATGAGACTAATGGTGAGTATGATGGTCCGCCTGTTTTTGATGAGGAATTCAAAGAAGAGGCAGCAGATGATGAAGAATTTGTTGCTGGGGATGTTGGCCAAGCTTTAGTGGTGAGGCGCAGCCTCATTACTCCCACGGAAAACAAGACTAACTGGCTATGGAACAACATATTTCAGACAACATGCACAGTAGAGGGAAAGGTATGTCGAATGGTTATTGATTCTGGCAGTTGTGAGAATGTAGTGGCTGAGGAGGTTATTAAGAAGTTGGGTTTACAGACTGAGAAGCATCCCAAACCTTATAAATTGGCATGGTTGAAGAGAGGAAACAATGTCGAGGTATCTCAACGTGCTCGGATCAATTTTTCGATTGGGCCTACTTACAAGGATCAGGTTTTGTGTGATGTGGTAGAGATGGATGTGTGCCACCTACTGTTAGGTAGGCCATGTTAATTTGATAGGCGGTCAGTTCATGCTGGGTTCGCGAATACTCATAGCTTTCTGTTTGGCGGGAAGAAGATTGTGATGCTGCCTGATAAAGGGCCACAGTCAAGCGGGAAGGGTACCAACTTCTTGACCAGAAAGAGATTCGAGGCAGAGATGGAAGAGTCATGAATTGTGTATGTGATGGTGGGTAAACTGGTAGAAGATGATCACGAAGTCCCGCTGGCAGTTCAACCTTTGTTGCAGGAGTTTTGTGATGTTTTCCCAGACGAGTTGCCGGAAGGATTACCATATTTGCGTGATATTCAGCACCAAATCGACTTGGTGCCTGGTGCAGCTTTACCTAATCGTGCACATTATCGGATGAGTCCCACAGAACATGAGGAGTTGCGTAGGCAAGTGGAGGAACTTTTGGCTAAGGGGTACGCGAGGGAGAGCTTGAGTCCTTGTGCTGTTCCTGCCCTTTTGACTCCAAAGAAAGATGGGACATGGCGTATGTGCGTGGATAGTAGAGCGGTTAACAAAATCATTGTACGTTATCACTTTCCTATTCCCCGACTGGATGATCTATTGGACCAACTTACTGGTGCGTGTGTGTTTAGCAAACTGGATTTGAAGAGTGGGTACCATCAGATCCGAATCAGACAAGGTGACGAATGGAAGACATCGTTTAAGACTAGGGAGGGGTTATATGAGTGGATGGTTATGCCTTTTGGTCTCTCAAATGCACCAAGCTCATTCATGCGCGTCATGAATCAGGCCCTTCGTCCCTTCATCGGTAAATTCGTTGTAGTTTATTTCGATGATATTCTGATTTATAGTGCTAACGATGTTGATCATGTTCAGCACCTTCGGGAAGTTCTTAGCGTGCTTTGTAGGGATGAGTTTTATGCTGCAGTGAAGAAGTGCTCGTTTCTCACTGATAGTGTAGTGTTTTTGGGATATGTGGTCTCGAAGGATGGGTTAGCAGTTGATACATCTAAAGTGGAGGCAATAAGCCAGTGGCCTCAGCCCACAACTATCACTGAGGTTAGAAGTTTTCATAGTTTGGCATCTTTTTATCGTCGTTTTATCCTTCACTTTAGTAGTATCATGGCGCTAATCAGGGATTGCATGAAGGGTAGTAAGTTTCAGTGGACCGACGAGGCTGATATGTCTTTCCAGTTAATCAAGGAGAAATTGACCATGGCTCCCGTGTTGGTCTTACCTGATTTCAATCGCCCGTTTGAGTTACACTGTGATGCATCAAAGGTTGGTATTGGTGGTGTGTTGAGTCAGGGTAATCGCCCCGTGGCCTTTTTTAGTGAGAAGTTGTCTGGTTCCAAGTCTCGATATAACACTTATGATGTTGAATTCTATGCTATTGTTCAGTCTATACGACACTGGCGTCACTACCTTTTTCACAAGGAGTTCATCTTATATACTGATCATGATTCCCTTAAACACCTTGGAACTCAGGATAAAGTGTCTGCTCGGCATGCTTCATGGATTGCTTACTTGCAGCAATTCACTTTCGTGATAAAGCATAAGGCCGGTGCTTTGAACAAGATTGCAGATGCGTTGAGTAGACGTTATAACATGCTCTTGGAGATGCACGTCGAGGTTCTGGGATTTGACAGCCTGCGTGATTTGTACCCTGTTGATCCATACTTTTCTGGCGTAATTCGGGATATGCAGAGTAGGGTCCAATCAGAAACTCAAAGAGCAATTGAGACCGCGGTGCGGTCTCAGTTAACATTCAAGTATCAGAGACCGCAATGCGGTCACATATAGTATGAATATTAACTGAGACCGCGTCGCGGTAGCAAAAAAAAACTCAATAATATTCTGGTAATTTATCGAAATATTATTGATTTTGTTGTAAAAAGTACATATAAATAATGACAACAATGCAATATACAAGAACAAATAAAATTAAATAACGAAAAACAATTAATAAAATTAAATGAATGATAAATAAATGAAAAAAGGTAAAAAAAATATGAACAAAAAAGCAAATAAAATAAAGAAGAAGAGAAATAAAGTTTGTGAAAGAGAAGTGTTAGGTGTTATTTTTTTTGGATTTGGAAAAGGAAAGAAGAGAAGTGGTAGGTGTTTTTTTTTTCTTTTAGATTTGAAAAAGAAATGAAGAGAAGTGTTTGGTGTTTAGTTTTTTGGATTTGGAAAAGAAAAGAAAAGAAGTGTTTGATGTTTTGGGAAGATTTGTGTTGGTGAGTTTATTGTAAGAGTTTTGAAAAAATGAGAGGGTAGTGGTGGGTATATAGAGAAAATGGGATGAAAATTTGAATTTTTCCTCCCTAGCCTGCCGAAAATTTTGAATCAATTGCAACCGCAATGTGGTTGCTAAAAGTTTGAAAATTCGAAATAAGAGTTATCCAGACCGCGTCGCGGTCCCTAATTGTATGAATATTATTAGGGACCTCAATGCGGTCTCAATAGCCTCTATTTGAGACCCGTTGCGGTCCTTAATAATATTCATACACCAAAATTACAATTTTATAGAACTATCTCAATGCGTTTGTGGTTTTTAGCAACAAACATCAATGCTACATGTGAAATAAACTAATAAATGGTTACAAAACAAGTAATTGAGGAATGAAAGAGTAGATTGAATGTGAAATGATCAAACGAGTTATTAGTGTTGAACTTGTTGTATGTTATATCCACTACTCATCATCATACACACCTTGTTGATTTGTTATTATGATTTGCTTCACTAATAATATGATTAATCGATTTAATTAGTAGACCATCTTTCACATTACGTTCATTTCTATATGTATCTAGGCATAATATATATATATATATATATATGATCGTTATCGTTTGAAATCATAAGAATCTTCATCACGGCTTGTCCCACATATATATTGCTTGGATTTGTAATGAGAAATTGAAATTATGGTTGTTTTTACCATTATTAGGATAGTTATCAACTAAACTAATAACGTGGTACCTCAAATCATAAAAAAACACGTCATTTTAAAGTATGAATATTATTCGTAACCGCAATTCGGTTACAAATACTACCAATTGCAACCGCAAGGCGATCTCAATAGGTGCTATTTGAGACCGCAACGCGGTTCCTAATAATATTCATATTATTAAATCACTATTTTATGGAATTATCTCAATGCATTTGTAATTTTTAGCAACAAACATCAATACTACATGTGAAATGAACTAGTAAATGGTTACAAAACAAATAATTGAGGAATGAAAGAGTATATTGAATGTCAAATGATCGAACGAGATACTAGTGTTGAACTTACTGTTTGTTATATCTACTGCTCACCATCATATACACCTTGTTGATTTGTTATTATGATTTGCTTCACTAATAATATGATTAATCAGTTTAATTAGTAGATGATATTTCACATTACGTTTAAACTAATAAAGTGGTACCTCAAATCATCAAAAACACGTCATTTTGAAGTATGGATATTATTCGTAACTGCACTTCGGTTACAAATACTGTCAATTGCAACCGCATTGCGGTCTCAATAGCCTATATTTGAGACCGCATCGCGGTCCCTAATAATATTCATACAGTAGGGACGACGATGCGGTTGCAATTGACTAAAAAATTACAAGTTTTGCAGAAATTATTAGCCGTTGGTATCTGAGACCACAGAGCGGTCTCAATTGCTAGTATTTGGATTTTGAGACCGCTTCTATACTAAAATCTAAGGAAAGAGTTTCGATTTGTAATTGAGCTATATTTAATTAACTACCCACTCCTCAACTTTCTCCACGTATTTAATAAATCGTTAAAACTTATCTTTAAAATTGTTAAAATTGAACATTAAACTATCTTTAACATTGCAAGAAATCGTTCAAATCGAAAAAATTCAAATTTTCCCGCCTAGTCCGCCTAAAAAATTGAAATTTTTGAGTCAATTGCAACCGCAACGCGGTCTCTAAAAATTTGAAAATTTAAAATACGAATTATTGAGACCGCGTCGCGGTCCCTAATTGTATGAATATTTCTAGGGACCGCAACCAATTGGTCCAACCCTAACAACTGAGACAGCTTGGTCCATCCGATCAATTGAGACAGCGTTGCGGTCCCAATTGCGTTGCAACCGCAACGCGGTTTCAGAAACTCAGCAACCGCATTGCGGTTGCTAAGTTGCGGTCTCAAATGAGGCCCAAATCTTGTAGTGTATATACCAGCCGTTTCTCTGTTTACTTCATCAAATTCTGCTATCCTTCTTTCATTTCTTCCTAAGCTTCTATCATTTTTTGTTTGCTTTTTTCCTTTATATTTTTGCATCTGTTTAATGCCAATAAGCAGATTGTTTAAAGAATTCTTAGTTTGGTTGCACCCTTGCCGTGAGGTCACCCGTGAAATGCCTCAGGTGCACCCCTTTTTATGTTCAGGCCAGTCTAAGGCGATAGCGTGTGAATGAGTATGAGTACGCAAAATTGGAAAATCCCAGGTAAGAGAGCGTCCCATTGCGTTCATAATATTTTCTAAAATATTAGTATACCGTCATGATTATTGTGATCGATATCTAACAATTTAATAAGTCGACAGATACAGTATGAGCCTGTATGGTTATGCTGTGCATATGTTTTTTGTAGTCAATACTTTTATCGTCCGAAATCTAATATGGATGTGCTCAGATTTTTTATAGTTAGTAACTCAATTTTTTTTGGTGACGTGGTTGGATAATTGTCGGGTAAAAGATGGATTGATTATCTACTCATTTCGGCCCACAATTTGTGAGACAGACAGAAAAGGAAAAGACGGCTCTGACTTAAACCTAAACCTAAACCTAAACCTAAACCTAGAGTGATTCTATATAAACCAGCCGTTCCTCTGGTTGCCTCATCACTTTCTGCTATCCTTCTTTCTTTTCTTCCTATTCTTCTATCATTTTTTGTTTGCTGTTTTCCTTTATCTTTTTGCATCCGTTTGCTCTCCAGTGGAGGGCGACAGGGCAGCCATTGCATTGATCTCATTCATCGGGTGACATATGTAACTTAGTTTTAATGTTTACGACAATAGCATATGTAGTTGTTTCTTGTCTCGGTCGCTATGTGTTCAAGATATTGCAGTGCCTTTTACGGGGAAAAACCAAAACACTTTGCCTATATAAGATTTCCGGGCAAATCGTAGTACTTGAAATACTTATTACATAGTCATATTTCTATTAGATTTTCTCATTTTGGCCTAGTCGTTTCTGTTTTTACTTCATAAGATATTTATATCTATAAAAAGTTATATATATATATATATATTCTTATTGGAATCTCATATTAAAGCATCAGTTGTAAGTATGTAAACCGAATTCTCGCTATGGGGGAATCTGATGATGTCATAAATGATTTTGTGACGCTGATTGCAGAAATTAAAATCATCTCTATTTGTTCACTGAAAGATTAATTAATACGTGTTTTCAACCTTTTCGATGTTATAAAATCTTAATTTTTTGGTCCTTTCTGTGATTCTATAGTTTCTATACGATCAAAATACATAAACATGTTTTCTATTCTGTTTGAGCTGTAATATATTGAGCATGTAGCGACTGAGACAATAACAACTGCGTAGACTATTGTAGTAAACCTTAAAACTTCAAACGGATTGGAGGCAGACTGAACAAACAAGAAAGATATCAAGTTTCTTCTTTCTCCACCTATTGCTGTTGGAGATCAACATCGAGGTGACAAGTAGTTTTCCATGTAGTAATGTTGCATTATTCTGTAATGTTTCTGTTAAAAGCCATTCTAACAGATCGCTAGTATTAATTGTGCAGGCACAAAGCCCAGAAGACGCTGTTAAGCTTGCCCTAGCCGTTCTTTCTGCCGTGAAAGTGTTCACAGCTCTTGATGCTTTAAACAAATTTGTCCATGGATGATTAAGCGAGGCTTCATTCGTTCTTGTGATTCTAAAGTGCTGAAAGATCTGATGATCGAATCGAAGTTGAGTGCCTAATGTATGTCTTGAGTTTTGAACTTATGATGGGAGTCGAATTTATACTTGTCAGTTTCTATTATAAAAACCACAAAGTGCTTAGTTTTGTTTGAATCCTTGTATATTCAGTTCACCTTTTTTTTATACCGCATAATGTCTGACATTGTAAAGTGACTGTCTTTCTTTAAATTTCTTAATATCTTTGTTGGAGGTTGTGTGAGTATTTTTATTAGAATATCCTTGAGCGCAAAAATAGTTTAGTAGCTTGTTTTTCTTTCCCTCATTTGATCAGGAACAACTTACTTGATAGTTATATTATTATTTCTACTTCAACAATGATAAGGAATAAAATGCCTAAAAGTAATAAAATAAATTAAACACCGTATGCCATTTCTTAATATTTTAGTGTCATAGCTTTTACATTAGTAAAGCAATCATTGGTGCAACATCTAAATAGAAAGGCATAATCCATACAAATAATGCGGCACGATAAATGATATAATTATTAATTTTTGACGCTTAGAGATTTTTGATTATCATGTTCTTTATGAGAATGTTAAACCGTGATTGAAGATGGTATTCGTAAATACTAATTTTCACTAAAAGTATCAATCTTTGAGATAGTAACTTGTCTCGATTCTTGCTAATAAATATGCACGTAAGAATGCTTTAACAGGAATTAGGGGAAAAAGGTTAAACCATCCGGTAGATAAACCATGGATTCGAGTATTAGATGGTCATTTTTTTTTTTGCGCAGAGGTCTTTACTAGCCCCTACGTTTGGTTCTTGCGATTCATCCTCACCTCTTCTTGCATTGCAATAATCCACTTAAAATCCTTTGAAGATTCCTCTTTTCCACGTGTTCAATAAGGACCACGCTACACTTCTTCTGATTTTCAATAGGAGATATTGTACTTACTGGATATGATCATAACTATTTTCAGCAAGTTCATAAATTTCTTTCTGAATGTCTCTTTGTTCTGCCCTTTCCCTCTCCTGGTGAACATTTTCATCAAATGTCATATCTATCCTATTATGAGTTTCTTAGCCCAGTAC
The DNA here is from genome assembly GCA_948329865.1 of Linaria vulgaris. Lineage (NCBI taxonomy): Eukaryota > Viridiplantae > Streptophyta > Magnoliopsida > Lamiales > Plantaginaceae > Linaria > Linaria vulgaris. The sequence continues at coordinate 104,201,228 of OX415252.1, forward strand.
CAACCAACAACCGAGCATGTAATTCCAATAAATGGGGTACACTATATGAACCATAAGTGAATCACGTCGAGTGGGCTACATGAATTCTCAGTCTTGGTATAGAAGTAAATTAAGCCTCTAAGCTTCATGTCATTTCGTATAACTTCCATCACGTTTTTTTTTGGTCTCTCACGTGCTCTATTCCTGTACCTTTGGTGATAGTGAATATCCTACCATGATTCCATATTCTGATTTTTAATCCAGTTTTATGTTGGGCGTGTGAGTGAAGCACAAATAGAGACGTGAGCCTTTTAGCTCACAATACCACTTGTATGTCATGCAAGACTCCATAATAAAAATTGTTAAAGAATTACATTTGAAACTCGTAAATACACGTTGTGTTTCTATAATCTCACATCACATGTTATTTACCATGTAAAAATACTTTTTAGTGTGTAAAGAGTGCTTCTACCATAGGATTTTTGGTCCGACGACTAGAAATCGAGTGGAAGACTGTTTATAAATGCTAATGTGGGGGGAGATGTTGACTTCCCAAACAGGGAACACCATGGAGGAAGCTTTTCAAGTACGTTTTTCATTGGTGGTCTTAATCGATTTACATCCGTTCTAAGGTTTAGATGAATATAATTTCGTCTTTACTTCCATTCGCATCGACCATTATTGCACTATTGATTTTGTTCCAGTACAAGGACAAATTCAACTTGGTCGGTGTGTTTCTCCCACATGAAAACTGAATGATATGCGTTAGTACTGTCTGAAATCGAATATCGATTTGCTCAGATATTTAATAGTAAGTAACTAAATTTTAAGGTGAAATGATTTGATATTTATCGGGTAAAAGATTTATTCATTACCTAAACAGACGGCTCTGACTTAAAAAAAAGGAAAAAGACGGCTCTGACTTAAACATAAACCTAAAATGATTCTGTATATATACCAGCCGCTCCTCTGTTTACTTCATCGCTTTCTGCTCTCCATCTTTCTTTTCTTCCTATGCTTCTATCATATAATTTTTATTTATTTATTGCATTTTCCCTCATCTTTTTGCATCTGTTTCATGCCAATAAGCAGATTGTTAAAAGAATTCTTAGTTTGGTTTAAACTGGCTCTCCAGTGCAGCCATTGCATATGTAACTTAGTTTTAATGTTTACGACAATAGCATATGTAGTTGTTTTTTGTCTCGGTCGCTATGTGTTCAATATATTGCAGTGTCTTAATTTTACGAAAAATAATAAAACACTTAGTATCTCGGTCGCTATGTGTTCCATATATTGTAGTTTATATCTATGAAAGTTTATCTATATTCTTACTAAAAAATCAGTTGTATGTATGTAAATTAATTTCTTCTATACAGTATACGTAATCTGATAATGTCATAAATCATTGTGCGATGCAGATTTCAGAAATAAAAATCATCTCTATTTGATCATTGAAACTTGAAAGGATCAACTTTTTATATTGTATAAAGGGATAAAAGCGTCAAGCCCCCTGAATTATGCACGTTTTGCGACTTGCACCCTAAATAAATTTAATAATCGTTTTCCCCCCTAAACTATGCACATCTGTTTGATTTGCCCCTTCAGTGGATTTTCGACCATTTTTTGTCGCAATATTCCCCCCTACCCGACTCATATGTGTTGTATTAGATGTATTATGCTAGTAGATGACAAAAAGTTGGGGAAAAAAACCTCGAACGGGGTATTTCGACCAAAAATGGTCGGAAATACGATTTACCGCTTCAGTGTATTTCCGACCATTTTTGGCCGGAATATTCCCCCCTACCCTACTCATATGTGTTGTACTAGATATATTTTAGTAGTTGATGACAAAAGTAGGCGGAAAAACACCTCGAACGGGGAACATTCCAACCAAAAATGGTCGAAAATCCACTGAAGGGGCAAATCGAACACACGTGCATAGTTCAGGGGGACTTGATGCTTTTATCCCTTGTATAAAACCTCTTCCTTTTGGTCTTTTATTGATTATTTAGTTTCTATACGGTTAAGATACTTAAATATGTTTTGTATTCTGTTTGAGCTGCAATATATTGAGCATGTAGCGTGTGAGACAATAATAACTGCGTAGACTATTGTAGTAAACTTTAAAACTTCAAACGGATTGGAGGCAGACTATGTCGACCAAACAAGAACAATATGGAGTCAAACAACTAAATTTTTCTTTCTCCATCCATTGCTGTAGGAGTTAGCATTACATCTAGTTTGTCATGATGATAATAATTCTCGTGTATGGACTCTGTCCATGTTTCTTTAGTTGTGCAGTTTATACAATATTTATGAAATGGACATTAATTTTTTTAACGTGGTTTTAGTTTTATACCATGATGAATATGACAATCTTTACTAATTGGTATTTTTGTTCTCCATTATTTGAAACTGTGGTTGATCTATTTAACTATAATTCTGAAAAATGTCTTGACATTTTTTGCTGGCATTGGCTCCCCTCAGATTGCGCACTAATAGATTATTATGCTTCAGGCATGTCTTTCTTACAATCATTAGTAATTTTCATAGAACTCGAGATTCGATACCTCATGTAACCGATTACGTTCTAACTGTTAGGTCGTGACTGGAGTACTTCTGCTTGCTACTGGTTTGACTGGATTTATTTTTCCAGGGATGTGGGCATGGTAGCCTGGAAGGAGAGGCATTGGTTGATGGATGTTTACGTATTTTGGACGTTGTTTCGTTGTTTTTTATCCTACTTTTGATATGAACAGATACTCTTTAGTTCAGTAAATGTTAATTTTCAATGTACTGCGACAAGAATTATGTTCAAGTAGTAATATATTCGTACCTTTTGTTATCATTTGTCTGTTGATTCTAGTTGTATGAAGTAATTTACAACAATATATATTGTCAAATTTGGACGAATAGGATGAATATCTGTACTCCAATGCGTGTATGGTAATTAGAAATAGAAATGTTGGTATTTACAACGGTTTTTGACCATCGACAGAAGGGAAAAAACTGTCATAAACGTCTTTGATGACTGTTATTAAACAGTATTTTTTTTTTTTTTTGGTCGGCAATGAAAGCCACAAAACTCAAAACAAAAACAGGGGAAAAAACTACAAGCCAACAACCATTACAAGCAAACAAGCCAACAACCATTACAAGCAATCAAGAGGATGATTTATCCAATCGCTAAAAGAGTACGCAAACTGATCGAATTTTACATGTACCCATATCCATGAGTGCACTTTGATGGCTTCCTCAACCTCATCCATAACAGCTGCACAATTCTTGAAAATGGCGCGATTCCTAGTCTTCCATATCATCCACAACACAAAAAACCAAATACAAATCCATATTTCCTTATTTTTATTTCTCGGGAGAAGTTGATAGTTCTGCCAAAAGTGTGCTTTCATATTTTTTGGGAGCACTGTACTTAAACCCATCCATTTGTATGTTCTCATCCAGATTTCGTAAGCAACATGACATTCATAGAGTACGCAAACAGTATTAAAAGCTTATACGACGGAATTTTTAAGCATACAAGTATAAACCACTGCTTCTTTGCCGACATATTTTTTATTGTTTGAAAACAGTCATAAAAGTCTTTTACAAAAAAATTGCCTTTCGCCAACTGTTAAAAACTGTCATAAAAACCCAAAATTGTTGTAGTGTATATGCACGACTTTATCATAAAAGAATGTCAAAAAATTACATATGAAACTCATAAATACATATTGTGTTTCTATAATTGCACATCACGTGTTATCTACCATGTAAAGATACTTTTCGTGTGTAAAGAGTACGCTTCTACCTTGATTTTTGGTCAACTAGAAATCTAGTGGAAGGCTGTTTATAAATGCTAATGTGTGGGGAGATGTCGACTTCCCAAACTGGGAACACCATGGAGGAAGCTTTTCAAGTACATTTTTCATCGATGGCGTTAATCGATCTACATCCGTTCTAAGCTTTAGAAGGATTTGGTCTTTCCTCCCATTCTCCTCGATCATTGCAGTATTGCTTTTGTTCCAATACAAGGAGAGACTGAACTTGGTTGGTGCGTTCCTCCCACCTGAAAACTGAATGATATGCCATCCATCTACGCTGCTCTTCTCGCCAAGAGGAATCAATTCCTCAAAACTTTCTGCATCTGCTGAAAGAGCTAGGAAAATAAAATAAGATGTAAATATGAACTATAACTTGTACATGTTAAGTTCCATAATTCTCTCTTAACGTTAGTAGCTCAAAAAAGTTCACAGATTGATAAGTGTAACTGACTAAATTTGGGAGTGTGAATTTAACTCTCTTTTATACCTCTTAAGACTAAGAGACTATTGCAATAAGAAACGAACAAATATTAACAGAATTTGTCATACCTTTCAACTGGAAATCTTCGATTTCTCCAGTATTGATTCCAAGAGTCCAGCGTGTAGAAAGTTTTGTATCAATAGAGATTTCTGTCTCTCTACTCTCCCCTCCTATATCCTTGTCGACATGGATGGAAGGAATATCTGACTTAAGCCATCCAGCTTCGGCACCCTTGTCCATCCAACAACTGTAGTTAACTGAGAACGTAACAAAATCTAAATATCTATCCCTGCCGCAAACAAACCCTTCCCCAATATGCTCAGCCTCCTTAGCCAAATTTCCAGGCGTGGTCGAAAATAGAGAAATATATGACACTGGCTCATGTTTCTCATCGCTTATTCCCGTCGCGTCCACGACATGCACGGCCTGGACACCAAGTTAAAAAAAAAAGATCGTAGTTTTGAGAAAGTTGCATCTTAATCTTACATATTAGAGAACATGTGATTTACTACTATACCAGTGGAAATAACTTGCAGTGCATAATGCATTGATAATAAAGAGAAATCGGTTGCTCACATTCACAGCTCTAGCTGTATCTTCTGAAAATGGTGGAACGATGTTCCCCCAAACGGCACCTAGCGAGACTATAAACAAAATGCATGTAGCGACAATAATCGGCACCTTTGCACCTAGAGATGAAAAGAAGAACAGATTTAGTAGCAATCACAAAGATAAACATATGTAATCCCATATGTCACCCGGTAGCTTATGAAGATGGGGAGATGCATAAAGTATAAATTGATATTCCAATTTTTGACGTCAAATGTGAAAATAGATGAACATCACAAACTAGGAGGTGCCTAAGAGTTGGATATATAACACCATAGGCATGTCTACTTCCACGAAGGTCCAATCTTTTTATTTTTGAAACGTGTAACACCTGAACTCATACATTTTGCACTGGACCAACTTTCGAAGGCTATAATATAAGCTTACTACAAATAGATTGGTGTTTAAATTCCCGCTTATGTCCTATTAAAAAGGTCACCTAAGATGCTACTGAGGTTGTGAAAAAGTGTATAACTATAGTACGAAAATATTCTGTATTTCAAAATTAAGCAGATCAAATGTTTTTAGGGTGTAGAGTGTCCGTCACAGCGGCTCAAAAAAATCAGGGATACGAACTTTCATGACAAAACCCAAACACATGTATTGTATTACGAGATAAAATATTAAAACAATGACATTACCTAAATAATCAGGATGATCTAACATAACTATCATTATTGTTGCAAAAGATCAAGGAAACGTGAAAATGAGCACCTGAGATGTGAATATATGACAGTAGATACACCATTGTTAAACATATGACAGAAGCTATAAAGATAGCAAGTGCTATGTTTATAATCCATTCAGGAGTGGTTCCAGGGTTCCTGCAGAAAGAGCCAGTAAAATTAGTGATGAAAATGTAGGCAACGAAACATGCAAGTATTTTTCCAAATCATTAATATCACTATAAATCATAGCCGTTTATTGCTTCTGAACTTGTAATATGATGAATCAGAGTAAGAACTCTCATGTGTGTGTAACACCCAAAAAAAGGAAGAAACCAGCAGATCAATAAGGTACGCTGCCGTAACACGAACAACTACTTTGCGTTTAATTATCTGGAAGAATCTGTAGTACACAACAGATGAACGAAGACCACAAGAAGTTAGGTGTACCAGATCGAGACATGACAATAAACTCCAAAGTTTACTTCCACCATAGACCTTAAAGATATGTACGACAGCCACTAAAAATTATGACACTAATAAAAAGAATCGTGTGGCAGAGCTGGAAAGATCAATTTATACATTCACCAAAATAAAGAAATGAAGAATGGCATGGAAAATGGAGGATTACTTATGCAAACAAAAATAAGATAATAATTCAAAAGAGCTCTCCAGAAAAGTAGATTAATTCAGTGCCAACCAACCAATGTTTAGGCACTTAGGCCAGCCTGGCACCACTCGGGCTCCCAACTTCCATCACAGGAAAATTACTAAAATTCACTGAAGAACTCCTTTGAACACTAACCCCATAGATACCAAAAATTCTAATCTCCATTGAAGAACTCTCTTATATAACTATAAATTTTAGAAATAAAAGGAAAACCGTTTCAATTTATTCAGCCTTCTATATTCTATTAGCAACTTCGATAAGCTCACAGATTATGCAAGTTTCAACGTAAGTGCCTACCACAGAGCTGGAAGAAATGAAATAAGACAAACAAGAAACAAAAGACAGAAGCTACACTATACTAGTAACTAATGAGATTTGAACCTTTACCTTATAAAGCGAACAGCAGTCCCAATAATAGTGCCTGACAGTCTAATAACCATGCCAGAAGATAATAAAAAGGGCACAAACAAGCCGATTATCAAGGTCACGGTTTTGAGTGGCCTTGGCAACCTTGTTGGTGTTAATGTTGCTTCAAGCAAACCATCTAGATATTATGTAATAACACAAAATTAGATGATAGAAGACTATAGATAAATGGTTCAATGTCAAAATATCTGCATACACGAGTAATCTACTATTAATCAGATACACCTAGAAAGAATCGTAGATTTTCTTGTCGCAAACGTGTTTATTTTATTGAATTCTGAGACTGTTGCATTAGTCTTGTAATATGACCATTACTAAGGAAATTATCCAGGATGCCATAAGTGCAACTTACATGCAAATGCAGGTGAGACTAACCAAACAAAAGCCAAATACGAAGAACCAATCTTGAAGTAGTTTCCAACCATCAGAAGAACAAGCCATTGCAGTAAACCAGCTTTAAAGAGCCATCTTTCTGCATCTAACTTGGCCACACTTGCATGAAAGCTAGCAGGCAGGTTTCTCTTTCTTTCAACAAATGTACGAAACAAGTACAATTTGAGGATAATATAGCCCATGTGTTGACCGATAAAAGCGCCAAGAAGAGCAGGTGCAGCAAACAGACCAAGTACCAACCATGGGCTTGACACATATGGCACTGGTGAAGAAGATATGAGCGGAAGAATAAAGGCCACGATGGCCGCGAAACTAATGGAGCCTATCCACATAAGTGCAACAGCAAAACAAGATAAGGCCATTGAAATAACTGCAGCATAACCACCCATCGATATTGATGTAACCCATATCAAAAGGGACTGTAGTATTACTGAATTGTAAAGCATATTGGCGAAGCGTTGGCGGAACGTGATCATGTATGTTCCCTGATATGAGAATCACATAGAACATAGTGAATATCAGGAAAAATTGACCAATAATAATAATGAAGAAATCCAAACAAGAAATAAAATACAAGGGATTATCAGTATACCAAAATGTCGAAATAAATAGCTTTGTCCTTGGCAGATTCAGACTCTGATGAGTTCTCTTTTGGAAGGTTGGAGGAGGCACCCGCATGAAGCAAGAAAGCAAGCATATTTTCTCCTAGATGTTGAAGAGAACCAGGCTTCAAAAGTTGCAACTTGTCATTCTGCATTGGGTAAAAGACTATAGTGAAATCAAGGTACAAACAAACAACCCCACGATTCCTTCATATATAAATACACCATGTTGCCTAAAAGAAGTGCAAATACAGTAGTACTTTAATGCAGCACCTTAGTGTGGTACACAGCAGTATTATCTGTATACGCAAAATCAAGTCCTGATAGTCCTCCAAGGTCTTTGTAAACTTGAAAGTCAGTTGCAGAGTTAATACCCCCAGAAGAAAAAAGATCCTGCAGCATTTTAGTTATATAAATTGAGTTTAATTTCTGAGGTGAAAGAATTATTGAAACACAAAGATAAACAACGATAATCAAGTTGACTGCTCTTCCATCATACCTGAGCAACAATTTGTGCGGAGGGATATTTTGCCACTGAAGCAAAGTGTTCAATGGCCCAGGGATCAGGACCAGCCTGTTAAAACATACAACCGTAAAAGATCAAATAGGAGAAGGATAAACTGGAAAATAGCCAATATGGGAAGATATAAGTCCAGCTCTTCCACGGGCACATTGTGACAAAGCCTTTTTGGTTCCATTGACAACACTAAATACAAGAAAAAGGGGAGGAGCGACGATGAGAAAATGACAAAGTTTTAGTTTTAGCAGGTATCTTTCTTTCTTACGGAACTCACTCAAACAGAAACAAAGAATTGAATATATCATCGTTTCTTTCTTATGGCCTAAGTGGTTGAGTGAGCACATTCTGAAAAGTAGAAAGGAGAGGCAAAGTTCACACCTGACATCAAACATGTATGTAGTTATGAATCCTATATATATTCATGTTTTTAGTGTAGGTGTACATGGTGTTTTGAGCCCAGATATTATATAGTTTACAGGATCTGTGAAAACAAGAACAAAATAGCAACTGTAAAAAACATCTGACCTGGAATATACTAGATTTCCCTCCTATGCCCATGGCTTCCAAATCAATAGCCATCCGCACTGTATCGCTCCAAGGATGCTGTGTCATTACAATATGGAACCGTTCGATTAATTAACATTAAAAAGTATAGTTTCTAATTAGAAACTTTAAATTAATAAAAAAATCCATCAGTCTGCACGCACACATGTGCCAAAAAGTTTAAAAACACTTAGCAAACTATTGGGAGGAATCAAGTTTCTTCGGGCATCAAGATTTAATTCTATACTCCACGATGCCATGTCTGAGATGAGTGAAAGAAGAATATATAGGATTGCTAAAGATGAATTTAATATTTCTAACTTGTGGATAGAACGGAAATCAACAGAGAACTAAAACCACATTTGCTAATGACCTAAACAAGCATGCATGCATTGAATAAATAGTGGAGAAGATATTGACAGAAAGTTAATTACAACATTTTACGAATGGGTTAAGAGTATACCCTCACCCGATGCAATGTCCACTAAAATGAAAATGTCAAACTGAATACCCTACAACAATAAAGTTCCTAAGGATTTTATTCAATGTGAAACTATATAAATTCAGGATTATTTAGACCTGGTTAAATCATCTACAGAGTACAGGGCAATGAATAAATATTGCTGCAAACCTGAGTAACAAAGCTGTGAGCACCGTTCAAACCTTCCTCTTCTCCTGTATTAAATAAAAATATAACAGCATTTTTAAATCCATGAGCCCACTGAGAAACTCCTCGAGCAAGCTCTAACATAACAGCAACGCAGGAGCTGCAGTCACCAGCTCCTTCCCTGAAATCGCCAAAACAAAACTTTAACAAATATATCTTTATTTGCTACACCATTCTGACTGTATCCAGCAAATAGAGACATGTTAGGTTTCAAGCTAATCGGCTGCCTTTTCTTTTCTTTTCCTTTTTTATTAACAAAATTGACTTGTGTGCCTCAGTCTTGATACTCTTTTCTGCATAAAGTATTCTTAGTATGTCTAAGAAGGTATTTCGTCTGTAGTATCAGTTCGAACTGATGATTATTTCATGTCACATACAGCCAAAAGAATCTCCCACTTAACAAATATAATATTCCCGAGTTTTCAATTCAAGTGCTAAAAGCAAAAAGGGATCAGTTTTCGCTCACTTATTAATTTATTGAATAAATACTACAACTGTTAAATAAACACAAGTAGGATAATGACTGAGTTGAAAATCAGGTGAGTTTTTTTAATGCTTGACTTGCTAAAGGGGCATAGTTTGCAGAAAAATTCATGGGACGAGAAGGGCATAAACTATAACACGCATAGGACAAATATGACACAAACTAAAACTATCTTCTTCTCCTGCTAAGACATGGTTGTTTCAAGACGTCAAAATAACTTGTGCATTATGCTAACCCATAATCAATACTTTCCTTAAGTCACTTTGTTAGTTTGCAAATCTCTACACAACCGGCTATCAGTTGGAAAAGGAAAGACGAACCGACATGCCTTGAAAGCATAACATGGTTTAAAAAAGCATTAAATTAATTTTCACTAACATACATCATAAAGCACCAAGCGAAACTTACCCTGCAAAAACAGTGTCAATGTGAGAGGAAACCAGAATAGCATTGTCGCCTGCTTCTGTTGCATATTTTGGCATGATTCTTACTACGACGTGATTTAAATCTGAATAAACAAGTGTTTTCCCTTTAAAAAGACCTCCAACTAGATTGTTGGAACCAGATTTCGCATGAAACAAATCCACTTCCACATCAACCTCCCAATGAGCTTCCGCTTTAATCTTTTCTGATGCTTCTGCGACGTACTGCAGAAAATTAAATCAGGAAACATATCAAATAAACATGTTCCTCAGCTGGCTGCCACAGAATCCTATCAAGAGTGTGTCTTGTTCGAACATAAAGGAAGTTGGAACTTAGAAAAATTTAGCAGCTTTTCATATTTTGGTTGACAGATATGAAAAGGCACTAAGAGATGACCAATTCATCATGTCAGAAACGGTAGCCTCATCCTACAGTTCTAATGACTACATGATAAAGCAATATATGCATTTAAGAACTATAGTTTTGGTTTTATGGGAATATTACAAAGTCAGTATCCGTGAAGAAGATTTCAGGGTCTTTGTCGTCATCTTTATGTGGTAGGTATAATTTCATTGTTTACATTTTCTAGATATCTACGCCTGAATGAGAAAATGCTTACGACAAGTTTGAAAAACAATGATCAGAATAACATAAACTAGATGATAATTCCAAAATGAGTCAATAGACTAGATGATAATTCCAAAATGAGTCAATCAATGTCCATTAATAAAACTAATCTTACTATATAGGCAAAAGCCGGCTTCTTATCTATATCATCAATCGACTGAAGTTGAATTTAAATTTATTTTCCAGTACACATCATATCATATACATCACAGAGTACATACATACCAATTTTCCACACAATATCAACAACGAAAAGCAGGTCAATGCGTTTATACAAATACATATATATCTTACCTGCAAAGCACTCTGGAGAGCTTTGGATCCAACAGGGTGCGGGCCTACTTGAGTCAACGCTTCAACGTGTTTCATGGCCTCATACTCAGAAAACCCCCTTTTCCCAACTTGATCGAGGGTCAAAGGCGCAGGAAGATTGTCAAATTGATAATGATAGACACCATATGCCCCGTACACGATCAGCACGAATAACACCAGTATTACATAAGGCGACCTCTTCGCCACCACAACTACGTACTTATCCAAACTAACATCATTCAATTTACCATCTTTCCCACTACTGCTGGTCCCATCACTGGCAGCAATAGGTACGTTGGGCTTTGCAGAAGAACCCTTATGCCTTTGTTTCATATTTCTTGAATAAAAATGTAATCTTTAAGCATAAATTTACACCTGGTGATTCAAATTGAGCATAACATTCAAAATATGGGAAATTGGAGAAAAACCCACAACAGCTTTTTAATCTGACTCTTCACAAATTTCAAGAATTAAGACTCGTCACTGTAATGGATATGCAGAAAATAATACGGAAATTACAAAGCTGAAATCTTTTTGTAATAAAAATCAAATCTTGTGGGACAAAGAGGGAGAGTAGGGAGAGAGATGTTAGTACCTTAATCCGAAGATTGAGAATTGGATTTGTTTGAATCAATAAATTAAAATTATGGGAATTTAAGGAGGAGACTGTGTTAGGGTATGGGACTCTGTTATTTTGTTGGTAGTTGACTTTAAATTGGAGTTTATGGAGGTTGTCTGTTGTTCTTTGTGTGTGTTTGTTATATATAGTGACGTGCTAACATTCAATTGATACCTCAGCCGAGTCGAAATTCTGTTACACAATGTGATGTTTCTCGTGTGGCTTTTGTTGGGACTAAGAATAAAAATAAAATGGAAGATTAAGCCCCCGTTTGGTTTTCATTTGAGAAATAATTTTCAGAAAACAATTCATTTTGAGAGAATTTGGGCTTCCCAGGAAAAATATTTTCGGCCCATTAACAAGAATTTTGGGGGGGGGGGGGAAATGAAAATATTTGAATAAAATTAAAGGGAAATAGGGGGGAAATATAGCATTTCGCATAAATCGAGGTGGGGATATGACATAAAGCAAATGATAAAGTTGTTGGTTTATGTAGCTAATGATTACATAACTAACAATATTAAAATTTGAAAATAACGGTTGGTACCATTTGCTAAAGAGAGAACAGTTGGTTTGCCTCCATTTTTTGAATATCATTTCAAATGCCCCATTCCACTTTCTGCACGGTAATTTGAATTTTATGTGGTTGTGTTCATGGTTGACAATTTAATTAATTGTATAAGCAATAATCCCTGAATATTATTGTCTCCAAGGGGAAATAATTATAAAAAAGAAATTTCATATTATATTTGGTTAAACCAACCAAAGTTTAGTAGATGACCATACGTACCAAACCAATCATCATTTATATTATCCCATTACTAGTATATTGAGTTAACGTTGATCACAACAATAAATTCACAAATATGAAACTACGTTACATATTGTTCATCATAGTATAGGTTACTGGAAACAATGTTATGTCAATGTTTAGCCAACATCCATCTAACATTGAAATCCGAATGTTTTCTAACTATTATTTTAACTATATTTTTGACGTGTGCGTAGAGTAATTAAATCAGACCAAGACATGACCAGGTCTCATTAAAAATAGTGTTACATGTATTTTTTAAAATAGATAAGTTATTTTATTTGTCTGTTTGTGTACCTATTGCGGAAATTCAAACAAGGGGGGGTTGCAACAGGATTTTCCGTACTCGTAGTTGTCCTCGTGCTTGTTCTTACCAAACTTGGTTTCCAGTGGAGTTGTTATAGTAACATTGATGAAAATTGTGTTGTACGGAAATATATGCATGGAATGCCTCTCTTGAGTGCTCTATCTAAATTCCCCCCCGAAAAGTGAACTTTGATTGTAACACTTTTGTGTTGCCATTACTACGCACAACTGCCAATACATATAGGATACATATTAAATGTGGTAACCATTAATTAAGAAGTAGCCAACTCTTCCTGTGACTTATTCAATGCAATCTTGAAAATCTTTTGACGGGATTGGACTGGAAACTCCATAATTGTGAGTCGCCCAGCACATCAATGAAATTTGGTAATATTGTAATACCATAGCTGTGTTGGACACATGGCTACCTAATTAAATACCCAAGTCAACTCATTTGATTGTTATTGTCAAATATTATTTAAAAACCACCATTTTTTGGTTGCCATGCACGCGATCTAAGCATTACGATATCCCTACTTTATTTCACCATTTAATGAATTTATTAGAAACATGTAAACGTACTCTTGTGTTGAGATATAATTATCCTTTTGAAAATATAATCTGTACTTTAAGCCTGGGTGGTGAGATTGATTTTGCGTTGCATGTATTTTGATGCAAGGTTGTCCCCGTATTATTTTGTTTTTTTGTTTCCTAGAACGCAAATAGGTTGTTATTTGTAAAAGGGGCGGCAACTCACGGTAACAAAGTTATGTTCAATCGCCGAGTGAAATATCATCTTTTTCGGCCAAATGAGTGCACGCGCTAGTATGTTAATATTATAGCAAATTGTCTCAACCCATTTACGTGGACTTAATAAAAAAGATACATAAGGCAACGAGCGCATATATTGAGAACTACAAATATAATTCGAGGCAGGTACCATTCTAGCATGATAATAATATAAATCTACGACGAAGCCGCAAAATGTTGGTCGATTGCATGACCACAATGTTCCTATCTTAGTAACTTTTTGGATGACGCGCATCTCTTTCCCCGAAAATGAACTCCATATAGTCGTAGAGCGGCAAACCGTGTTTGCGAAAGAACTTCTTCCTAAGGTCATCATGAGAATGCAGAAAACCATAGTTAAGTTATGAATGACTGGCGTCTACGATATTTAACTCAAGTTTAGTTATTTTCCAGGCTGTTACCGCATCGCCGTTCTTTAATCGCTCTAATTATTGGATACGCTAACACAATTGTTCTTGGGGTCGAAGGTTACGCCCGGTGAGCGAATGTAGTCCTTGAATCCGACATACCTCCTGCATAGAATCCGGTACTGATCCATTACATCCATTATCGAGATGCCGAGATCGGGACGAGCGTAGCATAGCATGAAGTGCACCCGGGTGAGTGCTTCTGCGACACCACGTCGCGTTGTTAAGTCGGCCTCTTTTGCAACGCTGTACAATGTGTTTATGTACAACTCATCCAATGAACGGTTCCATCCCCACTTGTAAATAGCCCGGTTGGTATACACAGTACGCACCCCCCGTGTCTTCCAAAAATAAGAAATGGAAATATGATTAGGTTAAGCACCCGCCAAAATGGATGCACAATATATTACTGTAATGTGGCATGAAATGAAACGGAAAATCATAATAAAATGCACGTCCCTCCCGGAATGGCTAATATTCACTTAAATTTAATTTTGCCCCGTTACCTGAATTATGGGTAATACATGATATTTTGGGTCCGAGCTACCTCCTCCATACTCGAAGTTCTTGCCTCTGCAATCGCCATTAACTTTTTGCTCCATTGCTGCGCAATATCTAATCGTTTTAAAAAGATTTACTGATAATAATTGTTCACTGCACAAGATGTTGTAGTAGACAATGCATTTTATAAGGTGTAACATGTCCCATCATGCTACCTTCTGCGGCGATATTGCCTTTATTATCCCTGCATCCGGTAGATTGATTTATTTATTAAATGATGGTAAGCAACGGAGTGCTGTATAATTAATGTCCCCACAATTCCTTGAACTTATTCTATGGCAACTGTAATAACCCGACAACTAATTTGGTCCAACATTACGTTTTACTTTTTGGACCTCTAATGTTTGATTTTTTAATGTAATTACGGAGTTTTATTTTGACCGGCTTCATTAGTAGTAGCTAAATTTATGACTTCCGTTTAGTAATATTTTGAAAAGTTATAGGTTGCCGAGAATATAATGGCCAGTCAATTCCTGTAATTGTTGTACGCAAATTTTATTCAAACTAGAATAAGGATTGTGACGTTATTTAGTCTCAATGTTTGATGCCTGTTGCGTCAACATTGTGACAACATTCAAAGCCGAACCCTCCTATTAAGTGCATATATAGGTAGTCGTTCTAAATACGCGCCCGATGTTCAATATAGCTTACTGCCACACCTCTGTTGACAAATAATAAATGTATTTGGTATCTATACAAGGTCTTGATTATGACTAGTTTTTACTGGTATCAATCATTATGCAAATTGTAGCTAACCTTCAGTAAGTCGTTTGCAGTAAACCATATATTTATAGTATTGGCCATAGTTTGTAGAGTTATGTGCGTTTTCACTTTTTCATAATAACCATGCACGTGTACTCTATTTGTGCGTACCACACGATCCCTAATTACGAACTACGCCGCGAGTTGTTTATAGTTTGATCCGCCTTTGTAGAACAATATGAAAAACATGCAATATCATTATTTAAAATATATGTTAAGTTAGCGCAACCCATAATATAGTTAATTGGTGTATATTAAAGTTTGTTTAACAGTTGCAGGTGCCGTTGAATTGTAGTTGTATGGGGCTTGGATGTGTACGCAACGAAATAGCCTCGTGGAATTTATTTAGTGGAGGTGTCCTTCAACAACCCCAACCACCATTGATCAATGCCATGCAATCTGTCTTAAATACCCTAAGCATGTAGCTATATTATACCTTCTTCTTGTATATTATTCCTTTCCCCTCTATACTTTGCTCACGATACATTCATCACGTTCGAAATCAATCCTATCTCCAAAACCCTCAGTTGCCATTTCACCATGTCGTATGAATTCTCCACTTGCTCCACCATGGATAGCACCGGCCGAACCCCTTCGATCGAGGTACAGTTATCCACTCATTATTGAAAATAACTTTGGCATTAAATACCAAAGTTATACAAAACATATGCTTCTTATTGGCTATAGTCTAACCGGCCGATATTCACTTCATATTGTTAGGATAACAACCGAGACTATGGACATCCATTTCACTACAACAAATTTTGGTGCGCCGAAACCGAAGCACAACTTGCATTTGCCTTTCGCGAGTTCTCCAAACCTCATCCGATTTTAGATTGCACCCACATGTGGAAGGTTATGAAACAGGCGGGCGTTTTCATGTCGAAAACGTTCGTTAACGATATTACCCCCGGCATGATACGAGCTCGCGTTGGCGTATTGCGCGAAAGATTTATCAAGTTCCGTCGATATATGTCAATCCCAGGAGTTAATTTCGACCCACACAGTGATTCTGTTCGCACCGATGAACTCTACGCTGAATACGAGCATAAGGTACTCATTTTGCAAAACCCCCTTATTTCTATGTAATTGATCAATTTTTGCATAACATATCTGAAAAAATCATTTAGCACAAATGAGGGGGTATGAATCACGTGTAGACAATTTATTTAGACCTTGAAGTATGAATCACTCAATTTTCCGTTTATCAACTTTTTGACCCGCGCTATATCTTTGCATTTTGTTTGGGTGGTCCTATTGGAAAAGTGAGTAAAATGCGTCGTTGTAACTACTCACACATGGCATCGAACGGATATTGTCCTCTTCACTACTCCATACTCATTATGCAGGAAACACTACTTGACTTCTATTTTAAGGTGCACGGAATGCCCAATTATTTTGAGCTTGATTACTTCTTCAACGTCAAGCGTGCTCCGTTGACACGCGTTGAGGAAATTGGATCTTCAAGCACCCCGTATGAGATTTTGAAGAAGCATCAACAACCCTTCAGCTGAGCTCTACGTAGAGTGTTAAAAATGGCCATTCAATATTGTTATGTTAACAAGTTATAGCTTGGTCAATGTTGTATTATATATCCAGTCCGGCGCAATGAAACACGTGACCACTTATGGTTGTAACAGTCGATACTTTACTATTGGGTGGCCAAATGTTTTGTCCCATTAATTAAATTGATGGAACTTTAGTATATATATTTTTGTGGCCGGTAACCTTCAAAACAACAAACATTCAAGTTGATTGTTCTAATTGTCCCATCGGCTGTACATGGGGAACACAAAGCATTAAATGCACAAATCTCTCTCATGATTAACATTATCTCAAGAGTGGTTATAGTACAATATTGGCGCTAAAATTACTCGCCATAACTCCAACATCATTTTTCCCCCTTTATCTTTTGCCTATAAATTACTTCCTTTGGGCAGGCTATTTGACCAAGTAGTAAAAAAAGGCTCTTTGCAATTAGTTAAGTAATATTAAATTATAGAATTGGGTTAAAGTTGTTTTTCAAAGTCTTTTGTCGAGTCTTTGCTCTTTGTTGCTCTACTTTGTCATTTTACTAAAAAATATCTTTAACAAATATGGATGCCAAAAAAGTGTTGTTCTACGAGTCCCCTTGGAATGCCGATATCGATGGCACTTTCATTGGGATCTTGGCCAAAAATGCAGAACTTCTCGAGCGCAACATACAAAAGAATGATAAAGTTGTGTTTGTCGAGTGTATGGATGAATTGAACGAGAAATATGGCACAACATTCAACCTAAAGGCATTACGTGATCGGTTTGAGCACTTGCATGCTAGGTTTAACTGTTTCGCTTGGCTCGTAGATAATCCTTTCATAAAATTTAATCCTATCACTTTTGAAGTTAGTGCTGACTATCAGTGTGTGTGGGACTTCGCCGTGCAGGTATTATTTTTAATGCATGTAAATGTATGTTCTCGCAAGTTAATTACAACGTTATTTGCGTTAATTACTGCATTGTTTATTTACATATTAACTGATGGAACTGTATTAGTGTTACAAAAGTAACTATAGTTCATCTGTGTTACCTTTATAACGTTACCACATCAAATGAGTTAAGCATACGTTTGAAGAAATATTTGATATTTCCTCTACATTTTGATAAGTTTTCGCCATAAATACGTGATGTATAATAACAATTTGTTGTACTTTAGAAACACGCCATTTCTGTGGCATATCACACGGAGGGTGAACTTGCGTGGAATGAACTCGTTTGCATTTTTGGGCGACTAGAACCTGCTGGATCCGGCCGCACTTTCCCAATCGTCGATCTCACTGTCGATCCATTTATCTTCGACGTGGTGGACGCCAAGGACAAGTATGGTTCCGGGTCCTCGGCCGACAATTTCATTGACCTGCCGAGCCCAGATTGCGTTCTCCCTGTCCAGACGCACAAGCGAAAGACATTCACAATTGATGACCTTCTCGAGTGGTCTCACCCCGCAAAATATCCTCCCGTAGAGGAGCTTGTCCCCAAAAGGAAGAGGGTTGCCACGACAAAGTGCTTGTTCCCCGTTAAGGAAGAACAGAAAACTCCAGACTCGAAGCCAAAAAACATCGTCATCATCGACTCTAGCCCCGAAACGCCGTCTACCAAGAAGTGAGGCGTATGTGCATTACAAAGCTCTGCTCACTAACTAATTAAAAGCCCTTGGATGTGTACCGTAATATGCATTCAATCATCTTAACACTTTAAAGTGTGGCTTTATTTTGGAGCATTGCTGCTTTTGGATGTTTTGTTATAGTATTGAACACGTACACGTTGTGTGTTTTTTGTTGGTTGATTGTGGTCGACCATAAGTATGTAAGTTTTCTTATTTTGTAATTTGTGTAATCAGTACCAATGTTATTCGTGTGTGGTTCCATTTTGTGATAAGCCTCAATTTAATTTTCTAACAACTACAATTGTGCAACTGCAAATTCGTCTGGACCTATTGTTGAAACGAAGTTGCACCAACTTCGATCTAACATTGACAACAGTTCGGTGTGATATTTATCCAACACAAATAACACAACCAACCATGTCCATACGGGGTTCATGTTTTTGCTACACAAACAATCTTTGTTGTTTTAACCCCAACCGAAAATTAATCAGGTTTAACAAATGTCAATTTTAGGTTATCTATTTAAAAACCTCGACCTAAAACACATAGATACTAATAATAAAACGGAACTGATTTTTAAACATCAATAAATTACCAATTACTTTTTGGGATGCTAACATATGTGCCAGTCACATGTCTATACTAACAAATGAAATAAATGTAGCAAGGCTTAGTAAGTTATCCTTATGTTATTAATTTTTGGGATGCGTTAGAAATTTATTTTATTATATATTATACAGTGTATGGTCGTCTTGTGTCTAAGTTGGATGGATTTTTGTTCCTTACTACAAGGGTTAAGAGATGAATGGTAGTGGCATAAATACATTTTTTCATCGGGTTCCCAGGCATGACACGACTTTTAAATTCCACTCCCTCATTAAATGTATGCGGCGATTTAGGTTGAACGTTGTACCCCCACTCAGGTTGGGGTTGCAACGGTCCATTATTTGATGTTCATATTTGACGAGGCCTTGACCAAAAAAAAAACAATTAGTCGACGCCCATATAGGCATTCCCAACCCCCCCTCCAATTTATAATTTTCAAATTCTGTAGCACCAGACAAGGAACAGTTATTATCAAACCCTTATGGAACCACTAATCGCCGAGATGAAGCGTCTTGGTTCAACACCTATTGAAAGAATCATTGTATGATTATATACTGGCAGAAAAAGCTTGAATTGTTAATCAACGTTGCTTTTATTATATTACTTTTCCATTTCCATTAAGTAGTTGTTGAGAAATTGACATTTTCTATAAATGCGTCAGGAACCGCCAAATGAAGCGGTCTATGCACCGATGGAGTACAACGACGACTGGGATGACGCTAGAGAAGCAATGTTACTCAAATATCTCCAGTTGTTTGGTGACATATCAAGGGGCAGATCCATGCACATTGCACTAAGAAAACTTTCAATCGAACTACAGAGGCATAGCGGTCCACCCCTGGTTCTAGAGAGCCTTGTGAATCGGACGAAGATTTTGTATCAACGCATGTCTTCCTATTGTGCCTTCATTCGTAGGGAAGGCGTATCTTATGATGAGGGCACGCATCTTCCTACTATTAATATTGACGCGTATTTGGCAGCATTGGCACGCGAATGGGTAAGTCAAATGTGTATGGCTTTCTTCATAAGAAGCATTCTGGAAGCAATGTTTGATTGGTGTTCTCTAAACATCACCCCAACATTAAAAGCTGAACCGTCGCTGCCGTTGATTTTTGCAATTTGTGTTTCACTAAAACTTTATATTTCATTACTTAATTTTACTAATCATTGTATATGTTAACCCTAGGGTTCTGAGCCTAGCATGTATAAGTTCTTCCGTCTGCACGGGTTACCGAACCACGCACTTATGTTCGGCGTGTTTGACACGATGAACGGAGCATATCCTAATACAGATGCCGAACTCAGTGAAGGCTCTGACGATGAGCACACTAGCGTGGATGGGTCAACAGAGGTCGAATACTCGGGTCCAGTTAACGCAGACGTAGATAACGACGAAGACGGTTGCTCTTTTGATAGTACCAATAGGCCATCGCCCATCAACGACGGAAAAACGCATTGCTTGAAGTGTGGCGATTTTTATGATCTGTGTGTTTGCCCATCTACCGAAGGGTCGGAGGACATGTCAACGGAATCTTATTATGATGAAACTGATTAAACATTGTATAAAATTATTTCCAATGCTTTAATTTAATGATTATTGGCTAAGGGCATTTTGTCTTGGAATGTAAATTTGAGTAAAGGTGTTTTTATTGTTGCATTACGGGTCTTATCACAGTTAATGAATTGAAAACGAAGTGCATCTAACTATAGTTTTAATGTTGTTCTTATGTTGGCAGAACATCCATGCAACATTACATCCATTATTGACTCATTTTATAAAGGACCCACTATTACTATGCTTACCACCCGATCAAACAAGCTGGTACTCAGCATATATTTAACGCACATATCTAGTGAACGCGCAACATATCATGCTTCAAACCGTCAAAACAAAACCTGGGAGTTCTACATAAAGCCCCTTACAATTATGAAACGCAAAATAAATATTGAAATGGTCATGCGATTACACATCACATAGCATAACCATCGCCAAATGGCTTTCATGGGGTGGCAGACAAAACTTCCATCCTGGAAAGCACCTTGATTTGAGGGATGGGGAGCTCCTTCACCACGAACAGATACTGCATTTTTGAATAGTTCATGAATCCCTTCTCCTTGAACCTCGTCTCAATCGTCAGAGGCTGCATGTACAAATTTAGCAATGTTTAAGTCATTCAGATAACACTCATATAACATTGTGGGATTCAGATTAACTCACGAATCTGGAATGCACGTCATGAAGATTTGGTTTAATTGTCACTTTTCCTGTCTTCTTGTTTAGCCTAACACCAGGGACTTTATAAAATCTGTTGAACAAATTGAAACGGGTGTGCATGATGATGAGTCGTTCCTTGATCATCATAGGGGATATATCAGTCCCCTTCTCCCTCGTTAGTTTTTTTCCCAGTTCCTCGTAAATCTCCGTCATCATCTCCGCCGTGTACCAAATTTGCCGATCGACGATCTTGCGAAGACAGTGTAGTAGTATATTCTCATCTCGCTGACTAAATTCTTTGAAGCTAAGGAACACATTATGTATGTCATCCTATTCATGTGTCGAGACAAATGAACATGTCATCAGTGCACGCCATATGAATAATACAGTTGAAGTATAATTATTGATCATTTACCTTTGTCGAATCGTAGACTTCCTTCAAATTGCTTCTGGTGGATGCCATTGAGAGAGGATAAATGAAAATGGTCAACAAGAGCGAATAAATAAAAAAGAAATTATGAAACATGGGGTGTATAATGGATGACTATGTAATATAGTCATACCTCGGGATGTACATACTTGTCATTACTTCTCTTAATGGTGCTTTTCAAAATAAAATTCAATGTAATGTACGACGATCAGGATTAAGTGGCAGATTTAGTAAACAATCAGATTAAATATAAAATAATAAATAGCATGTACGTAATAGCTATGCGGAATTACACGATAATATGGTGGTGACCATACTGTAGTCAATATTGTTCTTCGTTCCACATAGTAAATTGAGGTCGATTTAATATGTGGTACGGGGTAGGAAAAAAAAAAGCCCCAACTTGCAACATTTATAATATATTCACCTAATAATAATGAGATAAATGTAAAATAAAAGGAAACCCAGATCAGCCATGTAAAGTACCTATAGATTTTTTAGGAGATCAGGCTGCGTAGTAGCCATCAGCGGTAATATCAACTTATGGCCGCCGAAAGCAAGATACGTTGTGTACTTCACAAGCCAACTTCATTGATTATTTGTTGGAGCGGGTTTACCAACTCGGTATGTGTATACATTTCAAACCTAGTTGCGTTCCTCCCAAAATGTTCACAAGTATTATTTTAGGGTTATCATAAACAGTTAAGAGGAGCGATAATGGTAGTATTAATTACTGGGATCAAATTGTGCGTCATTGAAAGGCACGAAATTTGAAGACGTTGTTTTTTGAAACGGATAATTATTTGTTAATAACCTAAAATCAATAGAAATGTGACCATTTCCGATTACAAGATATTGTGTGAAGTACGTTGCACCCCTTTTTTCAAAAAAATACAAAATATTATTGTGACAAGTATTAATGACAGGTCCAAAGATGCCATACACCGGTTATTTGAATATATACACTCAATAGATTTGGAAATAGTAGATTAGTATTCATACACTATTATGCACCTTATCTGCAGTAATATAAATAAATATATCTCTACCATTTTGTATTTATTATTTTATTTAGATTCAGATGTAAATGACTTTCTAATTTATATTTGGGCGTTCCAAATATATGAACAAAGGCGACCATGTTAAATGGATTTGTGGACACGCTAGTACCAGTCATGTCAAACATGACCGTTGTGAAATAAAATAATAGATTTATAATCTCCATCTATTTAAAAATTCAAAAGTACATTGCGCGGAAAATCTATATAACCATTTCACATAGGGACATAAACCATAATTAATCGAATAAGCGAGTGTTGTATATTATAACTTTGAAAATCACGATGGAATACGGAGAAAGCTCTGCTGTGAGGGGGCGGCAAATCCCAGGGTCGGTACACGGCCTGGTTCTGTGCCACTGTGGGCGAGAGTCGGTGATGCAGACCGCATGGAAAATTCCTAATCCCGGTCGCCGTTACTGGAGATGCCCGGTGGGTATATTCATACTTCGTGCATTTTAAAAGTTTTGATTGGGTACTAGTACGTAATATGTTACACCAATTTTTATTACACTATTGCAGGCCTTTAGATGTAAGATGGTGTCCTGGATTGACCCCGAACCTTGCCCCAGGTGCAAGGCTGTGATTCCAGGGCTTGTCAATAACCTAGAGGGCCAACAGTCCTTAATAGAGCGTTACTAAAAGCGCCACAAAATTGGAGCATTGTTGGCAGTGGCGGCCTGGATCTTAGCTATGGCAGTGTTTGTTAAGATTAAATTGATGTAAAGTATGATTACCGTTTTATTTGTAATTTCCATTATCCGTGTGATAATGATAATATCGGAGTTAGGCACCTATCTCATTAGTAAAACATCCATTGGGTTGTCATGTGGTGTATCATCCTACTTCCCTTTTAACACCGTCTATATTACGACCATACTGTTTGATATGTGACGCAGTTGTTGGCATAACATCGATCCAACATTGTTACCCGATAAACCAAAATATATCTCAACCATCTATTTATATAACACAGGTCGATATTTTACACTTTTTTGAGATCCACAAATTCAACAAATTTAACGAAAAATCAATCATTGAGCAGGAGGGCAAATATATTATAATACATGTATATATAGAGTAGTCGATTCGGAATGAAAACCGTATAAACTAATTTTTGTTTATGTTTGTAAATAATTGCCTTCATTATACGTTAGATATGTCAACCGAAAAAACCTTTTAACTAAATAAAAATAAATTGAATATTGGTTTATACTTTGTATAGATTTTGAATCAAACACTTTCCAAAATAATGTTATTAAACTTTAAATTAATTTAGTTTTCCTATTTGCCTCAAGTAATACAGTGATGATAATGCCCTTACTTGCCATCTTATCGTGAAATAGTATTTGAATCGTCACGCAGCTGAGGTTCCACACATTATATATTGATTTGAAAAATACAGATTCAGGATAATTAACTGCACATGGTCTTGTCAAATCAAACAGCTTTTTGAAGGATCTGCGAGATATCACAGACTTGATTTTCGGCAAATCATTTCAGGTAGCCAAAAACACGCCAAACCTATTTTTTTTTGATATCATAGTTGCTATTATGTCTAAGGCTATGCGACAGTATTATATATTTTTGTATTCCAATAATTTTGCGCAATAGCTTATCCCGTGATGTCCAACACAAAAAACATACATGTCGTCATGGATAAATTATAACCTTAAACAAATGCTTAGATATATTAATTTGTTAAGATCTCATATAATTCTATTTTTTTTTTCGTTAAGATCAGATATAATTATATTTAAATATTTTATGATAACATGTGTTCAAATTATATCAAAAACCGTTTGGATAATACTTAAATAATACTCAAGTAATAACGTTTATTTCCATCTTTAATTGCACGAGGAGGAACAGTTAAAAACACTGCATAGGTAAAGCCCGTGCCATTTTGACATAGTTCTATAATGTAACTTATGACGCTGATTTTGCACGGTAAAGCGGTAATGTAATATGCCGGAATCACACACTTTATATGCAAAACAATACAACGCATTACATTTTGAAACCGTTATTATTGGTTGTAAGCCACAACTTTATGGCTAATCAAAGTAGGGAATCTTCTATGAGTTGTGCTCTATAAATAATAGTATGAGTAGCCAAAAGCATTTGCACACATCTCAACCGGAGATCTTTTTCCACACCGAGCCACAGATAAAACATCCACCACCACACCGATAATATGGCACCATTTGTTCCTATGCCACAGGAAGATATGTTTTACAACAAAGACTGGACAAAGGAAGTTGACACCAAATTCATCGAGGTCCTTGCTGACATTGCACGAACAACAAAAACGACCCTATCGCTGTGTGACTTTGATGCCATAGCAGCAGCCGAAGTAGAGACAAACATTGAATTCGGAACAAGTTTTTCATACACGGATTGCGTGTGGCAATTCCATCTACTAAAGCAACGATTTGATACTTTCACGGATGTAATGGCAAGGGATGGTTTTTTCTGGGATGAACAAAATAACCAAATTGTTTATACCGAAGAAAACGCTTTCGACGAAGTATTAAAGGTAATCTTACATTGTATATTGTTTGTGATAACTTCGCCTTGAAAACGATGACTCATATAGACATTATGAGAATATTTGTTTGTAGCATAATCGATTTGCGGTGGTGTACATGGTAAACGGTGAGCCAGCATGGAGCGGATTGTGCGATATATTCCGCGAGCGCGCCCATTTTTAAAGTAATAACTTTTATATGAGGTGTCGTTAAGTTTTAATTACATTTATTTGGCAAATTAACCGCTATCTATTGTCGATAGGTATCGCCGACATCAACCTCGTATTGCACGGGTTGGGGAAGCTTAGCTGTGAATTTGGATTCCAACGACGAATACAAAGTGGGTCATACTAAGTTCACAATCACCAATTTTACTTCGGGTATTTAAGTTACGGATCTTGCTGTTGCCGTATGTACCCCGACCTATTCATCGTGTACTATTTTAAGAACGTTTTATTGACGATGGTTGGGTCCCACGTGCATGTTAATTAAATATATTAGTAAGTCTAACAGTGACACAAGAATATCACATGACGTTGTAACTAGTACCCCCAATTAAATTGCTACACCACGCATAACTAATTTACCTCTATAGCACATGAATCGCCTCATAGCAAATTATAGCCTAATGTATTCTGGAACGAATGTTGGGCTAATGTTGCGTCTTCGTCGTAACAACATGGAACACAGAAAACTATAGAATGCAGTTTCGCGGCTGGCTGGGCAGGTGTATATTATTTATGCACGGAAACCAATTTATCCAATATCTTTCTGTTGTGGTCTAACAAACAACAAAACACAACACTATACTCACCTCAAACTTATGAAAGGTTAGCAAAATCAGATACATCACACCCAACCATTCAACAAAAGGGGTTGGTCTATTTGTTGGATCGATGTTGCCTAAACATGCATAACATATTGATGCCAGAACGATCTACTTTCATTGACGTGCATCACCTAAAAAGTCTATTAATTGCTTCCCAAAGGATGACGCGCATGGAATTGACAGGCATGTTCAAGTTAGAGCAAATTAGACACAACACTGATACTACAAACCAACATCATCCAAATACCAAACATACATCATATTCAAAACAAAACATGCCAGTAGAAACAGAGAAGTAAAAGTTCAAACTATATCAAGCATGGGTCAATCCATAGTGTTGTTTGCAACCAGCTCTTCCATGTTGTTGATCAGGACACCAAGTTCCTGCATCCGAACTTGTTTAGCTGTAATCTCTCTCTGCAGATCGGCATATGAACTTTTGTACCAAGCTAGTTGGTTCTCCACAAAACGTTTGGTTGTCACCATGGTTTCTACCGCATCAGATTGAGGGACTGCTTGACCAGCAGACAGATGATACCTCCTCTCCCCGTCTTCAGAAGCCTCAACTCCATCACCACCCACCCAAGGCAAGTCCTTCACCCTATCGTTCGTCAAGTACGTTGATGTGATTGTGAACTTATCATTATTCACCGCCATTTCTCCAAATTCTTCATTGCGCATACCTTGTTCGAGGAGAAGGCCAGTGATCAACGAAGGGAACGGAAGGATCCCTGATTTCCTCCCAGCAAACTCTGCCATAGACCTAAGGACTCGTTCACCAATATTAACGGGTTGACCGTTCTTCAGCTTATATATCAACACAGCAGCATCCTTGGTCAAAACGGTATTATTTTGCGAAGGCAGCCAGTTATAACAGGCAAGTTTGTGCAAAACGGCACTTAGGGACGTGAGCATCGAGCCTGGCATTGAAGCTTGCCACTCCCTCTCCAAACCTCCGGATAAATCCTCAATCACCTCGTCCAGTCGAGGGTCATCCCCTTCCACTACGTCTTAGGGCTAATGTCGAACGTCTTCCGCTTGACCCATGCCGTGCCATATTTCGTCGACAATCCGCAGTTGATATGTTTAGATAAATTCATGTAGAATTCCTGAACGACCTCGGCCGAATACAGCCCATGCTCCCGCATACTACCCATGACCCCTCTCGATTCAAGGAATTCAAACATTCTGTATTGTGTCGCGCTAATCTTCTCCAACACCCGCTCCTTACGGATTGTCCTGTTCGTCCGAAACTCCACTGAATGAGATTCTATCTCCTTGGTTAGATAGAACCTAGATGAATCACCGGTACGATAGAACTGCGAAATTGTGTCACGGTACTCTTCTGCTTCTTCTTCTTCTACAACACCATCCTCCATTACACGTGGCCGTTTCCTACCTGCACCGGCCTTTCGCTTGCTACGCTTCTGTTTTTTGGTCTTTGTTGAGGCAGAGCCCGCTCCCATATCACCCAACATCCCGCATTCTTCGTCCAAATAAACCTCATCATCTCCAACCACAGCTTCCCCTTCATCCTCCACCACCACATCATCATCCTCCACCACAGCTTTACCCTTAGAGGCAACTTCAGCATTCTTTTTCACACGACCAACTCGTTTAGTTCTATTTGCCGCTTTTCGCTTCTTACCTCCTTTTGGCGATGTCATGGTATCTGCCTCGCCCAACGGCTCCTCAACGACATCCGTTGCAGGCTCCCCTTCCACAACCCTATCATCTCGTCCCTCTTCCATCTCCTCAACTTCTTCCACAACAACTTTACCTTTACCAACAACTGCATCATTCTTTTTCTCACGTGTGACTCGTTTACCTCTTTTAGTCACGGACTTCTTCTTACCCACTTTCGACGGACCCACAATAACTGCATTGCCCAACGCCTCCTCGGCGACCTCCGTTGCAGGTTCATCATCCCCAACCCTTTCCTCCCGTGCCACTACCAGCTCCTCAACCGCAGCTTCCCCTTCATCAACACCTGTACCTGCACCGACGACTTCATCCCTCTTATTGCCACGGCTAACACGTTTACTTCTATTAGACGCGCTTCGCTTCTTACCTCCTTTCGACGCTGGTGCCATAACTGCATCGCCCAAAGCCTCCTCAACGACATCCGTCCCAGCATCATCATCCACAACCCTTTCCGCCCGTTCCTCTAGCATCTCCTCAACGGCATCCATTGCAACTTTAACTTTACCCACACCTTCAGCATTCTTTTTCACCTTACTAACGCGTTGACTTCTTGTAGACACGGTTCTCTTCTTACCTCCTTTCGCCCTTGTACCCAAAACTTGGTCACCCGCAACCTCCTCAACGACCTCAATCGCACCCTCACCAAACTTTTCCGCCGCTACCTCACCAACGCCTACGGCCGCAACCCCCTCCACGTTCTCCTCCTGAAACTCCCCCGTGTCTTCATTCGCAACGTTAGCCACGTTTGCACCCGAAGTATCATTCCCGTTTTCCACCGTTGCGGTGGCGTCCGGGGACTGTGCAACGTCATTTATAACAGAGTTCGTCACCTTTTCATACAGTCCTCTGGTAATTCGCCTCTGCATAGCTTTTAGTCGGACAACATCTGCTAACGTTGATGCCTCACTAACAACAGCTCCGCGAGCAGCAGAAACACCACCTAGTCTAGGGTTAGGTTTACCAGCAATTAATTTTGGGAAACCTCCAACCAAATCTGCAGTAGATGTTGAAGGAATGTTGGAGCTTCCCTCAGAAGTTTTGCTTGCTTTCGACTGTACCTTTCCCGCGACTTGCGTGGATTCATTTACTGAGTTGGGTCCTTGCTGAGCAAGCCTTCTTTGTGAGCGAAGACTCATGGGCTGATTCGGTGCATCCTTGGTCAAAGCAACATCAGCGAGTCTATCCAAGGGGGTTTGATCTGCCATTTCAAATATAGAGGTGGAGGATAGATTTGAGGGGGATAGTTGGAATGGTATGGGTAAAGGAGTAGAAAGGGAGATTTTAATTTGCAGCAAAATTAGGGCAAAAATTATGGGTGTGGCGGGAGTGTGTGCGAAAATTCGATAAATTGAATGAGAGTTGGGGTGGCAGTTTGTACAGTGTAGCCGTTCATAAATATTTCATAAGTGCCCCCATTACAATTAATTGACCAATAAAAAATACTTTTTATTTATTAATATTCGATTGAATTTGGCAATCACATATAATGGAACACCCCACCGCCAATATGTTTTTTATTTACAACATGCAAACAACACAAACTTAGTTTTCATAACAATTATGGCTAAATTTATAAATATATTAAATTTATACGTTCCAAAAAAACTATTATTTGAAATAACACTGAAATGGGCTGTGTGTTGTTTCGGACTTCCATGTTATAATGATGTTGGTGTAACATCTGTTCAATATTTAAACCAGTTCTCTTCCAAATGGGCCGCCACCACATAGAAAACAGTTCTCTTGCAAGAAGACCTTGTATAGACGAGATAAATTACC
Source organism: Linaria vulgaris (assembly GCA_948329865.1). Taxonomy (NCBI): domain Eukaryota; kingdom Viridiplantae; phylum Streptophyta; class Magnoliopsida; order Lamiales; family Plantaginaceae; genus Linaria; species Linaria vulgaris. The sequence goes on from OX415252.1 coordinate 104,231,020, forward strand.
AAAGTTCAATGTGTGGAATATCCTTAGAATTAATAGCCACCACACAGTGTACCCGTTCATAAATATTTCATAAGTGCCCCCATTACAATTAATTGACCAATAAAAAATACTTTTTTTTATTAATATTCGATTGAATTTGGCAATCACATATAATGGAACACCCCACCGCCAATATGTTTTTTATTTACAACATGCAAACAACACAAACTTAGTTTTCATAACAATTATGGCTAAATTTATAGATACATTAAATTTATACGTTCCAAAAAAACTATTATTTGAAATAACACTGAAATGGGCTGTGTGTTGTTTCGGACTTCCATGTTATAATGATGTTGGTGTAACATCTGTTCAATATTTAAACCAGTTCTCTTCCAAATGGGCCGCCACCACATAGAAAACAGTTCTCTTGCAAGAAGACCTTGTACAGACGAGATAAATTACCAAAGTTCAATGTGTGGAATATCCTTAGAATTAATAGCCACCACATAATACGATAAAAAATTCATATGTAACGACACATTCTTATTAGCAAAATAGATTATGTCGCACAATTCAAAATGAAGGCCACGTCGAGGCGATAACTAAACCCTACCCAAAATAGACAACATGTCTAAAGTCATCCCGCAATTGTATGTGAATTGCTTCTAAACAGCTAAATTTGTTGTGCGATGGTCGTCCCACATTGCCCTACCTATTCCGACCCTCATTCGATCCATTGCTCTAGCTTCGGCAACAACTGCATTAATTCGACTTCGCGATATAAGGCTACTGGCACGGTACACGTCGTCTGGGTGAAAATCAAACAAGAAATCACCATCAATTCCGTTCTTGCGTATGAAGTTGTGCAGTGTACAACAGGCCATGACAATCTTAGCCTGATGTTTTAAAGTGTAGTTGGGCATCATCTTCAGAACGGGGAAGCACATCTTCAACACACCAAAAGTACGCTCAATCACATTTCGGAGACTCGAATGTCTGAAGTTAAACAGCTCCTCCATTCCCACCGGCTGATTGTTTTGGAACTCACGTAGGTGGTATCTCCCGGATGCAAACGGAGTTAGGTAACAAGTGTATAACGAGAATCCCGAGTCAACCAAATAATACTTGTTTCCCGGTGGATGTTTCCAGGTTGGGTCCCTCGCAATAGACATTTGCAGTGCACGGCAGTCGTTCATAGAACCTTCGTAACTGGCACCGACGTAAGTGAAGTTCATGTCAAAATCACAAACAACAACAACGTTCTGGCTCAGCTGTCCCTTTCTGTTGATGTACGTCGTGTGTAGATGCATTGGTACGTGTGCTGAAATATGTGTACCATCCATAGCACCAACGCAGTCCTGCCATGCCTCAACGAAGGGTTTTGTTATAATAGTCTAACGAAATTAAAATGGCTCACAAAACAAAACTTCAATAATGTTGAAGAGGATCTGGATACAATGTTCGATCGATGTTCAGTCAACATCAGCTCACCAGTTAATCCTAAAATAATATCAACGTTCAACGCATACTCATTTAAAACACAGAACGTAGGCAGGAATGAATTAACTTATGATCGGTAAAAATATACCTTAAAGTAAGGATAAAATCGGCCATCCTTGGCTATGCGGTCATGCACAACATCGAAGTCCAGTGGTACGATCATGTCAACAGCCATGTTTAAAATGGCCTTCGTCACCCTGCGCACGTGCCGGTGGATGGTCTCGGTTGAGTGTTGGAAGCGCTCGCACGAATCACGGAACCGGTGATTCAACCCAACAGTCCACATAAAGATGGCTAGTGCCTCCATGGACTGAACCTGCGAGTTCCTAGAATCGGTCAGGCCGTAATGGTTCTTGAGCGTGTCGTGTAGCGTGTAAAATGTATTCCGGTTCATCCGCAATGCATCAAAAAACTGATCGTCGTGACCACGCAGTAGCTCCAGCAGCCACTTCGAACCCGTCAATTCAGAGTTATTCCTAGGGCGCCTCGGATAAAACCAATCAGGTGCCAAACACAAACCAATGAACATGAATTCGCTAAGGCCATCGTCGCTATCATCGTTGCTTTTGTCAGTCAACGTCGAAACAGTGTTATCGCTTTCTGATTCCATTGCTGCAGATTATAAAGTTCGATATATCAAAATAACCATTAGTACAGGAAAACGGAACGGGGATTGATAGTTAAGCCCCTCATAAGGTGACAAATTTAAAATATCGTAACAACCATAGAGCAGTCAAATAGTTAGGGCACAAGCAAACACCATTAACGGTCGTCAACAAAATACAAATAGTTAACAATATGAACTGCAAGAATCTACCACAAAACAAAACAACAAGGGCATTTTACAAAAGGGCTACAGGGGAGACCAAACATAGAATACAAGTCTTATACTAATGATTGGGCCGAGAAGGCACAAAATGAAAACGCAGCTCTAGGGGCAAGTCTCCATGTTGACAGGGGGCTGTTCAACCGGCAGACGCATCACCCATTCACGACGATCATCTTCCTTCATCCGCATAAAAAACAGCCTTGTCTCTTTGTCCTTCAAGCACTTGATGGCTTCGAAAAACAATGACTTAGGCGCAATATCGAGCCTATACAATGCATCCATGCATTCACCAATCTGGCTGGCAGTTGACTGCGTGATGTTGGCCGCTTTTGTCTCGTTCAACATATTCCAGCACTTAAGAGTAGTGTCCAGCATTGCGCTTCTGGAAGTAGGGTTATCGGATCGTTTCATGGGGGCACGCCTGGTTGCAAGCCCCTGCTGAGAAGGAGTCAGATTAACCGCAGGGGGGGTGGGCACGGAGGCGTTCGGGGGATTAAGACTAGTTGACGCAAATTGTGAAGCTTCCTGTGTGTATCCAGAAGATTCACAACCTTCAGGAATGACGTCCTGATCAAACGCATCGCTTACCGGATCAACATGATCAGGATCACCCAGTTGCGTAATCTCGTCTTCGGAATCGGAGCCGCCCTGCCCGGAGTATCGGGCCTCCTCGCCGGTGGCAACTCGGTTGTGCCACATTTCCTCCAACAACTCCCAGTCCGGACAACCTTTCTTGCAGCTTATGACGGCAGCGGGATCTTCCTGCAATATGCCAACCAACCAACATATTAGACTGATTTGTAAATGATAAACTGTGGAAATTAAGTCTGCAGTAATAACGGATTACAATTTACCTTGTAGAACTGCGCCCAACGCTCGTCGTCAAACTCCAGCTTGCCAGTAGTTGGGTCCACACCAACGCCCGTCTTCGACCTGCCTAACCTAATGTGCCTCCATAGCACCTTCAGCCTATTATACTTGCCCTTAAGCTGGTCAACGGTGTAATCAAACCTCACCGGACAGTTTGCTCTCATTGCGTACATCAGTTCATTCCATGTTCCGGTGGTAAAGGTGCTCCCTAGTAACTTTCCGGCAAGAAATTCCTGGTAGATAAGCTTGATGAAAAAACGCTCATTTAAGTCACCCCAATAGGCATCTTCTTTCTAAGACCGCTTCGGACGTATCGGCGCCTTATCGGCCCTGCCACCGCGGGGAGGTACCATCTAATACTAAATTAACTTGTCCAGTTAGTATCACTAACCAATCGAACATAACCGATTAACTCACACAGGGCAAATGGGAAAAGTCAAAAAAATACATATCAAAGTGCAAAGTGTTCGGGTTGAAATGCTGGAAAGATGTTGGCCCAACATCAGACCAACATTGATATCAGAAACTATTATGCCACATAGTCGTAGCATACAATGCATGTAGTTATGGATTAACTGACACATCATTTAACCAAATGTCTTTTGTTGGCTGACATTATGTGCGTCAACATCCTAATATACAAAGTAAGAGCAAACCAAGATTACATGGCATAAGCAGATATACGAACAACACATGTTGTAAACAGGTTACTCTGCAATGAAACTGTTTTAGAAAAATTGGAAACTTATGCATGTAAGAATCATGGAACACGTGTTGTGCGTGTATTGAGTGAACGTTGAGATGTGAATGTGCACACAAGGGGGAGAATAAACACACTAGATGCATGTAGCATGGACATTAACATTTTGCTACATATACATATATATCACACGAACTCAAATCACCAATAGATGAGGTGAAAATGTAACCTTTTGTTGGAATTTGCAGAGGAAGAAGGGATTTGCTGCCACCTGACACACCAACAAAACATGAAATTAGTAAGCAATGCTTAACAAGAAGAGCAATATGTAGGAGAATATGAAGTGTAACAACTGGAACAATTTCTCTCACCTTAACTAATAATGAACGTGCTTGGGAAATAAGGAGAGTGAGGGCTGTAATATATGAGTTCAGTAGGGGGAAACCAAAAAATTCGAAAATTATTTGGCTGCCACAACACAAAATTTTGATTTAAGGAACCATGGTATTATTACTCACTTACTGAAATTTGGAGGGAAGAGTTGCCGCAATTTTTTCTGTACAATGCATAGATTTGCCGCTAAATTTATGAACAGTGGACGTCGCGTCGGAGCAGCCAGCTTTTGGAAGCTGTCACCGCTGACAGTGGCAGAAAGGTAGAGCTATTTTCTAGCCTTAGTTTCTATTTATTTAATTCCTGAGTTTTGAGAGCAAGATTGGGCCGGTTACAATGCTTATTGGGCTGTCTCAGGAGTCCTAAACCAAACAATTTTTTTTTGTTTCTGAAACAACTTTTAAATCTCTCAAATGAAAACCAAACAGGGGCTAAGATCCCTAAAGAAGTTTAGATAAGATTATATAATTTGACTTTAGACCAAAAAGGATATAATATTTGAATTGTTTTATTGCAGACGTTGAAGTGTTGAAAATTTACTTTTTAGCCTCAACGGGTTTGTAAGGTTTTCAATTTTCACCTTAGTCCAAAAACTTTGCTAATTGGTCCCAAATAGCTCTAGAATATCCTGACATACATAAGCAATTGTTTGTTTTTTTAACTTTAAGCCAAAAACATTACATTCAAGGTTAAAACTCAACGGTAGCACGACGGAATATATTTTGATGCAAAGGGTTTTACATCAAGGATATCTATTCGCACCTTTTTTAGTCTTGATTATTTTCGAAGGATTAAATGGAATAGTGAAAAAAGCATCTTCAACTAGTTTTTTAGCAGATATCCGAAAAAAAAAAACTATCTTTTAACGGAATGGAGGTTAGGGTTTTGAAGTTTTGATTTTCCAATTTGCGGACAACACTATTTAATTTGTTTAGTAGGAATATTTGGCAAAATGTGTGGACTTTAAAGAGCATTCAAGTTAAGATCTTTAATCTCGCTAAGTGAATTTCAAAAAGAGCAGGTTATATGGGTTCAACATGGAAGAAGAATTCATTAAAGAGTACGTTAATTCTCATAATTGTAACGTCGACTCCTTTCAAGTACCTCGGTGTGCAAGTTGGATTTAGTAAATATAGAATCAACTCATGAAACCTCACATTACTTTTTTGGAAAAGAAAAACTTAGAAGGAGAAAATTCCCAATCTCTTTCTTTTGGTAGTTATGTTACTCTTATTAACTCAATCTCTTACAAGTTCACTGGGAGTTTTTCGTGGGACGTTAGTGAAGAGACTGAGAAGATAGTTGGGGCGAAGTGGGAAGTTATGTGCAAAAGAAAGAATTTCGAGGAATGAGTATCAAAGTCTTGAAAGCTTTAACCTTGATTTAGGGAAGTGGAAGTGACATATCTTTAATGGGGTCGGCACTTTGACAACAAAATTTGGGAACTAGTGCTAGCGATGGAAAAAGCTCGTTCTGAAAGAGGACGCTCTAAGTTTTCAAGGTGGTGGAAATTAAAGATCTTTCAACTCTTAAACAAGATGGCACAGTCTTTGACTGGTCCATCGAAGGACTGAGGCGGAGAGTTAGGAATATAAGTAATAGGAAAGTTTGGAATTGATACATGGTGGGGAAGCGAACCTCTTAGAAATAGGTACAACATATTACATTTTGTTGCTTAATATACAAATGCAAACATTGAAGAGCTAGGAGAATGGGTAGGAGGATGATGGATTTGACATTAAGATGGAGGCGAACGTTGTTTCGAGCGGGAAGAAGAGATGTCAAGAACACTTAAACAAGAGATTGAAGGGACGTGGTAGAGGATTAACAGGAGAAGTGGAACTGAATCAAAGAATAAATCAGGGGAATATATAACAAAGTATTCTTATGAACTCATAGAGAACCTGTCAGCAGTGACGAGGACCAGCTCCTTGAGGAACTACAGAAAATTAAAGCTCCATCGAAAATTAAAAGTAATCTACAAGAAGGTCACAACAAAAGTTAATTTGAACCGAAGAGGTATTGCACAAGCTGGTATGCCATGCCCTCTCAGCGCAATATTTGACAAAGATAAATCACACCTCTTTTGTGAATACAAGTTTTCCTACTTAGTTTAGATGAAGATTTTCTAATGGCTAGGTATTTCAATAGTGAGGTCAAATTGCCAGGGACCTTACTTCACCAAGTTTAGGAAAGAGCTTTACAAGCGGCATTACTCTTCTTCACTCACGCGATAGTGCTGGATCGGGCTTTCTCCCATTGTCGAAGATTCCCCACTACTGCCCCCGTGGGAGTCCGGGCCGTGTCTCAGTCCCAGTGTGAATGATCATCCGAAAAGACCAACTAAGCATCATTGGCTTGGTTAGCCTTTACCTGATTCTTTCATATGAGATTAGGAAACATTACTGAAAAGTGTTTGGTTTGTCGTTATCTGGTCAATGTGGCTTAAAAGAAACACTATTATCTTTGACTCTGCTATAGTGAATGTTTAGAGAGTTGTCGACCTCATCAAAGCTCGTTTATGCTAATTTTAGTTCAGCTTCATATATTTATTCCAGTCGTTAAATTTGCGTTGTCCTTGATATGCTAATGATCCATGCAAGACTCAAATCAAATTAAATTCCATAGAAAAATATGCTTAAATTTATTTTAACTGAAAGAATCAAAGTTTTCGTTTGGTACATTTTTAGTCCTCCAATGTGGCAATTGCCAATTTTAGTCGTTCATAGGGTAAAACTAGGGGTGGGAACGGGTAATATTTCCCTTACCCATCCCTTGCCAGGGGAATGTTTCCCGCATTTTCCTTTCCCAGCAAGTTGCTGGGAACGCGAATTCCCACCTCCCACGGGTCGAGAACGAGAATTCGTTTCCGATTCCCGCGGGAATGGGAATCCCGCCTAATAGTATGTATAATTTATTTATTTTTTAAAATATATGGGGTTACATGTTAAAAACAATATGATAGTTTTACAATTAAAGAAAGTTTATGTACCACAATTATAAGAGAATAATTCTCTTATAACCCAAATTAAAAATATCCATTGACACACTCTCTCTCTCACACACCTCAAACCTGACGCACAGCACGCTCGCTCTCAACTCTCTCTCTCTCTCTCACCTCAAACTCGACCTGACGCAACACTCCGTCGTCGCGCCTCCACACAACCTGAGCAGGAGTCGTCACCCACGCACGCCGCGATACGACGAGCAAACGAGCAGCACTGCAGCAGACTATCCGAACCTACCACCATCTCACCGCCGCTGCGCCACCCAACACACAGTATTTTCGAACCCCATGTAGACAAATTAGTTTTATCTACTCCAATTAATATTGACAAGTTTCAAATTGATTATTAGAAATTAAATTAATTATTTCTGTTTTTAATTTGGCATTTTACTAGATTAAATTCCAATTATTAATAGATTAATTTGATTGATTTTCTAATATATATTGTTGGCCAAACAAATAAAGCCACGTTGAAAATATGGAATATTGCAACCAATCAAATAAAGCCATGTGGAAATATGATGTGTTTCTTGATATGCAAGCCAAATTAAATCCATGCTTATCTTGAAAATAAAATCGACTAATCACAAGTAAGGAGCTCTAGGTTTTTACAACTATAAATAGAGGCCCTCTCATAAAGAAAAAGGACACACAAAAGATTCACAAGTTGAATAGGAAAAAGCTCTAAGTTTTTCACTCCACCAAATTCATCCATCTTCAAGCGTTTTCGCGGCATTCAAGGCATTCTTCAACAATCTTCAAGATGTTCTTCGTAAAAAACTTCTTTCAATCCGCCGTCAAGTCTCAATTCCATCCAAAAACCGTTTTTCAAGCTAGCACTTATGCCGAGGAAGATCAAACTCCAAGAAATTCAACAAATCTGAAAGTTCATAACGTTCTTCATTTGTCTTCAAGTCAAAAATCTAATTAATCCGAGATCAAGTCCTAAAACCCTCAAAAAACCGTTTTTGAAGATTGAAGTCCATTCAAGAAGATCAAAACCGAAAAAATCAAAAGAACTGAAGACGGAGATCATACCAATCTTCACCAACCTTCAAAATAAATTCCTAATCAAATTTCCGTTCGATCCGAGATCAAGCCGTAAAGCCCTCGATTCAACGTCTGTCAAATATCCAAGTACTTTGAAGATCAAGATTCCTCCAAAAAAGATTGACATTCAACAAGTTCAAGACGAAGATCAAACTATTCGTCGCAAATATCAAGTCAGGTAGATCGTCAATTCAAGATCAAGCTCAACGCCCTTGGATTAACGTTCAACTCAAATACACATGGAAGAGATCAAAATCAAATCCACTCAAGTCAACCAAATTTCAAAATCATTTGAGAAAAGAATCAGGGGATCAAATAGAAAGATTGCACCACAATTGTACTTTAAATTAATTCAAATTTACTTTGTAATCTTTTTTTGTCTTTTAATTTCAGAGATCAAGAATTTGTCGTTAGAAATTTGGCACTCCCAATTGGACCATCTCTACCTCTCATCTCTTTTCCAGCAAGTCTCAAATTTGAAATCACAAGAAGTTAGTGATGCTCAACAATGGACAAGTCAATGGGGGCAACAATCGGAGGTTCTTCGCAACCGATGATGAAAGATACACTCACACCGGGGGCAAGACATGATGCTAAAGAAGATGATTAAGTATCCTCACTAGAAGAGCAAGTTGTAGCGCTGACAAAAGCCATTGCGAATCTCATAACTCAAGCTCAAAAACGTGAAGACCACTTGAATCGCCTTCTCCAAAAGCTAAAGCGCAAAGAAGGAGTTGAAAATTCCGAAGAAGTCACCAACACCATTGGAGTTCAAGGATGCAACAAAACTACAATCAACGAAGATGAAGTGTCACCTCATCTCCAAAAGCAAGAGCTCGTAGAAAGCGGCGATCAAAGCATGGCACATGAAAATGCTACTCAAGGAGTTGAAGCTCAAGAGTTTGATGAAGTCCTAAGTGAAAGAATCCAAGACACTTCTATTTTCCACAAGCCAAATTTATCAAGGAAGGAAGAGCAATGCGCCATGATGCACACAAAGTTTGCCGAGAAAAATATTCGAGATGTTGAAGTTGGAGAAGATTCTAAGTCTTCAAGCAAACAAATCCAAGTTTCCCCGCAATGCCTTGTCTCTGCGGATCAATTGAATAAGCTCATTGAAGAAGTTGCAAAGGATTTAAAAGCTCAGCCTGCAATGACCAAAGCGTACATGAAGCCTTATACTCAAAGAATAGAGCAATTGCAAATGCCGAAAAGCTATCAACCTCCGATATTTCAAAGATTCAATGGGACTAAAGACCTAAGACAACATGTTGCTCACTTCATTGAGATGTGTGATAATGATGGAACTTATGGAGATCATCTAGTCAAGCAATTCGTTCGATCCTTAGAAGACTTTTCCTTTGATTGGTACATTAATCTTGAGCCAAACTCCATTGACAGTTGGAACGATCTACAAACCAAATTTTCAATCGCTTTTATAGCACTCGGCGTACTATAAGCATGACTGAACTTGCAAATTCTCATCAACAAGAAGACGAACCAGTGATTTGAGTACATCAATAGGTGGAGAAGTCTATCCTTAAGTTGCAAAGAAAAACTGTCTGAAACTTTAGCCATGGAGATTTACATTCAAGGGATGAATTGGAGTCTCTCTTACATACTTCAAGGAATCAAGCCAAGAAACTTTGAAGAGTTGGCAACGCGAGCGCATGCCATAGAGACAAGTGTAAACTCTATTAAAAAAGAAAACTCAGCTCATGGCCTTGATATTGAAAGTGATGATATTGACGACGACAATGACAATGAAGAGGGTGCACCATCAGTTTTGTTCCCACCAATATGCTCCTTGATACGAGCTTAAACTATCTCAAATCCTCTAATTAAGTACCAAAATATATGCTCCTTGATACGAGCTTAAACTATCTCAAATTTCCTAATTAAGTGCCATAATATGTACTCCTTGATAAGAGTATAAACTATCAACATTCTCCTTAACACGAGTATAAACTATTTCCATATCCAAACTCAAAGCAAATTCTTCAAGTCCTCAAAACAAATGTTCAAGTCCTCCTAGACACGAGCCAAAAGGTCTGCAAATTCTTCAAATCCAAGTCTTCAAGCAAATCCTTCAAATCTTCAAGTTCTCCTAGACACGAGCCAAAAGGTCTACAAATTCTTCAAGTTCAAGTTTTCAAAGTTAATATCCAAGTCTTCAAGTCTCCTAGACACGAGCCAAAATGTCTATGAAAGACTTTGATCTATATTACTTATAATCGGATACAGTTGCACTTGACAGTAGGTGCAACTGTACTCGTAAGTAAGACAGATGACAATTCTTTAACGTTTAAAAGTTTTTTTACTGTTGCAACTGGCATTGGACAGTTAAACATAAAGCGATAAAGAACACAACAGTTTTTACGTGGTTCGGTCCAAATGGTCCTAGTCCACGGGGTTTACACCCAAAAGTTGACTCAAACAGTACCCTACTTAAGAATTACAATGTAGGTTTTATATCAACCCAAATCTTAGACTCCCTCTAATATTTGCAGTTGCAATACCTATCCCTTAACTATTTTCGGTGTACTCAATTGAGTCGAAGAACACATCAAGCTACTCCAGAGTTCCTCTGACTTGATGCTCTTCTCTAAAAGACTTTGACTCGATACAGGACTGAAATCACAAACTATCCTTTTCAAAGTGTCCTTCAATTATGTCGAGTCTTCTCCTTATATAGGCATGAGCAGAATCTCTGCAGATCTTCAGTTGCAACCTCGCAGCTCTTCTTTCCTTAACAGATAAGCTCTGCGTATCTCCAGTTGCAATCCACGCAGATCTTCTTTCCTTATCTAATATATTCTACAAGATAAATCTGAATATATCCAATGTACATGCCTATTAAATATGTCTAGATACATAATAAGGAGATAATGTTAAACAAAGATAATCTTGGAAGATCTTGAAAGTCTATCTTAAAAAGATAAGAATAAAAGATAAGATCAAACAAAGATAATCTTGGAAGATATTGAAAGTCTATCTTTAAAGGATAAGGAAAATATCTAAAATATATTCCATAAAAATATTTGACTTTCTATATCTCAACAAAAGATATTTGACGAAGATTCTTCCCTAAACGATCAGATATCAAATTATCATTTTAAAGAAAAACGAAATATTTTCCTTTTAAATATAATTTCCAGAATATAGGATCAAGGGAATATTCCGTTTCGCCAAAATGCTGATTTGCGTAGTTGCAACTGAGCTGTCTGGATGACGTTGCAACTGACAGATTCACTATCCGAAAATAGCGTGATTTTCCTGCATAAACAGACATTGAATACTTTCCAACATATAATCAATCAACATGATTTAGGAAAGATATGCAACACAACAAGGAAAGTCAATTACATCACAATCCAAAGGGCAAGTCAATCAAAAGGAAAGTTTCCTTCTTTCAAGATTATCACAATAATAAGCATGGAAACATTTGACCTGCAAAAAAGATAATATTCCATAACTTGAGCTCCTAAATAAGGCAATCAAAGATTTCCTTCAATTAATGGAAACTATATCTCACTTAATTTCTTTTATTAAGTCAATTGACATTGATTTAAATAATTTCCAAAACGATGTCAACATAATCTCCAATTTATTTACGTGGAAATAACATTGGTCCTAACAGTCTACAAGTCCTCAAGCCTTCAAATCAAATGTGTTAAGTCTTCTAGACACGTCGAGAGTCTGCAAATTCTTCAAGTCTTCAAGTCCTCCTAGGTACGAGCAAAAAGGTCTGCATGTTCTTCAAGTGTCCAAGTGTCCAAGTCTTCAAGTCAATTGCTCCATGATTCACGAGTCTAAACTGCACGTTACTCCTGGCTTGCATGAGTATAAATTGCACCATCTCTAAATCAAATTTGATGTACTTTGAACTACGTTGTGACTTGATTCTTTTGTCGGATACATAGGCAGCTCAGAAATTCTGAGTTCTGTCATATCCTTTCACCAAGTTATCTTGAGTTGAAGATGTTAGATGAAGCTCCTTGAGGTATGATGCGCTGATAAGACGAGTAAAGCTTCCGTCAAGTAGGAGATAAAGAACGACAATGCTTTGAATGTTGACCTTGAAGTCATGCTCCAAGCTTTTGAGTGATTCTTGAGTTGACACTGCAAACTTCAATCGGATGTTTTACTATGTGCCTTGATTCCAATCTTAAAACACTTCGCTCCAAGAGGATAGCTGCAATCATGCTCCAAGCTCACTTGATTATTGACTAGACACTTTTGTGTTGTTAGATCAAAGTAGATACCTCCAAACTACCATTCCAATCATAAAAAGGATATTCCTTGCATGCTTAACTAGATAAGTCCTTTAAGAAGATGGAACGTAGTTTGACAAGTATGTCGTTTGACCACTCCCATATCGGCGAGGTTCTTTAAAAATTCAGGGTGGAGTGCAACAAGTACGTCATTCTGCTTTTCCCAACAAAGAGAATTTGCGAAGTTCTTCAAGAGCCAAGTCTCGTCATTGAAGCCGTCTTTGATGCCAAGTCATGAAAACAATGTCTCCTTCTTCATGATATATTTACTGTAGGGTTGTGAAAACAAGCCCACTCCCGCCGAATGTCTTTGATGCCAATCCTTGAAAACAAGTCCACTCCTACTGAATGTCCTTGATGCCAAGTCTCGAGAACAAGTCTGCTCCTGCTGAATGTCTTTGACGCCAAGTCTCGAAAGCAAGTCTCTTCTTTTCGGATGCCTTTTGAAGCCAAGTCTTGAGGATAATGTCTCCTTCAAGGTTTCTTTAATACCGAGTTGTGTAAAACATGATCTCTTCTTGCGATGACCACCGACTGCATGGTTCGAGCTTTCCGGAAGGGTTGTGTGCCGCTTGAGGTCGGTGCACTCTTTTCCTCTCCTTGCGTAATGGGGGACATTTGTATTTGACTTCTTTCTTCGACCAAAAGTTGACCCACTCTTTGATTGGCACTCGAGGATCGTCATCACCAACATGTGCTCACATTAAATAAAACGCGTGGAACAAAGCTCTGCATGACCGCGGCAAGTGATAGTAGTCTTTTTCTTTGCCAAAAAGTTCTCTCTCGTTCGGTATGACTTCGTCATATATGGATCCAAATATGGGCAGACTAGCAAGGTGTTTTCCAAGTCCCATAGGGAAACTGAGAGCTCTCCAAGTGAAGTGACATGGGTGTTTGTAGACGGTGACCTCGCTTCGCACAAGGCTTTTATGATTTCCAAATTTCTCTCATATGTGAACAGGGATGCATAGACTGGCTCGTACGTGTTGGTGGAAGTAAGTGTAGGCTTGCACCGAACAAGGACATCTTCTGTCCACTCCCAATATCTAGAGAAGTAATGGATTTCGCCGGGAAAGTGAAGAAAGACATTGTCCCACATGGCATCTCCTTTGGCAATGCATCGCCCCAAGGTATCGAAATGAAGATCATCGTTTGATACTCGGTGGTGAGGAGACCAGAGCACAAACGGCGACAGAGATCGATTGGAGGACTTATGAAACTCTTCGGTCCAATCTTTAGGTTTAATAGTGTTAATCAAAGTGGGCCATCGGCTTGTGAAAATTCCGGCAAGAGGGGCGCCGACCTCCAATATTGTGTCCCGTTTGGTCGATTGGTTTTCATCGCCGGTGATGGTTGGAGTCTCAACTCCCTTCGAATTATAAGCATGGCCGAATTTCACCATTGTGCGTGGACTGTCAACACAAAGAATCTAACAAAAGAGTTAGAGAAAGCAAAAACAAAAGAAAAAGGACATCCAAAAAAATTTGGGTTAGAAATAATAATACGAGAAATCTGTGGTTCGTTTATGCAATGGTAGTGGGAGCACTCTTCTTTTCAATTCAAAAAACATGCTGCGGAAAAAAATGATCAGCAAAAAAGAAGTGATCAGCAAAAAAAAAGCAGCTAAAGAAAAAAGAAAAAGAAAGAAGAAGAAAAAGGAAGAGAAAGAGAAAAAAAAATACCGAAAGAAAAAAAAAAGACACAAAAAGAAAGAAGAAGAAAAAGGAAAAAGAAAAGAAGAAGAAAAGGATCGAAAGAAGGAAAAAAGAGAGAGAAAGAAATCATGAAGCTTACAATTTGTTGCTGACTCCTGAAGATTCACAAGCTCGCTGCCCGATATCCCGTACTTTATTCGCGCGATTGAACGAGTTTGGAACGAAGTAAAGAAAAGGAGGATGAAGAAAAGTGGTGGTCTTGGCGTCTTTATATATAATTTCAAGGGGAAGTTTCAATCCTATTGAAACTATAAGTCTTGTAGTTATAGTGGGATTGGAATTCTTGATTTAAGGAGAAATTAAGTAAAAAAATAAATAAATAAAGGTGATGATTGCCGCGGTCTCAATTCTAGTTGGAGAAAAAGACTGGAAATTATCCAGTACATTGGTTTTACATAGACCAAGTCAAAAAAATGGGCTGCTAACTTGGCCAAATTTGTTGTGTGGTGGCCTAATCTCCTACTTCTGGTCTACATAGACCAAACGTGAAAAAGAAAAAAAATGGCCAAAGTCACGTGTCTTGCATAAGGGAAAAGATGGTGCGGTACAATTGCATTATTGTCCCTCAAGAAATTACCATGGAAGTTCCTAAAAGCCATTCTTATTCATATGAAGTACAGAATGTTCTATCAATCTCATCAATGGCATGGAAAAAAAGAAGGTTGCGACATATTCACTTCAAGACGCATTTTTACAATGCTATTCGTGACAAGTCGCAAGGGTGCATTTGTAGACAAATTAATTTTGTTTCCTCCAATTAAATATTGACAAGTGTCAAATTAATTATTAGAAATTAAATTAATGATTTCTATTTTTAATTTGGGATTTTACAAAATTAAATTCCAATTATTAATAGATTAATTTGATTGATTTTCTAATATATATTGTTGGCCAATCAAATAAGGCCACGTGAAAAAGATGGAGTATTCCAACCAATGATGTTAGGTCATGTGGAAATATGATGTGTTTCTTGATAAGAAAGCTAAATTAAATCCATGCTTATCTTGAAAATAAAATTGACCAATCACAAGCAATGAGCTCTAGGTTTTTATAACTATAAATAGAGGCTCTCTCATAAAGAAAAATGACACACAAAATATTCATAAGTTGAAGAGGGAAAAGCTCTAAGTTTTTCGCTCCACCAAATTCATCCATCTTCAAGCGTTCTTCGCGGCATTGAAGGCATTCTTCAACAATTTTCAAGGTGTTCTTCGTAAAGAACTTCTTTCAATCAGCCGTCAAGTCTCAATTTCATCCAGAAACCATTTTTGAAGATAGCACTTCTGTCGAGGAAGATCAAACTCCAAGAAGTTCAACAAATCTGAAACCAAGTTCATACCGTTCTTCATTCGTCTTCAAGTCAAAATCCGTTTAATCCGAGATCAAGTCCTAAGACCCTCGGAAAATTGTTTTTGAAGATTGAAGTCCATTCAAGAAGATCGAAACCCAAAAAATCAAAAGAACTGAAGACGAAGATCATACCAATCTTCATCAACCTTCAAAACATATTCATAATCAAATCTCCGTTCGATCCGAGATCAAGCCGTAAAGCCCTCGAATCAACGTTTGTCAAATATCTAAGTACTTTGAAGATCAAGATTCCTCCAAATAAGACTGACATTCAACAAGTTCAAGACGAAGATCAAATTGTTCATCGCAAATGTCAAGTCAAGTAGATCGTCAATTCAAGATCAAGCTAAACGCCCTTGGATTAACCTTCAACTCAAATAAACATGGAAAATATCAAAATCAAATCCCCTCAAGTCAACCAAATTTCAAAATCATTTGAGAAAAGAATCAGGGGATCAAATAAAGAGATTGCACCACAACTATACTTTAAATTAATTCAAATTTAATTTGTAATTTTTTCTTGTCTTTTAATTCCAGAGATCAAGAATTTGTCGTTACACCCCTCTTTTGTTAGAAATTTATAATTGTTGATTTAAATGGTTGATTGTTGAATTAGGGTTTAAGATTTTGAATTAGGATTTAGGGCTATTGAATTAAATTGAAATTTGTGAAATTAGACTATTGAGTTGAGACTTTAGTTAATTGCTATTGCAAATTGATTGTTTATTGAGCTGAGACTTTGAATTTTGAATAGTTTATTGAGAATTGAGTTTGATTAATTAACTAATTAAGTTTGTGTTGGTTAACTTGAGCCTTGAGGTACTTGGTATTGCATATTGAGTTTGTCGTTGATTTTGATTAGTGTAGAAATGATGAAAAACGAGGCAATAAAGAAACCAATAACTCAAAAGAAATCGGGTGGTATTCGCAAACGTTCTTGCACCATGACAGATGTTTATACTTATGTACGTGAACGTGATGCTCTAACGACGTCAAAACGTCCTTCATCTTCGAATGCTTGGGATGAGCCAGACGCGCCTAGTTCGCCATATAATTCATTCCAAGAGTACACACATCCGAATCTTCAAGACGAAGGACTCTTTAAGTCACAACCGCCAATTTCTCAACCACCACAACCACAAGAGGAGGGGCCTTCAGTACCACCGCCTGAAATTGTAGAAGAGAGGGACATTGTCGTCGATAAAGGAAAAAAGCCTAGAAAGTATCAAAAGTTATTCCATGAAGAAGTCAAAAATGTTGGGCAAGATGGTAAAACCGTCCACGTTAGCATAAAAACGACTACATTGACGTCGCCGTGGTGGGCATACTTTGAGCCGTTCCGTTGTCCAATTAGAGGTACAATCTAGGGGAGATGTTTGTATTGCCAGAGAGAAATTGGCTGTGATGGTGGTGGCCAAGGGACATCCGGATTGAAGAGGCACATGGAGGCTTGTCAAAAAAAAACCCGAAGCCCTCAAGGAGCTATTAGTCCAAACTCGTTTGAACTTCGACAAAGCGTCTCATCAAGTAGGAACATGAACATTTGATCAGGATTATATCTTGAAGGGGATTATGGAGTGGATGATTGCGACTCAACAACCGTTTCTACTGTGGCGTCGAGATGTATTGGTTATTCCTGTTTATATTGTGGCGCCGGAGTCTGCATTCAGCACATGAGGGTACATTCTAGACCGATTTAGGAGCTCATTGAGTCCTCAAGTGGAACAAGCCGTTATTTTTGTCCAAGATTAGCTATGCGACGAAAGCGGTCATTCCGAGCCTCTTAACATAGAAGAGTCAATTGTGGAGTTGGAGCGTTGCGAAGCAGGTATTTGTAAAGTGAAATTAATTGTATGTCGCATTCCTAATATTAATATCGATATTGATCATCACTTATTTTTGTTGCTTTTAGCATTTTGTAACGTTTGCAAGAATGGGGCTCGATGCATCCTTCCTTAAAGCATAAATGCATAATAGAAGTGGTCAAGTGGAGGCATTTTGTAGCATTTGAACTTTGAACAATCTCTTGTTATTTGAATTGTGGATTTGTGGTATTTGACGATTTGTAATCGACTAATTTGAGTCGTGTCGCCTTGTTTTAGTGATTTGTGTGAGCGTGGCGTTTTGTTTTGATATTTTGTACTTGTGAAATTGTAATTTGAGCCGTGAAGCTTTGTTTTTGGTGATTTGTGTGAGCGTGGCATTTTGATTTGATATTTTGTACTTGTGAATTGTGATTGCGAGCCGAATGGTGCTTTCGTGATCTATTTTATATTGTAAACAGGTCATAAAAACTCGGAAACGAGACTAAAAATTGAAGGTAAAAGAAGTGTGGACCCTTTTCAAAAAAATTCCCACTACTATCGGCATTTATCCCCTGGAAATGGAGGGAGGGATCCCGTGGAGACAGGATCCCGTCTCCTCATGGATGGGAGCGGGAATTGAAATCCCACTCTCGTCCAGGTGGGATCCCGCACCGTTTCCAGGCTAGGTAAATGTCCAATTAAGTTACAAGGTGGCGGAACTTATGATTTTTTGGTCGAAAAAAAACACAAATGACTCGCACACGATTAGTTGATTTAGGGGGGAAGTGATTCGAGGAGGCGCGCGCATGTACTTTTGCACTATTAATTATTGAGTTTAAATTAGCTAAATGTATAGGTTGTGGTACGTGTGCGTTTGCGTTAATTACTGAACAAGCGGTGTGTTTGATCTACAAACTGGAAAAAGAAAAGTTAAGTAAAAGAGCCGGAGCGAGCTCTTATTTATACAAAGCTCCAACTACTCACGGCTATAATATTCTAATTAAGGAAAGTTGTTAATTAACTATAAACAAAATTATAAGAAACACTATTATTTTTGACTCTGCTATAGTGAACGTTTAGAGAGTTGTCGTCCACATCAAAGCTCGTTTATGCTAATTTTAGTTCAGCTTCATATTTTTATTCCAGTCGTTAAATTTGAGTTGTCCTTGATACGCTAATGATCCATGCAAGACAAATCAAATTGAATTCCATAGAAAAAATATGCTTAAATTTATTTTAACTGAAAGAATAAAAGTTTTTGTTTGGTACAATTTTAGTCCTCCAATGTGGCAATTGCCAATTTTAGTCGTTCATAGGGTAAATGTAAAACGTCCAATTAAGTTACAAGGTGGCGGAACTTATGATTTTTTAGTCGAAAAAAAAAACACAAATGACTCACACACGATTAGTTGATTTAGGGGGGAAGTGATTCAAGGAGGCGCGCGCATGTACTTTTGCACTATTAATTACTGAATTTAAGTTAGCTAAATGTATAGGTTGTGGTACGTGTGCGTTTGCGTTAAAATTCGTTTTTTTTAGAGATTATCTAGGTACAGAATGCACCTCACCTCGCGTTACTTAATCCGACCAAAAACCACAAGTTCTCACTGAGGGACCATAAAATTGTACATCTTATAATTTAAAGGAATAAAATATATTAACTCATCCTGAATTGGGGATGAAAGTTGTATACGCTAAATTGGAGGCCAGCCGTGTTACGTTTTTGTTTCTCCTCATAATAGCAATTTCCAGCTCTTCGTGCATGCACTGCATTAGGTCGACAGAGATTTGCATACTTGCAATTAAGGTATGATAAATTTTCTCATTAAAAAAAAAAAAAAAAAAAGGTATCACGAACTTCTTGACTATATAGAGCAGATTTCATTCAATAACAAAAATCAATGTACGTATATAAATAACCTTACAAGCAAATTAAATCAGCGACAAATATCATTGACTGTAAGTCTGTAACCAATACCAGCAAATATTTAGAAGATTATTCTTAATTCCATAGATATGAAGATTAAAAAACACAAAAAAGTACCATCGCATCTTGGGATATCAAATAACTGTACCCAGGCCTTTTACTTTCACATAAGGAACGCCCGCATCAAAGAAAACTGAAACACAATAAATAACTGTAGTAGGTATTAAAACAGCAAAAGAAATAGGCAAGCCACTGTATTCTAGTTAAGAAAATATAGTAAAGTGTACTCAGAAAGGATGATCAATAAAACGGCTTACCTTAAAAAATATGCGAAAGGCTTTCAGGTGGTTCGATCCAAACGCTACGGATAAGATCTTGCTCCCCCCATTTGTACCGCTCGTTTTGCGGGTAGTATCTTCCCTCACCGACAGAATATGAAACACAGTGTTTTTCATCAGACATGACTTTAGGAAAGTACACTTTGTTTCTCATTGTCCCAAGAAGATCTGCCCTTGCAAGGAAAGACGAACGATTTACAAAAAAAGACGTCCCTCCAAAAGTTTTTATCCCGTACAACACTACTGAGCTTTCCACCTTTAATATTTCGGGATCTTCAGATGAGACCATGACTATAATATAAATGTCCCCGTTATGCACTGCTAAAAAGAAATTATCTAACAAATTTGGTAGCGGGATACGACCCTTACTGGTCCAGGTGGCAGTCTCCGGTTTATAGAAGCCCAACATACCATCGTTGTCTAAACAATAAAAAAGATTGTTGCAAAAAACTATCTTGTTCGAGATGTTGCACGCAAATGGAAAGCGAATTCGACAATGCATGACAGTCCACATAGTTTCATCAGGACGCCATGTGATCACAGCAACAAGGTTATGATCAATAATATTCTTAACTGTAAAAACGACACAGTTTGGAGATGTTGGGGGAGCAGAAAAAGCAACAGCTTGCGTTGTTAAATCCATATCCGGAAAATTGATCAATTCTCGGGTATATGGCGAAAAGAAGAATACAAGCTTAGTATTAGGCTTGTACAACAATAACCATCCATCCTTAGAGTAGCAAACGTGAGAGCCACGTAGCTCTGGCAAGTCAAGCAAAATTGATTTTCTCTCAGAAGGGTCATATAATTCATATATGTCACCAAGTATTGGAAAGATCAAAAGCAATGGAGCCTTATCTGCTACTCTGACGGTGATGGCAGCATCTAGCCAACTTTTGCAGACAACAGAAGCGCGAATATTATCTCTCAGGTTCAGTTGAGAAATAATCATTTGTAAAAGCTCCGGTGGAAGCTCAAACTCATTTTGTTGGTTGACCGGCTCCTCTCTTGGAACTACATCTGTCTCGTCCGTTATTTCAGATAATCTACATTATGAAATTGCATGAGTACCGTCTCCGCATAGAGTAAAAAGTAAGTAGCGTCTCTTATAATGTGCTTCTAACGCAAAACTTAGAAGTGTGAACTACATACGGATGAACAATGTTTGATAAAGTGCAAACTGAATAAAGCATAATCGAATATGGATTGCATCTTAGTAGGAAACCAAGAGTATTACAAAGAGTATTGCCTTAATCAATACCAGATCTTGGACTATACATTTATATAAAAAGTTCATACAACTTTCTTAAATATTGTTGTTAACAATGAATCATGGATATTAAAAGTTTGTTCGGCATTACCAAAATTACAAAAGCCAATACCTTATCCATTCAAATTTTGTACTGTGGAAGAGAATTGAGATCAATGCTTAGTACCAGACAGCCTTGATTTATCAAAAGTGTCCATACAAGCGTGGATTTATTTCTAAAAAATCATTAATCCGCCCCGAAGCTGTCTATTTGCCGTTAAGATGTTGAACCACACATATTTATTGCACTACTTAGTGACTACAAGATCTTTTGATTGGTTTAAATTTAATTAATAAGGCTTAATTTTAAAGGTGAAGTCACCATCTTTGAGCTTCACTGAATCTGCTTTAGTGCAAAACAATGTAATTCTTCTACCATGAAGATGTATTTTCACATAAGAACGCAATGCCGTTGCTGTAAATGTAATGTAACCTCAATGTAAATTTGCTATAGTTATGATTTTAACTTTGAAAAGAATGTAATTAAACCCTTAGGGTTTTTAGAAAGAACTCTCTTATAAAATTAAACGCCCTGGAATACACGCACAGATACACAATTACATACCTATCTCTCTTAATTGAAAGATTTATTATATTTATTGCCAAAAATGAGACATAAAATAGAACTAGTTTTCCAGATTTCAGTTAATAATTAGTAAAAAAAGAAGTGGAAATAGATGGTCATCTCTTGAAAATTAGATCAGATGTTTGCCCAATCTCATTTCAACCAATATAATTAAAATCTAATCGCACATCACTTGAAAATCTTTTACAATCATCGATCTGTTAACTAAAATTAATCTTTGAATTTTTTGACCAATCCTTGTAGACAATTCAATGGTTCAATGAAATAAAGTTACAAAATTCAAACAAATAATTCGTAAATGGATTCTCATCGGCTGAAAATCTTTATCAACCATCAGGGAATTAAAAGTCTAAATTAATCTTTGTAAAGCTGCTGCATTAACAAAGAGAATTCAATGGTGCAATAAAATAATTAAAAGAACTCACATTTTCATTTTCCTTATTCCACTTCTTCGTCTTACTCCAGCCGTGTATGATTCAGATTTCAGAGAACCAAAGAGAGAGAGAGAGAGAGAGAGAGAGAGAGGGTTTTATGAGTGAGAAATGAGGGCACGGCTCTCTTCTTCTTCTTCTTCTTCTTCTTTTTTTCTATATTGGTCTGATTAGGTTTTTCTCGTCAACTTCTATGTTTGTCTGAACAAATGGAGGTAGACCTGGTTGTGTAATAAGAGGGGTTATTTATTACAAAACCCTATTTTTGTAAGGTGAGTCCCAAATTTAACATTTTCTCCACGTGATAAAATCTGGCTTTCTCACTCCAAATACTCACAATTTTATTATCTGGCTTTCTCACTCTCACAATTTTATTTGACTCTCTTTGTCTATGAAAGATTGAGACCTAATTGTTGAAAAACTTATTTTATGCATTCGTTGTATTGATGACAAATTATGAGACTCTATATATAGCAATAGTACTATGTTAGAGAATCTAAAACAAATGTAGGGCAAGAATTCACAAATTTACACCCTAATTTTGAGCACCATAATTAGCTAAATCATCTGCCGCGTCAACTTTGCACAAATTGTCGGTTGTGCGGTTAAAGTGTCAAAGCGAAGGAGCACATTTTGTTAGCAGCCCCTGGCGAGAGCGACATGGACAAATTTCATACAAGCGGACCAGGTGATGATGAAAATGAAGATGAAGGTGGGGGTGTTAGGTGGCGACGGCGGCGGCGGTGGGGCGGGGGTTACGGGAAGGGCTGGTGGAGGGTTTTTTTATTATTTTTATTTTTATATTTTTGTATATTTATTTTTGTTGTTTTTTTTGTATTTTTTTTGTATATATGTTTATTATTACTATTTATATATATATGTTTTGTTTTTACAAATGGTTATATATATATATATATATATGTGTGTTTATATATATATATATATATATATATGTTTATTCTTTTTACAAATAGTATTATTTATATATGTTTATTATTTTTACATATAGT
Organism: Linaria vulgaris; assembly: GCA_948329865.1. NCBI lineage: Eukaryota > Viridiplantae > Streptophyta > Magnoliopsida > Lamiales > Plantaginaceae > Linaria > Linaria vulgaris. The sequence goes on from OX415252.1 coordinate 104,254,096, forward strand.
TTTATATATATATATGTTTATTATTATTATTTATATATATATATATGTTTATTATTTTTACAAATAGTTATAGATATACATGTTTATTATTATTATTATTTATGTATATATATTTTGGTGTGCAAAGTGTAATTTATTTTGGGGTGCAAATACACTATTTAAAATTACAAGAGTTTGTGTAAAAAAATATTTTTTGGCTGAAAAATATGACGCGGCAGAGCAACTTATTGACGTGGCATTGACTGTACCGCCACGTAAGCAATTTTGGCCCAAATAAGGGTTGATGGCATTTTTAACAAAAAAAATTGAAATATATGGGGCATTTAAGCAAGACCCAAAAAAATTGAGCATTATAACTTTTTGAAAATAGATAAAGGGCAATATTAATAATTCGTCCGGTTATTTATTACAACAAGGTGCGTCCTAGATTTAGCATTTTCTGCATGTGATAAAATCTGGCTTTCTGCTCTAAATACTCACAATTTATTTGACTCTCTTTGTTTATGAAAGATTGAGACCCAATTGGTGAAAAAATTATTTTATGCATTCGTTATATTGATGACAAATTATGAGACTCTATATGTAGCAATAGGACTATGTGGGAGAATCTAAAATAAATGTAGGGCAAGAATTCACAAATTTACACCCTAATTTTGAGCACCATAATTAGGTAAATCATCTGCCGCGTCAACTTTGCACAAATTGTCGGTTGTGCAGTTAAAGTGTCGAAACGAAGGAGCACATTTTGTTAGCAGTCTCTGGCGAGAGCGACATGGACGACTGATGAATTTCATACAAGCGGACCACTTGTTTCCTATTTTCCACAACACTTTGTAAGATTAAGAATTCAGCCTATCAACCACATTACTAGAATCACGTTCCAATTGCAGCTATCCCAAGTTTAATTCTATAGATGTATAACAAGAATTGAAATCGCAATTCGCCATTAAAATCAACAACATTATCAAACTCTTATTGAATGAAAACTAGAATTAACGATTACAATGATGAATGTTTGTGTGTGTAAATCGCACACACAAGCGGTGTGTTTGATCTACGAACTGAAAAAAAGAAAAGTTAAGTAAAAGGGCACGAGCGGGCTCTTATTTATGCAAAGATCCAACTACTCTAACGGCTATAATATTCTAATTAAGGAAAGCTATGAATTAACTATAAACAAAATTATAAAACCATACTAGAATTAGTAAATGACATAAATGTATATATATTTAAGAGCGCAACCTCCACCCCCCTCCCACCGCACCCCTCACCCCGCGCCCCAGAGGAGCATGTATGTTAATCATGCGCATCTTGGAGATAATATTGGAGAATGGTTGGAGAGAGAGAGGCTTGGTGAGAATGTAAGCTATTTGGTGATCATTGGAGATGTGAACTACTTTGAGCAATCCACTTTGAACTTTTTCCCTAACAAAATGACAATCGATTTGGATGTGCTTGGATCTTTCATGGTGAACCGGATTGATAGCAATGCAGTAGGCACTCTTGTTATATGTGAAGAGTAGGGGAGTCTTCTCTTGTGGGATTGGAAGGTCTTTGAGTAGATTGATCAACCACAAAACCTCACAAGTTGTGGTAGCAACAACTCTATATTCTGCTTCAGTGCTGTATCTTGCAACTATTGATTGATTCTTGACTTCCCAAGAAACAAGGAAATCTCCTAGGTAGATTGCATATCATGTGATACTCCTTCTAGTGCCATTACAAGCTACCCAACCACTATATGAGAAGGCTTTTATATGAAGGTTTGATGAAGCAGGAAGGAAAACACCCTAGCCAGAAGATGATTTGATGTATCTAAGTACTTTGTGAGCTGGTGCAAGGTGAGAGATAGTATGATTAGATATGAATTGTGTTAAGGACTGAATACTGAATTTAAGATCAGGCCGAGTGATTGTTAGATACAATAAACGACCCATTAAACACTTGTAAGTAGTAGGATCAAATAGTGGAGTGGAATCATTAGACTTTAGTGTAGTTGAGGAGTCCATAGGTCTGTTGCAAGGTTTACAACCCAGGTATCCAGCTTGAGAGATGATATCCAATGCATATTTCCTTTAGGAAATGCAAATGCCTTCTACTTCAGGCAATCTCAATGCCAATTATGTATCTCAAAGGACCAAGGTGTTTAATAGTGAATTACGTGTCAAGTTTCTGCTTTAAGTCATTTATCTCTTGTTGACTGTTTCCTGCTAAGATAATGTCATCAACATAGATACATAATGCAGTAAATGAGTTTTTAGAAGCTTTAATTAATCGAGAGGAGTCAGAAATTGATTTAGTATAACCAAATTGGACTAAACAAGATGTCAATTTGTGAAACGGTTGCCTTGAAGCTTGTTTTAGACCATATAAGCTTTTTTTCAAGAGGCAAACTCTACTATCATTAGGCTGCAAGTATCCTGGAGGAGGAGTCATATATATTTCTTCATCAAGATTTCCATGAATAAATGCATTGTTGACATCAAGTTGCTGCAAGAACTAGTTCTTTGAAGCTGCAACTGCAAGTAAGACCCTCACAGTAGTGAGTTTAGCAACTGGAGAAAAAGTGTCAAAGTAATCCAGATCAGTTTCTTGGGTGTAACCATTAGCAACTAATCTGGCTTTAAATCTTTCTATGGAGCAATTAGCTTTCAATGTTATATTATAAAACCACTTGCAACCAACACAATTCTAGCCAAGGGGTGATGAAGTTATAATCCAACTGTTTGTCTTCTCAAGAACTTCTATTTCCTTGTTCACGACTAATTGCCAGTCCCAAGATTTATTTGCTTGATTAGAAGTCTTTGGTTCTGTGTTATTAGTGACAGAAGCAGTGAAAGTAGTGTGAGAAGCAGACAATCTTTCAGTGGATAAGTGTTGTTCTATAGGATATCTCACAGAACATGGGGCATTCTTATTTATAAATGAGGTAGGGAATAATCATAAGAGTTAAGGTAAGCATGGAGTTTAGAACTCTTTGTGGATTTTCTTGTTAGAGGGACCACAAGAATATCAAGAGAAGTTTGAGATACATGAATACTTGCTTGGGTTGTGGCAACATTGTTGTCATCACTGCTGAATGAATCCTGAAGTGTGTTATGTGGTGGAAATTGAAGATCTGGAGTGTTAACCTGAGATTGTACATCCTCTGGGATTGGAGGAGATTGATTGTATGGTTTATGTTGTTGAAGATCTGCAACTGTAGCTTGTATGACAGGAGTCACTTCAGTTGAAGATATGAAAAGATCAGTACGGAAATCGATTTGGTTCTGTGTCTCAGTAGATACTTGCTGGTTAGGGGAATCTTGTGACTTGAAAGGAAATTCCTTTTCACAAAAAGTGACATCTCTGGAAATGAGTGTCTTGTTAGTTTGCAAGTTTAAAAGTAAGTAGCCATTGGTTCCTCTTGGATAACTAAGAAAGATACACTTTTGTGCTCTTTCTGCAAATTTGTGCATGTGTTCACTGAGTGCGGAAGTAAAACATAAGCAACCAAAGTTCCTTAATAATTAATATAGAATAGTCCAGTATTTAAGAGGCATGTTGCCAGTATTTAAGCACTACTGATTGTAATCTATTTATAAGAAAGGCTACAGTTTCTATACAATAAGTCCAGTATTTAAGAGGCATGTTGGACTGAAATCTCAATGATCTTGCTACCAGAAGTAGGTGTTGATGCTTGCGCTCAACCAAGCCATTCTGTTGTGGGGTTTCTACACAACGTTTGGTGTAGTATGCCATACTTAGCCTAGAAATCTTTCATTATAAATTCAGTATCATTATCACTCCTTATTGTTCTAATTTTGGAGTTAAAATGATTATGAGTGAAAAGAAAAAACTGTTCTAAATGGTTAAAATAATTTATGTTTCATGAAATAAACCCATGTGCACCTTGAAGTCATCAACAATGGTTAAGAAAAATCAACAGCCATCATGAGCCGAGGGAAAAAATGGCCCCCAGACATCACAATGGATAAGCTCGAATGATGAATTAGAAGAGGCCGTGCTAACAGGAAATGCAGATCTCTTGTGCTTGGCATAATGACAAGTATCACATAATGTAGCAGAATGATGTTTTATTGATTAAAAATCAGGGATACATGACAATTTTTCATGAAAAAGGTGTCCAAGCCTTGAGTGCCAAAGAGTTTTATCTACTAAAACAACATTACATTGAGTAGGAAATAGAATATTATGAGCACTCTTTTTAACAAAGTCATGCAAGGCAACAACTATAGTCCATTCTTCTCTTTAGCAGAACCAATCATCTTCCTCATGATTGGGTCCTGAATGAGACCGATAGCAGAGAAGAAAGTCAAGCAAAAATTAGAGAATTTAGTTAGTTTTGAAAGAGATATCAAGTTTGTAATCAAATTCTGGCACAAATAAGGCATCTTTGAAGAAAAGAGGAGAATGCATGGGTATGTCTTTGCACAGCTTAGCATGTGTTGTATGTTTATTTGGTAATAAAAAAGGAATCATAACATGCTTGGCATCAGTAGTGAATAAATGAGGCACACAAATCATGTGATATGTGGCACTTGTGTCAATAATCCAAGGCATTTCTCTCGGTGTACCTGTTACGCTAATTGATGACAAGCAATAATGCTTAATACCTGACACAACAACAACAGTAGCTACAAAGGATTGAACAGTAACTGTTGTGGAGGAGGAGGCATCTTGTGACCTGGTGAATGCCAGAAACTGCTATTTACTGCTCAAAAGAGTGCTGGTTTGGATTAGAGGTGGTGGAAGCAGCAGGTTGAGAAGTAGTAGCTCCATTAGTTGAGCCAAGGTAAGCAGAAGAATTGTTCTAAGGAGCTTGCTATCTTTTACCAGTTGGACCAACTCAAACAAGGGGTATCCAATAATTTGGAAACACCTATCAACAGTGTGTCCCTCAAAGCCACAGTGAGTGCATTTGTACTTTTCTTATCCTTTCCCTTCTTGAGTTGAGATTGGTTAGGAGGACCACTACTAGGGGGCTCTTTTTCTGGTGAACATGGCCAAAGGATTAGAAGGAATATTGCTCAAGTGGGGGCTTCTTTGATTCTCTTCTTGAAGCAGGAATGAGTGTACCCTTGAGAGAGAGGGGGGTGGGAAGGAGAATATAAGAGAATTTGACTCTTTATTGCAGTGAAGGATTCATTGAGTTCCACCAAGAAGACCATAAAACATTCAGATTGTTGTAGGTCCATCATTTGTTTGTTCATGTGACAGATACACAAACCACAAGCAAGTGATGATATGTCTATGATTCACATGCTCATCCCACATAGCTCTAAAAGCATTATAGTAGGCAGTGATGGCCATAGAGCCTTGAGAGATGGTGGACAAAGATTTTTGAAGTTGAAACACTCTAGAACCATCGGATCTCTCATATCTGGTTTTCAACTCTTCCCAAACCTCAATAGCAGTTTTAAAGGACATCAAAGTCTTTCTTATGCCACCAGTAACAGCTCTAGGTAACCAAGAAAGAACCAAATTTTTGGCTCTCAACCAACAAGTTTTCATAATAGGATCATTATTAGGGATAGTGAGAGAACCATCTATGAAGTTGATCTTGTTTTTAATAGACAGTGCCATTTCAATATCTTTAGTCGAGGTAATGTAATTCTCACCATTGAGTAGTTCACCAACAATGGTGGATTATGTGAAGTCATGTGACCCCAAAAAGTAGATAGAAGTGGAATCCTCACACGGATTCATAGTTGTAGTGGAACTCGGTGCAGCAGTAGATGAAGTTGCAGGATCCAAACCAGACATTGTAGAGGAATTGCAGAAATCAAAAATGAGAAATCAAAATTGGGGGGAAATAAGAACCCTAACTTTGCAGAATCAGAAACTGAACAAAATCGAGTAACATTTAGCACAGTGAAACGATCTTAATCTGGTGAATGATACCATAAGAAGAATTAAAACTACAATTCGTCGTTAGAATCAACAACATTATCGAACTCTTATTGAATGAAAACTGGAATTGACGATTACAATGATGAATGTTTGTCTGTGTAAATCGCACACACAAGCGGTGTGTTTGATCTACAAACTGGAAAAAGAAAAGTTAAGTAAAAGAGCAGGAGCGAGCTCTTATTTATACAAAGCTCCAACTACTCATGGCTATAATATTCTAATTAAGGAAAGTTGTTAATTAACTATAAACAAAATTATAAGAAACACTATTATTTTTGACTCTGCTATAATGAACGTTTAGAGAGTTGTCGGCCTAATCAAAGCTCGTTTATGCTAATTTTAGTTCAGCTTCATATTTTTATTCCAGTCGTTAAATTTGCGTTGTCCTTGATATGCTAATGATCCATGCAAGACTCAAATCAAATTAAATTCCACAGAAAAATATGCTTAAATTTATTTTAACTGAAAGAATCAAAGTTTTCGTTTGGTACAATTTTAGTCCTCCAATGTGGCAATTGCCAATTTTAGTCGTTCATAGAGTAAAACTAGGGGTGGGAACGGGTAAGAGAATTTCCCTTACATGTCCCTTCATGTGGGAATGTTTCCTGCATTTTCCTTTCCCAGCAAGTCGCCAGGAACAGGATTTCCCGCCTCCCACGGATCGAGAACGAGAATCCGTTTCCGATTCCCGCGGGAACGGGAATCCCACCTAACAGTATATATAATTTATTTATTTTTTAAACTATATGGGGTTATATGTTAAAAAAAACATGATAGTTTTATAATTAAAGAAAGTTTATGTACCACAATTATAAGAAAATAATTCTCTTATAACCCAAATTAAAAATATCCATTGACAATCTCTCTCTCTCCTCAAACCCGACGCATATCACGCTCGCTCTCAACTCTCTCTCTCTCTCTCTCTCTCACCTCAAACCCGACCCGACGCAACACTCTGTCGCCGCGCCTCCGCACAGTCCGAGCAGGAGTCGTCACCCACGCACGCCGCGACACGACGAGCAGACGAGCAGCACTGCAGTAGACTATGCGAATCCGCCACCACCTCACTGCTGCCGCGCCACCCAACACACGGAATTTTTGAATCCCCTTTTGTTAGAAACTTATAATTGTTGATTTAAATGGTTGATTGTTGAATTAGGGAGTGGAAGTGTCAAAGGAATCAAACCAAAGCATCGTCAAGTATGAGAATGAAATAGCAATGGAAAACCATTTCAGTGATGTGAAAGTCCCCCGCGTTTGGCCATACACCTGGATCAAAGTTTCCTTCTGACACTATGTTTTAGCCTACCAAATATTATAAATTTCTCATAATATTTTGGATTAAATTTTGAACGTGATTCAAAACAATCGTTGAAGAGGTAATTGCAAATAGCTAGAAAATACTTGTTTGTTCTATTTCGGCAGAGCCAAAATGGAATGTTTCGGGTAGCTTTTAATACTTTACGAGGAAAATAGAATAGGATGGATTGATGGATGCCACGTGAAAATGAGCTTCGAAGCGGTTACAAATGAACTACACACAAGCATCACTTTGAAAAGATTTAATACCAAAAAATCCAATTTCAGATATTATTAGACAAGAGAAGCGAGAGCAATCATCCAAAAATACAACCTAATTGTAGAAACTACCATAAATTAAGGCATACCATAAATTAAGGCATCAAATATCACAATGTATCAAATCTAAAACATGCGATGAACATTGTTAAGTAACGAGAAATGGGAAGCAACTACTCTTGCTAATTGAGAAATAGAACATAAAAAGGTTGATGAAGCAAGGTGACAAATAAATCCAATTATTTCTTCAATAAAGAAATAACATTATGAGCGACATGACCAGCTAGCATGCCAATCAGTAAGAGACAAGAGTCGACTACAACGAGCAGCACAAACAAGCAAAAAATGACCCTTCTCCAAAAGATGAGTCCTCATCACAACGACTTGTCACTAGCGAAGCTCCTTCAACTTGTTCTGTACATGAAATGAATCATCAGTAAAAATGAGAACAGCAACAACAACATGATAAATGTGCTATTGTGCTACTAGACAAGAGATTCTTTGTGAGAATTGGTACAACCACAAAAATAGAGACCAAAGTGAATAGAAAATTTTAACAAAGTACCAATCGCATATATTGTTTGAAGATGACGAGCAAGGGGTATTTAAGTCCTCTATCAAATTCACTGAAGGTACGACTTAGCGTTTGCGACAACACCCAAGAAGATAACCATCAATCTTACAAATTCTTTTTTGCTCGATATCAATCTTACAAGCTTGTTAACCTAGATCATACCATCACCCCCACAACCCCTCCAAGGCCTTGACCTCGATCAGACACGACGGATTGGAGGAGTTGGTATACACGACATATGCATCAAAAGAAGGAGTGACGTCATCAAGTTATTGTTGAAATATCTAGAATCTTTTAGGTTTTGGGAACAAGATCAGAAAAAAGATGAAATGAGTAATGCGCTGCCGAGAAACTCAAGAAAGCTTACACAGCGAAGAATTAGTGAGATTTGTCCGTATCATTTATAGAACAACCAATGACAACAAGTTGATTGCAAAGAGACTTGAAGTTGCACATAAAGTTGGAAATAGGACAAATTTCTGTCTTCATGAGTTGAAGCTCATCATTGAGGCAAAGCTTACGTTGTTTGAGTTGGAGTTATAAAACCTCATAAATATATTTGTCGAGAGATTGCACAGCCAAAAACCTCAGTCATAACCTTTTTTATATAAGAGAAGAAGACAAGTAGCTTGATCCTGCGACAACCATAGGGAGAAAGATAGATTTGAATATCATGAAGCGACATTGGCGGCAGGAACTGTGAAAGGGGGCATTGAATCACATCCACTATGAGAAAGAAAAATGTTTTGGCATGAGAGGAAAGGAACAATGTGATTTTTTCGTTAGAGATAGGTTTAGAGGTCAGTTCAACGGTGAGTATATATGAATCATTGGTGAGTATATATGAATCATTGTAGAGAAAGGAGAAAGTAGCATTAGAGGAAGTGGCTAGAGGAAGAGTCGACCATGAGGATAGATAACGCTAGTATTTGGCTAACAAGAAATCATATATACAAGGAAAACTCCGCAAGCAAAATAAGTAAAAGTTATGCACATAAAAGAAAAAAAAAAGAGCTACTTATGCAATGGAATCTTTAAATAGTCTACAATTGTGTGATTTACGTTTCAACATAATTTTCAATTTGGAAATGTTTATGTGTGAACCCTCATCATATAGTAGATAAATGTTAGAAGTATAACTAGGGTCACATTTATAAATATATTTTCATATATATAGCCTCTTTGTGTTCGTGTGTGTAATAGCTGATAATTAAGTATAGGAGGTTTGACATACCTAAAACTTTGCCAGATCAAGCTAGCACGATTTGCAGCGATAGTCGACTCTCCAGGAATATTTAATCCAGATGTTGATGGCCTCATTTCAAGAGAAATGTTTCTCACCGAAGAAATCACATTTTGCACATATTTCTTCGCCATAGCTACAGCTTTCTCTTGAAGGTGTGTCTTGAACGGAAACTGGAACCCCAGAACCAACAAGCACGGATGCCCTGCAGATGCAGGTACCTCACTGAAGCCCAAGTTCACTGATGGGTGTGTCACCTGCCATCACAAGTAATAGAAGGAGCACATTTAGAGGAGTTAACTAAACTAGCACAATAAAACTCAATGGACAGTTTGGTTTAAGCACAAAAAAGTTTCTCCACTACTTGAATAATTACAGAAGCGCCTTTTGACAATTAAGACTTAAGAGCATTTTAATAAAGGAGCAACAGCTGAGGCACCACCAAAGTTTCAAAAGTATTACGGATGACCACCCTATTTGCACTATACTTTTGTCTTTCATGAGTGTTGTTGTAATTAATAAAACCTTAGGAAGGGCTATTGAAAGTAAATGAAACATCAGAGAATGTAGATGTAATTATTGAGAAGTTCTAAATAATAACACTTTTATAATGTATCTCCATTAGAGAATTCATTAGCTTTTCGAAAAGTAAATTAACTCCACCTTACTCTATCGAGAAAATAATGGAGGAAATAGATAACTAAAAACAGAACAAAATCTGAATTTTACCTTGATATAGATCTAAGCTTTAGCATCAATACTCAGAATTAATTCAACAAAACTGAAAATAGAAAGAGTTTTAGAACTCAACTGTATTTGTTCCCAAATAAAAAACCCGAAATCCTGAAGATAATAGAACTGCATCATTTGGTAAGTTTCTGGCAATTGGTGCAAATATCAATTCGGAGCAGTCTCCAAAATCGGTATCCTCCATGCCATTCGTAATCTGCATTTATATCACATTAGGTTTCATAACCATTAAGTTTCAAATCACTATTTGGTAGTCATGGAGCCATGTACCCATTGAGTTTTCTGGTTATCATAAACAAACAATCACTTTAAGCGAACACAGTCTTACTAAAGTACTAAAAATTTGCAAGTACAGTCGCTGTCAGGCCCAAAACATTTAGAAGTAATTTCATTCTTCATCCCTTATTCGGCTAGGGAGATAATGTTTCAGAAAGAGGAAGAAATGATTATGTCAACTCCAAAAGAGGACACAGTTTGGTTGAGACCAAAAGAGTGATCGATAAATAGTATACAAGTCCAAGAAAAAAGACATCAACTCACCTGCAGTTGATATAAATCCCTTGAAGAAGCATTATAAGGCAAGGATTCGAATCGAATCGCCTCCACTACCTGAGATAGAACGAGAAAACGAAAATATGTAAATGCAATGAAACAGTCTTATCAACATTTAGCCCATTAAACTATAATGCAGCCTACAGCCCCTAAACCTATTTACTTGAAACCAACCTCGTCCTGATAATTTGTTTCGCCAAGCACCACAGTGGTTTCAGATAACTCGTGAGTATCTGATCCTGGAAACGCAATCTCTGGGCCTCTCGAAAGTAATGCAGAGTAGGTCGAAAATCTGAAGTTTATCCAACTACGGCGGCGCTCTTTCAGAAGCTTAACCAGCTTCGCAGGCGATATATGCTGCCACCAATGAAATAAACTAAAAATCATGCACAGAGAGACTCATTGCAATATCCAAGTGCAAGTCATAAGTTAAACAAAATTGCCAATTACCAGACATGACGTATTTTCGCTACTGAGTCTTATGCCTTCATATATAAGTAAAAGTAAATGCTTAAGTACTACACACATAAATCAGTGCTCTACGAAATTTCCAGTCAATCAACATGCCAGCAGTTCAATTAACTCCAGTGGCTGATCAATCCATCAAAACAGGGCCATTTACTTACTCAACATTCACTCTAACAGACTGAATATCAAGAGCCGGAATATAGTAAAAAAAAAGCATTGATCAATGAATTAAAGTACATTCAACAAACTTACATCAAATAAGATACATACGGAGTCATTGAGATGTAAATTGGTTTCATCAAGTAAGTAATAATTGCGACAAAGGGACATATTGAAAGCCCTCTCATGAGAAATAATAGGTAATGGAACTTACCTGCAAAAGCAACGAAGTTTTGACGCAAACAACGCTATCATGGTTTCCATCCACTTCATTTATTGAATGCTTAATAGATACATAAACATTATCTGCAGAATCAGCATTCATCAACCTCCATCCATCTTCGACAAAGCCATTGAGGGCATCGTTGAAGCCACTGAACAGCACAAAGACAGATATTTATCCAATCTTAGAATCTAATGTTTTGAACGACACTTAGTAAAACCACAGGGTGAGACAGACATTATTCTTACCGAGTTAGCCGTTGCCCAAACGATCTGTTAAACGTAGGGCAGTCATTTCTATGTGTTTTCTTGTCCATCGAAGCTACATGCTCGACATATTGTAGTACCTAATGTAGGAAACAACACATACATGATTAGTTCTTTACTGCATTGATGATTTCCATTATTTTTACAAAGTAGAAGAATATAGTAAAATCAAATTTGAATTGCACTATTACTATTAAAGGTATTTAGTTCGTGGAGAACATTTAAACAAGACAATGTTTAATAGATATAGATAAATCGAAATCATTTTCGAAACATACAGTATCGGTTTGACTTACCGGAACAATCATTCTCCTAATGACAAGTGGAGAAGATAGATAAAGGGGTCGAATTATGTCGGGAACAGACGATGCCTGAGAAGATAAAGATATGTTTTTGAGTTTTTCCATTTCAATAATATAGGAAAAATCATAAACATTCTAATAAGATTATATAAGTTACCTCCAAGTCTAAGTGATCAACGACATATATTGTTGAACCCACAGCGCATGGACGAATCAAATATCCACTAGATAGTATTTTTGTTCTCACAAACTCCAGAGCAACAGGTGAACTTAGTACCACATCAGTTCCAATTGATTTTTCACACACCTTTAAAATATAATGTGAATTATTTGATGTATAAGATATTCCAATAATTAAACCATAAAATCAAGGTACGGTTTGAATGCATTGAAAGTAGAAGTCTATGTCTCATTCGATCCGCCCCTAAATGTTTTGAAGTAGCATTACACCTATTTATTAATGTATAAAATAATAAAGAAGTAATCATACCACAAAACCACCCTCATCATCTAAGACGGAAGTGTATCTCAACGTCCAAAAGTCTCGGGCACAAGCCATAGTAGTTGGAGCATAATACTGTACAAAATAATTAATCAGTATTTAAAACTAAAATAAAACCTCAAAATATTTTTGGCTTTTGATCTCTTAGTAAAACTAAGTTTATTATATCCTTGCAAACCTGTGTGTTGATTAGTTCAATGATTCCACCATTGTTATCTGAATATGTCCTGTAAACATCAACCTTTCGACAGTCGCGATGCCAGGAGAGTTTGTCCTTCACTATCTGAACAACCTGAAACATATATAAACCAAAATTACATTGGTTTTAAATTAAACTAGTTAAAGTAAAGTTGTTATTGCTATTTTCAAGTAACAATACATAGACTTAAGTGGTGCTCATATATTAATTATATTATATATATAGTAAATGAGATTGTTAAGTTATGAGCTTGCCTTCGTGGGTTCAAGAGGTAGTATAGTTGCCGCTCGTGCCGCCACTCCATAGTAAGCAGGTGCCACATAGACCACACCAAGAGAAGCTGGACTAGGCAGCTGGAAAAATAAATCAAATTAAAATATTAGACCAGAATTTTCATCTTCAATGGGTAAATCTCGTTACACCCCCTGGAGTATAGTGTATTTCTTATTTTGTTCCCTAACGTATTGATAATACCCCATGACCGTTGATCAGCCGTTCATTTTGGACATGTGTTCACATTTTGTTTGCCATAGAGGGTATTATTGAACATACGTTAGAAAACACACCTTTAATTTTAAAACATTACGGGCAAAGCGAGGTCCTTATCTACATTTGGATTTTAAACTTTTAAGAAGATATCGTTCACAGCCTTATGTACCTTATTTACCAAGACAGGGATCCAGTTAAGAGTAGTTCCCACGGCTTTGGAGTGGAACTCTTCTCTAATTTCCCGAGCCAGTGAAATGATCCTATACACATACATGCAAAGGGAAAGAAAAAAAATTTATGTACACAATGTCCACCGTTTTTAGTATACTTTTGGATTGTCATAATTACCACAATAAAATTTTTATTTCTAATACATTTGTGGTTTAAGATTCAATTTTAGTTATTTTTTGAAATCCTAAATTACAAAAATAAATAAATATTTGAAAATTCGGGAATTGCCATTTAATTTTGTAATTATATCTTTATACAATTTTAAAGATGTAACTAAAAGATATATGCACGTTTTAAAAACACAGAAACATTCCATGTATGTACAAACATTATGTAAAATACACAAAAGGATGTCGAAAAGACTTAGGTATATAACATTTACGTAATAAATAAAGTTTATGCAGGAAAAGTGATACTAAATTTACCCGTTGATGTTGGCCATAATCAATAGTAGTTGTAGATGCTGATTGCTGCGGTAGTACTTCACTCTCTAAAAGTTACCTGTGGATTTTTGAATGTCAGTATTTTGTAAAGCAGTAAATACTTCATGTAACTCAGCTTAATTTGTTATATATACCCGCATTCAATTTAATTTGTTGTATAATTACATTATTTTATTATAAAACTTATGACAATAAATATCATAACAGAATGTATTAACTCAGCAGATCTTTAATAATTAAAGGCCTGGGCTACATTATATTGTTCTTGTTATTTCAATTTCTTCAAGTTTTAATTGTGAAATTTGTTGACAGAAAGACGCTGATCTGGTTAAATATATAGAACTTAAACAAGTATACCTTTAAAAACCGGCACAAAATCTCTTTGTGATTTCAAAACTACACAAAATTCCGTAGTGGTAAAATTCTAACTCTAGTTTTCAAATATAAAACTTAAAATCTCTGTGTGATTTCAAAACTACACAAAATTCCCTAGTGATAAAATTCTAACTGTAGGTTTCAAATATATAACTTTTCGATTAAATGACTAATTTTTTTTTACTTTACCTTATATATATATATATATATATTATTTTATAAATACATTTAGATTTACAAAAGATATTTTTTTTTTGTAAAAAAAATTAAAACATAAGATTATTCTTAGTTATATAAAATTGTTCAAAAAATAAATGTTATTTTATAATAAATAAATTAAAATTTGAAATTTCGTGTAAGATTTTTCAAACCATAAGAGAATTTCGTGCATGTTTTGAAATTACATGAGAGTTTTATGGTAAACATTATAACGATGTAATAGACTTTTATAAGTAAAAAGTACACAAAAATTTAGGGGTGGCAAAAGAGATCCAGATCCACTGATTCTTTAGAATTTAATCATGATTCGTAGAATTCGATCCACTTTAGATCCGCTCAGATCTGGATCGGATGGATCTGGATTCATGTAGATCCGAATGCGGCTCTACATGGACTCATGCAAATTCGCCTATTTATCCACTTGGATTCACATGAAATCGAGTTGGGATCCGTCACTCGATCTGTGGGGATCCGAATGTGAATCCATGAAGAACAGCTGTTGGATCCGTGCAGATCCACCAACATTTAAAAAAATTATAAATAATTAAAAATTAATATCAACCAATAGTAATAAATAATATCAAAATATAGCTCTAATTATATTAATATATATATATAAAGCAAAGGATCTGCCCGAATCCACGAGGATCCGACCTTAGATCTATACATATTCGAACTTGGATTTGTACTAATCCGTCTATGGATACAAGCGGGTCTGGTCTTGGATCCGTTAGGATCCTATTTTTGGATCCTGAACTTAGAAGCTTTGGATCCGTGGATCCACATGGATTTGGTTCGGATCCAATTCGGATCCGATCAAATGGAAATCCATTATAAATGGATCTTATTTGAATCGGATCCTATTAAATTAGATTTTATTGGATTGGATTGACCCATTTGTCACCCCTACAAAAGTTCAACACAATCTCGCATAGAGGGAGCGCATCACTCTCTAACGGCAGAACTAGACGAAAAAATAATTTTGTGTAAAGTTTATGAAAGCACAAGGGAGATCTGTGCAAAATTTTTGAAACCACGAGGGATTTTGAGGAGTTTTGAAGTCACAAAGGCGTTTCGTGCAGGTTTTTGAAACCATAGGGGTTGTATGCATTTTTGTCGATAAAGTTGTGATGGATCGATACTTCAAAAAACCACTTGTGACTGTATGTATGTGTCATGTCGTATCATATCAACATATGTTCGTGTTTATGTCGGACACACCAAGAAAAATATGTTTATTTTAGAATTTTGTGCATAGTGTTTGTGTTATGACGAGCTTGTATGGCTGCATCTTGAATCCATGATTTGATAAAATGACAAAACAAATGTAGCTCTTGTTATAAGTGAATTGGGTTTGATGTAACTTACTATGCGTCCTTGGTCTCGAAGCTTGTTTATAATAGCTACCAACGTGTTGTTACCTTCTTCCCTCCGCTTTTCGCAAAACCTGAGGAAAATAAAGTTACAATGTGTGTGCGCGAGCTATTGTTTTACAAAACTTTGTTTGGGCTTCTAAATTGCAAATTATTTTATCACTACTATTATATATATAGGAAGAAATGTTGACCCCAAACTTTTTATTTCCTTTTTTACCCCTCGACGTACTATTAGATTTTGTTATTTGTTGGGATATAACTTATCATTATTGAACCTCTCATTAAAGGAAATAATTATTACTTAATTATCTCTCACATAAAAAGAAGATTGAGATATATAGAATTTTTATCCATATTTTTGTTTTAATTTTTTTTGCATAAACAAATTATAGTATATGTAAAATAAATTGTTAATCACGCGAGATCGAGTGTCAACGTTTCTAGTTCTGTATAAATTACTAAGACATTATTGATATACGCAATCTAGACTCGATTTGATGCAAGTGATTTATAAGACTTACCTTTTTCCCTAATTTTAAAATGTTAAATATTTATGACTTCGTCACCGCATTTAGTTTTTAGGTGTGCTATTTAATGATTTTGTCTCCTTCAATTAAATATTTGAAAGTCATCGACACGTGACAGCTTCTAACTATACACCGTGTTACAATTTTCATTCTCCAACTCATACATACCGTCACGTATCTACTATTTACTTAACTTTGGTTTTTTCCTATTTAGGACGGACAAAATAAACGGTGTAATTTTGAATGTATTTCTCGATGAATTAAATAATTTTTTCCAATATTTTTTAATAAAAATAATTTCTAAATAAAGAAATATACGAGTAAATCACTACAACAAAACTGCAAAATTGAAACTTTAGAAACGAAATTCAAAATTTCTTTACAATTGCAAATGCCAAAATATTGACAGCAAAAATTTCGTTTCAATTGCTTAGTTGTAAGGGCTAGAGCGGATTTTCCAGTAGTCATTTACGTCGCTACTCACACACCATCGCTGCTCGTTTCAGTTACTAGAGGCCCGATCCGACTATTTTTCGTTAAAAAGAATACGGGTATATGTGATCTACGTCTCTCAACGATCATTTTGATTTAATTTTTTTTGGTTCCATCAGTTAAATTGTTTCATCTAATTTCAAAGTTTATTATTTGTTTTCTAATTTTTGGTTATATTGTGATTATGATGCAATTGTTGATGTTAACACGCTGCTTGGGTATGATTAGCGTTGTTGTAGGTTCACTTGTAGAAAATTATGTTTGGATATAATGAACTTGTTGTGGCGTTAAAGTTTAATCTATTAAAACCTTGTGGTTGAATTTGATATATGGAAGGTTTGGGCTAAATTTGTAAATATTTAGCAACTTAAGAAAAAATGTAGGATAGAAAAGGTAATTAGTTGCCCTAGGATCCTAATTTAGAAAATTCAACATTTTGTGGGAATTACTCATAAGTTTCGTAAACTTTGTGGTAGAATATGTGAAATTTAGAATGTTTGGGCTAAGATTGCATATTTAGAAACTTAAGAAAAATATAGGGTAGAAAAGATAATTAGTTGCCTTATAATTCTAATTTAGAAGATTAAACTTTATTTGGGGTTGAATTATAGTTTATTAAAAAAAATTGTATGAAAGAAATATTTAGAATGTTAGGGGGTAAGTTTATAAATGGGGGAAATTATTATTTCTGCCCTTTATTTATGCCCTTTTTTTGGGCTCACATTTTATGCCCTATAAATTTCAAAATTTCTACTAAAAATGTCCAATTGCTCTTATTCGGGCTAAAACGGTGGCGTGGTTGTACAGTGAATAAGTTGCTCATCCAGTCAATAAGTTGCTCGAGCCATGTCGAATTTTTTTAGTCTACGTTTTTAACATAACATAAATTATTACACAAGTTAACCAATAGTCTTTTCAAATTATACTTAGACCCCAAAATGATAAAATAATAAAAAAAAACATATCATATCATATCATCTTCTTCTGTCATCCACCCCCACCCCCCACTCCCCCTCTTTCACCACCACCAACAACAAAAATGGCCGCAACTCGGTTTTAATTTCGAATAGGTGTGATTTCGAATCAGTTTTGATTAGGACTCTGAAATGATCTGACTCGACTCAAGAGGTGTTTTGTTAGAGAAGAGAAGATTAGCTTAAGAGGAAAGCAGATAGAGAGAGATAGATAGAGAAATAATTTATAATAATTCATATTCATCAACTCTGCTACGCCTGATCCCCACGTAGCAGTTGGGGGGAATCTTTTACATAAGTAGTTAAACATTTGAAAAGCTAAAATAGTACTAAGCATAACCAAAAAAAGAAATAAAGATCTTTTCGGCTTCAGGATGAGTTGGCCCGTCGATCCCCAGCCCATAAGCGGTCGATCCGAACTGAAAAGAAATGCGGCCCACTTGGAAAAAGGCCCAGCTTTCTACAGTGCAATTGAATTTTGCTTTCATAAAAAAAACGCCCTCTTTCTTCTTCTTCAACATTGACTGAGAATCCCGATCGATCCCCAAATCGCATGAACCCTAACATTACGAATTGAATCTCCAAATCCTCCCAATTTTCCTCCAATTCTAATCCGATCCAATCAATTCGTAACATTACTCCCCCCTCCCCTCTATCTAAAGCTTGTCCTCAAGCTTAGAAATTTGGGAATTTGGATTGCATATAGTCCCAATCTTCCCAGGTTGCCTCTGCATCAGGTAAATGTTCCCACTCAACCAACCACTACACATTAGCACGATTTGCTTTCTTCAAAATGCTCCTTGCTAGCACTTTTTGGGGTACTAATATCACTCCTCCTTCTTCGTTCATGACAGGTATTTGAGGAGTCACAGGAGTACCTGCTCCCACATGTTTCTTGAGCAGGGACATATGGAACACTGGGTGGATCTTTACTTCAACTGGTAATTTATAAGCCAAAGATACTATCTATTCAATGATTAGAAAAGGTCCAGCAAATTTAGGACTTAATTTCTAGAGCAAATTACTTTTTCTGCCCTTTAATTTCGACTATGTTTGCCTTTTGCCCTTTAACTTTTCGGGCTCCACTTTTGCCCTATAATTCTTATATTTTTTACCAAATATGTCCGTTGGGTTATTTCTCAGGCCCGATTACTGTTTAGCTAACGTGGGCACTGACGTGGACGCCATTGTACCGACACGTGGCGCCACATCATTTATGTATTTTTTTACTGGACTTAAATGTGAAATGTCCAAAATACCCCCGCTTATCTTCTTCATCACATATATATATATATATACACAGATAGATATACACACACATATATATACACACAGATAGATATATATATATACACTTACATATATATACGTATATATATATATGTATATGTATATATACACACAGATCACCTCCACACCGGCGCTGCCGCCACCACGAATCACCGTCGTCGCCGCCTCCACCACCACGAATCACCACCGTCATCGCAATCGAGGACCACAATCAAACCCACCTTCCAACCACAACCACCTCCCTAACCCACCCCCACCGCCACCGCCACCATCTTCTTTTTCATCACAACCCAAACCGCCGGAGATCGAATCGATTTTCTCCTCCAAATCACTCTCAGCCGTCAGATCTGAGGCCGTGGCGGGGATGGTGAAGCTCGGTGAGGCGGTGAGGGCGATGCTTAGCCAATTCGAGGCGGCGATTCAGAAGGATAACTCGAAATCCACCGTCGGCGGCAGCGTTCATCTGTTAACACGCTACATGATGAATTTTTTGGTTTTCATGGCGAATTACAGCGGCGCGATTTCGGATATACTCGCGGATTATCCGATATCGGTGAACACTCCGTTGCCAAAATCGTATTTTGCTTCACCTACCTCCGGTGCCGGCGAGGATCTAACGGCTGAGAATTTTTTTTTGGGGGGCGAGGGTATTTTGGACATTTCACTGGTAAGTCCAGTCACAAATAATAAAAATACATAAATGACGTGGCGCCACGTGTCGGTACAGTGGCGTCCGCGCCAGCGTCCACGTCAGCTAAACAGTAACCGGGCCTGAGAAATAACCAAACGGGCATATTTGGTAAAAAATATAAGAATTATAGGGCAAAAGTGGAGCCCGAAAAGTTAAAGGACAAAAGGCAAACATAGTCGAAATTAAAGGGCAGAAAAAGTAATTTGCTCTAATTTCCATGCATGTGAATTGCGGATAGAGAATTGCATGTAGGGTTTAAGTTTTAAATAGACCCATTCTCCAATATCAAATTGCCTGTGAAGCTGATTTCTTCATTTTCTGTTATGCACTTGTCAGTAGGTTCTTCAACTGTTGTGTTTTTTGTTGTCTCTCTCAGATAAGTTGTTCAACTCCAACAACTTTCATACTTTGAAATGGTCCTACACACCACTAGGATGGTTTGTAACCATACAGTTCCTCAAAGGGTGTCATATTTATAGCAGAGTGGTAATTGGTGTTATACCACCACTCTGCTAAAGGTAACCACTTGCTCCACTGGTTGGGGTTCAATCCTATTATGCACCTTAGATAAGCCTCCAAACATTGGTTGGCTCTTTCAGTTTGGCCATCTGTTTGGGGGTGATAAGCAGTGCTCAATCTCTGCTCTGCCCCTAGAACCTTCATCAATTCCCTCCAAAATAAACTTACAAATACCCTGTCTCTGTCAGAAATTATGATTTCTGGCAATTCATGTAGTTTGTAAACTGTTTCTAAGAAAACTCTAGCCAAACTAGAAGCTGAGTAAGGGTGAGTGAGTGGTAAGAAGTGTGCATATTTGGTCATTCTATCTACAATGACCCAAATTACTTCTTTGCCCTTTGACTTAGGCAATTGGACAATGAAGTCCATACTAATGTGTTGACAAGCTTGTTGTGGCACCTCCAAGGGCTGTAATAACTTCTCATGCTTACACTGCTGACAAGTGACACATTCTTTAACAAATTGTTTAACCTGCTCTTTTAGCCCAGCCACAAAAACACCAATTGTACCCTCTGGTAAGTACCTGTAATGCCAGAATGTCCCCCAATACTGCTACAATGCATCAACTCCAAGATTTTCCTCATCAACTCAGTGGAACTCCCTACATACAATTTGCCCTTAAACCTCAACAGATTATTAATGTAAGAAAAATAAGATACCTCATATGGTTGAAGCAGGCATTGTTGAATGGCTTCTTCAGCTACTGTGTCCCCCACATAACTGTCTCCCAATTCTTGTATCCACTCAGGTGATACACTACTGATCACCTTACACTCTCCTGCTTCTTCTCTTCTAGATTGGGCATATGCTACTCTGTTATCATTTCCCTTTCTATACTCAATCTTGTAAGTATACCCCAGGATTTTAGTCATATATTTGTGTTGCAGTGGGGTGGAAATTTTCTGTTCCAGAAGGTATTTCAGGCTGTTCTGATCAGTTCTGATTATGAATTCACCATGGATCAAATAGGGTCTCCATTTATCTATGGCCATGATTATGGCCATAAATTCCTTCTCATACACAGATAAACCAAGATTCTTAGGACCCAATGCCTTACTGATATAGGCTACGGGTTGCTTCCCTTGACTTAACACATCTCCCAACCCTTGATAAGAGGCATTAGTTTCTACTATAAATTGTTTCTGAAAATCATGTAATTGAAGCATTGGTGATGTCACCATAGCTTCCTTCAAGCTCTGGAAAGCCTTCTCTGCTTCTTCAGTCCGCACAAACTTCCCATTTTTAGTCAGCTCAGTTAGAGGTTTGGCAATCATGCCATAATGTCTCACAAATTTTCTGTAATAGCCTGTTAACCCTAAGAACCCCCTCAAGTCAGGGGCGGAGGGAGGGGGCGAGCAGCCCCCCCCCCCCCCCCTCCCCCAGCTTTTTTGTCAGAATGTGTATATATATATATATCATATATATATATATATATGTTATAAATTATAATATATTGGTATAATTGTAGTAATAAAATATTATTTAGTTTAGTAGGATAAACTTCTTTGTCTTCTAGCAAAAGATGCTCATCCTAATCATTAGTCAACCTCATGAGGGCCCACCAAATTTTAATTTGATACTCCATTTCGTACTTCCATACTCTTTTATCTTGATATTTGTTTTTTTTTTACTTTTCTTTTTTTCTTTGACTTTTCCTTTCCTTTTTTCCTTTCCTTTTTAATATAAACTTGCTACTTATTTAATTCTCTATTACTCCTTTTAAGTTTTAAGAACCCTACAAAACCAAAACCTTGAACATCAAGATTCAAAATTCATCTTCTGGTTGCAAGCTATTGAGAATTCACGATAATTTCTTTTTTTTTTCATTATCGTTATTTTGATTTTTATGTGCCAATAAAAATATTAGGAGTGATTGACATTTTTAATGTAACTTCTTACAGGAGTTCAACCATGAGTAAGAAGAGGATTGATTCTTACTTCCCAAAGATTAGCAATCAAGATACAGCTTCTTCTGATATCGAGAGACCTAATAATAATGGTGAAAGTTCTAATTCAGTAAGTGCAAATCTCCTTGAATCTAATGAAATATCTATGGATTCTCATCCAAACAAAATTCCACGTACTGATAAAGATTCAGATGCTATTGAGCGAGATCCTGGTTTACGTCGAATGATATGGATTATTCATCCAATGAAGTAGATCAAATTCGACGAGCTTACATAAAGCATGGACCTTATCAAGTTGATCCAAAAAAATTTGGTGAAACTGAAACTGATGATGGCGGTAGAAAATTTGTTATTTCCTAGTACAAGTTATTTCCTGATTGGTTGGAGTATTCTCCTACAAAAAAAAGCAGCATTTTGTCTTCAATGTTTCCTTTTTGCCAAGCCATCTACAGTATCTGGTGCAAATACTTTTGTTATTGATGGATTTCGGGCGTGGAAAAAAGTAAATAATGGGGAAAAATGTGCATTCTTGACTCATGAGGGTCATGGTCCTAACTCTTCACATAAAATTTGTATGGGAAAATTTCTTGATGTGAAGAATTCTTTGCAACATATTGACAAGGCCTTTGAAAAACACTCTTCAGAGTCGGTTGCAAATAATCGATTACGACTCAGAGTTTCAATTGACGTTGCCAAATTGTGTGCTTTTCAGGGTATTGCATTTAGAGGTCATAATGAGCGGTTTGACTCGAAGAACCGGGGAAACTTCATAGAAATTGTAAAGCACGCAGCTTCTTACAATAGTGGAGTAGATGAACAGGTTTTAGAGAATGCTCCAAAAAATGCAACTTATGCTTCTCCTGATATTCAGAAGGAGATTTTATCTATATATAAAAGTAAAATCCAAAGCCTAATCAGAGCTGAAATTGGTGATGCAAAATTTTGCATTATAGGCGATGAATCTCGAGATGAGTCAAAAAAAGAGCAAATGGCAATTATTTTGAGATTTGTTGATAAAAAAAGGGTTTGTTCGAGAAAGATTTTTTGATATAGTTCATGTTGAGGACACAAAAATATCTACTTTGAAAAAAGAGATATGTGATGTTCTTTCTCGTCATAATCTTAGCGTACGTGATATTCGAGGACAAGGGTATGATGGTGCTAGCAATATGCGGGGAGAGTGGAATGGTTTGCAAGCCTTATTTTTGAGTGAATGCCCCTATGCTTATTATATCCATTGTTTCGCTCACCGATTGCAACTAATTTTGGTAGCTACTTCCCAAAGTACCATTCCAATCGAGAACTTCTTCTCACATTTGAATCATATCATTAATGTAGTTGATTCTTCTTCCAAGAGTCATGATCAACTACAAATTTCTAAAGCTATTCAAATTGTAGAGTCAATTGCAACCGATGAGCTTGAAACTGGACGAGGAAAAATCAAGTGGGGACTCTACAACGTTCAGGTGATACAAGATGGAGCTCTCATTCTAGGTCTCTTAACAGGTTACGTGAGATGTTTGATTCTATTCTTGTTGTACTAGATGAGATCATAAATGATACATGTCCTGTTTCTTCAAGAGCTGCAGCTGATGGTGCATATGAAGTGATGATGTCTTTTGAGTTTGTGTTCATATTGCATTTTCTAATAGAGCTATTGGGAAGAACAAATGATCTTTGTTACAGGTTACAGAACAGGTCTCTAGATATTGTTAATGCCATGGATGCAGTAGCAAATGCAAAAGAAAATATCCAGAAATTTTGAGAAAATGGATGGGATGAATTATTCAAAGAAGTGAAGAAATTTTGTGAAAAGCGTGATATAGATATCCCTGATATGAATGGTTTTCGTCGATCAAGTAAGGGTCGTGCTCGAAGAAGCAATCCTATTACATTAGATCACTTCTATCAGATAGATTTATTTACTGGGACAATTGATCGTATACTACACGGGATGAATTTTAGATTTAACGAGGATGTGGTGGAGTTGCTTAGACTTAGCTCTGTTTTTGATCCTAGAGATGGTTACAAGTCATTCAACCCCAATGATATTTTCAAATTAGTTGAAAAGTTCTATCCTGCTGATTTTACGAATCAAGAGAAGTTACATCTTAAATATCAGTTGGAAAGTTTTGGTCTTGATTTGCAGAAAAATACCAATTTTCAGGGTATCTCTACGCTCTCTCGGTTGTGCGAAGTATTGTCAACAACAAGAAAGTTCATTGATTTCAATCTTATTGACAGATTAATTCGACTGCTTTTGACTCTTCCGGTCTCTACAGCAACATCTGAACGAGCATTTTCCGCTATGAAGATTGTGAAGACAAGGCTAAGGACTAAAATGGAGGATATTTCTTATCTAGTGTTTTGATAATGCATATTGAGAAAGAAATTGCTCAAAGCATTGATGTTGATTCAATCATCGATGAGTTTGATCAAATGAAGCATCGCAGAGCACAGTTTAAGACGCCTCGGTGAAAATTTTGTATTTGGCTAGTAGTAATGTTTTAGAACTATTTCCTATGGTATCTTATATATTTTTTAAAATATATTTTTAGTATAGTTTCGCCCCCTAACTCGAATTCCTGGCTCCGCCCCTGCCCTCAAGCTCTTCACATTCTTAGGAGTTGGCCACTCAGTCATTCCTCTAATCTTTTAAGGATTAGCTTTGAAAGCAGAGAAGATTAGCTTTCAGGATCACTTAGCTCTGAGGCCAATGAAATAATCTGACTCGACTCCAGAGGTATTTTGTTAGAGAAGAGAAGATTAGCTTAAGAGGAAAGCAGATAAAGAGAGAGAGGTAGAGAAATAATTTGTAATAATTTATATTCATCAACTCTGCTACGCCTGATCCCCACATAGCAGCTGGGGGGGATCTTTTACATAAGTAGTTAAACATTTGAAAAGCTAAAATAGTACTAAGCATAACCAAAAAAAGAAATAAAAATCTTCTCGGCTTTAGGATGATTTGGCCCGTCGATCCCCGGCCCATAAGCGGTGGGTCCGAACTGAAAAGAAATGCGGCCCACTTGGAAAAGGCCCAGCTTTTCTACAGTGCAATTGAATTCTGCTTTCATCAAGAAAATGCCTAAGTCTCTTTCTTCTTCTTCAACATTGACTGAGAATCCCGATCGATCTCCAAATTGCATGAACCCTAACATTATGAATTGAATCTCCAAATCCTCCCAATTTTCCTCCAATTCTAATTCGATTCAATCAATTCGTAACAGACTCGGAGTTGAATGAATTAAACAGCGAATCCCTCTCGATTTTGGCCGGAGCTCGAAGTCGCCGGAGTTTTCAATTCTTCTCAGAATCAAGGCTGTTCCATTCTTCTTGGTTTTGGTTTTCATCTTGATTCGGAGTTGAACGAATTGAACCGAGAATCCTCTCGATTTTTGCCGGAGTTCGAAGCGGAGCCGTCGGAATTTTTGATTCTTCTCGGAATCGCGGTAGTCCGATTTAAAGTTAATAGTGGGTGGTGGTGGGGGCGGCACGAAATAGGGGGCGGGGGTGGGGAGGATGAACAATACTTTTAATTTTTAAAGTATTTTGTTTTTTTATAATTTAAATATTTTTTTTATAAATTGATAACAATATAAAAAGATTGTAAAAGATATAAAAAATTGCTGTGTGTGTATATATATATATATATGTGTGTGTGTGTGTGTGTGTGAAGATAATAAAATTTTTGACGTATTTTCTTTTTGTATTTTATAATTTTTATAAATTACTAAAGATATAAAGATTTTTATAAATTCATTTTTTTTTTGTAATTTTTATAAATTGTTATAGATATAAAAATAATTATATATGTGTGTGATTTGAGGGTGCAAAGTACAATTTATTATATGATGCAAGTATAATTTTTAATATTACAAGGCTTTGTGCAAAAAATGTTTTTTTTTGTTGAAAATATGACGTGGCACGACAACTTATTGACTAGGCGTGACAACTTATTGACTGGGCAGCCACATCAGCAAAAAAGCTCGAATAAGAGCAATTAGGCATTTTTAGTAGAAAAATTGGAACTATCGGGGCAGAAAAAGTTGGCCCGAAAAAAAAAAGGGCATAAAGTATTTTTAGGCAAAGTTATTGGGCAGAAATAATAATTTCCCCTTATAAATATTTAGCAACTTAAAAATGTAAGGGTAGAAAATATAATTAGTTGCATGACGGTCCTTATTTAGCATATTGAACTTTACGTGGGTGATTTGTAATGTAGTAAAACTTTGTTGTATGAAAGTGATTAGAATGTTTGGGGAAAGATTATAAATATTTAGCAAGTTTAGAAAACTATAGAGTAGAATATATAATTAGTTGCCTTAGATCCTAATTTAGAAGATTGATTTTTTTATTCATATTGTATTAGTTGTTGGAACTAAAATTTGCATTTTTAAGTTTGTTCCATTTTCTTTTTCCAAATAGAGACGACAGATCGTCTTACTAGAAGAGAGGAAGGGGAAGGCACCGGCTAAGGGAAGAGGGCGAGAAAGGTTGGGCCCGACACTTTCATAATCACATGAGACGCCTATAGACGATATGTCGATGTAGCAGTCCTGGATTGGTGGTCATTTGGCGTGAGCTACACCGCTGTCGGAGCCCAGCACTAGTCCAGCCAAGTCACCGTAGGGCTAAACATCAAATACTTCAGGTGCTGGTTTACAGGAAGGATCGCTAAACCTCTTTATCGGTACTCATAGTACTTCCGCCTCACCGACATCGTCTCTCAGATCAGACGAGGTAGAACTCTCCCACCCCCCGTGGACGATGAGGATGTATTATACGATTTTGACGATGACGTGGTCAGAGCATGGGGGCATGTATTCCATAGAATCCCGAGGATCGAAAGTGAATATGATTTAATCCTCATACAAGATTGTGGATTGATGCGAGCATCATTTCTTCATCTATTGCAGTGGCTCTGAAGAAATCTGAGGGGGTCGTAGACTTCTTACAAGCAATGGCTGAAAGACCAACGTTTGGTTGCATGTGACACCTTCAAGGTAATATCCTCATTTAAATTCAGTATCAAAGTATTGGACATTTAACTATATGATTTTTTCTTACATTTTTTATTTTGATCGTTTCATTTATTTCAAATATGCAGAACAATATATGTATCCTGGGTTGTCTTAGAGATTTATACCTACGACAACCAATCAACGTTTTTGCAATTCGTCGAACAACCTGAAGATTGTTTTCGAGAAGATAGCTGGGAGGCCTAAAAGAGTTTTTTTTTTGATAAATTAGAAATTGCATAGATTAAACAAAGTTAATAATGGGGTATCCCCCATCACAAAAGGAGGAAAGGGGTAAGAGGTTTGAAGGAATGACCCCATTCCAATTACAAGATTCGGCCCATTTTGCAATGTTATGGGCTGCTAAATTACAAGTTCTTGGGACAAAATTAAAAACCCATTTTGGCCATAATGTCCTGATAGCTCGGATTTCTTCAATGTATGGCTTTGATGTCCAATCTGGGACAGAGAGGAGGTCGTTAATCTGGTTGACATTGTTGAGACTGTCGAATTCGAACCGGATGAGCTTCAGTTTCTTGGAGTTTGCCAGCTTACAAGCTTCGAGGATGGCTCTTGCTTCAGCTACAGGGGCGTCAAGACATGGGGAGTTGTTAGCTGTTGCGAGTTCGATTGTGCCATTACAGTTCCTCCAAATAGAGGCTGTTGAGGTACAGAGGCTTGTGAAGGCTGCATCAGTATTGATAGCTGTCTAATTTGGTGCAGGCCGTTTCCATATTGCTGCTGCAGGGAATCTGCTGGTGAGCTTTTTGTTTCTTCTAACTTTTGCATGGATTTTTGCCTCTCTTTCAACAATTTTTGCTTGTTCGATAGGGCTAGTGGCTGAGCTGAGGCCTAAAAGAGTTGGGTTCCATCAAAGTGGCATGACCAATACGAAGCCTACTTGAAAAGTGAAGCACACTTGAAGATGTGCAAGTAGGCGAAGATAATAGACAGAAGAGAAAGACAATGGTAGGTGTTCCGACGAGAAGCTGGCAGAAGCTGAGTAAGTTTTAGGTGGTGTTTGTAAACTCTAGTGGAAAGTAGAAGTCATAATTTTAAGTCAAGCTTGAAAAACACTTAAATTTAAAAATTGAAAGTGTTTGAAAGATAATCTTGAATTTGAGATTATTCAATTATTTTATTTAAAATTATCCACCGTTAGTCAAAAACGCCTCCACACCAGCTTTCAGATTGTGAGAGGTCTTTAGCTTAAAAAAGTTGTCTAACTGAAATAACTATATTTGCAAACATCCCAAAATCACTTATTCAAGTAAAAAACTAATTATAACTTTTTTTTAACAGTTTGCAAACACTACCTTCCTATAATAGTTTAATTAATTCTTGTATGTTATGGTACGTCTTAATTCTGTAATGTCATATATGCAGTGATTAACATAACCGCCTAGCATATTGTATAACTTACTTTA
This sequence comes from Linaria vulgaris, assembly GCA_948329865.1. Lineage (NCBI taxonomy): Eukaryota > Viridiplantae > Streptophyta > Magnoliopsida > Lamiales > Plantaginaceae > Linaria > Linaria vulgaris. The sequence continues at coordinate 104,282,806 of OX415252.1, forward strand.
TTTGATCGAATATTGGCACTAGGGGTGGGAGGGCCGGGTCGGGTTCCCGCGACCCAACCCGACCCGATCGAATTTTCCCCGGGGCGGGGAAAATCCGATGGACAATCCGACCCGTTGCTGCGGGAGAGATTTCCCGCAGCAACTCCCGCGGATCGGACCGGGAGCCGCGGTTGGATCCCGATCCGACCCGTGGGTCCCGATTTTTTCAGTGGCCCATTTTTTTTTTGTCTAATATACTACTAACACACACACACACACAGCAACACAAACACACACACACAAAGCAACACAAACACACACACACAAACGCGCGACAACACAAACACACACCATCTCCGACGCGCCATCTCCGCCGCGCCACCTCACCGACGCCGACGCCGACACTGCCGCACCATCTCCGCCGCTAATCCGCGCCAATTGTCGAAACCCTAGGTATTTTTTCAAATTCAAAACTCAAAATTGAATCAAAATTTCATGTTAGTTTGTTAAATTGATTAATCCATTAGTGTTAGAATACTTGTTTATGTTAGAAAACATAGTACCCATTGAAAAATTAGATGTATTATAAGTAGTATTATTTTGAATTAGGGTTTCAAATTGGGGGTTTTTCGGATTTTGCCCAATTTGTGGATATTATTGTAAGTAGTATTATTCTTTGGTAATAATTGATTGATAAATAACAACACAACAAGAAAATAATTGATTGTAGTATTATTTGTAATGTTATTAAAGTTTTGTAATGTTGTGGAAATAAGTCTATAGTGAATGATATGATTTGATAAGCATATTTTCTTGTATTTGGTGGTTTGGTTGCATTTGTAATGTATATGTGTTCGTGGTGTTGTAGAAATGGTAAATAGGAGTGGCAAAAGAGATCGTGATAGTGGAAGTTCTCCATCCAAACTAGCTCCTCAGCGAAGTCCAATAAAACGTGCTAAGGAAAAGGGGAAGGCCGCGGATACATCACGTGACAAAGGAAAAGCTCCGGAAACTTCACGGGGTATAGAAAAGGGAAAGTGGAAGGCACCGGAAACTTCACGGGATATAGAAAAGGGAAAGGGGAAGGCGACAGAAAGTGGAAGTACGTCGAGGCTATGTTAGACTATGACTTAGAGTTGCGGCGGAAAGTGAGGGATGGTTTCTTGGCTTTATTTGATGAGTACAAGGAAAAGTACGACGAAAGTTCAACCATTAGGCAAACTCAAAGGCCTACCCCCGTATCTACCTATCCTTGGATCCCATGAACCTATTGTCGTCGAAGCACGACACTTTTTTTAGGTAATCTTTTATTATGTCGAATAAAACGTTGATTTACTTATAATACACCTTGTTAATTTCGTATTTATTAACGATTGAATGTAACTTTTGTTAGGAACGTGGATGATAAAGAATCTTTACCAAAGCACGAATTTGAGAAATATTTTGAAGATAGGGTCGAGCCATATGATGTAAACTTTGACATATTGAATTGGTGAAAAAAGAACTCCGAACTCTATCCAATAATTGCCAAAATGGCTAGAGACTTATTGGCGATCCCGGTCTCCACCGTTGCTTCTGAATCAGCGTTCAGTACGGGAGGACGCGTCCTTGATCGGTTTAGGAGCTCGTTGACGCCGAGAATAGTTCAAGGATTAGTTTGCTCACAAAATTGGATAAGGGACGATGATACGCCAATCCAAATTGAGGAGTGTTTAGCGGAGTTGGAGGAACGTGATAGAGGTACGTATATGTTTAAGTTAATTTAATAGTTAACAATTATTTCTCTATATTCTTGTTAATATCACGTGAATTATCCATTGATTAGTTTTTGTTTTTTTCGTGTAGAATTTGCGGATATGGGTGAAGATTCTAATTTATTGCAAATTCATGATTGAGTGAAAACATTAACGGTTGATAAGTTCCCGTTGGTGTCTTGGGGTTCTTTTAAGACTAATTTTTAATTTATGTATGTTTATGAGTTTTGAATATTGAATTTTAATTTGGTGTTGTTGGATGGATATTGATGAATGGTGGTTTATTTTTATGGTTGGATATTGATGAGGGGATATTGGACCTTATTATTGTGTTCTTCATGAATGGTTTTATTTTTGGTGATGTCGTGTTGTTGGATGAATATTGAGTTATTGACAATGTTTTCTATGATTAAGGGATGGTTTTTTTTTTTGTGATTTGGCAAAAAAATTAGCAGGTTATGTGGCTAATTGTGGCTTGGCAAAATTGGCAAAAGGATGAGGGGAATTTTATGGTTTTGTGGCTATTGATGAGGGGAATTTTGTGGCAAAATTCCAGTGGGCAGGTGCCCACTGGAAATTTCGGGATTTCGGGACCCCGGCGGGATCCCGAAATCCGCGGAACTCCCGCAATCGCGGGAGTTCCGCACTCTGCGGGGCGGATCGGGAGCCGCGGCGAGCTCCCGATCCCATCGATTCCCGGGGGCCGGATTCCCGATCCCCACAGGAATCCGGCCCAACTCACCCCTAATTGGCACCTTCAACAAAGAAGAAAAGGTAAAAAAAAATGTATAAAATAGAATGCATATATAAAAAATACCACATTTTTAAACCCCTTCCAAAGTTCTTCCAAGATGGAACAAATTCTAATTTGATTCATTGTAAGGTTAATTTGGTCCAACTTAAATTGTAAGGTTAGATTATAACGTTAATAATATAGGATTGTTATGTGATTAAAAATTATAAGAATCAAACTGGAAATAAAAAATTTGATCTAACAATATCTGAAAATAGTTTCTTTATACCGAATATAGATATAGATAATGTCTTTCAAAAAAGCAATTCGCTTATAAATTGTATTTGATTACTTAGAAGTTAGAACAATAATATCGATAATTACTATTTGGTTGAAATAAATACTAATTAGTTGATGTGAAATTTATTTTATTTTATTTATAAATATAATTAAGGGTAGAAAGTATTCCTTAATTAAGTATTAGCTTATTGAATTGTTCCGAGCACTTGTTAATTACTACGGGGTGTTTGCAAGAGCTTTTAAAAGCTCCTTATGGGCTTTGACTCACTGAAAAATATTTAACGAGTGTTTGTAATTTCTACTTTTGCTTCTCCTTCTCTTAAAAAAAAAAAAAAAAAAACCCCATAAGCATGTCATGGGGTGCTTCTATAAGGAGCTTCTCCCCAAATCTTGGTGAATGTCTTATTTAAACTCATAAATTCCTTAAATTTCTCAAAATATCCAATTTTACCCCTCAAATAAATTCCATGATTTCTCTCTTTCCTCATTATTTATTAACGCGATCTTCTTTTTCATAATTTTATATTTTTAGAGTAAAAAAATAATTATAAAAAAAGAAGAAAAAATTATTTAAAATAATTTACTTAACAACAACATGTACGACATTACTATACTAACATCTTTTTGATATAATTATTATTTCTAGAAGATATATGGATAATGTAATTATACCAAATAACTGGTATATTGTAATGTAATAAATATATATATATATATATATATATATTGATTATACTATATTAAAATTTAAATTATTTTAATTTTTAATTTATAACTATCCACCTCATGATTGTGCAAATGTAAATGGAGGATTAATATTTCTATATCTATAATTTAAATAAGAATTATTAAATATTATTGTATTTAATTAAGATTCAAAAAATGCTTCTATTTAGTTATTGCAAACACAATAAAACTAACTTTATTTATTTTAAATTACTTTTAAAGAAAGATTTGCAAACATTCATAGATTTTAGTCAAACGCAACTTTAAGTTGAAGATATGAAGAAGGGGTTTTTATAAGATCTGGCAAACACACTTAGGGGTGTGCATTTGGATCGGATCGGATCGAATCGAGGCTGGAAGTCGATTTCGATCCTGGAGAAATGAGGATCGAAATCGAATCAATTTGAAACGATCCGATTCGATCCAAAATCATTCGATTTCGATCCGATTCGATTCGATTTCGATCCTTTTTTTATTTAATTAATTTAATATCAATGGGACCAACCACAACATTCAAATAGAGTTACTGAATTATAAAATCGAGAGAAAGGTGTTACAAATTTACAATTGTATATGTTTCTCAAAGACAGAAACGTGGCTTTCAAATGCACCAAGAAAAAAATGTTAGGTATGTGTATATATAAAAATATAAATATTAACATTATATATAGAAATATCTTAGTAGCATTAATAAGCTTAGCTTTATAGATAAAGATATAATATTATATATACTATTCTATATTTATTTATTTTTAAAAAATAATATGAGTATTCGATCCGATCTGATTCTCAGCCTCTAAAATCGAGGATCGAATCAAATGGGGGTTCGATCCTAAGGCAAAAATCAAAAGTCGGATCAAATATTCGATCCGATCCTCGGATCAGATCATTCGATCGATTTTTACCCGATTCGATCGATCCGATTCTTTTTGCACAGCCCTAAACACACTAGTAAAATAGCCTCTGCAATAGTTTAATATGTTTTACCTATACCAGCCAATAATCATTTTTTATCAAAGACAAAGCAAAAGCCTTAAACCCTTTCTCTCCATTCTCAGCCACGGCACCGGCGATTCAGGGCCAGGTGAGAAATTTGCCCAAATTCGCCTCTCGTTTCTATGGGTGCATGTACTAATTGAATTCGCTTTGTGTTTTTGATAGTACTGCAAGTGTTCGACAAAATTCCCCAAAGAGAACTAAAGTTCTGAACCTGATTACTAATCTCTTTAGGGGGTTGTGATTCTGTAAATATTGTTCTATCAATAAAAAAGCTAGCTTGGTGGTATAAGAAAACGAAGATCATAGTTTAATTTGTGAATAATAAATATGCTTATCTTAATGTAACTAATTAGTAATGACTATTATAAATGGTAATATTGTTCGCTCGTCGAAGAAGATTGTACCTTAATTATGTCTGAAATATATTTTACAAAGTCTTCTTGAAAGTTGTGTTTACTTATTGCGTGCGTTATAACAATTTCATTTAGTTGACGTGTTTAATAGCATATTATAGCATTAATATATTCTCTTCTAATTTTGCAACCTGCCTGAAAAAAATATGTCTAGTATGCAGATGATTTGATAGTTATCATACGGTGTGACACGTTTGCATTCGTGCGCGGGAATATGTTTGCATGTTTTTTGTTTGCATAAACTTTTCTGTGGGAAGCTTGTGAGTTGGATATTTGAGATTGATGTATTTATGCACTATGTTCTGTTGTATGGCAGAATGGAAATTGTAGAAACTCAACGGAGTCTATCACCGGAGCTACTTTCAAAAATGTTTTCAGATTTTATGACAAGGTTTAAAACTTTTGATTTATTCTGATGTTCTTTTACTATTTTGAAAACTCCCATTTATATTTTCACTAGTTCTTACGCCAGAATTCTGTATTAGGATTGCAAAATTTGAGGAACTAGTGACCTTTGGAAGTAGATTGCTTATTGGCTTTCGACAAGCACTTGGTGAGCATTTGTGTGAGCCCCCCCATTGCAGAAGACTAGTTGCATTATGTCTTTTGCTCAAATCTGATTTTATGACGAGTATCTGTGCAGGTTTTATAGCAGGACCTCCATTAGATAAGACATCTGCATTGGTTGAGCGCTTAATGAAAGCTCACGGGACAAAAAGATTTTTGTCCTATATTGAAGCTGGATGTATGAACTCATCTGATAGTGTACTGAATGTTAGCCAGTGTAAGCATATTAGTGCTCCGACTTTTCTCGTTTTTTCCTTAGAAGTAGATGGATAATCTCTCTCTCTCTCTCTCTCTCTCTCTCTCTCTCTCTCTCTCTCTCAAAATGTAATGTAGTCATCAGCAAATGGCATCAAAAGTTCTTTTGGTTTTCTAACATTTGAGATTATGATTCATGAAATCGTATATGTCTGGGTAGCTTCAGCATTTGCAGTGTCTCATGGGACCAATCTGCTTTTCTCACACCTTAGGTCTTTTATTAAAAATGTTTGTTTTTGGACCTGAATACTTATCAAGCTCAATTCTCCCTTCATAAAGTCCTTTGTGTGAATTTAGGATCTGTTCCATTTGTTTTTGGGTTATTTTGAATATTTGTTGGCTTGTATTATCATACGATAATCTTAATTTCATTTAATTATATTCCATGCAGAAGTGCATACATGCCATCTCGGACTTCAAGACCACATTCACAAAGGTGAGTTCTCTTTAATTACCTTGGTCTCAGAACAGAAATAGAATTTGGGAATACAAGTGCTGTTTGTTTTGGTATTTTGGAGGTCCATAAGTGTACTAGGCAAGTCAGAAGTGATTTTTGCAAATTGTGGTCTTGATATAACTAGCATCTTAGAAACAAGCCTCCTTACCATCAAACAATGTTTTCTTTAATGCATTTACTTTTTTAAGTTTTTGTATCTGATATTTTCCTTCCCAAATGTTTTATTTGTGATATCTTACGAACTTTTGATTTCTTTCCGGTTGTTGTTGCCCATGAAACAAATGATCTTTAGTATGTGTCGTCATTTCTAAGTAATAGTAGATAATTGTTTCTTGAATTAGCATATAATATGCTATACTAATACAATTGTGCAATACGAAACTACTACAGACTTGTTGTAAGCAATTTGAGTGAGTTGTCATTATTTTGAGTGGTGATTAGGTTTTATAAGGTTTCATGCACATGCTGATAATTGACTAGGAGAAAGCAGAATCTGCTTTCTAACCAGCAAAGTGTCCTAACTATTGTATTTTTAGGATTCTAAACCAAGGCCAAATTGACTCAGCAAATCTGCTTGGATGAACCTTGGGAGCAAAGGACTTTATTTTTGTTGTCCAACATATAGATACAATCATACAACTAACAATGCATGAGCTAGATAGAAAAGAAATGAGTTTTTTCACTCGTAATGTTTAGCTTGGCGGATCACTTTACAAATCACGATACTTGTTTGCATCAGTATCTTTTGTGTTGGAGGGACTTGCCATTTTTTCCTTTCATCATGTTTCTAACGGGTCAATTCATTTTTTTTTCTTTGTTCTGTTTGTTCGTTGGTCTTTATTTGCATGTGTGCTGTGGGATGGTCGGGGACTTCCAATAACTGAACTGTTTCAATTCTTTAATTTTCAAGATGAGCTCATTGACAACTTGAATGTCTTATTGTAGCTAAAAGTATTCTCACCGAGCTCAGGTGCCTTCTTGATGATGTTGCTCTAGTCATGCAGTCAGTAAAGAAGGAAGAAGAAGTTAACCCCGACCTACATTCTCTTATCCCTTCAAATGACGACGTATGTTCTCTCTCTCTCTCTCTCTCTCTCTCTCTCTCTCTCTCTCTCTCATATGTATATAAATAAGTGTATATATATACATGTGTGTGTATCTTAAACACACAAAAGAAATCTTTGTTGCAGCCTGTGTGCCTTTGTACAGAGCTCCATTATATAATTGGTCTTGTAAAATGTGTCAGTAGCATCACAGCCTGCTGTTTAGTTTCTTTTTCGTTTCTTTCCAGTAGTTATCCAAATTCTGCATACACTATTTTCCTGTAATTGGTTGGGCCGAGTTGCCTGGTGTTCAAAAATTAATTCCATATACATAAGTTTCTTGTGTTCTGGATGCTAGGACGAACACTTGTCGTTGGATCCTTCAAAACCTCAAGACATTGATTATGCTGCCCTTATGGCTATTATATACAGTATTATCAAACAAGACTACAGAATGCAGGTACATAATCTGTTACTTTTCATTAGTTATGCAAATTCTCTGCAGTTACCTGTTTCGTGCTGGGTACAGTCACAGCATTGACCTCTACTATTTCGAAGATACGTAATAGTTACAAAAATTGTAGGAATGCATTGTTTCTTCTCTCAGCCTCAAGTCGTCGCAAGGAGAACTGGAGACATATTGCCAGATGTGGTCGCTGCGGCCTTACGTAGAATACGACATAATGCATGAAGCCTGGAAACTTATATCGTGATTCAATCTTGCCAGTGGGTTTTCATGTTACTTGCAGTAATAATGTGGACAAGAAGTTTAAGGAAGTATGTCTACAATTTTGTCTTAGTTTTCCTTCTTCTTTATCTTTGCGTGGATAAGGATTATACTAGGATTGTTCCAGATGTAGTTTGCATGTAAACAGAGAACTGGATCTAAGTTTGATTCCATTATTTAGATCATGCTTAAGTTAGTCGAATGTAACTTCACGTTATGGAGATACTGACATTTCACATGCTTACGTTTTCATTTACAGACAAAAGTAGTTTACTTGCTTTATCACTTTAGGTACAAGATGAAGCGCATAACGTGCGTGTCTTTGCTGCTTTTAAAGTGAATATTGAAATAAGGGAGCTCAGTTTTGATAATTATAACACAATATTCAAATTGTGGATAGATTTACTAATATAACTGTAAAATTTAAGCATTGATTTGAGTTTATGACAGTCATAGGAAATAGGAATTTTGACTCGAGCAGCATTACGCCATTCCTTGATGACTCTCAAAGTACCATAACAAATGTGGTGTTTGGAATTCCAAAGACCAAAAAGTATACTAAAAAGTATACTGATCCTTAAATTTTGAGTTTTGCTGAAAGAAGAAAGATAAATTGATAATATTTAGAACATTATTCGGAAGATGACAATGAGGACTAAAATCTAAGGTGGATACGGGACACAGATGTAAGCTACAAGATTCAGCACTTCTTATGGCTGACCGCACAAAACAAATTGGCAACGAAAAGCTTCATGCAACCGAGAGGAATTCCTACGTCAACGGTGTGTCCAGTCTGCTCTCTACACACGGAATCGGGATTCATATGTTGAGACAATGTCGTATGGCGCGCGGAATTTGGGACAAGTTGGTCGCGGGGAATGCCTAGAGGAATTTGACGGGGCCTCGGATGAGCAGTGGCTTGAAGAAATTATGAAAAGTCCACGCATGAAAAACATTATAGTTGAGAGGCCGAAATGACAAGAGACTTCCGCTTATACGCTATGCAGTATATGGAAGAACCGCAACACAAAAATATTTAAGAATAAGATGGCTAACACTAGCAACTGAGTATTCCAAATACGCCTCCTAAGTAAGGAGATGCTGGCAGGTGGGAGAAGAAAAAAGACAAGGGTCATTAGATGGCAGAAGAAGGTTGGGTCAAACTCAATACTGACGGATGTGTTTCTAATGAAGAGAACCAGGGTATAGCTTTGGGTGTTTCCCGGGATGAGACCGGGTCGTGGATCTGGAGATCTAGGAAGGAACTTATCTCCCCAACGGTGGATGACGCTGAATTGGAGGCCTTGAAACACGGCCTTGAGTTGGCATGAGAAAGAAGAGTTCAAAGTCTCATAGTTGAAACAAATTCGATGACTGCGTTCAAAATTATTAGAGGTGAACTGAATGTGATTGGCCAACGTGACAAACTTGTTCGGAAATGCAAGAGAATCTTACGGTTGCCGTGGAATATTAGAGTCAACTGGACGCCAAGGGATGCTAATGGTGTTGCGGACAAGATTGGCAAAATGCCGCTTGATGTTAGGGGTAGTGAGTTCTTTTTGGAGGTTGCGCATCATCTTGTAATTAGCTTGGTTAGAGCGGATATGGTCTAACGATCCCTTGTGATTTCTTTGATTAAAAAAAAAAAACTCATCCCCTAGTATCCTACACTTTCCAACACCCAATTTTGGTAGATTATGTTTTGATGAAATAAAATATTGTTGATGGCTTGTTATTTAAGTTCCCGGACAACTTTTTAAATGTCAATATATGTAGACAAAGGAAAAAAATCTAAAGGCTAGTTAAATTAAATATTATGTGCATGGCAAATGCTTAAATAGGAATACTTAATATAAATTATAGATTTAAAAGAAATTTTGCACGTAGACATGCAAGGGCATTTTGTCTAGTGGCATGATTCTTGCTTAGGGTGCAAGAGGTCCGGAGCTCAATTCTCGGGGAATGCCCCTTGTTGTGTTTTTACTTTGTTTTTTTCCCCACGTAATTAGTTTGTTTTGTCATCGGAGGCTTTATTCACTCAAAAGCCAAAATCCACTATAAGTCTGGAATGCTCAAATTTCAAAATCACTTGGAGGGTCTGAAAGCTCGACGTCACTCCCTCGATTTCCTCCTAAATTTGGATGGCTCAAAGTTAATTGTGATGCGACTTTTGTTTGCAAATCTTCAAGGAATTGTGGAGTTGTCCGCAACCATAATGAATCGATTCTCTTTGCTTTCTCACGCGGTCGATTCACTTTTGATGCACTTGAGGCGGAAATCTTTTTTATCTGTCAAGCGTGTGTTTGGATGAACGCTTTCAAGTCTTCTTTTGTCACATTTGAAAGCTACAACCTTGGGGCTATTTTGCTCATCACAAACAATTCTATGCTTTTGGATTGGAAAGTTCGACCCCTTATTCTTGATATTCGTAGAATTTGAAATAAGTGGTCGAAATGGATATTCAAGCATATGTACCGCAATGCGAACCAAGCTTCTCATAATTTGACTCGGTGGGCTTTGTTGAATAATTATGTTGGTCCTTTTAATCTGGACTCCCTCCCTCCTAATGTGTTTTGTGATGGGGATTTCCATTACTGCAAGCACTTCAGCTCTCACCGATACTCTTTCTCTTTCTCTTTCTCTTTCTTTGTTGTTGTACCCTTGCACCTTTGTATGAACATGGTGTTTTTATTTGGTGATTTATTTATTGTTTTTCCTTATAATTTTTTTTTGTCATCCATTCAAGGTACTAATTAAACTCACAAAATGAATAGATAACATATAACAGCTCTGGTTCAATTAAGACCTCATTTAATCCTTAAACCTTAAAAATATAGAGTCCGAAAACTGAGAAAATAAACAAAACTCGGTTTAATCCTTCCTAAACCTTAAAAATATCTAATCTTTTTTAAATTCATATATGCAAAAGTCGGAAAGTACAGTTTGCAAATTGCAGGTTAAGTTGGCGCCCGTTACCCGTAGCGCGACTGCAGGTTCCCACGCCATAAACATGAATAAATTTGCGTATTCATCAATTTTAAGTTAAAACTCCGTATAGATCAGCAAATTAAATTGAATCAATTTTTCTTTTTTAGGCAAATCTAACATTTTTTTAATGGATAAAATCTATCAATTTTAAATATCCAATTGTAATGACATATTAATATTAAGAGAAGTTAAAGTCGTTTTGCTTCAACACGATTTAGGGGTCATAATAAAACTGCAACAGGGCCAATTTAATTTGCCTTCCATTCCCCGCAGCCTCCATCGAGCCGTTGCCGCTAAAAAGGTGAGCTTTTTCTCTCTCTAAAAAAACTTCGACAAATAAATAGAAAGTAAATTTGAGCTGCGATTAGCGTTAATCATGAACGTAATTGTAGTATTGTTGTTAGCCGCAGTGAATTGATCGGAGTGCTCGTCTGCTCCAATTCTGTTATTTAGTTCTGTTTAACTCCGTAAATTGTAGTCATACAATTAAACTGTTATGTGTCGTGACGATTGAATCAATATGTGCTATTCAAGTGTCTGTCGTAGTTGAGGTGTGAAGATGCATAACGAATTAACAATCATTCGTGATAGTTCTGCCTTTTGGCCCCGTGCAACGTATAACTATCGACATCGAATTGATTGTACATTTTGAGGAACTAAGATGTGATGTGGAGAATTATGATTAGGAAAGGGCTCGGTCGAATTTAGGGCGGAGGAGGGGAATGCTAGTTATAACGCGAAATCTTATATTCTTATTTTGATTGCAGATAGATGCCTATAAAGTATAAACTGACTGACCTGTTTAGGGTGGGGGTTTATTTTATGATGTTTTTAACGAAATAAAGTCGGGAAGGTAATTGATTGGGCTGAAGTAATTGGTGTTGAATTCGGTTCGTGCTTTTTTTGATGTTAGATGGATTTGGTGAATGTTCCACTTGGAGATGTTCTAGACGTAAAACCAGAAGCTATGGAAGGTGGTGCTTCTCTAGAGGACAATATCAAGTATAAAGTTGATGACCTTTTCGCCACGGTTGACAAAGTAAGTCTTTGTTCATTTCCAGTTCTAAGATTTAACATAGTTACGACATCCATTTAAACCTGAAATCCCAAACTCGCTGATGATTGCCCTTTTGGATAAAAGTAGAGGCAGTGAACCTTACTAGACCTTAATGATGATGGCTTTTGATATTATTACCGACAACCTTGATAAGCTCGTCTTTTACATGCTCATATCTGTTCTAATACCTGGGTGTTTCATCCATTGACAATTGCGTGTATTATCGGCTTATTGAGATATTTGGTTTTCCTACAGCTTGAGCTAAGAGTGAATGAAATTGAGCAATTTTTCTTGACTGCTAAAACAAAGGAACCAAATTCTTCCAGAGGTAGCTCAATCATAAAGGATAAAGAAAAGGAAAAACATATCCCTGGCATGAAGAAGCTACAGCAGGATGCTTCACGTAGAGAGGCTGCTGCTGCAAAGAGAATGCAAGAGCTTATGCGCCAATTTGGAAGTATTTTTCGTCAGGCAGGTCACTAGCTTTAGCTACAGATTACTTTGAACTTCACATTAGATAAGCTAAGCCTTCTCTATTGGCGGAAAATAAAACATTTGATATTATTATTTCTAAAAAGCTCTTTAGAAGTTCAATGAAAACATATTACTCGATGCAAGAATGATGAAGGCGGGAATGCTTTAATGAAGGGATATAGTACTTTGCTTCTAATTTTGAGATTCCACTTTCATCTTTCTAGTATATAATCTTGCTGTCATTGCAGAAAAAAAAAATTAAATCATTTCTACTTGTACTGTTTGCATGCATCACTTGTCTGAACTTTTTGGATTTTGTCCCTGGGCTCGTGTCATGATTTTTACTTCTTAAATTAATTACTATTAATTATACCGAAGAAAATGAACATCATTACCCTTTCATTGCGGACAAGAAATTTCGTATGGTATTTATCTCCCAAGATTAATGGCCAAAGATTTATTTGTTTATCCACGATTGGAAAAGTATCGATTTTATCCCTTTCAATGATGAAACTGTGATTTAAGATCAAATTTGGCTTCAGAGGTGGTTCATTGGTTTGCTAAGGTTCATTTGCTGTGTTTAATTGAGTGCCATAATTTTTCTTCGTTTCCTGCCAAATGTGTTATACGAACGCCCTGGAAAAATGTTCTTACTCTCTATTTTTATGATGTATATTGCAGAAAAGTTGAATTTGTTTATTCACTTCTTTCTGATTGTAATTCATAGTTATTTTCATATTATATTTGTGAATGTCCTTGAGTACATGTCTATGATATTCTGGATTACAGTTCAGGAGCTATCTAGTAGTATCCTAAATCAGAGATACTTCATAGCTGTTAAGGGTATCTCTTTTTGTGGTAAAAATATGAAGGAATATCTGAGCAAGAATTTATTCTTATTTTGGTTAAGTGATTTTTCTCCTAGCTTTTTCCAGTATACACCACAAGTGTGAAGAAAATCATTCAAAGTGGATTTTCAGCTTTATGAGTGTTTCTTATACTGTGGGTTTGAACTTCTCTTCATCCTGATTCCTGAGGGAAAAGGGAATCCTATAAGGAGTCAATTGATTTTCTGTGTCCTTGTAAATCTCAGATGACACAGCACAAGTGGGCGTGGCCTTTTTTGCAACCAGTAGATGTCGAAGGACTTGGATTGCATGATTATTATAAGGTACTCTCCCTCCCTTCCTCCACACACATACGTGGCGGTGGCTGATGATGTATAAGATTGGAGAAACACTTTCAGTGATTCTCATATTCATTCAGCGGACATCGACTAGGTTTAAAGGCTTAGTTGTTTTTGTTGTTGTTAATTTTTCATAATCAATATTAAATGTTGTCCACCTGATCGCACTCTCACGAGTTAAGTGCTGGTATGCCGCTCTAAGAAGCAGTATACTTCTTAATGCACAAGTTATAAATTATTCATCACTTCTCAACATAATATTAGGAAACCCCTAGCCGAGTTTATGGAAGAAGGAAATGAAAAGAAACATTTTATTGAATAGAAAGGAAAAACGTTATTTTCTCAACCCATTTTTATTATTATTTGGTTTACATGACCTACCCCAGTTAGTTGGATTCAAATATGTGGGGTTGATGTTGTTATAACTACAATTTAGGTGGGTGACTCTTAAAACCACTGATGGAGGAAAGAGGACGATTGACAAGGATTAAAACCTATCCTTTGTTGTTTTGCTTTGCCACGCAGATCAACATGGCGATGAAGGCAATAGATAGAAGTTACGCAATAATGAGAGGAAGAGGGATAATTTTAGTTAGTAAATTATGATTTAATAGATAATGAAATTAGCTAACTTATTTCTCTGTTTTCTTATATTTAATATGTTGAGAATGTGGTATTTGGTACGCGCTTGGATTGATTGGTCGCAAATGATGTAATCAGATAATTGACAGGCCCATGGACTTCAGCACAATAAAAAACCAAATGGAAGCCAAGGATGGTACTGGATACAGGCATGTTCGCGAGATATATTCTGATATGCGGTTGGTTTTCAAAAATGCAATGAAGTACAATGATGAAAAAAGTGATGTTTATGTCATGGCCAAAACATTACTTGAGAAATTTGAGGAGAAATGGCTACAGCTTTTGCCAAAAGTTATGGAGGAGGTAATTACCAATATTAGAGAATTAATAAATGCTTATATATACATTTTCTTTGAGAATCTGTGTGTGTATTCCACACTCTATAATTTGAACAAAAAAAGGTGTTAATGCTGATACTTCTGTTAAAAAGTTACTATAGACACGAGCATAGTGAGGATTAGACAGCTTTGTAGGAATCGCGTGTTTGAGATTTTATGCCATGTTGAACTTGGTCCCTCCAACTTCTCTCAAATCAATTTTTCTCAACTAAGTACATATGACAGTGTATCCATTTCTGACAAAAACAATCATGTGTTTCTTTTTTTATTTGAAAATGGTGCTTATGAATAAAATAATACTTTTCCCTTTTTAATTATTGATTGTGTCATTTTAGTTTAAAGTGTGGGTTTCTGTGAATTTGTAAGAGATGTTCATTTCAGAGTCATATGTGTTCCTTTGTTTTTTGTAATCTTTGTGTATAACTGATAGTTGGCTTGATAGTCAAAGAAAATGTGAAAGTGTTTGCTTACTGTTAAAACGAATAATTAATTCTTTCTGCATTTTAATCTTTAATGAGCAATTAACTATCTTAAATCAAGATGAAGAAAAGCACAAAAGAAGCAACTTCTATAAGCACCTGCAATTATTATATTACTATTTAATCATATTTAACTCTCTCAAAAGGTAAACTACAAATTCGATATTTGGAGATATCTGTTGATTCCCATCTATGTTGTAGGAAGACCGACGAGCAATGGAGGAAGCTGAAGCCCAACAAAACTTTCGCCTTGCTCAGGAAGCAGCTCATGCAAAACTAGCCTGGGATTTGAATAATGAGGTGCGGTAAATTTCTAGTTTTGGTTGTGGCATTATGGAGGAAATGTAGTACTTTGGAAATTGTTCCATTAGTCTTTCTCGATGTGGGGATTAATAATTTGATTTTTATTTGTTTCAGCTTTATGATGTTGACTCGCATATAGAAGAACTTAGAGAAGTGGTTGTTAAAAAGTGCAGGTTAGTATAAATTACCATTCTCCAGAAACATAAAGCTCAAATGGATGATTTCATAGTCTGCCATATAATCTTCTTTCATGTATGAAAATCTTTGCATGCAATTATGATGCAGTGAAAGATCTTCTTTTGTACTCAAGACTTATAGTTTGCTATCAGCTTGAGCTTGGTCGATGACGTCTAACAAGTTGATTAATTTCCAATATATAGTAGTTTGGAGTAGCAAACTCAGAAGAAGAAGACAAGAAACTCATGGATGAAATCATCTATTAACAGCAGCTTCATTGTGTCATGTTTGGAACAGTGCAAAATTGAATATCCCAGTTTAGAATGAGCTCAGTTATATCCATCTTTTTGAAATTATAATTTATCAAATGGAACTACTTTATTTTCTGTTTTTGCAGTTTTTTTTGGTTTTCTTAGACCCATAAATTATCCAATAAAGTAAGCGTGTTTTTATCGCCTCTATTGTCCTGCAGTAAATTATGTTAACGCATGGAATTCTAAAATAGATTTTCCACTGTCAGTTTATGTCAGCCTGGTGGCAAATGTTGATCACCATCAACATTTGATGATACTTTAGGAGCAATACTTTGGATTCTTACTAACTCGAAATTCCACTTTTGTGATGGTCCGAGCGCATAAACTTTTTTCACGTGCTTTTCTAATTCAATTTTGGAGACTTTATGTGACATTTAGTATGAACTGTAGGAAAGCAACAAAACTAGAACTGCTAAGTTCTCCTTAGTTTTGCACTGTCTTCAATTATCACCACCAATATCCTTTAACAACTATGGTAGTGGAGTCCTCTGGTTCTGCAGTTGGTTTATTATACTTCTCATGTCATCAGTGTAAAATCGCATCTGATTTAAGCTGTGTATATTTGTTTTTTTTAGTGTGTCCTCCTTGCTGGCTGTGTTGTAAATGACCAAGGTTAACTGTAGAATATGTGATTATTGTGATTTCTCTTTAGACACATCTCTACCATGGAGAAAAGAAAGCTAGGCATCGCCCTCGCCAAATTAAGCCCAGAAGATCTTACTAAGGCACTGGAAATAGTAGCTCAAAACAACCCCGACTTCCAAGCTACAGCCGAAGAAATAGAGCTCGACATAAACACTCAGGTTCTTATCAGCTCTTTCCTTTTCTTTTCACAGCAGCTGATTTTTTTTGCAAATCCCAACACCCTTTTCGTAACTTGAATACAGAGTCAGTCGACTCTGTGGAGGTTGAAGTTCTTTGTGAGGGAGGTGTTGAAGGATCGATCTAAGAGTACAAGCAAGGATGCAAATATAAGTTCACGAGATGGTTCTAGCAACCTCGACAACAACATTGTCTCCCAACGTAAACGAGAAATATGTGATGCTCTTGCAAAGACTGCAAAAAGACGTAAGAAAAAACCCACATCTTGATATGCATACCGGGAGAGTTTCCGACAATTTTCCTACCAGTACAAGTCTCTAAAGTGCCGAGGATATTTACCAAGGTAAGAGAGAAATAACCATTATATTGTATAAGAGCCTGGTTTTGCTCAAAAAATCTCATGATTAAGAGCCAAAAAAGAATGTTTAGTGACCGGTTGCCAGCTATTGGGTGAAGAATGCTTATGTAATTTGTTGTATTTTCCACCAGTGTACTACTGGGGGCAGATAATATCAAAGCAGTTGCGTAGAACCTTTACTATTTAGATTTCCTGTCTATTTCATTTTAATTTGTTCCGTTTCATCTACATTTTACTTTCATCATTTTTCCAATTCATAGTTGATATAGTGTACGTATCACTGTGATTAATCAAATTGTTGTCAAGATTGTCATGCAATTTCAAATGTTTTTAAGGTTTGAAAATACGTGCTACCTTACACCATATGTGCATCGCTAATCATCCAAATCAGTATACTGATTTCCTTGAGAGTCCCTTTAATTCTCTAAACTAATGATGAGATACACAATAGAAAGTATCTCGTGTGATATAAGCATAGAAAGTATCCAACACATGAATTGTGAGTCGTCATACAACATGACTGCACCGTCATCGTTCTTTCTTTTGAATTTGTACTTGAGATACTCTGTTCTGGTTCGACTAAGTTGAAAGTCTCGGGATCAAAGTTTATCTCCATAGCTCTCGGTTTGCCGATAACATCGTTTCTCCAAGGTTTGTCTCTACATGAATACTATAGACCCTTCTATAATGAAAGAAGCAAAACCACCAGAAGCCAGCTACGAGTTGAAGGTAGAGAAGAACTCATGTGTCACATACCAGCTTCTTAACCTATTACTTTTGTAGTTATATCAAATACAAAAAACAAATAACAATTTTCTCCATAATATTAAAAGATCAAGAAAGATCTTCTGCCTATAATGATGCATTCTAGAACTGTCCCACTGTCCTTAGCTTACGTAACAACAAAAGAAGTCAGATTTGCAATGGGAATACTCTTCTTGGAAATAACATTAAAGTGTTGTTTCTGTGCGTGTATCTTAAGAAAAAAACTGGAGGATCGGATTTTATGGATAAATTATGTGATGTACAGATTGGTCAAGATTTTCTTCTTTAAATCCACTCAATCAGCAGAAATATTATACTTGATTATTATTTTATGTAAGTTATTGCATGATTTACCGATCATGAGCACATGGACTTTTGCCGCCGTAAAGCACGACACCGAAAAATCCAGTGCGGTACTATATCAACGCCACTATGTGTTCTTGCGCACGTATTTTTGCGGATCCCAAACACAATTAGTGCTTTATTATATATATACTATAAATGTTGCGCCTAGGATCCACCAACGAATTAGTGCTTTATTATATATATACTATAAATGTTGACACAATGTCATGACGTGATTAACAATTTATTGAAGTATAATACAAATAATCTGTATGATAAAGAGAAAAATTAAAATAAAAACATGTTACATATATAAAATCTATATATCTTATTCATAAAGAAAACTATTTATCTTTAACTTCTTTCTATGTACGTAAGAGAACCGTGTAATAATTTTTTCCTTAATGAGACAGTTTAAATAATGATAAAGCTAAAATAATTACAGTTATATTTCAATTAATAACAAATTTTAATAGTTATCTAGGGGTAGATAAAAAGAAATCAAAAGATAAATTTGAACATAACATCCTTCATATAATAGTATATATATATATATATATATTAAAATGTAAAAAACTACCATATGTTAATCTTTAAATGGCAAAAAAACTTATGTCTTATTTTTATTAGAAAAAATCTCCATGAGTTATTTATCAAAGACGAAAAACTCCATCAGAGCTCAAGGTGCAGTTCGCACATGAAATGAAAGTGGGATTGGAGTTTTTGATACAAAATTACTTTTTCATCTTCAGTTGATATTATTAATTATTAAGTAAAAAAAGAAAAGAAAAGGCACAAATTAATACAATATTATAAGAAAAAAGGAGGCCACCTCACCCCAGAGCTACCGTGACGTCCAACCGGAGACGGTGGCCAAATGTTGTTAGGATGGCGGGTTTACCTCATCGCCTACGCACTACACCCGTGCATATATCCAATTTATTTAAGAAAAAACAAATCTTAATATTAGCTAAAGAAAAAAATCACATTCTCATATGCATTAAATTTTCGATACGTACCTTGCCAATTTATTGACATGTTGATCCAAGTTATGTTTTATTATATATCATTGCTATTATAATATTTAGTGGTAGTTGTTTGTGATGACGAATCTTCGTTTTTGGACCGGATAATATTGTTTATGGTTTATGGTTTTGTTATATAGTTATTCGTTATTTCCGTTTACTTTGAGACTCGCCCTTCTCCCGTAAATGATCTGTCATCCGCTATATCTAGAGAAATTGGCCATCCTTTAAAGTTGGACCGTGTAAAACTTTTTAGTGCACACTCGTTCAAACCCGCCTGCATAGACCCCTAGCGGCCTAGCCTAGCTAAACAAATTCACTTCGGTCTTGGATAAAATGTTCATATAGTGAAGAAGCTTGAGCTGACTAACAACCCAATGCGAATAGCATGACAAATACATCTTTTAGATGGTGAGCATTGTTGAACGTGAAACTAAATATTATCTTTCTACATGAAATGTTCTTAATTATTCACGCTCACGAGTGTTGGATGTCTTGAGCCTAGCTAGCTAGACTATTGTAACAATTGCTTATTTGCATTTTTTTTAACACAGCTTATTTGCATTATTATTTGACGTTGAAAAGGAAATTCTAGACCAATCATATTAAAACCACATTTGTATATATATATATATCGACAGCAATTATATAAAGTATAAACATGTAGTAATAGAAGACGCCATTTTAACATGCGGCGGCTTAGGTGGCGTCGGGGCCTACTATAATGTATCTGACAACTGTGCTTCTTAATCTTGTACACCAGAAGTTCCCATATATACCGCTCTTACAGATTCAATATTATATATAGTGTTGCTTGAAATATGGAAATCAGAATTTACTTGACAATCAGGCCCCGCGGTCTTCTCGTGTTGCTACCACTTCTGTTTGGTGGAAGGATCTCATTTCTCTCAATAATTGCAATGATAATCGGAACTGGATCATGAATAACATAAGGAAGTCGGTCGGCAGTGGAGATAAAACAAAATTTTGGTGTGATACTTGGCTCGACCAAAACAAATTGTGTGACTTATTCCCCAGGTTATATTCCTTGGCTCTTGATAAAGATTCACTTATTGCTGATAAGGGGGAGTGGATTAATGATGATTGGTCTTGGAGATGGTTATGGCGTAGAGAGCTCTTCGTTTGGGAGCAACACTCACTTGAAGAACTGGTAAGTATTTTGAGCAATTTCAAACCATGCTCATCTCGCTCGGATATGTGGGTGTGGAGTCCAGACCCCACGATGGGGTTTACAACAAAATCAGCATATCAGATTCTCTCTGTAAATAATACCATTCACACTGATTCAATTCTTAAAAATATTTGGCATGATGGAGCTCCGCTGAAAATTACGGCATTTATTTGGAGGGCATTATTGAATAGAATCCCGACAAAAGATAGCTTACGGAAAAGAGGAGTTATCCGTGAGGATACGGATGTTACTTGCATTTTATGTGGGGAGGAAATTGAGTAAGTGAATCATCTCTTTTGCAAGTGCAAAGTTTCTTATAACATTTGGATGTCTCTTTTTAATTGGTTTGGTTTCAGGACTGCGCTTCCGGAAAATCTATTGGGGTTGTACGAACAATTCAAATTCTCTTTTCCGAGAATTAAAGGAAGGAAAGAATGGAGCTATGTGTTTTACTTCACGATTTGGCAAATCTGGTTATTGCGGAATAATGTATGTTTCAAAAATGGTCAAATAAACGAGGATGGAGTAATTGAGCTCGTCAAAGCAAAAGTCTGGAATTGGATTAAAGCAAGAAATTCTGAGTTTGTATATTCTTTTAATGATTGGATTAGGCTCCCTAATTGTTGTGTTTAATCATGTTTTGGTTTGGTAATGTTCTGTTTTCCACTGTTGGGAGAGTTTTGCTCTGTGTCCCTGCTTTCTTTTCTTTCTTGTAAGCCTTGAGAGTATGGCTTATACTCTCTCTTGTTCTCCTTAATATACCTTACTTCTCTGATAAAAAAAAATATAGTCTTAAATAATAATAATAAAAGTCTACTTTCTGATCAAATATGAAAAAAAAAATATCTAGTATATGCATATTATAATGTATTTTTTTACAGCTTCATCCAAAACTTGCTGGTTGTCAAACCCCACCACATATCCGGCTGAGTACGCGCCTCGATGCATGGAATAAATTAATGAAACATGATCACTGATCAGTCAGGGAAGATGAAGTCAGGGAATATACATATACATATATGTGTATGTGTGTGGTACCACCAGTGGTGGTACCACCAGGGTCGAATTTTCGGTGCTAGTGTATGCAAAATGTTTATTAAGAGCATTTTAATTGGCTATTATTTAATCCACAGAGAAAATTTTGAGTGCTTGGAGCCCACACGCTTATGCTTTTATTTGGTTGAAATCTCAGAAAATAATTTAGAACATCAATTCGTGCTTTTCAAAATAAAAACTATTTCTATCTTGACTATATTGATTACAAATAATTAGGACATAATATATGACAGGTTTTGGCAAATTACTCCTATGTTTTGCCATACTTATTACTAAATTACTTTACTGTAAAAAAATAAATTGATGAATTATCTCGAGCAATCTCTAAATCATAACTCATGATTAAAAGCCTAAAAGTGATAGATATTGGTTTCTTGCACGACAAAAAGACATTTGTACTAGTTTGTGTATCTTTTGTTTTTATACTTTAAGATTTGATGTTGAGGTATCTATGTAATATATTTACTTATATTCTTGTTTTGAACTTTTTATTTATAGTTGTGTTTTAAAAAAACTATAATTAGATTCAAAATACATAGGAAAAAAACAAACAGGTATTACTTGGTCATTGAAAAATGAGTAGAGGGACAATATGCTAGTTTTGGAATCACATACAAGAGTCTTGGTTTTTTTCCCCCTAACATAGGTCATTTTTCAATTTCAGGATGACACATGGAATAATTTTTCAAAGATCCTATATAATAATTAAAGATATTTGTAAACATGCCAAAAATATCTACTTTTTTTTATAGGAAAATTAACACACTCTTTTAAAGAAGCTTACAAATTAAACATGCACTCATGCACAATTTTTTTATCAACTTTAAACAAAATCCAAAAAAAAAATACTTGTTTTCTAAATTTGTTGGCACGATCACTAAGTCAGATACAACATGAAGTAAGTCTGTTATCTCAATAAATCGTGATTAGCTAAACCAGTTAATATTAAAAAAGAAAAAGAAAAAGAAAGCAAAACAAAACTAGTATAGTTAATAACTGAGGGTGACAAGTAACAACTCTAGCTTGAACTCTATTCAGTAACCAACCATATATGCTAAATCTCACCATCTTGCAGTAATATTTAGCAAAATTCCCTTTCAAGTTTCAACCCCATATATTAATTAATTATGTAACAATTATTCTGTTTCATTTTAATTCACATTTGATTGGTGAATCAATTTCCTTCCCATTACCAGGAAACACAGTGCATGTGGCTGTCAGCTGTGTCTGTTATGATTGTATTTGTACGTCAGATTGAAATTAAAACCAACTGACTTTTCTTTCCCTTTTTTCTTTTTTATTTAAACAAAAGTTACCTTCTCAAAATATCAGAGTAAGTAAGTAATACAATAGTGATTTGTGTTCTTTCTTCTTACATTTCACTCTTGTCATAAATGAATGCCAGCAAATAAGACACACCCACTATTCATCATTCATTCATATGTAGTTAGATTCACAGTACACCAAATTGGAAACCCAGAAACCTTTTTGCATTTTGATTTCTGGGTTTTCTTTCTTTTTTCCAAAATTTGAATCATGGGGAAGAACAATCAATATCACTCAATTGTGTGTTTTTTCTTGTTTTTTTCATTAATGGGGAAATGTTACTCTGTATATAATGCAGATCAAGAAAAAGATAGGATCTTTTATTTACCTGGCCAACCATCTAATGTTGGGTTCAATCAGTACTCAGGTTATGTCACTGCTAATCAGAATTCTGGAAGGGCACTCTTTTATTGGTTAACTGAGTCACCTGCAAATAGGAGGCCTGATTTGAGGCCACTTGTTTTGTGGCTTAATGGTGGGCCAGGTTGCTCTTCTGTGGCTTATGGTGCTGCTGAGGAAGTTGGTCCTTTTAGGATTAATTCTGATGGGAGGACACTTTATCTTAATCCTTATTCTTGGAACAAATGTATGTAATGTGCTAAGTGTTGGTTTGAATTACCTCGTTTCGATGTCGTTGTTGTTATTGTTGTTGTTGTTTATGTTTTGAAGTATTTGTACGATTCTTGTAATGTTTGTTGTTGCAGTAGCGAATTTGCTCTTTCTTGAGTCGCCTGCGGGTGTTGGTTTCTCGTATACGAATACTTCTTCGGATTTGTATACTGCTGGTGATCAGAGGACAGGTAATAAAAATTGAATCTTGGTACTTAGAGTTGGTGTGAACTGATTTTATTTCATGTCTTGGTTATGGTCTGAACGTTTTGGATATGGTGTTGAATGATTTTTTAGCTGAAGATTCGTATACCTTTCTGGTCAACTGGTTTGAAAGGTTTCCTCAGTACAAACATAGAGATTTTTACATTGCTGGAGAAAGTTATGCAGGTTAGTAATAATGTGGTTCTTTAAGTTAATATATGTGTATGTGAAGGAGGAGATAATGAGTCTGATTATGGTCTTTTTACTCGTAATTTTCAGGACATTATGTTCCTCAGCTATCGAAAATCATATACGAAAGAAATAAAGGGATTAAGAATCCAGTGATCAATTTCAAGGGATTCATGGTACTGCAGATGAGAGCTTTCGTGGATTAAATCCCGTTTTATTGTAGGAGTTTTCTCTTAGAAAAGTTGGCTTAAACGTTTTTGTGTTGTTTTTTAGGTGGGGAATGCTGTCACCGATGATTACCACGATTACATTGGAACGTTCGAGTATTGGTGGACTCATGGTTTGATTTCAGATTCAACATACAAAGCTCTAAGAGTAGACTGTGACTTGGGATCCTCTACTCATCCTTCAAGTGCTTGTGTTATATCGCTCGATCTAGCAGAGAAGGAGATGGGAAATATTGATCCGTATAGCATTTATTCTCGCCCCTGCAATAATACTTCTGCACTTAGGCACCGTTTAATGGGTCATTATGTAAGTATTCTTCACCTGTTGAGATGATATACTACAGTGTTTCAATCACTGAAATTTTGGTTGCGGCTAATTTACTGCCTGCAGAAAATTCGGTAATGTCAAAATAATTCATACTGCCAATTTTTATGAGTCGGTTAATCCAAATTACGTGGAAATATAACCCTACACGTGAATAAACAATTAAGTATGTCTTTTTATAGTTCTGAATCCAAACAAAGCCAGTGTATCAGTTGAACATTCTCATCACTGAAATAAAACAATAATTCTCCATCTCTACTTGTTGAAATGATAACCAATGAGTCTATATGGGCTAACTGCTAAGATTTCTATGACAACATTTCATTTTTGTCCATGACTTTCCGTATATATTCCGATCAATCATATGCTGTTTTGTCAAATAATTGTCTTTGTTATCAGCCTGTCATATGATATTGTATTTTAATGGTAAAAAAATGTCTTAGAGGACTACCATCGGTTTTCCCTATTCTCTTCAATGCTCCACAATGAATCTTGGAAACAATAGTCATGTGCCTTAACTTTTTCTGAAAATCTTGTTTCTAAATGCAGCCATGGATGTCCAGAGCTTATGATCCATGCACCGAAAGGTATTCTGATATCTACTTCAATCTTCCTGAGGTTCAAAAGGCATTCCATGCAAACGTGACAGGGATTTCCTACCGCTGGCAATCATGCAGGTACCATTAGAAAATCGACTTTTTCTTTTTTTTAGTTTTGTGTGTAAGTTATGGACACTTTTTTTGAATCGGAGCTCTTAATTTTTGCAGCGATATTGTTGGTAACTACTGGGCGGATTCTCCTCTATCAGTTCTTCCAATTTATAAAGAATTAATAGCGGCTAGTGTCAGGATTTGGGTATTTAGGTAAGAACCTGACATTATTCTTCCTTTCTGACAATTTTGCTGTTGTTGCGTAGTATCCTTACTGATTGAAAATTGAAATTCAGATATTCGAAATATTAGGTATTATGTTTTATTACATGACATTCAAAGTTTGTCGCATATTTTCTTTTGGCCGATCAACTGTGTCGTCCTACCTCCTATATCAAGGCAAAAGAAACCGATAAATAATGTTAGTTATTCCCTTAATGCAGATAAGTATTTGACCTGGTTCCTGCATCTTTTTCCAATTCCTTTCATTTCATACTTTATAGATCATTATGATCTCTTCACTTTAGGAGGAGTCATAATGGATCATTATGTCCTTCCTCCAATTTAAGTTTGTTTACGATCTTTGCCCTTTTTGCATGGTTGATTTCAGTGGGGATACTGACTCCGTGGTGCCTGTCACGGCTACGCGCTATTCAATCGATGCTTTGAAGCTTCCAACGGTTTCAAAGTGGTATCCGTGGTATGACAATTCAAAGGTAAGTGAATAGGCATAATATTAGTGGATAAACTACATTTACAACACAGCACGCATGATCTGATTACAAAAACTTTCCCTAAGAATTGAATGGCAAGAGATCCCTGAAACTTTCGATACGTGAAAAGTGGAACAAATAATATATAATGCAATTTCATTCTTTGTGCAATAACCATGCAATTGAATTATATATAATGCAATTTCATTCTTTGTGCAATAACCCATGCCATTTTCGTTAGGTTGGTGGATGGAGCCAAGTATACAAAGGCTTGACGTTCGTGAGCATTACTGGAGCAGGGCACGAGGTGCCTCTGCATCGCCCACGACAAGCTTTTATTCTTTTCCGATCATTTTTAGAGAATAAGCCCATGCCAAGCTCGTAAAGAACTCCGGATTTATTTGGCATGGGAAAAAGGAATAAGAATTATACTTCGCAATGCCAAGTTACACTTGTTGTTGATCATTGGTTTAGAACTTTAGACATTAGTCAGGTGGAGATAGGAGAAAGATTAAAATCTTCATCGTTACATTAGAATCGTACGGTTATGTAGTTTGAGATCTAAATCAATTAAAGTGTATAGTACAGCTCAAAATTGCTTGTAATATAGTTGCAACCTCTGCAGCATAAAGTAGAAACAGGAGAGAGCAAATTTGCTGTCTTGAACTGCAATGATTTAAATGTAATATCTGGATAAAATGTTGATTAGTCATTAGTGCTTATACAATGATATCCCCTTTCTCTTTTTTCCTTTCTCTTCTCATTCGAATCCCGTAGAATCAGTATCCCCATCCTATAAATTCAAAATCGTTTATTGTCCAAAGTGGAACTCTTATTTTCCCATATAGATAAGAAACAAAGTTACTCATCACCAGAATCATGCTCAACCAAACTCGGAGCTTAACAAAGTCCTTATATCTTCAAAGAACACTAGGAAAAATATCGCCTTTGTGGACTCAAATCTATAAATTACCTGGATCCTTACTCCGTCCAAGCTTAAAAGCTTGCAAGTTGCAACTCAGATGGCGGACCATCACAAAAAGTTATTTTTTAGACTGATTGCCTCAAGGTCATTCACATAATCACGAACGATAATGTGGAACTTAATTGACCTCGACAAAAAATCCCTAATTATATACAAATTTTCGTTTAAAAGAGAATTTTCTAAAATCTTATTGTAAATGTGTGGATTGAGATTGATACGACTTTTTAACTCAACAATAGTGTTGACGCGTGTTGAGCCAACACTGGTTTTACTCAGTGTTGTCCTAACACATACTGACATAGTATAATATATATAGCAGCGAGATTAAAGAACACAATAGGTATATTTTTAGCACATTATATGAATATAACCCGCCGAGTCTTACGGCTAAATAATCATTAATCTCTTAATGATTTTACAAAACACAGTTGAGAACGTTTAGAGGAAACCACTCTTCACAACCTAACTATCTCAATCTATAAACACTATATCTCTCATTAGTTAAGCAAAGTCTCAACAAAACAAGATAAAATACATTCGACTCTTTTAATAAATTCTCTTAGAATTATTAGCTCTCGTCTTTTGTTTTTGCTTGATATCTTCCATGCCTTTTTATAGTTTCTTCTATCTTGTGGACTAAGGCATGATAGACACTGTAACGCCCCAAAAATTAGGAAGACTTTAGTCTTTGAACTTTTGAAAATTTCTATTTTTGACCCTAAATATTTAGAAAAATTTGCATTTTAGTCCATAAACTTAAAAGTTAGTCTTTTATTAATTTTATAGGTCTCTAATCCTAAAACATATATTTCAATTTCAAATCTTAACCAAGATGATGGAATTATCTAGAAAAATAATATAAATAAATAGGTATGTAACAAAAATATCTAATTATACCTATTTGAATAGTAATTATAAATAATTGAAGAACTTGATATGCAATTAACCAATTAATGAAGTAAGCCATGCCATATTTTGATGAGGTAAGCCATGACATCCTTAAGAGCATGATTAAAAGATTTTTATGATTTATTATAAAATAATCAAAGTGGGACCTTAATTAAAATTATTTTAACATGATTTTTGCCTATAAATAGTAGGCTTTCTTCCAACAATTTTCACACCCAAAATCATTTTGGTTTTTCCTTCTTTCTTCCTATGAATCTCTAAGTTAGTGAGTCTACTTTCAAGGAAAATTCATCCAAAGTTCTTATTTTATCATTCTTTACCCGAAAATACCCCAAAACTTTTATTGCGCAGAATTTATCCATTCGGCCTTGCATCTTAGAAAAATCATAACTAATTGTAGAAAAATCCTTTTTGATCAATGCCAATGGCTGAATACTCATCATGATGTCCGCTAACTTTCATATGAACAAATATTTTTTAAATAATGTGATTTAGAAGGTCGAAAATCCTAAATTGTAGATTGTTGTCTGAAAATTCAAAAATAGGTTCTATGTTGCAAGAATTATTTAGCATAGCAAACCTTTGTGTTTTCACAAAATCTTGGATTTTCACATCTTTCATGATGCTAGAAAACCATAAAACATAAAAAGATTTGAAAACCAAGTTCATTTGGATGTCCGATCAAAGGTAAAACCAAAACTGCGGTGATTTTTCAGTTTATTTGGCACAATCTTTGTTTTCTTAATTTATAAGTTTAATCGCCATCATAATTCAATGTATTTATCACACACATAAATTTAACATGATATAGTATTAGTTATAATTAGATTATTATAATTTATAATCATGAATTGATATTTTTGTGATCTTATTTATAGCATTTAAATGGTAGATTTATCATGTTTAACATACTATTTTCATAAGTCTTACAAGATTATTCTTGTCACTTCATGACCTAACCATCAAATAAGATTATTTATCATCCCTTATCGCATGTTTTGATAAATCTCTCATGTTTATATCTTTATATTTAAGTTTTAAAACGACTATATGCGTTTTTAAACTTACTATGTAAAATAAAGTAATAAATGACTAAATTATACCTTTTAAGGTGTTATTTCGTATGATACTTATTTGGTGTGTGATTATTAAAAGTTTGGTATTGACTAAAGACTAAAAAGATGAGTTTTCCTAGAGTTAGTTAAGTAATATATTTTTCTTTAAATTTATCATCTAAGATTTTCATGTTTTGTGTAATAACATAAATTAAGCTTATGTGTTATTTACTAAGATTTACATTGTAACTAGCATTCTTAACAAGAACGTTCTCAATTTCACCAACATGAGAATTGAAGAAAAAAGTACTAATATTTGTTGTGGTGAATTATAAATTCAGTTGATTAATATTATTTAAATTTGTTAAAGTTTTGACGAACTAATCAACGCCATCAAGGTTTCCCGTATGAGTTAAGGTGAGGTTCCATTTCTGATTTGTTCTAGCCCCGTTTGGCATCCGTCCCTGAGAAACTTGGACAGAAAAGTCACTACTCCATTACCAAACCTCGAACAACCTATATTTCATCATAATCTTGTTTGGCATCTCATCTCATAACATAATTTTCTTACTTATCGATAAATTATATCCAATCATTTATTATTTATCATATCTATCCACAATCATGATAATTCTCCAATATTGTAGTCTCATCTGCTAGTTCTTGAATTGTGCAAAGATCAACAAACTATGTTCGGGACATGTAGCTCAAGGAGCAACGAATATTATCTGGTTTACTAGATTGTTTGTTTATTTGTTATACCCATTGGGACGCCTTTGGGAAGTTGGGCCCAGGGATTGAGTCGATTTACGGGCAGTAAGGACTGTCGGTTTAAGTAGTTTTGCTTGATACCCATCTATCTAGGTGCCGCTTGCAGTCAGGAGTTGGTTGTAAGCCGCGTGCTGGATCGACATGTACTCGAGCATGTCTCTTGATTGTTTGCGAGGTCGCTCCTCGTCGGAAGGTATAAGGTAGAATAATACAAGTCATAAGGCTGGGTTTGTTTAACTATTCTATGAAAACTCCAGTACCATTGCTATATCAAATTGTCTAGTTGAATTGTTTCTACCGGTAAGATCACTCCCGAAATGTATCCAATAGGTCATAGTTAATTCTTGCATTACCAGTTCTTTTATATGAATCTCACTAAGTCATTAAAGACTTATTCCTCGTTTCTCCTGTCACACTCCTCATGATAAAAATCAACATGGCAGCATGGACCAAGTGAATAATTGTTCAAGCTTGCATTTTGGAATATTCGTGTTTTGTCACTAGTGCATAACCATTAAAATAGTCACATTATTCGTAATACCAAGACTTCCGCTGTATATATCAAAATATAATTTATAAAACGTGTATGGTTTTGATCCTGAACAAGTGAGACTCCTTCCTATGAGTTGCACTTTAGTCTGGATTGGGTAAAGTGGCTAGCCACCACTGAACCAACTCGGATCGGAGCATGGCTCGTGGGGCGCGGTCGTCACATACACGATTGGATTGCTCTTGGATTTTTTTGATAATCTCAGACTCTTCTTTGATCATATCTTTATCAGATTTCATAATCTTCTTTGATCTTATCTTCATCAGGTTTGCAAGCTTTCTTAGTTGAATCAGACTTCTCCAGTTGAAAGACTCTTCACTTGCTCGAAATCCTCTTTTGATAAACTTCTAATCTTCAAAGATCTTCCATCTTTATCTTCAAATTTGTTCAACATATCATAAGAAATCTTCCATCATTATCTTACAATTCTACCAACTTTATCTTCAAGATATTCTTCTTTTGATAAGTCAACCACTTGGACTCTTGATTTAGCATTATCCTGAAATATAAACAAGATAAACTAGAACTAGATTAATTTATGAATAAAGATAAAATAAATAATATTATATAAAAATGATTGTGCAGTGTTTGATGTTAACCTCAATGTTAGGTTAACATTCTTTACCATAATGTTGGACCAACATTTCGCTCCGACACCTGCACTTACAATTGCCCCCCTTTTGTCTTTCTTTACAAAACCAAATAAGTACACAATTTTTATATCCTGCATTTCAGAATATCAACCAAGCCTACTTATTCTATTTTACGCCCCCTTAATTCAAAAATGTTAAACTACAAAGTTAAGCTAACACAGTAATACTTTGTGTTGTCCTGACATTTCGAATAACACCTGCAGGTTAGATCGACTGCAGTAAACCAGAGTAAACTAGAATAATACGTGCTTGCAGAGTAATGGTCCTGATACAACCCAAAACGAATGCAGAGAACACTCTCTCTGAACCCAAACAAACCAAACAAAGAAAACATAAGCAATGTTCAGATTTCAGAACATTGAAAAGCATAACGAACCATAAAATTGACACTACTCTCCCCCTTTTTGCAAGGAAGGTAATACCAACAGTTGCTTCTTTATGGAGCCCAATTCTTGCAGCTCTTCTTCTCGAACATACATCTCCTTTTAGTACACAAGAATTCATAGACCCTCTGTTTCTTAAAATCCTTTATCACATAAGTTTTCTCAGGCATTATCCCAGACTTTCCTAAAATATTATCACACACTTATTGCACACTGACTTAGCTCAACAGTATCAGGTATACCGCTTTCAAGCTTTTATGCCTCTTTTTGTATTAACTCCTCATCACTCTCAGACGATGTTGGAATAACACTATGTTCACCATCTTCTGATTTTCCTTCGAGATAAAGAGGTTCCTTCTCCCAATTCTCAGTGGTTTTCTTCTCCTTATTCGAGTGTGTCACCTTATCATTCCCCTCATTCTCATACTATTTCTGTCCTTCTTCAACAACCTTCTCTCTTTTTCCATCAGCAGCAACTTCATTTCCTTCTTCTTCACTCACAGAATCAGCGAATGAGTTGTTGTTATTTTTTTTCCAGCTACTACCTTAGTTCTTAAAGCTCATTTTCACCCACAACATCAACTTCATTCTGCTCCCCCTCATTCTCTGCTTCACCAGTAACATCTTGTGCAATCTCCCCCTGAGTCATAACAATTTCCGAATTCTCAAATTGAGGAACTTTCACTTCAGCGTTAGTGTCAGAATCCTGTGTTGGGGCAACACTCTATGATTTTTTTACTTCTTAGATTTGACATTCCTCCTTGTGTGGGTGGATGCCTTGCGTTTCATAACAATAGATGTAGTTGGAGCAGTGGGAGTATGCTTGTTGTATGTACACATTTGAGCTCCATCAACATCTTCCACGGTGATCGCAGTGTTAGCAATATCTCAAATTGAGGCTTTCTTTACCAAGATGAAATATAAGAGATCTTAATCAAATATATAAGCCTTTTTTTGTCGGAATAATTCTAGTTGGGGGTTTTCGCCTACTCTTTTGCCATCAACGACAAGATACATCTAGTGCAACACATATCAGTTGCGTATGAGGAATATTTCGGTCGAAAATAATATGAAATACACTAGTGGAGTAAATGAAATGGAGTAAATGAAATAAGTTGATAAAAGTGAGAGGGTTTAGTAGTGAAAAACTTTCTCAAGAAGTTAAATCACAAAAGGTCCCATACGATTGGGGAGTTTAAAGTTTTTATCCCTTAAACATGCATGCATGCCTATTTCACGAGTTACACAGTAATTTTGCCATTTCCTCTATACTTTTTCAAAATCTTCTGACGAAGGTAAAGAAGATCCATGAAGAGTTGCATGGATTATTTTAAAATTCAAGCTACGAAGAGATAATTCGTGCTATTTTGTTTCGATAACTAGAAAAATCCATGCTACTTACACGTGGACAAGAATCCAAATAGTATTGCTGTTTGCTAGATTTTTCCTCCTGATGTTGAATCTCCACCATGAAATGTCCCAACAATATCCGACTTCAATCATAATAGCCCACGTCATCATCCCACTGGATGAACAAGTACCACGTGGCCCAATTACAAAACAGGTTCCTTATTCCCTAGCCAATTAACAACAACATTCAGATTCGCCAATATCCTCCAACTTCCCATAAACTTACAACCCAAAACTTCAACATCCTCAGTTCATTCTCTTAACATTTGATTCTCTAGGCACCAAATAATATTTTTGACAACTGAGAATGGCAGCCAATTCACTAATGAGCTGCGGCGTTGCCGCCGTGGTAGCGCCCTCCGTTCTTTCCTCGTCCAAGTCGAAGTTTGCGGCCTCCGCAAACTTCGGCATTAGTGCCTTGACCTCGAGACTCACAATGTCTGCCGAATGGATGCCCGGTCAGCCCCGACCATCGTACCTCGATGGCTCCGCACCAGGGTAATGAATCATAAATTCATAATTACATACACACGGTTTTTTTTTGTTTTTTTATGACGTGAGAACCTAATGTTTGAGTGTACAATATGATTTATGAGATTTATAACAAGAAATAATAGTTTCTTTGTTTCAATGTGTTTTAAATCTTGAAAATCTCATGTTTGATGCATTCGGTTAAAATTTTGTAGTCGTATTATTTAAAATTTGCAATTTGTTATGTAGTAAAATTGATATATTAGTTAGCGCACGAATCACACGCCTTCCAATTTATTTACTACTTTAGATTTGATTAAATAAGAGAGGCAAAGTCTTATCTATGTTATATTATCATGATTCGGTGTATGAATCAGGACCTTATAGCCGCAAGTTAATCGGGTATTCAATATAATTGAATAATATAAAATTTTGTAACCAAGGGGTATAGATTAGATTGACCATTTATTATATTAAATGATTGTTTGCTTAAATATATATATGTAACAGAGACTTTGGATTCGACCCGCTTGGTCTTGGTGAAGTTCCCTCAAACTTAGAAAGATTCAAAGAATCCGAGCTCATTCACTGCAGATGGGCTATGCTTGCTGTTGTAAGTTTTATTATTTCCCATTTCCCTAATTATTTATTAATTAATTATATATATTCGTTAAACATACAAGACTTTTCTAAAGTCATATTACCAGATACTTAATTATCTTAAATTGATATTGATTTTGCAGCCCGGTATTCTAGTACCCGAGGCCTTGGGTTTGGGCAATTGGGTCAAAGCCCAAGAATGGGCAGCGGTTCCAGGAGGCCAAGCCACTTACTTGGGCAACCCGGTTCCATGGGGCACACTACCCACCATTTTGGCCATTGAATTCTTGGCTATTGCCTTCGTAGAGCACCAGAGGAGCATGGAGAAAGACCCCGAAAAGAAGAAGTACCCGGGCGGGGCTTTCGACCCATTGGGCTACTCCAAGGACCCAAAAAAGTTTGAGGAACTCAAAGTCAAGGAAATCAAAAATGGTAACCAAAAAATATTACTTATTCTGAGTAGTAGTATCGAAATCTCAATATCCTAGGTTTTGTGTGCGCATGCTAACGTTTCTCTTCTTCTTGTGTTTTTCTCAGGTCGTCTTGCGTTGTTGGCGTTTGTGGGATTCTGCGTACAACAATCGGCATACCCGGGCACCGGTCCTTTGGAGAACTTGGCAACTCACTTGGCGGATCCGTGGCACAAAAACATTGGGGATGTCATTATCCCACCAGGACTTTTGCCTTGAATTCTTGATGAAATATAGTATACTCTTTGTAAAACTCTTATGTAACAACATTAATGTGTGAGGAAGGCTGGACATTATTTGTGTTTATTTTGCATATCTTGCGTAATTATTAATGATCACTTGTATATTACTAAAATTCATTTGGATATTGTTAGATAATGCTCATCAACCATTTTATGCTAATTAAATAAATTATTAGAAAATTATAGATTTTTTATTCATTAAACCATCCGTCTCTTGGCATGCATGTCAGTCAAGACTAAAGACATATCTCAATAAAAATACAATCATCAAAATTGCAGGAAAATACCAACACAAGAAATTAGTTTTATTCAAATTGGATACAATCCATGAATTTATTCATACAATTTCGTGATAAAACACTAATATATATGAAGCTAGAAATTAGTATGCAATTCGAACACGAGTTACCAATGGTTCATTTGCGAATGAATGCACACGGACACATACACATACACATCTGTTTCCAAAAATAGTTTTCTCTCGGTAATATCTGATTAATTTGGGCCCAAATGCGTGTTTACATGTTACCTTGCATGTATCCAAAGTGCACCGGCCCACCTATAGAAATGTCTGCTTTGATCTGATGAAAACCTCCCAATATGAAAATTACAACAACAAATATTAGGGAAGGAGATCCTATCTAGTTTATCTTATATAGGATTCTTTCCTATATTAGAATATTGTGTATATCTTTATATTAGAAGATTCGTATATATATCTTTGTACTCTTGTATTATTATTCAAGCAATAAAATACCATTCATATTTATTATTCTCATGGTATCAAGATAAGCCACAATATCTAACGATTTTCCTGCTTTGATCCGCCCAAAACCCTAGCCGCCGCCACCATGTCGCAAGAATCTTCCACCTCGAATGGCACCATTACGCCACTGTAAACCGCCATCTCTCCACCTTCCGCCCTCACGGCACCCACAAGCCTTATACATGTTACTCACCATAGTCACTTCCCCCTCAAACTCACAACGTCGAACTATCTCTCGTGGTGGCTCCAAGTTGTTTCTCAATGCAACGGCCTCAACTTACTAGGCTACTTTCAAGGGACGTACCCTCGACCCGATCCTTCAGACCATGCGGCATCGGTCCTTTGGTTTCAACAAGACTCTCTTCTTCTAGGGGCACTTGTTGGTGCAATTTCTGATGATTTGCTTCCGCTCATTAACTCTTCCACCACATCATCCGACCTTTGGGTCGCCCTCATGCATAGTTTTGCTCGCCGTGATCGTACTAGGGGCATGGCGTTGAAGGATGCCCTCAATTCTGCATCCCTCGGGAATCGATCCGCCATGGCCTACATGACCGAGATCAAGGCCAAAGTTGACGAGATTGGCATGATCGATCGTCCCCTACGTGCTGATGACGTTACTTTATACGTCCTCAATGGCCTCGGTCCCTCTTATCGTGACATAGCCACCTCCGTTCGGTTTCGTGAGAATCCGCTCACTTTTGCGGAGTTACACAACACCCTCGTGTCTCATGAGGCTTACTTGCACCGCCTTGACTCGACCACCTCATCTCACGGCCAACACCACCCATCAATAGTCTGGTTCACACCATGGAGTCATGTTTGGCAGCCACCGCCGCTATTCCAACAACCACGGTTGTTCCAACTCCCGAGGTCGCCCCTTTCGGGGTCGGGGTCGGGGTCGAGGTAACTCTAACTCAACCTCTTCTAATTCAAATTCACCGTTTAGCAATGTTCAATGTCAGATCTGTGGGCATACTGGCACACCACCCTTCGTTGCTATAATCTCACGTCCACCGCGACCACAGCCAACACAGCCCGTACCCTGACCGCATCTTAAAACCGACCCGGTGATGGATCTTGGCTCGTTGACTCGGGTGCTTCTCACAACCTCACCAATGACCTTAACAATCTCACCTTCCACTCCGAGTATGATGGTACTGTCGAGGTTCAAATTGCTGACAGTCATGGTATGGAAATTACACATATTGGTACATCTTCTTTACTGTTTCCATCCTGCACGTTTTATCTCTCACATGTATTACGTGTTCCGTCCTCGCAGCATAATTCACTCGTGATAATCTTATTTCTATGGAGTTCTTTCCTGACTATTTTGTTGTTAAGGATCAAGTTATGGGGGGCCCTATAGCGAAAGGAACGTGTAGCAATGGAGTTTACCACATCCGCCCACCCTTGTTTTATATGAAGTCGGCGCCCACCTTGCCACATTAGGAGTCCGCGCCTCCCTGCAGACGTGGCACTCTCGTCTTGGTCATCCGGCCACCAAGACGAGCCTATCTTTAATTTTTGCATTTAATTTACCTATGAACTCTAAATCCTCTGCGAAAGACTTATTTTTCCACTCTTGTCATGTTGCTAAATCTCATTGTTTCCCGTTTGATGGTTTTCATTACTATGTGCTTTTTTGTGGACTTGTTTAGTCGCTACGTTTGGTTTTTCCCTTTAGTCACCAAATCACAAGTATACAATGTTTTTGTCCAATTTAAGCCTCTTGTGGAAAACCAGTTTTCGTGCCAAATCAAAAACTTTTATAGTGACACCGTTGGGGAATTTGTAGCTCTTAAAAGTTTTTTTGCAAAATCGGGCATAAATTGGTTAACTGCTACACCTCATACACCTCAACAAAATGGTCTTTCTGAAAGGCGTCACCGATACATTGTTGAAACTGGTCGTGCACTTTTACATCATGCTAAGCTACCATCCTTGTTTTGGTCATTTGCACTACAAACTGCGGTCTACTTAATCAATCGTATGCCTTGTTCTGCCATTAAAAATGTCACGCCCTTTCAGAAACTAGTTAACACTTCTCTGAATTATCTCAAGTTGCGTGTGTTTGGGTGTCTATGTTATTCTTGGTTGCGTCCTTATGAACCCGGAAAACTATCCTTCCCATCTAGGCCTTGCATTTTTCTTGGGTACTCTTCCTCACAAAGTGCTTACAAATGTTGGGACCCCTCGTCTCGTCGCCTATTTATCTCTCGACATGTTAGGTTTTGTGAAGGACACTTCCCCTCAGTGGACCCGGCCCAACCCGCGGCCTTATCTATTCCACCCGCGACCCTACTCCTTGGCCCGCTAATCTGATCCAATGCCCAACCCATGGCCTCGTCAGTCTCTTGGTCTGCTGGTCCGACCCCAAGCCCAACCCGAGGCCCCGTCAGTCCGACCCATGGCCTGACCCATCGGTTCGCCAATTCAACCACAAGCCCAACCCTTGGCCCCGTCCATCTGGTCATCGGTCCGACCCGTGGCCTCACCCGTGGCCTCGTCTGTCCAACTCGCGGCTCTGCCGATCCGACCCACTGCCTCGCCTGAGGCCCATCAGCGGACCAAACTGCCCCGACCTCTGGCCCCATCCAAGATGTGACCTCCGCCCCTCTTGCCCGATCTAGCCCTAACAATAGTCATCTTATGGTCACACAGGCCAAAAACAACATCTTCAAGCCCAAGGTCATCAATGTTGCCACCAAACACCCTCTGCCCTTTTCACTTGAACCTACCTCAGTCTCTTCAGCACTGAAGGACCTGCTGTGGCGTGATGATATATCTGTTGAGATCAACTCCCTTCTTCATCATGGGACGTGGGATCTTGTCCTGCCGCATCATGCCCCTAACGTTATTGGTTGTAAGTGGGTGTTTTGTGTGAAGCGCAACCTTGACGGGTCCATCGACTAGTACAAAGCTAGGCTCATTGCTAAGGGGTTTCATCAATGCCCTGGTCTCGATTATATTGAAACCTTCAGCCCCATCGTGAGACCCGTCACAATTTGCCTAGTTCTCTCATTCACAGTCATGCATTCTTTGGCTATTAAACAGCTGGATGTCAACAACGCCTTCTTGCATGGCACTCTTAGTGAGGTTGTATTCATGGAGAAACTGCTGAAATTCGTTGACATTACTCATCCCACGCATGTTTGCCGCCTACGTAAGTCCATCTATGGGCTCAAACAAGCTCCACAAGCTTGGTTCCACGCCCCCCGTGATGCGCTTGTTCATTTTGGTTTTGTCCAATCTCGTTTGGATTATTCTCTTTTCATCTATTGGAGGGGCACCACGATTTTGTTCTTGCTTGTGTACGTCGATAACATCATCTTTATGGGCACCGATCCTAGCCTCATCTCTACCGTTATTGCCGAGCTCCAATCCTCGTTTGCGGTCAACGATCTCGGTTCTTTGTCCTATTTCCTTGGCATTGAGGCTCTCCCGTGCAAAGAAGGGCTTCTTCTCTCACAACACAAGTACATCCATGATATTCTCAGTCGACATCATATGGATGGTGCCAAAACCGTGACCACCCCTATGGCCACTAATGATGCGGCCACTTTTCTTGCCTTGTCCCTGGATTGTGATGCTCACGTTTATCGCCAAGCCATTGGAGAGCTCCAATACCTATCCTTAACCCATCCCGACATCACTTTTGCAATGAATTGGCTCGCCCAATTTATCTCTTCACCGATCGAGTTGCACTGGGCGGGGGTCAAGTAAGTTCTTCGCTACCTTAAGGGTACTATTACACATGACCTTCTTCTTCACCGTGACTCTCTACTCACTTTACGTGGATATTCGGATGCTGATTGGGCTGGCAATCCATTAGACTGTTCATCCACCACAACATTCATCATCTTTCTTGGAAACAACCCGATTTCATGGAGTTCTCGCAAGCAACATGTTGTTTCCCGCTCCTCTATGGGGGCGAGTATCGTGCCTTGGCGACCACCACGTCCGAGGTACGTTGGATCCAAAATCTTCTTATCGAGCTTCGCGTCTCTCTTCCTTCGGTACCTACTATCTTCTGTGATAATATTGGTGCCACGCACTTGTCCTTGCATCCGGTCATGCACTCTCGCATGAAGCACATTGCTATTGATATTCACTTTGTACGTGATATTATTGCCAAAGGATTGCTTCTTGTCTATCACATCAGTACACATGACCAACTTGCGGACATTCTTACTAAGGCACTTCATCGTTCGCAGTTCTTACTTCTTCATTCCAAAATTGCCATAGCCGATGGAACGACAATTTTGAGGGAGCGTATTAGGGAAGGAGATCCTATCGAATCTCCTTCCTAGTTTATCTTGTATATGATTCTTTCCTATCTCAGAATATTGTGTATATCTTTAGATTAGAAGACTAGTATATATATCTTTGTACTCTTGTATTATTATTTGAGCAATAAAATACCACTCATATTTATTCTTCTCAACAAACACTATATAAAACCGAAATCCCACCATTTCTCTTTTGTTCTTTTTTCAATTTGTTTGTATATATTTGTGTGTGGAGTAACTAGAGGTATTTATAGGTGCTTAGCTAGTAATTTAATTAGGAGTGAGTTTTCAAAGTTATAAATGGGATTTTTTTTGATAATAGTGAGTAAAGAGAGAGTTAAATCTGAGGAAAAGTTTTTGTAAGTAAATTATTATAGATATAGGAATTTCTGAGGAAAATTTTTTCTTTCGATTTCTGGAATATTTAAGTTATGAATGAATTAGGATTTGTCTTTGAGACATCAAGAATTAAACTATCAAATACAGAAAATTTATAACACCCTTTGATATTTTAATGAAAAAGAATCTTGACTCTTCTGAATTCAAGTTTGAAGGTAGGATTATATATGTTATAGGATTTATAGTAGGAGATTAAATGGAATAATTACAAAATGAAGAATATGCCAACCTTATGATTAATTTGTAATTATTTAAATTGCAGGTATGGGTAAAATTTAGGATTGGTAGTTGGCATTATGTGATAATATTTTATCCTTATCATCAGTTCTTATGATTTAGTTTGGAGCACAGGGAATAAAAACTACACCCGTATATCAGTTTTTATTTCTCTTTGTGTGCACATTACCCCGATCGAACATTACAAGAAACAGGGGTCAATAGGGACCGCCCCTGCGGTCCCTATTGACCCCCATTTGGTCACTGAAAGTCAATAGCGATCGCATTGCGGTCGCTATTGCGAAGTCGCTACTGACCTCGGTCGCTTCCCATCAGCGACCGAATTTAGATCGCTGATAAGAGTCAGTACGGACAGCAAAATTAGTGACCACTTTGCGGTCCCCATTACCTTAGCAGCAACAGGGACTGCATCGCGGTCCTTATTGTCTTAACAGCAGCAGGGTCCGCAAAGCAGTCCCTATTGTGTTTTAGACAATAGGGACCGCAATGCAGTCCTTATTGACTCAAGAGCAATAGGGGACAGCAAGGGAGTCCATATTGCCTTAAAAACAATAGGGACCACACTGCGGTCCCTATTGTCTTTCACACAATAGGGACTGCATTGCGGTTCCTATTGTAGTTTAGACAATAGGGACCGCTTTGCGGTCACTACTGATGGAGTAATAGGGACCGCAATACTAATATCCATAGAGAGTCTATGAATATTAGTAGGAACCGCTCGACCGTCTCTAATAGTCTGCGCAGAAAAAAAAAATAATATTCTAAAAATTTTCTGAAATATTTTTTTTTTGTAGAAATATTATAATAAGAAGATCAAAACAATAAAAGAATGAAGGAAAAGTTAATAGATTAATGACATGAAAGTATTAATAAATATAAATATATGAAGAAAAATGACTAGTAATAGAAAATAAAATGTGTAAATCCAAATTTGAAGGAAAAGAAAAATGACTAATAATAGATGAACAAACAATGAATAAAAAAACAAGTGAAAGAATAAAAGTAGATCCAAAATAATAGAAAACAAAGATTGTGTGTCAAAAAGAAAGTTTGTGTTGGTGATTTTTGTTTTGGATTTGGAAAAAAGAGAAGAAGAAAAAAATTTTGTTGGAGAAAAAGATAAGTGTTTTTGTTGGACAAGAAGATAGTGTTGGTGATTTTTGTTTTGGATTTGGCAAAAAAGAAGAAGAAAAGTTTTTTGTTGGAGAAGAAGATAAGTGTTTTTGCTGGAAAAGAATATAGTGTTTTTGTGTTGGGTGTTTTTTGAAGATTAATGAAATTAGATGTAAGTGTGGTGAGTATATATAGAGGTAATGGTGAAATTTTCAAATTTTCACAAAATTTAAATTTTCCCCTCAATCTCGCCTAAAGTTTTCATCAAATTTTCAAATTTTTGGATTTTAGTGACCGATATGCGGTCACACAAAAAAAATAGTGACCGCAACGCGGTCTCTAATATTTTAATATGGACCTCACGGCGGTCCCTACTAATATTCATCATTCAAATTTGAATTTGTATGATTGGTGTTGATGTGTTTGTGATTCTTAGCAACCAACCTCATTGTAACATGTGAATTGAAGTAACACATGATTGCAAAACTAGTAGTTTAATTGTGAAATAATAGATTGAATGAGATTGACGAGTTATTAACGTTCAACATATATTTCATGTTCTACAACTAATCATCACTAGTTAGTTGTAGTTGTTATTTGTTTTTATGCTTTACTTACTGATGTTAGCATATATACGATTATGAGGTTCAATCATTAGATCAACTAATCATTATGCTTATATATGTGTATATATAAGTTGTAAGCATTATGACATTTGTCGTTATAGTAAAATAATCTTCAAAGCGGACTGTTCCCTCTACATAATGTTTGGATTTACAATGGGTCGTGGTAATTATTGTTATTTTAACTATTACAATGGTAATTATGAACTAAACAAACAATGCGGCACCTCAAATCATCATAATATCACGATTTTAAAGTATGAATGTTAGTAGGGACCGCCCGACGGTCACTACTGCCTCAACAGGAACCGCACTACGGTCCCTACTAATATTCATCCTTCAAATTTAATTTTTTTTTATTGACGTTGATGTGCTTGTGATTCTTAGCAACCAACCTCATTGTAACATGTGAATTGAAGTAACACATGATTGCAAAACTAGCAGTTTAGTTGTGAAATAATAGATTGAATGAGATTGAGCGAGTTATTAACGTTCAACATATATTTCATGTTCTACAACTAATCATCACTAGTTAGTTGTAGTTGTTATTCGTTTTTATGATTTACTTACTAATGTTAGCATAGATACGATTATGAGGTTCAATCATTAGATCAACTAATCATTATGCTTATATATGTGTATATATAAGTTGTAAGCATTATGACATTTGTCGTTATAGTAAAAGAATCTTCAAAGCGGACTGTTCCCTCTATATAATGTTTGGATTTATAATGCGTCGTGGTAATTATTGTTATTTTAACTATTACAATGGTAATTATGAACTAAACAAACAATATGGCACCTCAAATCATCATAAAATCACGATTTTAAAGTATGAATATTAGTAGGGACCGCCCGATGGTCACTACTGCCTCAACAGGGACCGCACTACGGTCCCTACTAATATTCATCCTTCAAATTTGAATTTTTTTGATTGACGTTGATGTGCTTGTGATTCTTAGCAACCAACCTCATTGTAACATGTGAATTAAAGTAACACATGATTGCAAAACTAGTAGTTTAGTTTTGAAATAATAGATTGAATGGGATTGAGCGAGTTATTAACGTTCAACATATATTTCATGTTCTACAACTAATCATCACTAGTTAGTTGTAGTTGTTATTCATTTTTATGCTTTACTTTACTAGTGTTAGCATAGATATGATTATAAGGTTCAATCATTAGATTAACTAATCATTATACTTATATATGTGTATATATAAGTTGTAAGCATTATGACATTTGTCATTATAGCGAAAGAATCTTCAAAGCGGACCATTCCCTCTGCATAATGTTTGGATTTATAATGCGTCGTTGTAATTATTGTTATTTTAACTATTACAATGGTAATTATGAACTAAACAAACAACGCGACACCTCAAATCATCATAAAATCACGATTTTAAAGTATGAATATTAGTACGGACTGCCAGGCGGTCACTACTGCCTCAACAGTGACCGTCAGGCGGTCCCTACTAATATTCATACTTTAAAATCGTGATTTTATGAATTGATTTCGATATGTTAGTAGTTCTTAGCCACAACCTCAATACTAAATGTGAAATGAAGTAATTAATGTTTACAAAACAAGTGATTGAGTTATTCAATATTAGATATTGAATGTAATAGAGTGAGTTATTGAATATATATATAAGTATCCTTCAGTGGTTGTCTGAGTGGTTGGAGTACAAGACACACCACAAGGCTAGTACTATTTATTCTGATAGGGCTTTTAATTTAGCAAAGAGAGGTTTCACGCTGGAGGTGAGGAAGTTATTACCCAAGGACACGAAAGGGATCTGTCGTATGTTGCAGTCAGAGTTAGGGTACGTTACGTACGATGTTTGTCCAAAACAATGTTTCTTGTTCCACGGGGAGGAGACGAAGGACTACGATAAGTGCCCGATATGCCGCACAGATAGATACGTGCATGGACTAAAATCCAAGGTTGGGAGAAAGAAATTGTGGTATTTTCCTATTGCTCCCCGACTTGAGAGGTTGTATTATACAATTGGAACTACAAAGCATATGACATGGCATTCGAAGTGTCATGGGGTGCATGACCGAATGATTCATCCAACTTTAGGGGATGCATGGCACCACTTTGACCGAAAGCACCCCGATTTTTCAGCGGAGCCACGGAACGTAAGACTTGGTTTGTGTGCGAATGGATTCACACTGCATGGAATGTCTGGCAAGAAGTACTCTTGTTGGCTAGTGTTTGTCACCCCTTATAACCTTCCTTCGGATCTTTGCATGAAGAAAGAGTTCATATATTTGAGTGTACTCATTTCCGGGCTGACAAGTCCTACAAAAAACTTGGATCTTTTTCTTAGGCCACTTATTGATGATCTCAAGCTTTTATGGAGCAGTGGCGTCGAGACGTACGACATCTCGAGGAAGCAAAACTTTCTATTGCGTGCATCTCTCATGTGGACGATTAGCGATTTCTCCGCTTACGGCATGTTGTCGGGATGGAGTACGCATGGAAAGCATTCGTGTCCTTATTGTATGGGTGACACGAAATCCTTTCCATTGGTGAATGGCGGTAAACCATGTTTTTTTGATTGCCATCGCCGATTCTTACCTGAAGGTCATGAATTGAGATACGACGAACATACTTTTAAAAAAAGGGAAACGCCACTCAAAGACACGATTCATAGAAAGACTAGTGATGAAATGCTGGAAATTGTTAATAACCTTGAGCATGTGAGGTTTGGTACCCAATTCAGACACCTCCCGGGTTTTGGCCAGAATCATAATTGGGTGCGGAAGAGTATATTTTGTAAATTGCCTTATTGGTCCACAAACTTGGTTCGTCACTGTCTAGATGTCATGCACTGTGAGAAGAACTTTTTTGATAATATCATGAACATGGTGTTGGATGACGCAAAGACAAAGGACAACATTAAGTCACGGAAAGATTTGAGAATCTGGACCAACCGTAGAGAGCTATTTTTAAAAACCAACGACCCGGGGGGGGGGGGGGGGGGGGGGAAACGAAGAAGCCAAAGGCACTCAACTATCTCTCAAAGGAGCTAAAGTGAAATGTGTTAGAATGGTTGGGCATGCTCAAATTTCCCGATGCATACACTTCGAACTTGGGACGGTGTGTACATGTGCAGCAACAGAGGTTGTCCAGAATGAAGAGTCATGATTGCCACGTCTTCATGCATAGATTGATTCCGATTGCTTTTCATGACTTCCTTAA
The DNA here is from genome assembly GCA_948329865.1 of Linaria vulgaris. Lineage (NCBI taxonomy): Eukaryota > Viridiplantae > Streptophyta > Magnoliopsida > Lamiales > Plantaginaceae > Linaria > Linaria vulgaris. Next base: position 104,327,664 of record OX415252.1, read on the forward strand.
GAAAGATATATGGGAAACTCTTGTGGAGATTAGTTTATTCTTCAAGGTAATTTGCGCATCATAGGTATTGGTAGAGGACATGGAGGGACTAGAGAAATCCATTGTTGTCACCATGTGCAAGCTGGAGAGAATATTCTCTCCTTCTTTTTTCAATTCTATGGAGCATTTGGCCATTCACTTACAGTATGAGGCTAGAGTTTGCGGCCCAGTTCACTACAGATGAATGTATCCATTCGAGAGGTAAATCACTTTAAATTTGGAGGATATATTGATTATTGTCTTTAATTTATTCTATTTGCAATGAAAGTTGATTTTTTTCGTTGTGTTTATCAGGAAAATGTTTGATTTAAAGGGGTCAATACTGAATAAAGCGAGGCCCGAGGGATGCATGGACAATGCCTATTTACTTTCAAAGCTATCAAATTTGATTTCCCAGTATCTCAATGTAACCCATGTTGCTACACACAGACGACTTAACAAGAACGAGACTTTGGAAAGCACAGAGTGGGATGGTGAACTCTTATTATTTCGAAAGAAGGGACGACCGCATGGCCCTTTGGAGAAGCTAAAGATGTTAACGGGGGGAAAATGAGCAAGTTGAACTGTACACATTTCTTAACTGCGAAGAGTTTGAGGGATGGGAAGAGTGAGTCTACTTCAATTTTCTTCATCTAGTGTCATCTTCTTTATTACGTATTAGTACTAATTTATTTGTTTTGTAACACGCAGTTTGTTCATGGAAGAGGAGTGCGGCATATTGAATACCATAGAGGTGCAAACAAAAAGGAACAAGGAGTATGTGGCCTGGTTCAAGCAAGAGTACATCAGTGGAAATTACATAATAGACGATAGGGTAATACCGTTGATCAACGATCCACTGAACGATGCAATCACGTACGATGGACACATTGTGAATGGGTTCCGATTCCACATTGATACAAAATTGGGGCCCAAAAAGAGTGACTGCAGTGGGGTTTATGTGAAGGGCGACATGGGAGACACCGCCGCAACCAATTTCTATAGGACTTTGAAAGAGCTATTAGAAGTGGAATATTGGGGAGGTAGAACTGAGAAACCACTGTCCGTTATCTTCTTCAAGTGTTTGTGGTATGATATTGGAGCGATTGGCACAAATGTCCACGAGACGTACAAATTGGTGGATATTAACCCTACTAAAAAACTCCGGACCAACGAACCATTTATTTGTCCTAATCAAGCAATGTAGGCTTACTACGCCCCGTATCCGTCTCTACCAAATGGAAGGCAAGGGAGAAGGGGATGGTTTTCAGTATCACATATTCTAGCTCGACACATCATCGACATGTCGTCACTCACCGTTAGTGATTCTACCCCTAATGACCCAGAGATTGAGGAGCAAGTGTTTCAAGAGAACGAATCAGTAGGTCTTAATATGTTTGTAGACCTGGGGTCGTTCAATATGGATATTTAGTTGGGGTTAGGTGAGTTCGAGGTCGTCAATGAGCTAGGTGGTAACGAGGACGATGTTGGAAAAGAAGAAGGCATAGACAGTGATGCGAATGAGGATGAGTATGACTTTGAATATTCAAAAGAAGACTAGTTCTTTTCTTTTTTCTTTTCTTCAGCATCACTTGTACTTTAGTATATATTCGTTAGTCACCTTTTTTTTGGTAAAATATTTTGTATGTTAGTATATATGAATTATTCATCCCCTTTTTTTGTATTTGTAAATCATCATAAAATAAATATTTTAAAGTATGAATATTGGTAGGGATAATAGGGATGGCCATGCGGTCACAATTGGGTTAGTAGGGACCGTCAAACGGTCACAATTGACCCAATTGTGACCGTCGGCCGGTCCCTACTAATATTCATACTTTAAAATCGTGATTTTATGGATTGATTTCGATGTGGTAGTGGTTTTTAGCAACAACTTCAATACTAAATGTGAAATAAAGTAATTAATGGTTACAAAATAAGTTATTGTGTTATTCAATATTAGATATTGTATGTGATCGAGTGAGTTATTAATTTTGAACCTATTTTATTATTGACACCTAATCATCATCTACACCCTAGTTGTTATTGGTTATTATGCTTTAACTTTACAAATTAAAGTATATACATCACTACGCGGTTCAATTAAAGTATAAATATATGTACTTATGTTTTCCATATATAAATATATATATATATATATATATATATATTATCGTTGTCGTTGTATAAATTTAAATTAAGAATATTCAAAACGGGTCGTCTCCTATATAATGTTTGGATTTGCAATTAAAGATGTGTGAATATGGTTGGTTTAACAATGAATAGTATAATTATGAACTACACAAACAACGCGACACCTCAAAATATCGGGAAAACCTCATTTTTAAGTATGAATATTAGTAGGGACCGTCGAGTAGTCACAAATATGGGCAATAGGGACCACTGAGCGATCCCTATTGACAACGGCTAGTATCAACAGGGACCGCTTGGCGGTTCCTATTGACTGTCAATGGCGAAAATATCCACCAATGGGCCGAGTGATCGAAGTTAGGTCGCTGAAAGTCTTCAGTGACTTTCAGCGACTTAAGTTAGGTTGTTGTTGCCTTTAGCAGTCACTGAAGGCCAGCGACCTAACTTTGGTCACTACTAGACGGTCCCTAAAGACCGACCAGTCTTGTTGGAATTAGGAACTACGTATAGGATGACTAATTATGATGTTAGTCTCATTGGTTAAAATTGGGCTAGCAGAGAAGAAGTTTCTTATCAATGCACCTGTAAATTGCTTTTTGTTATTAATGAACATAGCACAAAATTTCCTCGAATTAAACATCTTCCCTGTACACAAGGCATTGTGCTTTATGCGCTCATGAAAAAATTGGTCCGATTTGCACAATTGGGTTCGACAATTGATTGTGACAAGTATAGTAATTTGACATTTTTGCATCAAATTTCATATCTACGACGAGGGGCTTTAATCAAACTGGTCCACTTGTAATCGATCCAAGCCATTATTATATACTCACCCTCAATCCTTGGAGCAACCACCAATTTCTTTTAGCTTTGCTTGCTTATGAATAATTTAGATTTGAGTAATGTGGTTGACGGCTTGATTGTTTGCTAGTTATATTGCCTTTTGTATCAAATTTTATATCTTTGAGGAGGGACATTATTACTTTAACCATGATAGTTCGCATATAGTCGAAGCTATTATTATTCTATGCTTAAACTATGTGCTTGATTGAACAAGCATTGGTGGCTTTTAACTTTTCCATGTCACAAGATTTTTCCCAACAAAAGTGTAATCTAGTGAAAAAAATATATTTTTGAATAAGGTATTTATTAGCTGAATAATGAAGGATTCACGAGCAGAAATTCTCCTGCACAAAATGCAATTATAAGAAGGCCACATATAGAAAAATGTTGAACTCAGTACATCTGTATTTTGGTGACATATATATCTCAATGACAATACAACAATCAAAATTGCAGGAAGATACCAACACAAGAAATTATATTTATTCAAATTGGATACAATCAATGAATCCATTTATTCATACAATTTTGTGATCAACCATCAATAATTCAATATATATATATATATATATATGTGAAACTAGAAATTAATGTTGAATTGGAACAGGAGTGACCATAGGTTCACCTAGGCCTGCTGTGGGTGCATGCACACAGACACATATTTTTCCAAAAAGGGTCTTATCACAGTAATATCTAATTAATTTGGGCCCAAATGCCTGAATACATGTTACTCTGCATTTATCCAAGGTGCAGTTCAGACCACCTATTGGCATATCTGCTTTGCTCTCATGAAAAGCTCCCAATATCAAAATTGCAACAACAAATACTACATTAAAGCGAGATGCAACCATTTTTCTTTTGTTCTTTTTCTTTGGTTTTCAATTTGTTTATATTTGTGTGTGGAGTAACTAGAGGTGGTATTTATAGGCGCGCTTAGCTAGTAGTTTGGGAGTGGGTTTTCAAAATGTTAAATTGAAGTGTTGGTAATTCTGAAAAGGACGAATTATTATTTATGCCCATTATCTTTTTTTTCAAAACTTAAATGCTCGTTTTTTCAAAACATGCTAAAACTGCCCTGTATCTTTAAAATTTCTACTAAAAATGCTCGAAGTGAAATTTTCGGACAAAAAAGCCTACGTGGCTGCCTAGTCAAAGAATCGCGTTGCCTAATCAAAAAGTCGCGCCCGACACCTACTATTTGTTTTGAAAAAAACAAATTATTATTTCTGCGCATTATCTTTTTTTCCAAAACTTAAATGCCCGTTTTTTCAAAACGTGCTAAAAATGCCCTGTATCTTTTAAATTTTCTACTAAAAATGCCCGAAGTGAAATCCTAGGTGTCGGGCGCGACTTTTTGATTAGGCAACGCAATTCTTTGACTAGGCAGCCACATAGGCTTTTTTGTCCAAAAATTTCACTTCGGTCATTTTTAGTAGAAATTTTAAAAAATACAGAGCATTTTTAACATGCTTTGAAAAAACGGGCATTTAAGTTTTGGAAAAAATGATAATGGCCAGAAATAATAATTCCTCATTCTGAAAAAGATAGAATGAAATTAATGGTACGTTAGTCTAATATGGGGAAAAACGAAAGTTTTAGAAAATGAATTATTAGATAGCCGAATTTCTGAGGAAAATCTTTTCTTACGATATCTAGAAGATTAAAGTTATAAATATTATAGGATTCGTCTTTGAGATATCAACAATTAAAGTATTAAATAACACGCTTTGATATTTTAATTGAAAGAAACTTGAGTAGTCTGACTGAAATAAAGTTTGAAGGAGGGGTTATATATGTTATAGGATTTATAGTAAGAGATTAAATGAAATAATCACAAAAAGAAGTATGTCAGGCTGTCAGCTAACTTAATTATGATATGTAATTACTTAAATTGCAGGTTTGGATAAAATTTAGGTTCGGCATTATTTGATTATACTTTATCCTTATCAGTTCTTATATGATTTGGTTTTTGAGCACAAGGAATAAAATAACATCCATATGTGATTTTTATTTCTTTTTGTGTGCACATTATCTCATAGAATTGGAATTAGGAAATTAGGATGACTAGTTATATGATGTTAGACTCATTGTTTGTTTACAGTAAAGATTCGATATATTTTTGTGTTTTTTTTTTCCACGAAAGGTAAATATATTAAGAAACTGGAAAGAGTGTGATTACAAGATGCAAGGGATATCATCCCCACATGAAGGTTAGAGAAAGCACACTATAAGAAATCAAATGCTTGGAACAATGCACTATCAAGCTAAGGAATTCACTAAGCTCTAGTCTATGACTATGACTTGTGGAAAGCCTTTTCCCACTCACTGCCCTCCTTTGACTCAGACTTTGTCAAATTTTCTATAGGCACACTCCCTTCATTCCAGCTCCAGGGCTTGCCTGTGGTTGTACTCTCCAAGTGGTTGCCTAGCAGTTCATGGGTGCTCAAGGATAGCCGCTTCTGTCATTGTTCCTTCCTGCACTCTTCCAGGGGTTGAGAAGGATATAGGGAGGGATGCGGTTACCTTCCACGGTTAGATCCAGCCCAGAATCCTCAACCTGAATTGTTAACCCTAGAAACAATAAATAAGGGATTATACGAGTTAAACAAAAGATTAACCCTTAAATTAGGGATTAATCCCAAGGACGATACTATCGTCCCGAACACTCTCGTATGTCACATACCCTACTATGGTATGACGTGGCACCCGAAGAGATACTAGAGTCCCTCGGATCTCACATACCCGATTGTGGTACGACGTGACATCCGAGTGAACACCAAAGCGTCCCTTGGAAAGTCAAGATGAATAAAAATAAGATATCAACGTGGCATCGGAAAAAGAGTAAACCCCGATGGATCCACGCGACTCTGATATCCATCACTGCGCCAAGAAGGACCACTGTACGAGAATACTTCCTTGCTGAACACTCCCAAAGCCCTCGGAATCATCACCCCAAAGGCTAAATTCACAAAACAACGCCTTACTCAAAACACAAATTATCAAAGTCACTTACCCCAAAGGCCCGAGCCAAGAAAGTTACTCAGCCAAGGCCAAGAAGCCCTCGGAAAATTGTTCTCGAAGGGACCACTACTCTAATGACGACAAGAAACGCTCGGAACCCATACTACGAATATCCAGACGCAAGAACACAGCCTTACTTGCATGTTGATGCCCTCGGAGCCCACCTTAAGAGCTTGGAGAAGCAAATCTGCCCCTCGGAAAACCTTACCAAAAGAAGACGATGAGAAAATAACCGTCCCCGGAGCAGAAACCCCCTCGGACACCCACTTCACTTCAACTAGTGAACCTCCTCATAAAATCCAGTCCCTCGGAGAAAGGGAAACAGAAGATTCGAGAAGAAAACAGAAGAAGCAACCCCTCGGACCTCCTTGAAGCCATCCGACAAGATAAAGATCAGCCTAGTTAGCGCCTTGTCAACAAGAAATACCTTATCTTATGGAAAGACACTTGTAACACAAGCAACATTACACTTATAACACATGCATAGTGACACCAACACCCTCCCATAAGGGAAAACTAGAAAAGGAAAAAGGGGGACACAAAAAAACTCACTGGGAAAAAAGCATAAGGTCATATTTTGGTCTTCAGGAGTAAGGATTTCAGTGAATAAAGGAAGGATATTCTCATAATTTTCCGAAACCGTCATTTACTTTCTTTGAACCACGGATAACGGCGTTCCAACCCAAATAAATATCTTCTGTTAAATAGGGAATAATTCCAAACCCGTTAACAAAATGGCGCCGTCTGTGGGAAGGCCATAGAAGTTGTCCTTGAGCGTGTTCAGGAAAGCGAACCAACTATGGAAAATTTGTTTCACAGTGAAATCCACCCGCCCCATCTGGACAATTCGGAGGAAACCATAGCGAATCGTCGTTCCGACGAAAGGGATTTCGTCAATGTTCCCCGATCCGTTTTTGAAAGACTAGTGGAAGCCAACACTCGAGTTAATCACCAAGAATTCGAGAGTCCCCTGGAAACAGTCCCAGGATCTCCGCACCAAAGAGATTACCCTTCGGAAGAAGGCGAAGTTTATGCAAGAGGGGCACAATGCCCTAGGGTTTACTTCGAGGCGCTTGATGAGGGGTTTAATCGGACGAGTAACGAGCGGCTCATGCTGGAGAGGGAGGCGGAGAGAGCGGTGATGGATCTGGTGGTGTGTTCGCCAGAGGTATCGGTGGAGCAGCGGGAGACGGCGGCGAGGAAGTCGGGGAGGAAGTGTGTGATGACGTGAGGGCGTGGTGCTTAAACTTCCAATGTACGTATCCGTCGACGCTCCTCCTTCTCCGCCGCCAAATCCACTCTCCGTCGCCATCGATTATATTTCTCTACTTTTCTATACACCTCCGTAGCCTATGTGTTGGCTCAATTGGAGAAAAAGAGCAGAGTGGGTGGTGGTGGTGGTGGTGGTGGTGATATATAAAAAAATTAATTTAATAAAATTAAATATAATTTTGTATATCAATTTTTTTTTAAATTTTTCTTAGTAAATATAAATTTATTTTAATTTTTAAGAGTAAATATAAATTTAATAAACATTTTAAGATAAACCTTTTTTAATATACTTGAATTGATACTATTTTTTATGATTTAGATCAATATATAATAAAATTAAATATAATTTTGCATATTAAATTATTTTAAATTTTTACTAGTAAAAAAATTATTTTTTATTTTTACTAGTAAATATAAATATTTTTTTAGTTTTTATTAGTAAATATAAATTTAGTAAACATTTTAAATAAACTTTTTTAATATACTTGAATTGATACTATTTTTTTATGATTTAGATCAATATATAATAAAATTAAATATAATTTTGCATATTAATTTATTTTAAATTTCTACTAGTAAAAAATTTATTTTTAGTTTTTACTAGTAAATATAAATATTTTTTTTAGTTTTTATTAGTAAATATAAATTTAGTAAATATTTTAAATAAACCTTTTTTAAATACTTGAATTGATACTATTTTTTTATGATTTAGATCAATATATAATAAAATTAAATATAATTTTGCATATTAATTTATTTTAAATTTTATCTAGTAAAAAACTTTATTTTAAATTTTTACTTGTAAATATAAATATTCTTTTAGTTTTTATTAGTAAATATAAATTTAGTAAACATTTTAAATAAACCTTTTTTAATATACTTGAATTGATACTATTTTTTTATGATTTAGATCAATATATAATAAAATTAAATATAATCTTGAATATTAGTTTATTTTTAGTTTTTACAAGTTGAGTAAATAAAAAAAAATAAAAAAAATGACGTGGTGCCACGTAGCCGTCATTTGTACGCCACGTGGGACGCCACGTAATCTGGGATTCGAATCAACCATCAGCTAGCCCACCGGGCAAAATTAAAACAAAAAAATAAAGATAACGGGCAAAAAAAAGCCTGGTAAGAAAAAAGGCAAAACCTGGAATTTATGTAAAATAAAGGGCAAAAATTATAAATCGCCCTTTAATTTATTTTCTTTTTGATGAAATAAGGTATTCATTGGATGAATAATGAAGGGTTCACGAGCAGGAATACTCCATCGCAAAATACAATTATAGGAAGGCCGCAAATAGAAAATGTTCAACTCGGTGGATCTGTATTTTGGTGACATATATCTCAATGAGAATACAATAAATCAAAATTGCAGGAAAATACCAACACATGATATTAAAATATATTCAAATTGGATACAGTCCATGAATCCATTTTATTCGTACAATTTCGTGATCAACCATATCAATATATATGAAACTAAAAATTAATATTGAATTGGAACATGAGTTACAAATGTTTCACCTAGGGCTGCTGTCACACAGACACATACTCTTCCAAACAAGTTCTTACCACAGTACCATCTCTTTAATATGCCCGGAAATTCCTTAATACATAATGCTCCACATTTTGCCAAGTCGCACTTCAGCCCAATTTTGGACGAGTCGTCTGCTTTGCTCTGAAGAAAAGCTCCCAATATCAAAATTGCAACAACAAATACTACATTAAAGCGAGATCCCACCATTTTTAACTTTAGTTCTTTTTCTTTGGTTTTTTTAATTTGTTTATGTGTATTTTTTTTTTTGATAGAAACAGATATATTAATCAAAAGAATGAGAAATGTTTATTACAGGCATTCCTCCATCGCAAAGACAACAAATAGGTAAATTAGAGTTATCAAAATAAGAGGACCACGAGTTAAAAGCGGCCCAATGAGCAAGGTTGTGCGCCGCTTTGTTCATATTTCTATGAACGTGCCTAAATTTCCATTTCGGCCACACTTGCCAAATTTTCCGAATTGCGATAACAATCGGTTTGATGCACCAAGGTGGGTAGGTTCTAGCATCCAAAATAGCGTCAACAAGATTTAGACAATCGGTCTCAATGATAGCTTGAATAATCTTTGCTTTATGAAGGATTTGACATGCTTGAAGGGTTGCAAGTGCTTCACTAGCAAGGGAATTGATACATAGGTGCTGTTTTGTAGTAGCTCCAATGATTGTTCCATCCATATTACGAAAGAGGCAAGTTGTGGACGCTTTACCATCCGAAAAAGCTGCATCGCAATTTGCTTTGGTCCATCCAATGGCTGGCCGCTTCCACAAAGATGAAGGATTACAGCAACGTTGGATTTTTTTTTCCCTTTGAGCTTGCCAATGTCCAAGAGATTTATTATCAGCTTTTCGGCCAGATTCCTGCAATGAAAAGGGGGTGAGTCCATGTGTTATAAGGTTACGATTTTGCCAAATGATATCACATAAGCAACAGAAAAAAATGAGGCATTCTTCGCGCAAAAGATTTGAGTGAAAGAAACTCCCTTTGCTATCAAGAAGAAGTGTAATCCATTCCTTTATACTCCAATCCTTGAAAGGATTTAGATTGAGCTGCCATTTAGAGGTTAGCCACAATTGAATAATGCAAGGACAATTAAGGAATAAATGCTCAATATTTTCTGCATGAGAATTACATAAGGGACAAGATATATCATTAATAGCAAAGATGGCATTAAGTCTAGCACGGGTTGGAAGAATATTATGCATAAGCTTCCATAAAAAAAGTTTGTGCCTATTATGCAATCTAGCACTCCAAATTTTTTTAAAAAGGTAAGTGTCCGCTTCATTGATGGAAGGAAAACGGTGGGATTGATCGGTAAGATAAGCGCCCTTTGTAGAGAAGTTCCCCGACGTAGAGGGAATCCAAAGAGGTGAGGGGCTCAAAGTATCCATAGAGATTTGGATTTTGAGTATTTCTTTGACCGTATTATGATCAAAAATGGCGTTGAGTTTACGATTGTCCCACATGCAATTATTACCCATAATGAAGCTTTTAACAAGATGATGATTGAAGATGAGAGGGTTGTGGGGATCGGCCGGCTTAGGAATAAAACCTTCAATAGTTGGGACCCAAGGTTGATCCCAAGTTAGAAGGTTGGAGTTGAAGGAGACCGGAAAGCAAGATCCTTTAGAAAGGAGGTCTCTAGTACGAAGGATGTCTCTCCAAATCCAAGAGGCTTGAGAAGGATTAGAATTGGCCAAATTAAAGTCACACGACCGAATGTATTTAGCTCTAAGTGTGTCAACCCAAAGGCTACGTTGATTAGTGGCAACTTTCCAAGCAAGCTTAGAAATAAGGGCACGATTAAAATCGGCCATTCGGCGAAAGCCAAGACCACCCTTAGATTTGGGAGAGCAAATTTTACTCCATGCTAAGAGCGAGAGAGGGTTGTCATTCTCTTTTCCTCCCCACCAAAATTTGCGAAAGATGCTATCAAGTTTGTTGCAAATAGAGGTAGGAAGGAGAAAAGTGGACATAGGATAGACGGGAGAGCTTTGCCCAACGGATTTAACAAGGATAGAGCGGCCCGCTTGAGAAAGGTTGCTAAGCTTCCAAAGTGGAAGTTTACTTTGAATTTTGTTTACATGGTTAGTAAAAGCTTCTTTGCGGGAGTTGGGTTTACAAAAAGGGAGCCCAAGATGAATAGCCTTGTGATCACACTCATTCATATTAAAGTGAGTTAATATACAAGTGCGGTCGTCTAAATTAGTGTTAAGGCTAAAATGGATGATGGATTTAGAAGAATTAATACGTTGACTAGACCAATTGCAAAAAGTGTCAAGGCAATTTTTTATAATAATAGCATTATCGATGGCAAAGAGGAGGTGAGAAATGGGAGGGCTAGTTCTAGAGACTTTTACGGCTTTAAGTTTCCCTTCCATTTCTTCTCGGAGGAGAAGACGCGAAAGAAGCTCGGTATATAGAACAAAAAGGTAGGGGGAAATGGGATCCCCTTGGCGTATACCCCGGGATGGTTTAATGAAGCCATAAGAAGAACCATTGATAAGCATAGAAAAGGAAACAGTGGAGATACATTCCGAAATCCATCCCACAAATTTATGATTGAACCCCAAATGAGAGAAGATACAAGTGAGGAGGGGCCATTCGACTCTATCGAAAGCTTTAGCAAGATCAATTTTGAGAGCCATAAACCCATTTTTACCTTTTCGGTGGTGAACATAGTTCATAATTTCATGAGAGAGGATGGAGTTATCATTGATATGCCTTCCTTTAATAAAAGCCGCTTGATTGAAAGAAATGATACGGTCAAGGAAGATTTTAAGACGATTAGCTAGGATCTTAGAGCATATTTTATAGGAAATGTTACAAAGACTAATAGGTCTAAAATCTTCAACATGACAAGCGTTAGGATTCTTTGGGATAAGAGCAATAAGAGTATTATTGAGGCTTTTAAGAAGAGAACCCGTTCGAAAAAAATCTTGGACGGCAAGGATGATTGCATTGCTAGTAGTAGCCCAAAAAGATTTATAGAAAAGGGCGGGTAGCCCATCCGGACCCGGGCTTTTCTCCGACCCAAGAGAAAACATTGCTTTCTTAATGTCGAGAGGAGTAGGCAGATAGCAAAGAAAGTCGTTGTCTTCCAAAGAGATCAATTTGGGAAAAAGATTGTCCAAGTTAGGGGGAAAGGAGGGAGTGGTTAAGTCATAATCCGTAGTAAAAAGAGTTTTGAAATAATCACAAAAAGAGGCTCTTATCTCATCCCAAGTAGTAACACGTATACCATCATCATGCTCAATGAAATCAATGCGATTAAAGCGATTACGAAGAATGGATTTAAGGTGGAAATATCTTGTATTGGCATCTCCATCTTTAAGCCATTTTTCGCGAGACCTTTGTGTGTGGAGTAACTAGAGGTATTTATAGGTGCGCTTAGCTAGTAGTTTGGGAGTGTGTTCTCCAAATGTTAAATTGGAGTTTTGGTAATTGTGAGTAAATATAGAATTAAATTAGTGGTACGTAGTCTAATTTGGACCAAAAAAGAGTTTTTGTAAGTGAATTATTAGATATAGGAATTTCTGAGGAAAATATTTCTTATGATTTCTGGAAGATTTGAGTTATAAATGTATTAGGTTTTATCTTTGAGACATTAAGAATTAAAGTATCAAATATAGAAAAATACCCTTTGAATTCTAATTATAAAGAATTGAATCGTCTAAATAACGTCTAAAGGTGGAATTATGGTGGTGTTTGCAAACTCGTAAAAAATGCTATAATCAGCTTTTTATTTGGATAAGTGATTTTGGGGTATTTGCAAATCTAGTTTTTTCGGTTACACAACTTTTTTTAAGCTAAAAAACCCCTCCACAATCTTAAAGCTGGTATGGGGTACTTTTGGCTTATGGTGGGTATTTTTAAATAAAATAATTGAATAATTTCAAATTCACGATTATCTTGCAAATACTATTAACTTTTAAATTTAAGTGCTTTTAAAACTTAACTTAAAATTATGAACTTCTACTTTTCCGCTAGCATTTGCAAAGACCACCTATATATGTTATATATAAGATTTATAGTAAGAGATTAATTGGAATAATCACAAATAGTTATGTCAGCCAACATTATGATGTTTACTAGGTGATGATAAAATTTAGGGTTGGCATTATTTGATAATATTCTATATATCCTTATCTGTTCTTATGGTCTTTTTTTTGGTGTACACGGAATAAATTAAAACAATACCCATATGTGACTTTCATTTCTTTTTGTGTGCACGTTATATTATCCGATTGAATTAGGAAATAGGATAACTAATTGTGATATTAGACTCATTTTTTGTTTATAATAAACTCGATTTCTTTTTTCTGCTTTTTATGTATAGTTAGTTTAACTGATCAAGAAAATATATTAAAATAGAACACATGTATGATGCATCTAAATAAATAACATTGACACATTAGTTGTTTTAAGAATATCTCTAATTTGTTAATTATCGACAATTGTCATGTGCTTGGATTAAAGTTTTGTTTCCACAATGAGTTTCGGGTTGCAAAAAAATGGAAATATTTAGAAATATTTCATGAAAGTTTTGGAAACGTTTCGAACATGTAAAAAATAAAAAATAAACCTTGAAACAAGAAATAAAGTCATGAATAAACAACTTAAGTGATAAAAATGGAAAAAATATGTCAAAATTTAATTTTTGAAGTTAAGAAACAATAAATGGTTAGAGTAATTAAAAATCTTGTTAAGGTAATTGAGAAAGATTTTCTTTTCAAATTTAGACACCACCCAAGATTCTATCTTGTTTCGCAGACATATTTATTAAGAAAAAGTAAATTATTCTATACAAAACAAAATAAATTTTGAGTGAGAGTCAGACATGATTTGTTAATTATAACAAAGAGATGAGAATTTTAAATTCAAGTTCCTCCCTAGCTATACCAAAAGACCGAAGCAATAATATTTAAGTAGTATGTGTTTTGAAATTCATAAGCGAATTAATTCGCTTCGACAAGAGCAAATTCCGAAAAGGTTCCGGTTACGAAATTTTGAACCATGGTCATGTGACTAAATGCATCAGTGGTTTATCGCATAATTCCCTTTGAATTTCATTTATTTGAACTCGCGCACTAGTATATATAAAACCTCTTTAACTTAGAAGAAATTCTTTAAAGTGCCAAATATCAGAGTTTAAAGTTTCGATATCAGAGTAGGTTTCGGTCAGCTAAAAATTAGACATGTTTCGTAATATTTCAAGAATTTTTCGGCATGTTCTGAAAAATTGCTAAAAATGTGGTTATCGCTAACATGGAAACTACATTTATTTTTCGCTTCGATAAAGTCAAAAAGGAAATATTTCGGTATTTTTCGAGGAAACGCGTGAAAATTTTGATCCATGCCAAATCTATCGAAGCCATAAAAATGGTTTTGGTGCGAAACAAATTTTTCATTTTTTATTTTATATGAACAATTTCAGTTATGAATTATTTAATTCATTACAATGCTAATCTCTCTAAATACCTTATGAAACATATATAACAAAAAGTAGGCAAATCAAGTAAGAGTACTATGTTAATTACCAAAAGTTGATATATGGCATACACGGGGATTAAAATTTGTTTAGTTCTTTAACTTGACACACTCACCAAAATTGATCCTATAATTAGTCATTCTACCAATTTAGTCCTTTTTCTGCCGTATTTTCAAAATCGGCCGAAAATGCTAAAATGGTACCATGTTGACTTAAAACCTTCGACTTTGACTGAAAATACAAAAAAGTGTGCACGACCAACAAAATCTTGGAGCAGTCGGGGGTGTGTTACGCGATAACAATGGGAATTAGATTTGGGACTTCGTCGAACGGATTGACTGTCCTACGATTCTTGAAGTGGAAATTGAGGTTGTTCGAAAGGGTCTTGAGACAGCATGGGACAAGAGAATTCAATGCATTGAAATAGAAACGGATGCTAAAAAAGCATTCTCCTTAATCATAGAGGAAATTAGCAGTGGTCATTATCTTCAACAAATAATTGAAGAGTGCAAAATTTAGATTCGTAAGCCTTGGAATTACACCTTCCGATGGATTGCAAGAGATGGAAATAAGCTGGCCGACGCAATGGCCAAAGATTGCCTATGAACCTGATAGAGGATCTAGTATTTTACTTATCCCTTTGTTTTAAATTCCTTGTTATATATATTAGAAACTTAAATGGCCTAGGGTTGAGCTTGCCTTTTGATTACCAAGAAAAAATAAAAATAAGTTCCCTAGAGTGTTGGCCCATATTTGATGAAAAGATATATTGCATTGGTAAATAGTAAGGAAATTTATCATTACTTTATAAGTTGTTGAAACTAATTAAATGTAGTTCAATATTCTTATTAGATATTGAAGAGTCCTAATAAATATTAACATAAAAAAACTCTAGTAGCCTTGTATGATGCTATTAAAATTTGTTTGGTCATTTAACTTGGGCTACTCACCAAATTGGTCCCTCAATTAGTCACTCCACCAGTTTCGTCCATAGAACCTAAAACTTTACACCAATTTCGTGCATTTTCTGCTGGATTTTCGAAATTGACCGGTAAATGCTGACATGGCACCCTGTTGGCCCAAAACCTTCAATTTTGACTTAAAATACTAATAAAATAATACACTTTTGCCACATGTATGCCAAATCAACCAAAACATTTTTTAAAATATAACAACTGTAATTTAATAAAAAGTAAGTCTTCAAAATGTTGTTACTTTTTTTTTTCAATTCTAAATCATGATAATAATATTATAATCATTTAAAATTTTAAAATTATTTTATAAATCCATTTTAAAATTTTAAGCTAATTATTTGAGAGCCATACAACGGATTATTCCTTTCCAAATTGCTCTATAACTCGTCCTAGCAACATATTCAGTGAGGTAGGAATTCTTCAAATATTTTGCTTTTCAGTTTGGACCAGACACTTGATTTGTCATGCACCCCTCCTTTTTTTGCCGCATGTGACACGTTTTCGACTATGAGGTGCAATTTTCTCACGTTCGAATCGCTAGACCAAATTAATGATCAAAAAAATCGCTAGACCAAAGGAAATCTCAATTGATTCTATCAAGACGATCACATACGCTTTGCGAAAGCTAGCTCGATTGCATGATGTGAATCGGGACAGCTGTGGAGACTGATTGAATTAAAGTTGCTCTTCCCACAAGAGATATGGTGTGTCCTTTCTAGTTTGTTAATCTCGAGTTCAGTTTATCAAATGTATCATTAAAGTGGTCCCTATTCACCCGATCATGCACAAGATACCCGCCTAAGTATCTTCCTAGATTAGTCGTACGTTCAAAGCCGAATATAGAGCAGAGCATGTTCCTAGAGTTGGGAAAGTACACTTTCGATTTCTCTGTATTCAATTTAAGGCCCGAGGAGTTACAAAATAAATTAAGGATATTTTGGATCACTCCTAAATTTGTTTAGATTAGCTTTCCCCATAAGAATCAAGTCATCTACAAAGAATAAATGAGAAAGACGCGGCCCTCCCCTGCAAGGAATTAGCGGCTCCCATTTTCTATCTTCGACCTCTTCAAGGATAAGGTATGAAAGGCGTTCCACGCATAAGACAAAGAGATATGAAGATAGCAGGTCACCACAACGCAACCCACATCCATCTTTAAAGGCCTCTAATGGTTCTTCGTTCCACAAGATCTTTGTTGAAGTATCTCTTGCATTGCAGAAATATTATCATGGGTGCTTCTACCCTTAATGAAGCTCGATTGTGTTAAAGCAATAAGTTGGGGCATAAGATCTCTTAATCGCATGGTAATACATCTAGCAATGAATTCGGAAATGACATTGCATAATGATATTGGGCGACATTGAGAGATCAAATAAGGGACATTAACCTTGGGAATCAAGCAAATATGTGCCGCACAAACTTTTGATTCGAAACTTCTTATTTGAAAGGCTTTTTGAATAAAAATAAAGAGTGTATTGCAAGTTCTTTCCCGATAGCTTTGGTAGAATTTAGCTTGGATTCCATCCTCTCGGCGCCGTCGGTGGGTTAATGTTCCAAACAATCTTCTTCAGTTCTGCCAAATCTACATCCTACCCAACTGTCTCGCTTCCTCTTCGTCAAGTTACTGTTGTAAGCGTGAATTTTGTAGCGCCGCTATTAGACTCTCGGCCCCGGAAAACATTTTTTTGAAGAATTACGTCGCATGAACCTTAAGGACATCTTGCTCTTTCACCCAATATCACCATTTTGAAACGTCAAGACATTGTTCTTCTTACGCCGCACAAGTGTAGATTTGTGAGAAAAAATGGTCATGTTGCGGTCTTCTTCGCCCAACCATCACACCTTCGACTTTTGATCCCAAAAAACTTCTTCATGTCTCAGAATTCCACTGTACTTTGTGAGAAGTATTTTTTTCCACATTTTCATTAAAATTATTTGGACCGCGAGCAAGCAACTTCTGCGTTCCCTCGATACGACGAAGTAAAGTTCTCTTCTTTTGGAAAATATTTCCAAATATGTTCTTGTTCCACTGGATCATAATTCTCGGAATAGTCTCAAGAGCATTCAATATATTGTCATTGTCGACCCATATGTTTTTCAACAAAGTTTCACAATCCGGATGATTGAACCAAATCGTTTTGAGCCGGAAAGTCCTTTTTTGTGTATCCAAGTTCCGAGCCAAAATAGTTTGTTAGAATAAGGTGATGATCCCCATGCGTTCTAGGAAGGTGGAAGATAGTGTTCTCCTTCAGTCCAGGCCAGGTTTGCTAATACTCTGTCTTTTCTTTGTTTTATATTTGCAGACCTTCTCTTTTATTCGTCATGTGAACTGAGGGCCATGGAAGCCGTGGTAATTCACTCACCATGAGTTGATTCTCTTCTAAAAGGCGAGGCATCTATTAACTATGTTTGAGCTTCAACCTTATTTCTCATGTGAATAGCTTATCTCATTCAAGTCCCCTTTGTACCAGCCATGGCACCTTCTGTTGTAAGCGTGAATTTTGTAGCGGCGCTATTGGAATCTCAGCCCCGGTAAACAATTTTTTGAAGAATTACGTCGCATGAACCTTAAGGACATCTTGCTCTTTCACCCAATATCACCAATTTGAAACGTCAAAACATTGTTCTTCTTATGCCGCACAAGTGTAGATTTGTAAGAAAAAAAGGTCATGTTGCGGTCTCGTTCGCCCAACCATCTCACCCTCGACTTTTGATGCCAAAAAACTTCTTCATGTCTCAAAATTTCGCTGTACTTTGTGAGAAGTATTTTTTCCACATTTTCATTACAATCATTTGGACCGCGAGCAAGCACCTTCTGCGTTCCCTCGATACGACGAAGTAAAGTTATCTTCTTTTGGAAAGTATTTCCAAATATGTTCTCGTTCCACGGGATCATAATTGCCAGAATAGTCTCAAGAGCATTCAATATATTGTCATTGTCGACCCATATGTTTTTCAACAAAGTTTCACAATCTGGATGATTGAACCAAATCGTTTCGAGAGGGAAAGTCCTTTTTGTGTATCCAAGTTCCGAGCCAAAATAGTTTGTTAGAATAGGATGATGATCCCCATGCGTTCTAGGAAGGTGGAAGATAGTGTTCTCCTTCAGTCCAGGCCAAGTTTGCTAATGCTTTGTCTTTTCTTTGTTTTATATTTGCAAACCTTCTCTTTTATTCGTCATGTGAACTGAGGGCCATGGAAGTTGTGGTAATTCACTCATCACGAGTGAATTCTCTTCTGAAAAGCGAGGCATCTATTAACTATGTTTGAGCTTCAACCTTGTTTCCCATGTGAATAGCTTATCACATTCAAGTCCTCTTTGTACCAGCCATGGCACGTTGAACTCTTGTACCATCTTCTTCAAACTACTAAAATTCTTACTTTTTCTTCAGTATATGGCTTCGCGTAGATTTTTTAGAGCATCCACTTATCATCTTTCTTAGGCCCGAATGAGGCATGAATACCTTGGTCTTCTACATCCACAATATTGACGCCAATAACATCAGAATTCCACAACATCCATACTCCCCCATCCATACCATCAATTGGTGCAATACAATAGTCAAAATATCTGATATATGGCGCATTTCATGGTCGCATTCAGGCGTGACACGTGTTACAACCAGGAAAAACAACGTCAGGTCGATGAATGCGCAGCAGATCTCTAAAACTCGCTTTAAAGTCATCATCGCCCTCCCCTCGGTGGTTCCAAGAAATGAACTTCATGGAAAAATTAAACATATGTATAGGGTGTATCGGGTAATCATAACCTGACCCATCCATAAATGTGTCAATTGACGCAACGTCTCATGTGCTACGTAGAATTCTCTTTTGAGTTCACATCTGCTCAACGCAAACCTCTACCAACATATTGGTATGTGTTGTATTTTCTCGATTATTTTTTGAGTGTTTATCTCGAACTCCTAGACAGGGGGGATTCCCATTACGTAGATTGTCCTTGGATCGATTCGTAATATCCTGGAGAGATCGACGAACCTGTATAGATGCGTTTGTATCTCCAAAAATTGTGGTGGAATCGCTGCCACTAATATACCGTTCTTCTTGTCTATGTTCAGTTCTCCCCCGTTCTCCATGGTTTCCCTCGTCGCCTTTGTTTTTATTGTTTGCGCAACTATCCTCACCAATTCTTTCTTTCGATTCCCCGGCCTATGGGATAGCAAGCACTTCCAAAGAACTTTTATTAGCTTTATGAACGTCATGTGTTTAGATTTTAAGGATACTAAAGGATTTATGTTGATTCCATTTTCTCGTAGATTCCTTAATAACAAGACTTTCCTTCCCTGAATGGAACTCTTTCTCACATGCAATAGGAGCCTTGCGCACTACTGATGGTCCGCTTTTTGATGTTCCTGCTTCTGACACTTCTTTTCCTTTAAATTTATCACTCCATGTCATTCGAGATGAAATATTTCCTTTTCTTCTCATCACGACCATTCATTCACCAAAATCATGGTTTTTAACTTTTTCTAGAAGCCAATCTGTTGACTTCTCCTTCCTCGTCGCGATATTTTCATTATCTTCTTTCGTCGTAGTTCGCTTCATATCTCAATTCCTTACGGTCTGGCATTTACATGCATTCGTAGTATGACAACTCATTTCACAAGTAAAGCATAAGAACGTTAATTCTCATACATGACTTGATAATTCTGGCCCTTAATATGTACTCCACGTTCGAACGGTTTGTTGATCGAAACTTGAAACAAACTGTCGCAAATTTACCTCGCGCTACAGTGAAGGTGTTTCCATCAATTTTAATCGGGTCTCCAATAAACTTTGCAATTGCTTTGATCACCGATTCTCTGAACTTCTCCACTCGGAGGTTAAGGATCTGAACCCATGTGATAACACTACCGATAGTATCGTTATCTGCCTAGAAATCTGACGTCAATTAACGTATGGAGAGAAAACTTTCGACAATTTACCACGGTTCTTGTGTTTAATTTTTTTCTCTTTGTGTCTCTGTTAGACCTTTCAGACATAAATTCCCAAATCGTGTTATAGTTTGTTTTCCAGGTTAGGCTACTACCACGTCTTTCCCCGTACCTTGATCAAGATCATATTTTTCTATTGGATACAAATTCGATCATCACGCTCATCTGTGAAGACAATACCCTTGAATGGGATATTGTCATTTGGCGACGAAAACCTAATTTCCTCCCTTTCAGTTTCATCCATGGTTTCATCAACTTTTACATCATTCAGACAAATTTTTCTCGCATAAGACGGTTTCATTGTGGCATTCCTACTTCTTGTTTGATTCCACGTCTGATCAGAATTGTTGGAAGCCATTAATCCATACATTTGCCTTAGACGTTTTTGCGTTCCAAAATCCTTAGACGATTCAAACCCTAGGTGAGTTTGTCATGGACTTTCATGCGTTTCCATCATGCTGAGATTGCTTGGTTATGTCACCGTGCGATTTGGATCTCCAATGACTATCGCGAGTTTGTTTATCGACAATTACGGAGCAAAAAATATTTTTTTCACTGACAGGCTTACCAATGACGAAAAACTCAATGGCCTTCTTGAAAGGCAACGACGTTGGCATTAGCAATATTGGGCTCACTCATACCTGGCTAATGGATTGTTTGCAAAAGCTAATAAAAGTCCCTTCACTATTATTTTTACTGAAGAATGACTTCAAATTAATTAGTTTGGTTAAAAGACGGGAGGGTTTTCAAAAATATTTTTAAAAACTACTTAAAGCATTAAGTAGGTGTTTGCAGCTCTTGATATGAAGTAACTTTTCTATTTGTAAAACTAATAAAATGCCATAATTGCAAAAGCATTTTTCGAAAAACATCACATACTTAGTTTCTCTAGCTTATTTTTTATTTTATTTTTACTTTTTTAAACAAATAAATGCAAAATTATGCAAATTTTTAAAACTTGCTTGGGTGGACTCAAAAGCAAATAAGTGCTTCCCATAAGCATTGGGGAACACCCCTCATAGATGACATATATATGATATAGTTACGACGACATTAATTGGCTTATCAAGTGCATAGTTTCTCATGAATTTCAAACTAGTCTCTTATTTAAAAGCCAATTTTAACAATATTAATATGCACGTCACTCTTAAATTACCAAAATGTAAGAGTGCATTTAACTATCTCAATTTTCAAGTAAGTGCAATCGTGGTATAGCCACTAGCCAGTCATAGTGAAGGAAAAAGCTTATCGACCACGACAGAAACACATTCATATGTGCATGTTTACACATAAATATGAATTATGCAAGGGCGGGCCAAGGTATACTCCTACATGGGCTCCCGCCGAGGTGAGTTTCAGCAAATTTAGTACACATCATAGTGGTATTTGTAGTTTACACCATTCAAAAAAATATTTTGTCTTTTCGGTCACTGTTTTGTCATTATAAATCAAGATTTCTACAATTTTCAGCCGAAAATAGATAAAATCCTCGAAATATCCTTGTTTAGTTTATATCTTATTGACGAACTAAAAAATATATGTAAGATGTTATATATATGATGCGGGGTGATTTCGTCTGCTGACTAAGCACTCCACGTCAGACTAACCCAAGCTCCGTACTGGTGTTGGGTTAGCTTTGAGTTCGAGAAACCTGCACTGAAAAACACGAAAAGTATATACCTGAGTGAACTTGAAGTTTGTTGATTTCGGACTGAACTTGGGCTGGGCCAAGCTGCCTACGTATTCCGTACAGGGAATCAAGTCGAACGTAGTTCATTGTTTCTCCGTGATAGCCATTGTTGCGCTTTGGGCTATTGGACCGTGCTGAACGGGTATGCCTTATGTTGGGCTCAAGGCTTGTTGGGCCGTGCTGAACGGGTGTGCCTTGTGTTGGGCTTGAAGCTTGTTGGGCCAAAGCGAGTCAGATGGGACTCCAATCCGTACTGGATTGTGCGTCCACGAGAGCTTGATGGACCATGTCGCATAAGACGTCGTCGGACCGAGCGGGTCGGACGGAATTTGAGCTCTCAAAGTCTAGAGAGAGAAAGCTCGGACTTAGAGAGAGAAAGCTCTAACTTAGAGAGAGAAAGTCAGATGTGAATTGTGTTCTTTTTTCCTTCAGAGGAGGGGGTATTTATAGATATCTCACGGGCCTAAGATGGGCTTGGCCCATCTTAGAGGCATGGTCCAAGTTCAAACGTGCAACCTTGCTACCTTGCTAGCATGCAACCGTGCTAGCTTGCTAGTATGCACTTGTGCTACTACAAATTCAACCTTGCTATGGCGTACAACCTCGCTACATGCAATCGTGTTACCTTGCTACATTGCTAACATGCAACTGTGTTATCTTGTTAGCATGCTTGCTTGCAACGGTGTTACCTTGTCACCTCACTAGAGTGCAACCGTGTAACCTTGTCAGTATTCAAGTGTTCAATCACTTAGAACTTTTTTGGCTGGAGAAACTCCTAATGCCATGCTTTGGTGGCTTGTAAGCTTGCCGTGTGTCATTACCAAATTATGGCACAACAGTAAGTCTCCCAGTTTGTAATGGGTTCAATGTAGGTGAGCACATTGCAAACTTTATAAGTGTTCATAATTTGTTGTAGTTTTGTAGCTGAATGACATCCAGATGCAGTTCCAGTCCCACTAGTCGGCCATCCTGCTTCTGAGTGTAGGGCTAATTGGTAGGCGTAGTTCATGAGATGTTTACCCAGTGTGTTTGGCAACAAATTTATTTCTGTAGGGCTTACGCTAGTGGCCTACTTTATGGGATATTCGCCCAATAGGCTCTTCACCTAGTTTATTTTGGTAGGGCTTACGTTGTTTGCCTACTTTATGGGATATTCGCCCAATAGGCTCTTCACCTAGTTTATTTTGGTAGGGCTTACGTTGTTTGCCTACTTTATGGGATATTCGCCCAATAGGCTCTTCACCTAGTTTATTTTGGTAGGGCTTACGTTGTTTGCCTACTTTATGGGATATTCGCCCAATAGGCTCTTCACCTAGTTTATTTTGGTAGGGCTTACGTTGTTTGCCTACTTTATGGGATATTCGCCCAATAGGCTCTTCACCTAGTTTATTTTGATAGGGCTTACGTTGTTCGCCTACTTTATGGGATATTCACCCAATAGGCTCTTCACCTAGTTTATTTCGGTCTTTAACTTATATTGTTCCTCGACTTAGCTTGTGCAAGATTTGATTTGTTCCATGCCTTGTTTCTCATTCTCATCGTGTCTCCTCTGTAAGGGTTGGATGATCCGTGTTGTGCCTTATGCAGTGTGTGTGACTATGCTTTATCACGTTGTGTAGAGTGACGAGGTAGTGAGACACCTCTTGATTGTTGCGAGATCAGGTATCTTGAACTGAGCTCTTTTTCTTGATTAGTTGATCATCGTGAATAACTTTGATAGTTGATTTATTCTCTGGAACATTGTACCTCACTTAAGTGTATTATAGGAACTTAAAAGGTGATGTCATAGTAGACGCTCAACGCCTTGAGAGGCATTCGGTGTTGTGAGAGGCGTTCAATGTCTTGAGATGCGATCAAAGCCTTAAAATGCGTTTAGTGCGTAATCGTGGCGGTAGTTGATCCGTTAACATGTAGCAATCACGCCATACCGGCTTTGCTCCGTCTGCCTACGATACGAGCATAGGTGATATTCCTCACTTCTTTTCTTCATAAACCCTCTTGAGTCCGCATTCAGACTTCAATGGTGCGTAATCTCTTTTGTGTCGCATTCAATCTTCAATAGTGCATACCCGCTTGGGGGTCACATTTGATGCTTAACAATACATACTCCCTTTGAATCGAATTTAATCTTCAACTGTGTGTACCAATTTGTGACGCATTTAATCTTCAACAAGCCTGTTTGTAGCATCGTGGCTTTGGGGACGTTAGTCCTTTATTAGTTGAGCTTCGAAAAGCTAACTCTTCATTATTTTCTGAGGGCTAAGTCTTTGTGAGCTTTGAAAAATCTAAATCTGCGGCGAGTGAAGTTAGGAAAAGTTAATTCTTCTTGAGCTTTGGAAAAGCTAATTCTTCAATGCTCTAAGCTTTTGGAATGCTAAGCCTTCTATACTTGGGCTTTAGGAATTACCAAGTCTTCTTGAGCTTTGAAAAAGTTTAGTCTTTAGTTCTTGAGCTTTCTTCATCACTTTACTGATGAATGTTGAAACTTGAGGTTAGCTCACTTGTATTCAGATTAGATCTTGCATCTTGGGTTCGTAGGTGTTGGACCGTGCTGGCCAAACTTCTAGAGGCCACATTCAATCTTCATGTAGCTATTCTTGAGCACTATAACTTTAACTTGGCATATTTTGACGCAGTCTGCGCAATCTCAGAAAAACACCCATAACTTCTTCTACAAATTTCCAAATGACCTCTAGTTTGTTGCATTAACTAGAAGACTCATAGATCTTTCCATTCGCATATGGCGCACTTTATGGAACTGTTTCATTAGGAGCAGTTTTTTGAAAGAACTTGAGCATCGTAACTTTAACTTGATGGATTTTGAAGCTGTTTGCGCAATCTCAGAAAAATATCCATAACTTCTTCTAAAAAATTCCAAATGACCTCTAGTTTGTTGCATTAACTAGAAGACTCATATATCTTTCCATTCGTATATGGCGCACTTTATGGAACTGTCTCATTAGGAGCAGTTTTTTGAAAGAACTCGAGCATCGTAACTTCAACTTGATGGATTTTGAAGCTGTCTGCGCAATCTCAGAAAAGTAGCCATAACTTCTTCTACAAAATTCCAAATGACCTCTAGTTTGTTGCATTTTAAAGAAGACGCATAGAGCTTTCCATCCATATATGGCGCACTTTATGGAACATTTTCAATAGAAGCAGTTTTACGAAAGAATTTGGGATTTTGATTGGATCGTACGCTGAAAATTGAATTTTAGTCCCCTCATTTCTCGAAGCCCTTTTCCATGATTTCTTTCGACTCGTGTCTATGACACGTTAAGTTCTCGCGTCAGTAAGAGTTGGTGGTCCTTTTCGTAAGAAATTAGGATTCGAAGAGCTGTTGTTAAAATAACCCCTCCATTTGACCAGTTTGACCAAGAACTTAAGTCACAAGAAGTATTGTTGCAATTTCCAACGTCAATTAGGGTTGACCAGGTCTTCTCCACCATAAGTTAGGTCTTTAGGGGCTGTTTTGCAAATAACCGTTGCACCTTCTTCTTTATTAAAACCAGCCGTTTCCCATTACCTCCATTAGAGAGAAAGAGATCGTGCGACAGGGAGAAAGAGATCGGCCGAGCGAGAGAGATCGGGAAGCTACAGTTCGCCGGTGTTGGACCAATTCAGAGGTGGATCTGATCGTTCATGGAGGGAATTCGCCCGACCTCCGTTCAGTTTGGTTGTGGATCTGCTCGTGCGTTCAGCGACAAAGGAGATCGGAGGAGAAGAGTTTTAGCAAGCCGATCAGTCCGTACATTCTCCACGGCTGCTAAGAATTCGTCGGGAGTTCCCACGGTTTGGGGAGTTCAGCGAGAAGAGTTGGCCGTTGTTCATCGAAGCGAGGATTTCGTGCTGCCACTCATCGGCGCGAGGAGTTCCGGCGTGCTGAGTTTTGACGGAGGGGTCGTTGAAAAGAGTTTGCGAGTTCGAGAGTTCGCACAGCTTTTTTCGAGCAGGTTGAGGAGTCCGCGTGATGAGGAATTCGTTGGATGAAGAGTTCGGTGGTGGATCTGATCGCGCATAACGGGATCTCGTACGGGTTCCGTTCAGTTTGGTTGCTGGAGTTGACGGAGTTGAAGATCTGTTCGTGGAAGAGGAGTTACCGTCGTCGGCGTAAGGAGTTCATTCCAAAACTGTTTTCCGGCGAAGAATTCTTGCACACGGGGGAGATCTTTCACAGTAGTGAGTTTAAACGAGTTGAGGAGATCGTGCGTGGCTGTGGAGTTCGTAAGCGAAAATGAGTTCGTGAGTTTTAGAGGCTGATTCGACTCATTGGTTCTGTGAGTGGCGATTCCTTCTTTGTCTTGCATGTTTATGGATCTGATTCTTCGCCTTTATGGATTTAACTGTGCCTCTTTGGAATATAACGAATTGATGGCTTGTTGCTGTAGAAGCTTGTTGTCTCTTATGTAGTCCACTAATACATGTGTATATATATTATATATAATTATATGTATTGTTTTATATAGTGGTGCCCTCGAAATGGTACTGGAAGACCAAAACATGGCATATTCCCCACTTTTCTTCTCAAATACAACTTACGGAGAACAACTGGGATAGGAGAATTGAATTATTAGTGGCGGATGCCTTTTTTGTCTTGTTTAATGAATGGATCCGCCTCTTCGTCTTGTTAAATATAATTTTTTCTCTTTGCCTTGTTGGATTTAACTTTGCCTCTTTGGAATATAACGAATGGATGGCATGTTGACTAATCTTCATGATGCAATCTTTAGTATATTTGAGTGAGTTATCCTTCAAAGAATAGATTGATGCCCATCCGTGCTGGATGGTGCATCGCACAAGAGCTTGATGGGTATAGCCGCATGTTGTAGTGGTAGCATATCCTAAAGTGGTGTTGATGCAATTGCTGACTTGTCGCAGATGCACGTTGTTCCGTAAGGATCGTTCCAAAGCCATTCGCCAATGAACATGTCGTGCAAGGACGTTGTGCGTGCCTTTGTTCATTGATGCGAGGGAGATCGTCTCAAAGTTGTTCGTCAATGAAGATGTTGTGCAAGGAGGCCAGTTCGTTCTTTAGCTACATAATCTATTCACAAGTATTGAGTTCATTGTGCTCTCAGAGTGGCTTGCAGAGCTTGAATGGGTTGAGCCACATGCTTTGGTGGTAGAAAGTCCTGAAGTGGTCCTGCTGCAATTGCTGACTTGCTGCGGGTGCACGTTGTTGCGTTGGGATCATTGCATCAACTCACTCAGTTGCTAGGAAGGTTCTTCTTATTGTTGAGTAGCGGCGTTGATCCTCTCAATTGCTTTTGTACACCTAGTCATTGTCGTGTGTTTCTTCTACAGTGCATTAAGTGGTTTCCCACAGACGGCGCCACTGATGCGGGGTGATTTCGTCTGCTGACTAAGCACTCCACGTCAGACTAACCCAAGCTCCGTACTGGTGTTGGGTTAGCTTTGAGTTCGAGAAACCTGCACTGAAAAACACGAAAAGTATATACCTGAGTGAACTTGAAGTTTGTTGATTTCGGACTGAACTTGGGCTGGGCCAAGCTGCCTACGTATTCCGTACAGGGAATCAAGTCGAACGTAGTTCATTGTTTCTCCGTGATAGCCATTGTTGCGCTTTGGGCTATTGGACCGTGCTGAACGGGTATGCCTTATGTTGGGCTCAAGGCTTGTTGGGCCGTGCTGAACGGGTGTGCCTTGTGTTGGGCTTGAAGCTTGTTGGGCCAAAGCGAGTCAGATGGGACTCCAATCCGTACTGGATTGTGCGTCCACGAGAGCTTGATGGACCATGTCGCATAAGACGTCGTCGGACCGAGCGGGTCGGACGGAATTTGAGCTCTCAAAGTCTAGAGAGAGA
The DNA here is from genome assembly GCA_948329865.1 of Linaria vulgaris. Classification (NCBI taxonomy): domain Eukaryota; kingdom Viridiplantae; phylum Streptophyta; class Magnoliopsida; order Lamiales; family Plantaginaceae; genus Linaria; species Linaria vulgaris. Next base: position 104,355,460 of record OX415252.1, read on the forward strand.
AAGCTCGGACTTAGAGAGAGAAAGCTCTAACTTAGAGAGAGAAAGTCAGATGTGAATTGTGTTCTTTTTTCCTTCAGAGGAGGGGGTATTTATAGATATCTCACGGGCCTAAGATGGGCCCATCTTAGAGGCATGGTCCAAGTTCAAACGTGCAACCTTGCTACCTTGCTAGCATGCAACCGTGCTAGCTTGCTAGTATGCACTTGTGCTACTACAAATTCAACCTTGCTATGGCGTACAACCTCGCTACATGCAATCGTGTTACCTTGCTACATTGCTAACATGCAACTGTGTTATCTTGTTACCATGCTTGCTTGCAACGGTGTTACCTTGTCACCTCACTAGAGTGCAACCGTGTAACCTTGTCAGTATTCAAGTGTTCAATCACTTAGAACTTTTTTGGCTGGAGAAACTCCTAATGCCATGCTTTGGTGGCTTGTAAGCTTGCCGATCAAGATTTCTACAATTTTCAGCCGAAAATAGATAAAATCCTCGAAATATCCTTGTTTAGTTTATATCTTATTGACGAACTAAAAAATATATGTAAGATGTTATATATAATTTAAAAGAATTATAAACAAATTTAGACGAGTCTAACAACCTTTTTCCTGCCTTCCGTCATAGCCCGTGTGCGCCCCAGAAAATAAATCAGACTTTACTTAAGAAAATAAATCAAAACTTGTTTTTCAAGAAATCACAATATATAGCATTAGTTTAATGGATAAAGGTAGAGTTATCCATCCATATATTGACAAAGAAGGGAAGATTTGGTGGGGGAAGATATTATTTTCAACACACCCCATTAAATAATGGGCTAATAATCATGGTAATGTCAAAATTACAGTTCTATTGATATTTTTAAAGCAGGACGACGTCTCTCGGTCGAAATAACAGGAGTTTCAAAGTTGCACAAAATACAAAATGGTGGATATCCTATACGGATAAGCTGCATGATTACATGCTATATGGAGCGACATACATCTCTTAGCTTTTCCCATTACCCTTTATTATGCCCTAGTTCTCTCGCACACATAGTCGCATGTGAGTGTGTGTGTGTGTGTGTTAATTTGCACAATGAGGACCACCCTATGTTCAACGCAGATGACCCTAAGGTCTCAAAATGTAAAAGGACATATACATCTGTGGAAAATGACCGAATGGTCAATATAGGTCAGCTCCCGGACCCTAGCTAGCTACTAAAATCATCACCTATTCGAACTATACATGTATGCATGTACTTAGCTCATCATGCCGAATTATATTTATTTATTTATATATAAGTTTAAACGCGCATGCCGCGATGATCCGTAGTAATAATAGTCCACTTTAATTAAATGTGTTAATGGTATTTTTTTAAAGGATAGCATGTCATGAGTTAGTTATTTTTGCATTCACATTTAAAATATATATTTAATTTATCAACGCATGAGCGATACATTCATGATAGTGGGGATATAAAATTTCAGGAGATTGGGCAAACCATAGGTTATAACTTTTATGTTGTCGGTACATAAATATTGAGGATGCCTTTTATGGGAATTCGAGCAGGAGCCAGTAGCACAATTGTAACAAGTTCTTTTTATTAATTTTCTCATTGTTCCACGTGAAAAAGTAGTCTCATCTGACACATAAACTTGCACCAAAACATGTTAGTGGAACTGGAATGATACATCATTTCCCAGATATCATGCATATATCACCGCATATCTACCTATATATAATTAAATTATATAATTTAATTACGTATAGCAGTTACACTTAATCTTAGGGTAATACCATATCATCGACATCACTAGCGTTAAGTAAATCTTTACTTTAGAACAAAATAATGATACACATTTACTTAATTACCTCATGTATTCTTATAATTTTACTAGCTTGTGTACACCTCCAAATTACAACCTAAATCAATACCCAATAATCTTGTTGTCGTTAGATACTATACTCTTTTGAAGCTTACAACATATATGCTCGATAATTTAGCAAATAATAATGATAAATGAGATAATAGTTACGGTGAAATATAGGGGAAGAACATAATTAAGGATACTTAGTTATACCTGGTACGAACGGTTACATCACACGTCATGCATAAATTCCCGTCGGAGATCTAGTAGGCTAATTAAATCAAAGGGCAGAGTTAAAATAATGAACATTAAAGAATTTAACTAAAAAAAATAACGATTCGTGTTTTTAGTACAATTATAGATCCTATATATAGACTATAGAGTATAGACCAGAAAAAATAATATGAGAATGCTATCCAATACCGTAATCTGATCAATAAAATGTCCTAAGAGAAAACATATATAATTATTATTCAAAATATATACGGTTAGTAGATAAAGAATATAATGATATGCAAAATAAAGTTAACAAATAGCTACAATAATATGCATATATACGTATAGTGATTATAACTTGAAATACATATGCTTGGCTCCTCATACGCCATTCACGGAGGGCCATCGAGTCTCCGATGGTCTCTGAAAATGGCATACAGGGAGCCAGGCATATACGTACGGTACGTATAACGTATACATGTTTGTCTTAACTATGCTAGATTATGTTTATATATGTATACATATATAACTATTTAATTTTCTTTTTCTTGGTTGCCATAGTAGCTGCATGAAGTTTGACCATGCAAGCCCAGATACATAGTAAAAAAAAAGGTACACAAAAGAGAGAAAGAGAGGAAAAGATTATGAGGATAAAAATAAACCAGCTGGTGTGTCCAAATATATAGAAGATTGAAAAGTAATTCCACAAGAAATAAAACACACAATAAGGGCACAAAAAAGAAGTGTTTGGAATTGAATGTCAAGTTTTCTACTAAATATAGGGACAAATGGAGGGGTTAGGGGTGGGTACGTACCTGGTGTGGGGATGGGGTGGGTGGGTGCAGGTGATGAATAAGAACAGCTAGCTATAGGGCTATGCTTCTCTGTGTCTGTGTGTTGTTTAGGGTTTGAATCTCTCCTTTTTGTGAGTGGTAAAGCAAATAAAAAAAGCTTTACCTTTTTTCTGTTTTGTTAAGCTCCTTTTGTCAAGAAGTGTTTGGAGGACCTGGATTCTCCTCGTCGGGGCCCCTCAACCACACTCACACTCACAATCACGCGCGCCTTCTTTTTCCTTTATAAATTAAAAAAAATGTTGGAAAAGAAAAAGGAGCATTACCGTTTATTATAGTTTATTAACATCATGTATTCTTTTGGTGCTTTTCTAGCTAGTGTAGTTTCATTCTGATATCTGAAAAGTGAAAACTACATTTCGAAAATTCAAAAAGCACTATGTTATTGTTTGCAAATATTAAGAAAAAATAAATGTTTTTGAGCTCATATAAACATTGTTTTCGTGTTTGTGACACTTATTAAAATTTTGTATCTCGTATGTAACTTAGTCTGCTAAATATTAAAAAACTTTGTAATTATTGTGATATTTTGCACATGATTCGAAAAAAGTTGTAAGAGCAACAACAGCCGGAGACTTAAGAGATGCTTCTGGGTTTAGTTTTTGGTCAATAGCGCTTCTCAAATTGGTTTTGAAATTATGATATTTTAGAAAGTCTTTCAAGAGTGATGTGGGGTAATTTTGTCTGCTTACTAATTATTTCACGTTTGAGTAGATCAATACAAGCTCATGATTGGTCATGAGCTAGATTTACAAACATGCATTGAAAAACAGAACATATGAACAAGGTCGGGCTTGGCCCGAAAGGCACTCCGATGCATAAGTCAGTTGATGCCCGTCGGTGCGTGAGACTATAAGCAGGTATAGCTCAAAATGATGTAATTCAGATAAGAATTATAGGTTGTTAAGTAAGTAGTACCATTGTTATAAAAAGCTTATTTGAGGCTCGCTTTAAAGTACACTTTGAAGCAAAGCTCACTCGAAAAACGCCTCAAGGCTCATTCAAAAGCTTAAGTGTTATAAAGCTTACGCCTAATTGCCAAGTCGTACACTTTTGGTGCGGTTTTTGCGCTTTACGCCTTGAGAAATAAACTAACGCCTAATTATATATTCAAAAAAAAAAAAAGAATTTCTTACTAAATCAATGGCAAAATTTTGAATATAATTATAATGTTGAAGGTAAAAGTCAAAACTCTGTTTATTGACAAAAAAGTATGTGGTTTTTTTTTTAACATAAGTTAAAAGAAAAAAGCCACAACACCTATTTTCACAGTAGTTTTATTTAGAATATGCATAATAGTGTGACCAAAGTGCATTTATATTATACTTAGAACATATTTATATAATATTCATATTATATATTCATATTTTTAGCAACACTTCTTTTCTTATAATACTTAATATCAAAACCCATAAAGATTACGCTTTGTGCCTCAAGGCTTACGCCTCGCTTTTTGGAACATAAAACGTCTCACCTACGTTTTCGCTTTTTAAAACACTGAGTAGTACGTACATATTTGTTAGGCTAGACTAGAAGTTACTGCTATGGAGTGGGAGTTGCTGATTTTGAATTGAACTTGGAGCCAAGCTGTCTATGTATCACGTTTAAGAAATCAATCCAAACGTAGGTCATTGTTTCTCAGAGTTGGCCCATCGTGGTCGAAAGTGAAGTTCATGTCTTTACACATTGGATATTAGTTGATAGCTCAATATCTGTCGTTGATGACACAACATTGTGCGGCTTTACGATTTTGCTCTTACCTCTTTGGTCAGAGGTCAGATTGACAAACTGCTTCTTAATCTGAAAACTAGAAGGGCTTTCTATAGGTATATTCCATGATAGGTCTAATTTCATGATAGATCGAATAATTGGTCAAACTGAGATAGGTCGAATGATGCTTTAGCATTACACGACTTTACGATTTTGCTCATAACTCCTTTGTAGAGGTCGAATTGACAAACCGCTTCTTGATTTGGAAACTAGCGGTTCTCCATAGGTATAAGCCATGATAGGTCGAATTACGTACTACGGCATGAGTTGTGTGTTGTGGGCGGATGAGCAGGGTTGGGGGGTATTTATAGGTGTTTATTGGGCTACTTTGATGGACTTGACCCTTCTTGTTCAACTATGCGCGAGTTCATTAGCTAAATCATATCTTCTTCAATACTTATCAGAATTGATATTCACTTTTTTGTTTTATAAACAAGACATCCGTCTTTTCAACAACGTGTGACTTATAGCTTGATTTGGCCTACAACGATAGTAGTGAATCTTACAAATCGTGCTTGTGCTTGCCTCTTAACCGTTCAGCTTTAAGATACACAATTACCAAGCAGGTAGTAGTGGCTTGTCATTTTTTGAAGTCCACATTGCACGTGGTATGACACGTGTGTAATACAAATTATGGTACAATAAAGAGAATATGTTACTTCCCTTTAAATATTTCGATTCATTCTTCTTTGAGAGTAGCTACTATTTGTTTTACTCACACATACATATAAGATAAAGGCATCATACTCCTTAATCCATGCCCCTTTGTACAATTCTTGCCTTTTGATTTAAAAACAATAGCAACTTTCATCCCAAGTTATTCATAAACATGAAAAGTATGGTTAAGTTTTTGCCAATCATTTTGTCGTGTAAAGTTCCTTTCCATTGGTATCTAAAGCATATAATAAGGGGTTTCATCGATTTAGCTTCATTCCAATGGTGAGGCATACGTTCCCGTTGTTTCAATCTCAATCCCTAAGTCATCAAGGTTTATAATTAATTATGAAACATTCGGATTTGTGATCAGAAATTAAGAAACAATTAAGAGAAAAAAATGGCTCTTTATTGATTCTGGGATAAATCAAGATGAAATTCCCATGAGAATAACATTCTAGCGAAAATAAACATTCTTTTGTGAAATGATTCTATTAGAAAGTTATCGAGTTAAGTTATGCTATCGCCCATCGTGTAGTGCCTAGTGCACTCCCATGGGTGTGAGACTCACTCATGTGAGCTCAGCACATATGTGAGTGCACCGAGCACTACACAAGAGAGAGGTAGCACAAATAAAATTAAATTTAAACTAGCGCAATTTGCACGCTTTTTAACCTAGTGTGGTACATTTTTTTTTTGTCTGTAGTGCTAGCCAGTGTCAACTTGATAGAAAATTATTGTCAAACTCCAATTCGATCACATACATAGAATCGACACTCGACGTTGGGTTTTCAACAATGCCTCATCAACTTACTGAAAAACACAAGTATTGGATCGTGTATGCTTGCCATTCTAGGCAAAAATCAAAGAGTTGACCCTAATGCGCGTATTTTTATTTTACTCACTCTAAATCTACGTCATTCATTGTAATATATATCGACAACAGCTCACATAAAATTGGCACAGAAGTCTTACTTCGACATTGAACTATATTAACTAAGATTGAAAAAGAAAATGCATAAAACTCACTTGTGGTTTCGAAAACTTGCACGAAAGCCCAATGTGGTTTGAAATCCACAGAATCCCCTTGTGGTCTCAAAAACCCTACACAAAATTCCTCGTGGTTTCATAAACTATGCATGAAATCTCCTTTTCTGTTCAACTCTGTTAGAGAGTGATGTACACTCGCTTTATACGAGAGTGAGCTTGATTTTTGAGTGTTTTTTTACTTATAAAAGTCTATTATACCCTTTAGAATGTTTAGCACAAAACCTCCCTGTGGTTTGAAAACCTGCACGAAACCCCTTATGCTTTGAAAAACCTTGCAAGAAATCCCTATTTTTAGTATATTTATTAAGAAAATGTATTCTTTTCTTTTAACAGTTTTACATATTTAAAAATTTTAACTTTTTTTTATAGTTTTTGCCAAAAACAAATATTACAAATACAAAATATAGACTTAAGTAAATAAAGTGAGGGTAAAAAAATTAATGGAGTTAGTTGAAAATTAACGGAGGAAATTTTGTGCAAGATTTTTGAAACCACAAAGGAGTTTTGTGCGATTTTTAAACCACAAGGGGTTTTCGAGCAAGTTTTCGAAACCACATAGAGGTTTTATTGCGTTTCCCCAAGATTGAGTTCAAGTTAGATCACTTCTTCATATATTTCATCCCTAATATCTTAAAAGCATTGAAGGACATACCCTGAGATTTGTCCTCACCTAGCTCACATTGAATGTTTGACTGTAATTGTATCTTAACTAACGTTGATTCAAGATTATATGAATTTAAACCAGTCGGTTGAGATTATGAAATCAACCAATAATAATATTCGACAACTTATAGATTTGTATGCAACAAAATATTGCTTTTAGATACGAGAGCACAACAGTACTCCGGCCCTCTTTAGCATAGAATTATCTTCTTTTGGGGAAAAGAAAAGAATTCTAGCCTCATATTATAAAAAGACAACCACAAACTTTCGGTTATATATTAGACAAAGACGAATACGTTTATTAGAGCAATTTGGTCGTTATTAAATACCAGAAAATCATGATAATATCTGCAAAGTGGTCAAGTCTGCTTCTCCCAATCACGAGAAAGTAATTTGAGATTCTGATTACATATTATAAGAGTAATGTGCCTAAAATACAATATGCATTTGAAATTTACTACATGTTTATGGGCTGAACTTTTCAAATAAGTATATGAAGTAACTTCCAAGTTGCTTAGTTGCATAATAATGCATATTATATATATGCTGATAGCACAAATTAGAATATATATTGCTAATGACGTACTGTTACTATTAATGACGCACGCGTTAAGGAACTGATATTTAATTTGGTAACTCATAAAAAAACTGAAACCTGCTTTTAAATCATATCTTACGCAATTTAGAGCATTTGATTAATTAATAGGCTAAATAATTGCGTTTAAAATTTATTACTAACATCTAAATACTAACAGCTGTGTCTATTAATCTATTCCCTAAGACCTAAACACACAGACAAAATAAGTGACTTCAACAGTTCAACTGTATTACATGATTAAGCTAAATACCCAATTAAATGGAAACATGAAAAGAGTGAAGACCAAAACTCGAGTGTGGTACCGTTTATGATGCTCTTTTCCAATATAAGTTAGGTCGGTGAAAGTTACGTTTGCCCGCTCATCTTCTTCTTCCAGTGATTCTTAAATTAATCAACCGATTTTATTAATATTAATAAGGATACTTTGCCTACACGTCCCAGATTTACTCTGATTGCAACTTTCTCGATCGTAAAGATACAACATTTAAAGAGGAGCCCCAAATAAAATCTCGATTTTTAATTAAGGGTAGAAGAAATTTCTTTAGTATAATACTATATTATACCAACACTGAGCATTTAAGTGTAATTACTTTATACTTATCCCTTATTAATATTCATGTTTGTTTTCTGATTGAGAGCTCATTTCAATTCTATTTTTTTTTCTAGATCTTAACATTATATTTATCTGTATCGATCATTAGTTATATTTATCAGCCACAAAAATAAAATCCTCAATTAGTTAACGACCATCATCTCTGTAACATAGGGCGAGTTATTATTTCTGCCCAATAACTTTGCACAAAATTACTTTTTGTCATTTTTTTCCCAAGCCGACTTTTCCTGCCCTGCTAGTTTTCATTTTTCTATCAAAAATGCCCAATTTCAGCCACATAGGCTAAATTGCTGATGTGGCAGCCCATTCAAAAAAGTGCTACGCCTAGTCAATAAGTTGTCACGCCATGTCATATTTTTCAGCCCAAAAAATATTTTTTGGACTAATCCTTGTAATATTAAAAATTGCACTTGCACCCCAAAATATATTGCACTTTACCTCCCAAAATATATATATTTATAAATAATAAAATTTTATATATATATATATATATAAAAAAACTTATATAAAACTATTTGGTAAAAATAATATATATATATATAAATAATAATAAAAAGCTATATATATAGATAATAATAATAAACATATATATATAACTATTTATAAATAATAAATATTTTAACAATATATAAAAACAAAAAATAGAAAAAAATTAAATTAAAAAAAAGTCATCATCCCGTACCCCCCCCCCCCCCCCCCCGGCCGTCACCACCACCCCGCCGTCATCACCATTGTTACCCCGCCTCCACCACCATCAACCTAATCACCACCATCGTTGCCCCGTTTCTACTATGGACGAGTCATCTTCCCCGTTTCTACTGTGGACGAGTGTTTTCCGCCGTCGGTTCCAATTGTATATTTTACCCCAAAACGAATTCTGATAGTATGGATTAGGCAAACGGATTCTACTGTGGCCTAGATAAAATGGATTAGGCAAATGGTTCCGATTGTATATTTTATCGACTCCGCCGTCGCCGAAATTTCCGTCCCCAATTTTATCTCTGTCCGCCGTCGGGGGTACCGTGAATTGAACAGTGAACAGTGGCGACGGGGGTGGTGATGAAATTGGGGTGGTGATGATGGCAGCGGCTGCAGGGTTTTGGGGGGTGGGTGGGTAGGTGAAGATGATGACATTTTTTATTTTTATTTTAATTAATGTATTTTATTTTTATTTGTTTTTTACAATTTTTAGAAATTATTAAAATATTTATTATTTTTAAAATATTTTTAAGATATAAAAATGGAATATATATATATATATATGTTTAATATATATATATATATATATTAGGGGTGCAACGTGCAATTTATTATGGGGTTCAAGTGTAATTTTTAATATTAAGTACTAGTCCAAAAAACGTTTTTTGGGCTGAAAAATATGACATGGCGTGACAACTTATTGACTAGGCGTATCACTTTCTTGACTGGGCTGCCACATCATTAGCTGATGTGGCTGAAATTGAGCATTTTTGATAGAAAAATGAAAACTAGCAGGGCGGAAAAAGTGAAAACCAAAAAAAGGGCAAAAAGTAATTTTTGGCAAAGTTATTGGGCAGAAATAATAATTTTCCCCTATAACATATTTAGCTAACAGAGTACGTACTGATCCGTGTAAAAGGGTTTTCTTTATTATGTTATGTAAATTATTTATAGTTTATACTTGAATTTGTTGCTTTTAAATATAAGACTAAATTATACAAAAATATTAAACTATAAATTTAATTATTTTCTGGGGTGTGAGTAATTATTCTGATTCAGTAATAAACCTTTATCAACTTGATTGCGAGGAACAAAATCGAATCGATTTGTTAGTTATTTGACCAAAATTGAATTCTAACCTTACATAATAATCGATATTGCGCATCAATATATTACATAACCAAATTGTGAAATTTCTCTAGAATTCAGTTTCTCATAAAACATATGTATATATATATATATATTAGAATTCCAAATGTATTTAACCAAAAGTCAATTTTAATTATTTCTTTTAAAATTTTCTCGAACCGAATGACATGGTAAATGATTGTAATGGAACAAGTTACGAGTTTTAACCTTTGTGGGTTTTTAGGTACATGCAATTGGTTGGATTCTGGCTAGAATATAATGATGACGTTGCCCCAAATGTGCATGGCAAGAGATATATTCCTTAGAAATAGAAGTCTAACATTATTTGCCTTTCCTTTGAATGGTCAATATCTTCTGAGAATCTTTTTGCTGTCAATACAAAATTTCACCAATAGAAAGAGTTCCTTGGTTGACATAAAATATCAGGTGCAATCATAACATATGAATGATGTCATATGCATCAATATATGTAACCCTTTGTACGTTATTTTCTCTTCAACAATTTATGACGTTCATAGAATAGTGATGCTTGATACTTGATGAATTGAGGACTAAAGCATGAGACGAAACATTTTTGAAGTGTAGAAACGGGACGCAAGCCTTAAGGCGGGGGTTCAAGCCCCACAAATTTTGGTATTTAATTATTGTTATTTATGGTATTCAAATAAAAAAAATTATTGTTATTTATGTTAAATATGAAAATAAGAAGATACCATTGTGAGTTTAGATGTTCTTTGAAAATAAATATTTATGCTTATATAAAAGTACAAAATAAACAAAAAATAGAAGGTATACAAATGCTATATTTCAATACATACACTTGAAGTTTCTCGTTATGTCAATTTTATGTAACCAAAATATATATATATATATATATATATAACATATATATTGTTGTACCATACTTTTGTATTGATATTTGGCAACCTCTCACTCGACCACGTGTCACACCTTGAAGTATATAAATGACAAGTTCCGTAAAAGTACTAAGTCATTGATGTTGCTTTAGTATCTTAAAGAGATAAGGAGTGAAAGTCATTGGCCTCTCAGAACGTCGTCTTGTCACCTTCTATGGTTGTTGCCATCTCAAGTTGTCACCTTCTAGGGTTGTCGCCTTCTCGGGTTGTTGCCTTCTCAGGTTGTTGCCTTCTCAGGTTGTCACCTTCTCGGGTTGTCGCCTTTTCAGGTCATCGCCTTCTCGGGTTGTCGCCTTCTCAGTTCATCGCCTTCTAGGGTTGTCGCCTTCTCGGGTTGTTGCCTTCTCAGGTTGTTGCCTTCTCAGGTTGTCGCCTTCTCGGGTTGTCGCCTTCTCAGGTCATCGCCTTCTCGGGTTGTCCCCTCCTCGAATCATCGCCTTCTCAGGATCAACACAAGTCCATCAATGATGGGCCAAGCCCATCAACAAGCCCATGAAGTACCTATAAATACCCCCTCAATTGGATGCAAAAGACACACAATTCACATTCTACTTTCTCTCTCTAAGTCAGAGCTTTCTCTCTCTAGACTTTGAGAGCTCAAATTCTGTCCGACCCGCTCGGTCCGACGACGTCTTATGCGACATGGTCCATCAAGCTCTCATGGACGCACAATCTAGTACGGATTGGCGGCCCATCTGACTCGCTTTGGTCCAACAAGCTTCAAGCCCAACACAAGGCACACCCATTCAGCACGGCCCAACAAGCTTTGAGCCCAACATAATGCATACCGTTAAGCACGGCCCATTAGCTCGACGCGGAACAATGGCTGGCACAGAGAAACAATGAACTACGTTCGACTTGATTCCCTATACGGGATACGTAGGCAGCTTGGCTCAGCCCAAGTTCAGTCCGAAACCAACAATCTCCAAGTTCACCCAGGTATGGACTCTTCGTGTTTTTCAGTGCAGGTTTCTCGAACTCAAAACTAACCCAGCACCAGTACGGAGCTTGGGTTAGTCTGACGTGGAGTGCTTCGTCAGCAGAAAAAATCACCCCGCTGCAGTGGCGCCGTCTGTGGGAAACCACTCAATGCACTGTAGAAGAAACACACGCACATTGACAAGGTATACGGAAGCAACTGAGAGGATCAACACCGCTACTCAGCAACGAGAAGAACCTTCTGCTAGAGCTATTAGGAGAGTGGATGCAACGATCCCAACGCAACAACGTGCACCCGTGACAAGTTAACAATAGCAGCAAGACCACTTCAGGACTTGCTACCGCCAAAGCATGTGGCTCAACCCATTCAAGCTTTGCAATCCACTTTAAGAGCACCATGAACTCAAGACATGTCCAACCTCTTCATTGGCGAACAACTTTGAGATGATCTTCCTCGCATCAGCGAACAGAAGCACGCACGACCTCTTCATTGGCGAATAGCTTTGGAACGATCCTGACGAAGCAACGTGCATCCGTTACAAGTCGGCAATTGCATCAGCATCACTTTAGGATTTGCTACCACTACAACATGCGGCTCTACTCATTCAAGCTTTGTAATCCACTTTCAGACATGGCGCATTCTTCAATGGTTCATGGATTGTTTCTTTGTGGGAAACCACTAAGTGCATTATAGAAGAAACGCGTGTGTCCATCACGATGGAAAGGTCTTCAAGAGCATCTGAGAGCCCCATCATCACTAAACCTACTCAGCAGAGAGAGGAATTTTCGATGAGAGCTTCTGAGAGAGTTGCAGCAATATGAGGAGCCACGATGCTCCTCTTCAAGGTAGAAGCCTTACTAGACCCAACGATGGATGATCCACTCAAAGGGACGCTAGATGCCATGATAGCATCATCACGAGTTTGACACCTAAAGTCTTGAGCCACGCCACCATGAGTCTCTTGACTCCCACTGGGTCCTATTCTTTCACGCGAGCGACGATCATCACTCATTTGTCATACGACAAGGTTGGAACCATCATTCTTCTCAATCAAGGGGACGCGCGATGCCAGGCTAGCATCATCGCGTGTTTGGCGCCTAGAGTCTTGATTGAGAGCCACGCGACCACGAGTCCCTTGACTTTCATTTGGTCCTCTTCTATCATGCAATCGACGAGCTTCATGGTTGGCACCATCATCCTTCCTAGTCAAAGGAACGCGAGATGCCATGCTAGCATCATCGTGTGTTTGGCGCAGTCAAATGATTTTTCACGTGAACTCTTTACCTCGTTGCAAAAACCTGAAACAGAACGAAGAAAATAAAGATTAATTATTAAGGCTAGCAAGGGAAATTCATTCAGCAAGGCGAATCAAGTCTATGACATAATGTAAATTCAACAATTGGAGTCTAATGCTATAATGACATTGATGAATTCTTTATTTGAATTCAATCAATTAAGGAGAATCAATTCTGATCACGTTTACAACAAAATACCAATTCAACATTTGGAGACATTTAACAGTTGGAGTATGATGTTATTCTGTCATGGTTCCACATAGGTGAACTTAAATCCATCAAGGCTAAGAGAAAAGAATATATTAATCAAGGCAAAGAGGCGGATCCATTTATCAAGGCTTAACCCCCATGAAACAAAACTAAGAAGGAATCGGCGCTACACAGAGTTGATGAGTCGAATCAGCCTCTTGAGCTTGCGAACTAATTTTTGCACACGAACTCCTCGTCAAATTGATTTCCCACGCACGAAATCTTTTTCACAATGAACTGATATGGAATGCGCAAACTCTTCCTGCACGAACTTATCACCATCCAACCTCTTCGCGCACAAACTGATCCAACGTTGCATGAAACAGATTTGCTCGCTCGAGCACTCTTCATTGGCGAACAGCAAAGCAACCAAACTCCTTGCACGGTTCAGTAGTTCCGCAAAAACTCTTTGCACGAACAGCAGCTCCGACTCTTTGCACGAACAAGCAACTCTGCGCCGGCGAACAGTTCACGAATTCTTCTCCTCTGCCGTGCACGAACTCCTTGCGCAAGAACAAAACTGATATGCTAGCCTGATCTCTTCTCCTTCACCCGAATTCCTCGTTGTGCACGAACTGATCAACGCCGCCTCACCATCAAACAGATCCGCAACAATCTCCTCGTCCAAACTCCTCACTGCGAACGGAAGAGCTTACCCGAATTGCCACTAACAATCTCATCCGCATGAATCATTTCTTCACCTGCGAACAGCTTTGAAACGAACTCAGAGCCAATGACCTCTTCTTGCCCGAACAGATCCACACCGAACTGATCATCTCTGTCGCCATGCACAAACTGAAGGCGCACGAACTATTCAGCCACACACGATCTTCTCGTCAACTGAACTGATCAGGTCCCCTCATGCTCACTTAAGAAGAGCGCTGTGAACGAACTCTTCAGCCATGACCGAGTAGATTTGCAGCTTAGCTTCTTCCATGAACTCCTCTGCCGGAAGTGATCCCGTACCGCCGCATCGAAAAAATCTGCTCGCATAAACTCCCAGCACCGGTGCACTTCCGCCGTGCCGCATCCTATGAATCTGAACGTGCAAATTCCCTCACCCGAACTTCGATGTGCACGCCACCCGAACGAACTCCGCATATATATATATATATATATATATATATATAGGAGGAAGAAAGTTACTATGATTTTGAACGGCATGAAATCTATGATTTCCGTTAATTAGCGTGGATATGGGAAGGAAAAAGTCTAAAATTTCCATTTAATCATAATTACTTAGCGTGATTATAGGGAGGAGTTGCTATCCAAATCTGGAAAATATCTTCAAGCATGGAAGAAGATTGAAGAGTTTTAAAAGAAAATCGAAGAATTTTTGTGCGACTTTGACCAGGCTCTCTCTTTGAGAGTATGTCTCATAAATAAATTCGTCCAAAACTCCGTGTTGAAGGGAACTTGAAAGTTATTCCATGCAATGGTCTACTGCACCGTCGGGGCACCAACAAAAGCAAAAGAAAAAGAAACTCAAAAAGGACTCCAACAAGAAGAAAATGCAAATGCAAGAAAATAGGAGGATATTGGAACGATATTCTCTATCATCAAGTCAATGTGATTCTAATTATATGATGAATTGGTGATGACTTCAGCATGAGTATTCAATTTTCATTTTACGGATGAATTTTCAACTTGAAAATCAACCTCAAGTTCATTATTTATTGCACATTGAAGACCCCCACTCCAAGAAGTCGACAAATTACAAGAATCTCTCAAAATTTCAAGAATCGTATATTGGCGAACCAGAAATTGTTTCGATCCCTTAAGTCCTCAAACTCATCCTTTCAAGAAAATTAAAGGATTGGTTATGCTCAAGATAATCCACTCAACACAAGACACTCAAAAATAAAAGACTTAACTTTTTCTAAAGCTCTAATATTGGAGGCCGAGTTTTTTCAAACTCAAGAAGAATTAGCTTTCTCCAAGTTCATGAAGATTTAGACTGTTCAATGATCATATATTCTAATCTTTGTGGAAGCTCCATGGATGCAGGAAGAAATCATAGAAAATAACTTCAATTTTCAGCATACGGTCCAATCGAAAGCCCAAATTCTTTCATTAAACTGCTCTGATTGAGAATGTTTCGTAAGGCACGACATATACGGATGGAAAGCTCTATGAGTCTTCTTTTAAATACCACAAACTAGACGTCATTTGGAATTTTCTAGAAGGAGTTATGAATGTTTTTCTGAGATTGCGCAAACTGCGTAAAAATCTATCAAGTTAAAGTACAATGCTCAAGTTCTTTCAAAAAACTGCTCCTATTGAGACAGTTCGGGAAAGCACGCCATATACGGATGGAGCGCTCTACGAGTCTTCTTTTAAATGCAACAAACGAGAGGTCATTTGGAATTTTGTAGAAGGAGTTACGGATATTTTTCTGGATTGCGCAGACTGCGTCAAAATATGTCAAGTTAAAGTTACAATGCTCAAGAATAGCTACATGAAGATTGAATGTGGCCCCTAGAAGTCCGGCCAGCACGGTCCAACACCTTACTACGACCCCAAGATGCAAGATCTAATCTAAATACGAGTGAGCTAACCTCAAGGCTCAACACTCATCGGTAAAGTGAGGAAAAAAGCTCAAGTGCTAAAGACTAAACTTTTTCAAAGCTCAAGAGGACTTAGTCATTCCTAAAGCCCAAGTATGGAAGGCTTAGCATTCCAAAAGCTTAAAGCAATGAAGAATTAGCTTTTCCAAAGCTCAAGAAGAATTAACCTTTCTTAACTTCACTCGCCGTATACTTAGTTTTTTGAAAGCTCACAAAGATTTAGCCTTCGGAAAATAATGAAGAGCTAGATTTCCAAAGTTCAACTTGTAAAGGACCTTACGTCTCCAAAGCTACAATGCTCCAAAAGAGTTCACACTGATGAAGATTGAATGCGACCTTATAGAGGACATGCATCATATAAAATTAAATGTGACCCCCTAGGCGGGAATGCATCATTGAAGACTGAATGTGACACCAAAGAGGATATGCACCATTGAAAATTGAATGCGGATAGAAGGAAATGGGCACAATGAAGATTGAACTCAATCCCGTAGAAGGCACGCTGCGTAAAATATTAATGCGAGCAAAGAACTGAAGAATGCCGACTATTTTCTTATAGTAGACGATGGCCTCAGCTCAAGAAACGCCAGTTTTGCGTGGTTGCTACATGTAGGTGGATCAACTACCTCCACTAATGAAAAAGTTGGATCAACTACATCAAACTACCAACTAGCACCTATTCATCAAATTACGAAGAGTGCCTGATGAAGCTACTTACAAATCAACAATTCTTTATTAAGTGACTTATGTCAGAACAACATGCTTCTTTATGATTCATGCCAAAATAGTGCTTCATTCAACAACTTAAGTGTCAACATTGCTTCGTGAAGCGTCTACATCAAAAGAACGCCTCTTAAGGCACTAAACGCCTCTTAAGGCCTTGATCGCCTCTTAAGGCATTGAACGCCTCTCACAACACCGAATGCCTCTCAAGGCGCTGAACGTCTACTATGACATCAACTTTTAAGTACCTATAATACACTTAGAAGTGGGGTATAATGTTCCAGAGAATAAACCAACTCATCAAAGTGATGCACGATGATCAACTATTCGAGAAAAAAGAGCTCAATTCAAAACACACGATGTTGCAACAATCAAGAGGTGTCTCGCTACCTCGTCACTCTACACAACGTGATAGAGCGCAGTCGCATTCATTGCACAAGACATAACCTTGATCATCCTACGCTTATAGTAAAATAACATATGAAAATCTCCTTGAGGCTGTAGAAATGCTAATGTCATGGAACTTCCATCATTATCAACTCAATTGCGATATGGAATGGGGGACTCCTTATATGAGTGAAACAACTAACACAAATTGTTGCAGCTATGCAAGTGAAAGTGATAACACACGCATTCACCTTGTTAAGGATCACTACAACTATTTCAAAATATCCGTTCACCACTCTCGGCAATGATATTAACAACTTTACGATGGCAATCGCTAAACCGTACAAATCACTACTCCACCTTCAAAGAGATATGGTGAGGATAAGAAACAAGGCATGACACAAAGGAATCTCGAGAAGCTAGGTGAAGAGCCTATTTTGCGAATATCTCATAAAGTAGGCAAACAATGTAAGCCCTACCAAAATAAACTAGGTGAATAGCCTATTGGGTGAGAATCCCATAAAGTAGGCACATAATGTAAGCCCTACCGAGCCAAACTAGGTGAAGAGCCTATTGGGTGAATATCCCATAAAGTAGGCAAATAATGTAAGCCCTACCAAAATAAACTAGGTGAAGAGCATATTGGGTGAATATCCCATAAAGTAGGCAAATAACGTAAGCCCTACCGAAATAAACTAGGTGAAGAGCCTATTGGGTGAGAATCCCATAAAGTAGGCACATAATGTAAGCCCTACCAAGCCAAACTAGGTGAAGAGCCTATTGGGTGAATATCCCATAAAGTAGGCAAATAATGTAAGCCCTACCAAAATAAACTAGGTGAAGAGCCTATTGGGTGAATATCCCATAAAGTAGGCAAATAACGTAAGCCCTACCGAAATAAACTAGGTGAAGAGCCTATTGGGTGAATATCCCATAAAGTAGGCAAATAATGTAAGCCCTACCGAAATAAACTAGGTGAAGAGCCTATTGGGCGAATATCCCATAAAGTAGGCCAACAACGTAAGCCCTACCGAAATAAACTAGGTGAAGAGCCTATTGGGTGAATATCCCATAAAGTAGGCGCATAATGTAAGCCATACCGAATTAGCCTAGGTCAAGAGCCTATTAAAGTAGGCCATCATCATAAGTCATGAAGACAAGAACCAAATAATGACATTTGGAGGCAAAGACAAGCAAGAATAAGAAGATAAGCGAAATATGAACCAAGGAATGCCTAATCTACTTCACAATGTCTTCTCCTTCAGATAACACACTGCGAAGTGGGGGGATTACTGTTGTACCATACTTTTGTATTGATATTTGGCAACCTCTCACTCGACCACGTGTCACACCTTGAAGTATATAAATGACAAGTTCCGTAAAAGTACTAAGTCATTGATGTTGCTTTAGTATCTTAAAGAGATAAGGAGTGAAAGTCATTGGCCTCTCAGAACGTCGTCTTGTCACCTTCTATGGTTGTTGCCATCTCAAGTTGTCACCTTCTAGGGTTGTCGCCTTCTCGGGTTGTTGCCTTCTCAGGTTGTTGCCTTCTCAGGTTGTCACCTTCTCGGGTTGTCGCCTTTTCAGGTCATCGCCTTCTCGGGTTGTCGCCTTCTCAGTTCATCGCCTTCTAGGGTTGTCGCCTTCTCGGGTTGTTGCCTTCTCAGGTTGTTGCCTTCTCAGGTTGTCGCCTTCTCGGGTTGTCGCCTTCTCAGGTCATCGCCTTCTCGGGTTGTCGCCTCCTCGAATCATCGCCTTCTCAGGATCAACACAAGTCCATCAATGATGGGCCAAGCCCATCAACAAGCCCATGAAGTACCTATAAATACCCCCTCAATTGGATGCAAAAGACACACAATTCACATTCTACTTTCTCTCTCTAAGTCAGAGCTTTCTCTCTCTAAACTTTGAGAGCTCAAATTCTGTCCGACCCACTCGGTCCGACGACGTCTTATGCGACATGGTCCATCAAGCTCTCGTGGACGCACAATCCAGTACGGATTGGCGGCCCATCTGACTCGCTTTGGCCCAATAAGCTTCAAGCCCAACACAAGGCACACCCATTCAGCACGGCCCAACAAGCTTTGAGCCCAACATAATGCATACCGTTAAGCACGGCCCATTAGCTCGACGCGGAACAATGGTTGGCACAGAGAAACAATGAACTACGTTCGACTTGATTCCCTATACGGGATACGTAGGCAGCTTGGCTCAGCCCAAGTTCAGTCCGAAACCAACAATCTCCAAGTTCACCCAGGTATGGACTCTTCGTTTTTTTCAGTGCAGGTTTCTCGAACTCAAAACTAACCCAGCACCAGTACGGAGCTTGGGTTAGTCTGACGTGGAGTGCTTAGTCAGCAGAAAAAATCACCCCGCTTCACATATATTGATGCATAAGCTAAATTGGTTGGGTCGTAAAAGACGTGTCTTTTGTGCACCAAACTGAAGCTCTAAATCATGGAGCGTAAGTCGAGAAAGCTGTGTTAGAGCCAATCTAGCTTTGGGAGAGCCCTAAACAAGTATTTGGATGAGTTTTTCACAACACTCTCTCTGATATATATATATATATATATATATATATATATATATATATATATATATATAAAAGCTTCTTCTTTTTTATTGTGATTGGATGTATGGATAACTTATGTACAATCATATTTTACATGTGTCTATCAATCTTATAGTTTATAATTTGACGCAAAAAAGTAGCGTAACAATTCAAAGGTGCCAACGTATAATCGAAAAGAGATTTCTAGAGTCCACCAGTTGGAATAAAATTCCAATTTTATTGAGAAATCATAGATAATAAAAGTCTAAATTACAAAATGACGAAAATGAGCAATATATAGCTTTTACAACCTAAACAAAAATGAATTAGAGTCAAACTAAGAAAGGAAGTAGACTCTAATGAGGAGAAGAAGTCTAAAAATAAAAGAAAACAAAATCCTAACTAGATAACGAAACTAAAAATATGCGCAACAAACTAAATTATTTGGACAGAAGCACTAAACCACGTTTTCTGGACTTTACCCACAAAATGTAAATAATCTTTGAAACCTAACTGTAATAAACAAAATGATGTTCGATTTCATACCTTATGAGCCAAAAATGGAGCATTGAGTCATAAAATATTGTGGTTTTCGTGTAGGCTTTAGATTATATGTTCTTTATTTTAGATCGGAGTTTCCTGTCCTACATCCTTATAATTGTAGAACCTACGGTCTTAAAGCTTGTTAGAGATAATTGGATATCATGTTACCAACTGATATATCATTTGTTGTGCACTCATTGTTAAATTTTCTTGTTAATTAATGTTTTAAGGAATTGATAGAGTTTGATCTCAAAATCTCAAACGAATTTCACCATAACAAATGCAAATCAATCAGAAGTCAACAAACGAATGCGCAACAAAATCATATGCAAGCAGAAACAGAGAAACGCAACACAATGACAAAAAAATTACTTGGTTCAAATTCATAAATCAATGAGATTTGTGAACCTACATCCAAGGGAGGAACGAGTTGAACTTTATTGATTATGAGTGTTACACGGGAGGAGAGAATTGAATCGG
The DNA here is from genome assembly GCA_948329865.1 of Linaria vulgaris. NCBI lineage: Eukaryota > Viridiplantae > Streptophyta > Magnoliopsida > Lamiales > Plantaginaceae > Linaria > Linaria vulgaris. Next base: position 104,376,222 of record OX415252.1, read on the forward strand.
AAAACTGAGCTAAAATGGCAGGTCATGATCAAATTATAAGCTATTGATCGTACAATTATAACCGACTAACATTGCTAAAATCTATTATGCACGGTTTTAAGTAACATAACCAAAAGAGGAAAAGTCTGAAATCCCCCTAACTTGAAATGAACCAACTTTCCTGACAAAATCTCCACCTTGGTTCACTGACTAACCAACTAACCAACCCAAAACTCTGACTTCACTAGCTCAAAACCAGAGTTAGACTAGCTCAAGAACTAAGCTATCTTCCAGCCAACTTTATCAGATCCAAACAATGAGAAAGCTTGTTGTTTGGAAGTACCTTTGTGATTATGTCTGAATGATTATGATCAGTAGACGCCTTACATATCTTCACTGGCCCTTTAACGGCCAAATCTCTCACAAAATGGAGCTTAATGTCTACATGCTTAGTTCTCCCATGATACATCTGATTCTTGGACAGATGTATGACACTTTGATTATCACATATAACAGTGATAACTTCATCCTAAATCCTCAGCTCTTTGGCCATGCCTTCCAACCATAGAGCTTCCTTCACAGCTTCAGCTAATGCAATGTACTCAACTTTTGTTGTTGACAGAGCAACATCTTCTGTAAACTTTTCTTCCAGCTAACTCTTGTCCTAAATGCAGTAAATATGTAGCCAGTTAATGACTTTCTGCTGTCAAGGCAATCTGCATAATTTGAGTCCACATAGCCCTCAACTATTGTGGATCCTTCATCATGCCTCCATGCTCCACCATAGGCTAGAACGTTTCCCAAAGTTCCTTTGATATATCACTGAATAAGCCACTTCAGGTCTTGTACAGACAATAACATACATCAGTGAGCCTACTACATTTTCATATGGAGAGGTTCCCATATATTTCTTCTCCTCATCAGCCTTAGGAGACTGATCGGTACTTAGCTTTATTTGTTGTGACAGAGGAGTACTCACTGACTTAGCATCATGCATACCAATTTTCTCAAGGACTTTCTTGAGGTAACCTTCATGTGATAAATACAACAATCTTCTGCTCATATCTCTCTAAATTTCTATACTCAATATTCTTGCAGTTGGTCCAAGATTTTTCATCTCAAACTCACTCATCAACTCATTTTTCAACTGTGATACTTGTTGTCTGTTGTTGCTGATCAGGAGAATATCATCAACATAACGCAGCAGCATAACAAATTCTTCTCTTTTTAAGTACTTAAAGTATACACAATTATCAAATTTACTTCTTATGTAGCTCAGATTCATCATAAAATCATCAAATCTCTTATTCCACTGCCTAGGAGACTGTTTCGGGCCATAAAGATATTTATTTAATTTGCAGACATAATTCTCTTACCCTCTAACCTCATACTCCTCAGGTTGCTTCATAAGTATGACTTCATCCAGCTCTCTATATAAGAAGGTTGTCTTAACATCCATTTACTCAAGTTCTAGATTATTGTGAGCAATTAGAACTAACAATATCCTGATGGACATGTGTTTCACCACTGTTGAGAATACATCATTATAATCAATCTCTTCTCTCTATGTGAAACCCCTGGCCACCAATGTAGCTTTGAATCTACTCTCGTCAGCACCTGGAATACCCTATTTCTTCTTAAAGATCCAACTACAAATGACAAGTCTAGAATTAGCAAGCTTCTCTACCAGCTAGTTCCCAGGTTTTGTTGACCTTCAGAGAGTTCATCTCTTCATTCATTGCTTGAATCCATCTATGCTTTTCTTTGCTGGATATAGCCTCTTTGTAGTGTGTTGGTTCTTCTTCAAGTACCTCACTAGCAGCTACAAGTTAGTAAGCAATAAAATCAACATAGCCATATCTGTTAGGGGCTCTAGTTTCTCTCATTTCTATGTCTCTTGTCAGCATATAGGCGTTCTAAACATCCCGGTGCTCATCTATCTGAGTACCTTCATCATCATTATCGCCCTCAGTCAGGACTTCATTATTTAACAACCAATTTCCTGCTTGATCCTCGGTATCTCCAATTTCATGTCCAACATGATCATCAGTCATCACACTCAACCTCAATCTGAAATCTATTATGATCAGTGGGTGTACTGCTTTCCCAAACCTATTCTCTGATACTTTCTTGTTGTGACCCACTTCAGGTTCTCTAAAGACCAAATATATGTTTATAATGACCAGGCTCCAAGCGCTAGAGCTTGTATGCGTTCACACCCTTAGGATACCCTATAAGCATACACTTTAATGCCCTTGGCTCCAACTTGTCATATTTGATGTGAGCATAAGCTACACATCCAAAAACTTTCAAGTGTTTTAGACTTGGAATATGCACAATCCGTACATCTTCATGAGTTTTGAATTTCAATTCAACAGATGGACTCCTATTAATCAGATAAGCAGTTGTTGTAACAACTTCAACCTAGAATACCTTAGGCAGGTTTGCACTTCTGAGCATACACTTGCCCCTCTCCAGAAGTGTTCTATTAAACCTATGTGCTAATCCATTTTGATGTGGAGTTTCAGCTATTGTTATATACTTTGGAAGTCCCTGACTTTTACATAACTCATTGAACTTTAACTTCTCAGAGCAACACTCAGGTCCATTTATCAATTCTCAGCTATTTTAGCTTTCTTCCAGTCTGACTATCAACCAAACTCTTCCAAGTTTTAAAGGCTACAAAGGTTTCATCCTTTGTTTTCAAGATATATATCCATAACTTCTTTGAGAAGTCATCTACGATGCAAAGAAAACACATTGCTCCACCATAAGACTAAGGCCTTGAAGGATCCCAAAGATCAAAATGAATGTAATCCAATTTTCCTTCAGTTATGTGTTTTCCGATACCAAACTTCACCCTGCAAGCTTTAACAAACACACATTCTTCACAAAGACTGAGTTTCTCCAGCTTATGTTCACCAAATAACCCATGCTTACCTAGCTCAACAAGACTTTATCACATACATGTGCAAGTCTTATGTGCCAGAGTTCAGTACTTAACTCAGATGATAATGCAGCTATTGTGAAACCAAACACCACTTTTCCCTCCAAAGTGTATGAGCCATTCTTTTTGATACCTCTCTTCCTAACCACAGAACCACTGAAAACCTTTAACGCTCCTTCAGTACACTTGAATTGACACCCCCTTCTTGTAAAGTTCTCCAAGAGATAATAAATTCCTCTTTAACTCTAGAATGTATCTTACTAATGTCAACAGTCTAGTGCTTCCATCATGTAATCTAAGTCTTGCAGTACCAACACCAGCACCAGATATCTTCATCATTTGTTGTTTCATGCTAAAAAAGATCCTACATCGTTCTTTTCATAATCCTCAAGCTACTCTTTATGAGGTGTAGTGTAAAATGAGAACCATGAATCCATCACCCATTCCACCTCTAAATCAATGTCAGACACTACCAAAACACCAACTGACTCATAGCCATCATGTGATATAGCAGCATTACCAGAATCCTTAGTCTTATCACCAGCTTGGTACTTTTGCTTATCAGGACAATGTCTCTTGGTATGTCCTTCATTATGACAATTATAAAATCTTATATTGTTGTTACCATTTCATGTTATTTACTATTTTCAAAATTTGTATTCTTTTTCTTTTTCTCATTCTTATTTCTTCTCTTACTTGCCTTGCCCTTAACAATCAGACATTCACCTTTAACCAGCCTTAGACTCATTTTTTTGATTAGATTCTCCTGAGTTTAGTGCAGATTGAACTTTATTCAGTGTCAACACATTTCTACCATAAATCAAAGTATCTTTATGATGAGCATATGATTTAGATAATGATCTCAACAAGAGCAACGTCTGATCCTCGAGTTTCATCCAAACAGCAGCAGCAACTCTCTCTTTCGATACTTGTCTGAGCACTTTATCTCAGAGACAGAGGGTGATCGTATTGTGTGCCTTTACCAGAATCGGTTTCTCCAATTTCTCATCCATATCTTTATACATGCTCGGTTTATCAAGCGCATCAACCAGGCCTTATTGTACCAAAAGAGCTCTCATCTTCAATCGATATAATCCAAAATCGTCCAATCTTATGAACCTTTCAACGTCAAACTTCGTCGTCGACATTTTCACGTTCACCACATTAATTAATAAAATTAGGTCTCAAAATCTCAAACGGATTTTGCCACAACAAACGCAAATCAGTCACCAATTGATAAGCGTTTATTGAACGTGATTTAGGTATCAATTTTCTTATACTCTTGATTACTTATGATAGCATATTTACTTATTTTCGTATTGTTTTGTATTTTCTTAGGACTTTACGGAGTCATGCTGAAACTAAGCTAAAAAAGACCAAAATGGATGCTTTTGAAATACAAAGGATCAAGTTACTAATTTTGAATTCAATGAAGGAAGACCCGAGCATAGGGCGACTAAAGAGCAAACAGAAGAGGATCGCAGAAAGGAGGCAATGACCAACGCAATGAAAGAGCGCTAGAAAAGGCAGATCATGCAACTGCTGCGCGATGTAAGATTGTGCATCTTTTGATCGCGCAACTATCAAAGTTTGGGCCAAAACGACAGAAGCCCTAGAAAAGCCCAGAACATGAAGAAAAACTATAAATAAGAGTGTTCGTTCAACAGCTCAGAGGAGGTGACACAACCACTTACAGTAGCATACAACAACTTTCTGACAGAGAAACCCTAAGAGCCGCCGGAGAGAGAGAGAGAGAGCACCAAAAAGTCTTAGTTTAGCAGAATCATTGTGTGAGAGAAAGCAGTTTAGAAGAAGAAGAGATTATCAAGAAGAGAAGAAGAAGAGTCAAGCAACGAAGTTCCACCGGATCTGAGAAGCTTTTCTTTACCCTTTTTTATTTAGTTTATTTTGTTTACTTCTTTGATGATTGTTGAACTCACGACTATATTGTTTGGAGTAGGAGAGTAACTCGATTTAATGAATATATTTTAGTTATTTTATGAGGTGTGTGTAGTCACAAATTCTTGATTTCTGAAATTAAAAATAAGAAAAGGATTACAAATAAATTTTTGATTAAATTTAAAGTATAATTTGGGATACAATCTCTATCTAATCCTCTAATTCAATTCTACAAGAACAATGTCAAAATTTGTAGTGAAAATCTTCAATTTGATCTTCGCTGAAATGGTTTGAACTTGGAGAAACGTTAATTCGAGGGTCCTTGGACTTGATCTCGAATTAAACGGTGATTTGATTTGAGGATTTGATGAACACCGATTTGACTTAGGATTGATGAACACCAATTTGACTTAGGGATTTGATGAACAATGAATTGATTCTAAGATTTGATGGACACCGATTTGACTTGAGAATTTGATGAACACCAATTTGACTTGGGGATTTGATGGACACCGATTTAACTTGGAGATTTGATGAACACCAATTTGACTTGGGAATTTGATGGACACCGATTTGACTTGAGGATTTGATGAAGGATGATATGATCTTCGTCCTCAGTTCTTTGGATTTTTTGGGTTTTGATTTTTCTAATATGGATTTTGATCTTCAAAAACAGTTTTTCGAGGGTATTGTGACTTTATCTCGGATCAAAATGGGTTTTTGGTTTGAATGTTGTTGAAAAACGACATGAATTTGATTTGGATTTCTTGAATTTGTTGAATATTTGATCTTCTTGGCAGAGACATGATCTTCAAAAAATGGTTTTTGGATGAACTTGAGGCTTGATGGCGGATTAAAAGATATTCTTAACGAAGAACATCTTGGAGATGGTTGAATGATGCCTTTGAAGATTGCTGAGCTTGTTGGAGAGGATTTGAACTTCCTTGCTCTGAATTCTTCAAGATTCAATTGTTCTTTTGTTCTTCAAGAGCACCGCTATTTAGAGTTGTAGAGTGAATCTTAATCAGAATCTCCTAATGAGATGAACGGTTGTGATCGCGTCTACGATTTCTTGATTTGGAAAACTTGATCTAAATGAATCTTCTTGATATCTCTTGAATATTGAATCTTGGAGGAGAAGACTTTCCTTGTCTTAATATTTGATGAATATAATTATTTAACCCTTTAAGATATTAGGATTAAATAATATATATTTGTTTTTCTTGCTTTGCAAGACTTGTCATTATTTAATTTAATTGGATAATTTAACTCCAATTAATAAATAAGACATTATTCAATTTATCCATCATATATATTAAAATCAATAAATTTAACTACTTTACTTTGGAAATAAATTTATTATAAATCCAAAATAAAATAGAAAAATAAATTAAAAATTAATATATTATTCTCCACGTGTCGAGATTTAATTAGACACAAATTTTAAGTGTCTACAGTGTGTACTTGGTGTTCTTACATGTCTAGATAGAATAATAGTATGATGTATGACTAACCTTACTCTCGTTGGGATAAAACGGAAGCACCCGAGTGGGTCCGCTTGGCGTGTAGAACGCTAAAGACTATCATATATATATATATTGGATTTGTGACTTAGGACTTGCGAAAGAAACTGGAGCGCAATACCAATATCACGTTATAATTGTCTTAATTATGTAGGTTTTGTTGACGCGAGGCTGATGAGTTAATTGGGTTGCAGATTTGACATCTCTACTAAAACAACTGACAATTGGGTTGATTCTGTTAACACGGTAGGCTATTAAAGACTCGTATGGGTGTGGTTGGGATAACTCCAGCCATATGCCACATATCCATTAGACGTGTACCATCAAGCAACTACCAAGGATTAAAACTGAAATATAAGAAAAGATCTTAGTGAAATCCGGCCTCTAAACAATCTTTCTTTATATTGTTTACAAACTCAATAAATTCAATTATGTTCTAGTTTAGTTTAATTCAAAGCTTTCGTAGTTTAATATATTTAATTGCTTTCTTAGATTCATTGTCTTTTATTGTTATTTTGCATTCAAAACCACAAAACAAAATTTTTTGTTTTCTTGCATCTTAGATAGAATTCATTCTTGCATCCTAGTTATTAAGCATCTTAGATAAAGCATTCTTAGTTTAAACGCATTCATAGAATTCACTATGCAAACACAAGAGACAAAAGTGACAATAGTTAATTTAATAGTCCACCACTCCCTTGAGATTCGATACTTAATTTGTAACTATACTTACCATTTTATTATTACTTGATTAATGCACTTGCGACATAGTAGAATATAGTCGTGATAATTATTTGTAAGCTTATATTCTATTTTGTTATCACACCCAACGCCCCATCAGCAATCAATAAACGAATGCGCATTAAAATCAATGCAAGCCGAAACAGAGAAACGCAACACAATGACAACATATTTTACTTGATTCGAATTCACAAATCAATGCGATTTGTGAACCTACATCCTAGGGAGGAGAGATATGAACTTCATTGATTATGAGTATTACACGAAAAGAGAGAATCAAATTGGAAAACCGAGCTCAAGTGGCAGCTCATGGTCAGATTATAAGCTATTGATCGTTCAATTATAATCGGCTGTCACGGCTAAAATGAGTCGCGCCCGAAACCAGTTAATGTGCACAGTTTTAACTAACATAACCGAAAGAAGGAAAAGTCTGAGATGGCACGAGGTGCAATATAAGATTCTACCTCCAGAGACAAAAATTACGACGATTAATAAAGAAACTATTTATCCAAATATCACATACATTAAATTTTAAGGTACAAACGAGAACATTGTGTGAATTTTTTGTTGCACTCTAACCCTGCTTGAACATTACAAGGACTCCGATCATTTGCAACCGGAAAGCGGTCGCTCCTTATCAGCGACCGCTTCACCGTCACTAAAATTAATAACAATTTTAATTCGGTGGCAAAATTCTCTAGCGATGGGATTTCCGATGCTAAGAAATGCTAGCGACGGGAATCCCGTCGCTACCATTGGGTAGTGAATTTATCCCACCAATTCACTATAGTAGCAATGGGATTTCGGTTGCTATTACGGTTTGGATAACACGGAATTGCCCTAACCCAACTGGGCCGCAGCTGAGCCCAAGTGGCAACAGAAATCCCATTGCTACTATTATCAGTTGCGACGGGAATCCCGTTGCTAAGGAGGGTATAATTATAAATATACACCCCTCAACCATTTCATTTTTCAATCGCGGATTTGGTCCCCCACCGCCAGCGACCCCGCTCCCGATTTAGCTACCGCTCGGTCGTTGCACCTCCAAAATATGTAAGCTTTTTGTGTTTTCTTCAAATCATGTCGCATTTTTGATGTTCTAAACGTAACTTTCGTATGTATAAACTTCGATTATGCTTTAGTATTCGTTAGATCTTGTAGATTTAACGATTGTTAGATTTTGTTAACTTCGATTATTAAATAGTCTTTTATACTTTAGGAACATTATTTAGGAAATTGTTACATTTCGCTGAATTGTTAGTTGTTAATAACATCGACTATGCTTTAGGAATCGTTATAGATCTTGTAGATTTTACGATTGTTATATTTCCTTAACTTTGATTATTAATTAGACGATTATGCTTTAGGAACCTTTAGGAAATTGTTACATCTCTTTGAATTGTTAGTTGTTAATAACATCGACCGTGCTTTAGGAACCGTTATAGATATTGTTTATTTAAAGATTGCTAGATTTCTTTAGATTTAGCTTCGATTAGTCGATTATGCTTTAGGAACCTTTAGGAAATAGTTAGAATTCGTCGAGTTGATATTGGCTAAACATCGACTGTGCATTAGATTTAAAAATAAAACGTTCCTCAATCAAGGTGTGAAACTGGAATGAGTTCTCAAAGTGAATGAGAGGCATATATTTATAGGCAAGATTCGCGAATTAATGACGGCCCAATGATTGCAAATAAAGGTGACCGTTGCCACTTGGGACTAGTGGGCTGTCACTAATGCAAGTTACCGTTGCAATTAATGACAGCTAAGCCGCCGCAAACCTTTTTTACCGTTGTAGATTTTTAAAAAAATCCTAACAGTAGTGGCGGCCTGGCCGTCACTAATGAGGGTCATTAGCAACGGCTTGTCCATCGCATCGATAACCTAACAGTAGTGACATAATTCCCATCACTATTGGTCGTCACTATTAATATTCAAGTTCCTAAAATTTAATTTTGCAACGATTATTTAACATGTAATAGGTTGTTTATAATCAATTAAGTCAATACAATGAATTACTTAGTGGAATAAACACAAATTAGTCATAAAATTGCACAATATAGCGTCATTTGTAGGCCATATCGTAATGACACCGATACCTAATGATGGTGTACATTTATACTAGGGAAAAAGTACGGACTATACCCATCGTTTAGCCTCTTTTACGAAACTATACCCAACGTTTGAATTTTTGCAACACTATACCCAACCTTTGAAAATCGTAACTATACTATACCTATTCTAATTTTCCGGCCAAAATTTAAATTTTTGAGGGGTAAAACAGGTAAGTCCTTCATATATAAATATATAAAAATATATATCTTTATTTATTAAAAAAAATAAGATATTTAATTCCTTTACATGTATAAATATATAACAAACAGAAAAAAAAATCATTATTTATTTCATAAAAATAATTTTTATTATTGAAATCAACAAAAAAGTATATGTATATAATGTTTTTATTATTGACATACATTTAAAATAATAAGATATTTAATTCCTTAATATACGTAAATATATAAAAAAGTATATCTTTATATATTAAAGACAATAAGATGTTTAATTCCTTAACATATATAAATATATAACAAAAAGAAAAAAAAAACATTATTTCATAAATATATTTTTTATTATTGAAACTCAAATAAAATATATATATTAAGATATATACTTTTATTATTAAAATCCAAAAAAAATTAAAACAAAAATTAAAAATTACCCTTCTTCTTCACCCCCCCCCCCCCCCACACACCACGGAATTTGGAGTTGCAGCGGTGGCGTCGAAAATTCGACGCCACCACCACCACCACGAGTGCCACCACCACCACCACGAGTTATTTTTCGCCGGAGTGACATCGGTTTTCCTTAAACCCTTTCGCCGGAGTGACATCGGTTTTCCTTAAGCCGACCGTCTTCCTCTCGTTTGCGTCGTGTGTGAAGAAGATTTCTGGAATCCTTGCACGATATCGAACCGGAGGGCGTTGGTTTTGATCGATTTCGTGGTCCGATCCGGTGGTCCGATCTGCTGGGGAAGAAGACGATGGATTTTTTTTTATTTTAATAATAAAAAATTGATATATTTTAAATTTAATATTTTTATGTATATATTTGTGTAATGTCTATTTTGCCCTCGACCAAAACGGAATATGATGTCATGACGTTGAAATATGACATTTTTTTGTCGGAAAATTAGTATAGGTATAGTATAGTTACGATTTTCAAAGGTTGGGTATAATGTTGCAAAAATTCAAACGTTGGGTATAGTTTCGTAAAAGAGGCTAAACGATGGGTATAGTCCGTACTTTTTCCCTTTATACTATAAATATATACATATACATAATTATATGAGATACTAATTGAGCATCGTAACATCACGTCGTAACGACACATCAATCACATACGGAGCAAGATAACCCTTTGAAGGTTTACGTGTAGATCATAAACGAATATTGTAACGCCCCTGAAATTTGAAAAAAAATATAAATGTATAGTTTAGTCCTCAAACTTTTGAAAATAGTATTTTTGACCCCAAACGTTTGTGAAAAATTGCATGTTAGTCCTTGGACAAAAATTAACCATTTTTTATAATCTTATATGCTTCAAATATCTTTAAGAAATATAGTTTACATGTACATATTGATCTTGGAGTTTTTTTACCTTGAAAAACTCACATAAGTAATTATGTGTAAATATATTTATTCATATTTTATATTATTATAAACAACAAGAATAAAATCACATCATAGGTGAATGCTTTTAAAATCAGCCACATCACTCTTGCGACAATTGAAATCAGATTTTGGTAATTAATTAGTTGTTAAAAAATTTAAGGTGGGACCTTAGTTAAATTGTTTTAACATGTATAAATATATATATATATATATATATATTAATCTATATGTATTTTGTTTGAATTAGACATATCATATTTTAAGTTATGGAAGAAACATCAGCCACATTTCCCTATTATCAAATTAGAGTCTTCATTAGGTGGCCAAGGATAAAGAAATTAAAGTGAGACCTTACTTAAAAGTATTTTAACAAGATTGTTTGACTATAAATAGTAGGTTTTCTTCCAACAATTTTCACACCCAAAATTATTTCGATTTTTCCTTCTTTCTTCCTATCAATCTCTTCATTTTGAGTCTATGTTTAGGAAAAATTCATCCCAAGTTCTTATTTTATCTTTTTCTACCAAAAAATACCCCAAAACTTTTATTGCGCATAAATTATCCATTTGGCCCTGCACCTTAGAAAAAAATCATAACTAATTGTAGAAAAATTCTTTTTGATCAAGGTCAATGGCCGAATACTCCTCATGATGTCCTCTAAATTTCATATGAGTAAATGTTTTTTCAAATAATGTGATTTAGAGGTCAAAATTGCTAAACCATAGACTGGTGTCTGAAAATCCGAAAATAAGTTCTATGTTTTAAAGAATTATTTAGCATATCAAATCTTTGGATTTTCCTTCCCATTTGGGTACACATGTTCCTAGTGATGTTAGGGATCAGTTGCCACAACAATATTTGAAAAAAAAGTTCATTTGGATATCCGATCAAAGGTAAACTCGAAACTATGATGATTTTCAGCTTATTTTACATACTTTAAGTTCTTTGTTATGATTGAAAATAATCATCATAATTCCATGATTGATTACTATCACATGACTCTTATAAGATATACCAATCATTAGAATCACTTTAATATGATTTTTATTCACGAGTTAATATTTTTGAGATTTTTCAATAGTATATAAATAGTATATTTATCATGTTTAACATATCCTTACATAAGTTTAATAAGATTATCATATATACTTTTGATGTCTAATCCTCTTAAATCCAGCAAATCCAAATCAAAACTGAAAACTTTCCATTTCAGGAAAGTTTTCATAAAACCGTTAGAACCGTTGCAACGGCTTTCCTTTTCGGGAAAGTCAGAGTTCAGCTCAAATTCCAGCTACTGATCGACGCTCCCCTCAACCGAATCTGTTGGAGAATAGCTTAGATTAGTAGTATAAATAAAGGGCAAAGCTCACAATGTAAAATAAGAAAGTAATTCATCTTCTTCAGTTGTAAAATCAAGATTGTGAATAAAACAGTAATCTTTTTCTTCTTTTTATCAATGTTGTTCTCTTTACATGGTATCATTCACCAAGTTTCGATCATCTCTTCCGCTGCAACCCTACTGCTGATCACCATTATTTTCGGTTGATCAGATTTCTGCGCACATTTGCGATCTCTTTTGAGTACGTTACTCAATCAATTCTCTGCACACCGCCTGTTTGTGATATTGTGTGTGTGATTACATAATGACAAATCCTGATTCTGCCAACATCTCCGGCGCCACTACCAGCGCTCAGGCGCCACCTGCGAAGAACCCATCTGAGGATTCAACGTCGGTTTACTTTCTTGGCAGCCATGACTTCACAGGGGCCTCCATTGTAGGTGATAAATTCAATGGAGATAACTACATTGCTTGGAGCAAAGGCATAGAGATGGCCCTCAATGTGAAGAACAAGATGGCATTCATTGATGGGTCCTTACCCATTCCTGCTGATGAAGATTCAGTCACCAAAACGTGTTGGGTAAGAGCCAACAATCTTGTTCTCTCATGGCTACTCAATTATGTAACCACTGATATAAAGAATAGTCTGCTATTCTACAAAACTGCAATTGATGTGTGGCAAGAATTGAGAACTAGATATGATAGAAGAGATGGCTCTAGAGTTTTTGAATTACAGAAGTCTCTTGCCACTATGGCACAAGGAAATCAATCTGTCACTGTGTTTTACAATTCTTTTAGAAGAGTATGGGATGAGTTTGTAACTCAAAGGCCAGTGGTCTCTTGTTCCTGTGGATTGTGTGTTTGCCATGTGAATCAAAGTATGGCTGCACTTCAGCAATCAAATTATGTATTGAGCTTCCTGTTAGGGCTAAATGATTCTTACTCAGCAATAAGGAGTCAGATTCTGCTGGTCTCCCCCTTACCTTCTCTATCCAAAGTTTACTCACTCCTTCTACAAGAGGAGCATCAAAGATCCCTACAGGCATCTACCTCTACTGCTGATCCACTAGCCATGTTCACAAGAGCCAGACAGAATGATGGCCAACAAATATTTCAGTCCAATGGTCCATCCTATCAACAGTCAAGGTTCAACAAGAATGGACCCAAAGATAAGAAGAAGATGAAGTGTACCCATTGTGGATACACAGGGCACACTGTTGAGAGGTGTTTTCAAATCATAGGTTACCCCCCTGGATGGGAAGGTCCCACAGGGAAAAGAGTTACTACAAACTCTTCTGCAAATATGGTCTCTACTGGAGAAGAACCCTCCCCTGCTCCAGTGCAATTTCTTGACCATGGTGATATGGATAACAACCAGGCACTTTTTGCACAATTCCTGGCATACACAAAACAACATGCTGCTCAAGGTTCAACCTCTGAGAAGCCCCACTATGCAGCTACAACTACAATACCATCTGGTATATCTTTGCCTACCTATATTTCTTTAAATGCATATACCAGCAAACTTAGCAGTTCAATATGGGTGTTAGACACAAGAGCAACAGATCACATGATATGTGATAAGTCATACTTTAATACTACATGCAGAAAAGTAGACATTGATATTTCTTTGCCTACTAACACTACTACTCCTGCTACAATGGTTAATACTATTGTTCTGCACCCTCAACTGGTCCTAAAAGATGCATTATTTGTTCCTGAGTTCTCATTTAACTTAATATCAGTATCCAAACTAGTTAAAACTTCTTGTCTTGGTCTGTTTTTCTCACATGAAGGTTGTGTTCTGCAGGACACAACAACAAAGAAGAAGATTGGTTTTGCTAGAGAAAGCAATGGCTTATATATGTTGGATACTACTCAGTTTACAAATGCTTCTTTACCTCTATGCAATGCTGTTATTTCTGATAAATCTGTCTGGCATTCTAGACTAGGACACCCTTCTGATACTAAGATTGCTTGTATACCAACATTAGTAGGATATAAATGTAATAAAATAGTTGATTGTGACACTTACCATCTGGCAAAACAAAAGAAATTGTCATTCAATAAAAGCAGTTCTGTTTCTCTAGCTCCTTTTGACATGATTCACTTTGATGTTTGGGGACCATTTTCAGTGGTCTCACATGATGGTTTTAGGTTCTTTTTAACTATAGTTGATGATTATAGCAGGTGTACTTGGATTTACTTTCTCAAACACAAATCTGATGTTCAAACTTGCTTAACTCAGTTCCATAAGCTGATTGAAACTCAATTTTCTCTCAAAATTAAAGTACTAAGGTCAGATAATGGAACAGAGTTCATTATGCAAAATTTCTATAAATCTCTAGGGATTATACACCAAACTTCATGCATTGAGACTCCTGAGCAAAATGGAATAGTAGAAAGGAAGCATCAACACCTTCTTCAAGTTGCCAGAGCCCTTAGATTCCAATCCAACATACCATTGATTTACTGGTCTAACTGTGTAGCTACTGCAGCTTTCCTGATAAATAGACTTCCTTCTCTTGTTATTCAAAATAAGACTCCATTTGAGATGCTTTTCAAAAGAGCACCAGATTATAATATCTTGAGAAACTTTGGATGTCTTTGTTATGCATCTTCCTTAACAGCTCACAGGCAAAAGTTTGATATGAGAGCTCATAAATGTGTTTTTTTGGGTTATCCAAGAGGAACAAAAGGGTACCTCTTACTTAATCTATCTACAAGGAAAACATTCACATCAAGAAATGTGATCTTTTATGAGTCAAAATACCCTTTTTCTGAATTTACAAACACTGAATTGATCCCTTCAAGATCAATTTCAGATAATGTCATATGCACAGATCCCTTCATTTCTTTACAGGAAGCTGAGAATCCATCAGTTCCAGTAGCTCATGAAGCAAATATGCAACATCAACAACAAGATAATGAAATTATTCATGAGGATGTTCAATCTCAAGTGGCAACACCAGATATCAGCAATCAACTGGACATGAACACTTCAGCTACAAGCACTGAAGTAACAAGTAACTCTATCCCTCTTCCTCATACTGACATTATTGATACTGCTGATATTAGTGATAATATTGATATAAACACTATTGGGCCTACTAGGAGATCTACTAGAAATATAGTCCCTCCTGCCTATCTAAGCTCATATGATTATTCCTTGCCTAATTCAATTCATAAGGTAAACAACACTACTGTAAAGTACCCTATTGACAAATATATCTCTACTGAGCGACTAGGAAACTCTCATAAAGCCTTTGTAGCTGCTATCAGTGAGATTACTGAACCTAAAACATATAATCAGGCAAAGAAACATGAGGAATGGCAACTTGCAATGAAGAAAGAAATAGATGCACTAGAAAGGACCAAAATTTGGATCCTAACTGAACTACCACCTAATCAAAATTGTGTGGGATGTAAGTGGGTGTACAAAGTGAAACTTAAGGCAGATGGTAGCATAGAAAGACATAAAGCCAGATTAGTAGCTAAAGGATACACACAAGAAGAAGGTCTTGATTACTTTGACACTTTCTCACCTGTTGCCAAACTAACCACTATGAGAGTTCTATTATCAATTGCTGCTTCTCATAATTGGATATTACATCAGTTAGATGTAAACAATGCATTTCTACATGGAGATTTGGATGAGCAAATCTATATGACTCCACCCCCAGGCTACTGTTCTCCTAATGACAAAAGAGTTTGCCTCTTGAAAAAGAGCATCTATGGACTCAAACAGGCTTCAAGACAGTGGCACAACAAGTTAACAACATGCTTACTGGAGTATGGTTACAAACAAACCATATCTGATGTTTCTTTAATCACAAAGAAATCTGGTAGTTCATTTACTGCATTATGTGTATATGTAGATGATATAATCCTTACAGGAAATGATATGACAGAGATCAACAGCATCAAGGCTCACCTTGACAACAGATTCACCATTAAGGACTTAGGTGAACTGAAATATATATTGGGGATAGAGATTGCAAGAAGCAAGAAAGGCATAACCCTATGCCAAAGGAAATATGCACTGGACATATTGAGTGAAACAGGATATCTTGGCTGCAAGCCCAGTTCCACTCCAATGGATGCTTCAACAAGATTGAAAACCAATGATTCAGCTGCACTTCAAGACCCTGCAATTTACAGAAGATTGGTAGGAAGACTACTGTATCTCACCATCACAAGGCCAGACTTAAACTATATTATACAGTGCTTAACTCAGCACATGTCAAAACCAACATCAACACATCTGGCAGCAGCACATAGAGTGCTCAGATATCTAAAGAACAACCCAAGTAAGGGCCTCTTTTATCCATCAATATCTGAAACTCACTTGAAGAGTTTTTGTGACAGTGACTGGGCAGCTTGCCCTGAAACAAGAAGGAGTGTGACTGGCTATGCAATCTACATTGGAGAAGCTCTAGTCTCCTGGAAAGCAAAGAAGCAGCCAACCATTAACAGGTCTTCTACAGAGGCAGAATACAGAGCAATTGCATCCACAACCTGTGAAGTAATATGGCTGATCCAGTTGCTGAAAGACTTAAACATACAGCAGTCAAGAATCCCACTGATCTATACAGATAACAAAAGTGCACATTGCATAGCCATGAATCCAGTGCACCATGAAAGGACCAAACACATACAAATCGACTGTCACTTTGTAAGAGAAAAGGTTCATCAAAATGTGATCAAAGTGCTTCATATATCAAACTCCCACCAAGTGGCAGATATCTTAACAAAACCATTGGTTGTCCAAGCATTCAATAACATGATGTGCAAGATAGGCCTCCTAGATATCCATGCTCCTCTTGAGGGGGGGTCTTAAATCCAGCAAATCCAAATCAAAAAGGAAAACTTTCCATTTCAGGAAAGTTTTCATAAAACCGTTAGAACCGTTGCAACAACTTTCCTTTTCGGGAAAGTCAGAGTTCAACTCAAATTCCAGCTACCGATCGACGCTCCCCTCAACCGAATCTGTTGGAGAATAGCTTAGATTAGTAGTATAAATAAAGGGCAAAGCTCACAATGTAAAATAAGAAAGTAATTCATCTTCTTCAGTTGTAAAATCAAGATTGTGAATAAAACAGTAATCTTTTTCTTCTTTTTATCAATGTTGTTCTCTTTACAAATCCTCTTATATGATTATGCATCATAACTTAAACATCCTTTGATCATTTACCTTGATTAGGTTTACGTATTAATATTTTTATCAGGTATAAATACAATGTTATGTATTTTAAGATAATTTTGAAACAAAATAATATTAACTAAGTTATACAATTTACTGGATTACATCATAAGGTAATTGTTTGATGTCATGATTCATGGAATTCTTGGATGTACTAGATACTTAAAGAACGATTTTCCATAAATTAGTTAAGTAATATATTTTGAAGATTTATTATGCATCAAATTAAATAGTTTGAAATGATATTATTATATACTTACCATTTGAAAAGATTTTCTAACATTAAAAAAATTATAACTATAATTATAATTATAAATATATAGTTGCTTAAGATAAATCTTGAGATATAAATTACGTATACAAAGTATATTTGATATTTAACTTAACCTTACGACATCAAAGTTTATCACGTAAGATTTTCATCAATGATATGTGCTATTCAATTAAATTAGTATTAGCTACCTTTTTTAACAAGAACTTCCTCAAATTTCATCAACGCGAAAGTTGAATAGTACATATGTTTATAGCGGTGAGTTATGATTATTCAGTTAACTGATATTATCTTAATGTTATTAAAAGTTTGACAAATTAATCAACGACGCGCAAGATTCTCCGTACAAATAAAGGTGAGGTTCGATTTCTGATTTTTTTCTGGCCCAGTTTGGCATCCAGCCTGAGGAACTTGGACAGAAAAGACATTACCTCGCTACCAAATTGCGAACAACCTATATTATTCAACGTATCCCTATTTTTGCAGCTCATCTCGTCCCATAACATGATTTCCTTACTCATCATTAAATCATACTCAACCATTAATTATTTATCACATATTAATTCATAATCATGGTAATTCGTCAATTATCTCATATGTTGGTTCTTGAACTGTGCTAAGAGCAACAAACTATTTTCGGGACATGTAGCTCAAGGAGGAACAGATATTATCCGGTTTACTAGCTTATTTGTTTATCACCCATTGGGTCGCCTTTGGGAAGTTGGGCCAGGGATTGAGTCGATTTACTGTCGGGCAGTAAGGACTGTCAGTTTAAGTAATTTCGTTTGATACCCATTTATCTAGGCGCCACTTGCAGTCAGGAGTTGGTTGTAACTCGTGTGCTAGATCAGCATGAACTCGAGCATGTCGACTGTTTTGTTTGCAAGGTCGCTCCTCGTTGGGAGATATAAGGTAGTATTTGGAAGTATAAGGCTGGATTGTTTACTGTTAAGCACATGTTCATAAACTGTATTTAGAATATTCCGGTATAATTGTTACATCAAATTATCTTGTTAAATTATTTCTATCGGTAAGATCATTCCTAGAAATATATCAATTGAATCACTGTTAATTCTTGCATTGCCACTTGTTTTATATGAATCTCACTAAGTCATCAAAGAATTATTCCTCGTTTTTTCCTGTATGTCCATTCCTGAGGATGAGATCGACGTCGCAACATGGTTCACAGGAATAATTTTGCCAATCTTGCCTTTTGGAATATCCATGTAATTGAAAATAATTAATCATCAGTACGTAATTATAAAGTGTCAAATTATTTGTGTTTTCCAGACTTTCGCTGTGTATATTAAAAGTTCTTTTTTATCATAATGTGTATGGTTGATCCTAGACAGTGACACCCCTTCTTACGAGATGTGTTTTAGTCTGAGCTGGGTAAATTGTCTGGCCAACACCGAACCAACTCCGATCGAAACGCTACTCATGGGGCGCGGCCGTCACAAATATATCATTACGTGTTTGATACTACATTCTAATTAAGAAGTAATTTAGCAATATATAATATAATTAACCCCTCTATTACTTAATTACGTGATTACTCCTTACGTTACACTTAATTTCACATATTTTACGAGTTTCGTAACTTAAATCGTATCGAAACAAAGATCACACAAGTTTATCCACAAAATAAGATTTTTCATAGAAATTAGTGACGACCAAGCCGTAGGTATTAATCTTCAAACTTCAATAGCGACGGTTGAGCCGTAGCTATTAATAATCAAGCACAATACTATTATTCATTGCCTAGCTAACGACGGCTTAACTGTCGCTATTGTCCGCCAAACCCAGCAATTTCGCGGAAAAAACGATTGGCGACAGTTGTACCGTCACAAACGAGGCGAGAAATTCAAAAAATCTAAAAATTCAAAATTTTCCTAGGCGGGAACTTCAAAATTTTCAATTTTTTGGAAAAAAATTAACCTAAAACTATAAATACTACTTCATTTTCTCATTTATCTTTTCAATCTAAACACTATACTATATCTAAAGACTTCATTTTCTCCCAGTCTTCTCATTTCCCTTCAAACTCGAATTTTCTCTCAATGTTTTCATTTTTCATCAAACTCTTTATTCCCCAATCTTTTCTTTTTTTATTTATCCAAAGTTTGTTTCTTCCATTTTTTTCAAGCTTTCTCATCTTGTTGCTTCAAATAAGAGCATGAAATGTTTGAAGCAACAAGAAGAAAACAAATCAATAATATTCGGACGATTTCCCAAAATAATATTATTTTTATTTATGGAAACGACATTAGTGACCGAAAAGCGGTCACTACTAATATTCAACGTTGAATATTAGTAGCTACCGTTTTCAGTCATTATTTGGTTGAACAATAATAGTGACAACTCAGCTGTCACTAACGTGAGTAGTTAGTTAGTGACGGTCACGCCATCACAAATGTGCTCATTCTGTTAGTGACGGCTAGGCAGTCGCTATGTGACGGCCCGGTTGTCACTAATTTTCGGGAAAGCCATTGCTATTGGGTAGCGACGACAAGGTTGTCAAAAACGGTAGTGACGGGCAGTCCGTCGCTAAGGAAAACTAGCGACCGAATTTCGGTCACAAGTCCTTAACGACGGAGGTAGTCCCGACCGAAAGTTAGTGACCGTCGAGCGGTTGCTAATGTATTATTCACGACCATTTGTGGCTCACTAGCGACCGCTTCGGCGGTCGATAATCGAAATTCTTGTAGTGAAAGATGACATTCCTTTTTCTTTTTTCTTTTTTGAATATAATAGCCATCCCATAACAGGCTAATTAAACAGTGTGCGACGGAAGCAAAAGAATTGGAAACTGATATTAAGATGTAAAAGGATTCAAAGTTTCTAACTATAAATTAAATCATCCATAACCACGCGATTCTTGGAACTACTGCCATGCATGCTGGATAAAATTTATCTCCATAATTTGTTGTTCGACGTATTTGACCACTGAATTCGTTATCATGATTTCTAGCTAGTGAGCAATGCATAAAAGCAATCATGGTGTTTGGTAAACTTAATAATCTTGTCCATAACTATCTTTCTTAACGGTAAATTGCATGCTGGGCACTAGGCATTGTGCGCATCCCCCCTAGGATGATGACACGTGGACAAATGTTTTGTCTTTTGTCCACGTGTCACCATCCTAGGGGGGATGCGCACAATGCCCTGACCCAACATGAAATAGACCCTTTCTTAACATGACAGAAAGTTACCGAGATTGTAGCGGTATAATCTAAATATTGTAAAACATAAAGCAAAAAAGTTATATAATTTGAATTCTAAGTTGTCAAACCGTATAAAATTAAATCTAGGTTTATATAGCACGCCATACACTACGACCACATGAAATACTTATTTTACAAACTGGACTATATATAGTTTATTCGACTGGGTCAAGAATGTCAATATTCGCATGCCAACAACTTTAAGATTTCCCACTACCCAAAAAATACGAAAGCTACATCCAATTTCGATGAAGATCGATCCCATTAACATTTTAAACAAAAGAAATGCATTTTATAATTAAAAAGACAACAACTTTCTTTTTACATAATTGCGATTCAAACTCATATATGGCCAGCACGCAAAAGTGAATGGAATCGTACGTAGTTATTTGTGATAATGGATATATTATGTATTGAACAGCGACAGTAAGACCGTGTTTTTATTTGATTGACTAATAGTATATATAATTATCTCTATAATTAATTGGCTAATTGCCTAATTTTTAATTAATTTTGATTACTATTTACTATTTTCTTGTCTCATTTTTGTTTTAAATACCTAGTAAAGGACGATTATTTTGATAGAATCTTCTTTTATGCAGATTGCAACGAAGCAATGCGGGGACTACTACTAAACTCATTCAAACGTGTAGGTCAATTCCAATTAATTACTAGCTAAAAAATAAAAATCCATAATAGTCTCTAATATATTACTTCATCGGTCTATCCTAAGGAATTGATCGGTCGACACGTAACAAAATTAGTCAAAAACCAAAGGTGACTGGACAAATTATTATGTCGTTGAATAAAAAGATTAGGTAGTGAAGTAGTTTAAGTCAAAAGTGATCTCGCGAATCTCTTGGTCGCGCGCATTTGTCCTTTAAAATCTTCCAACAAAAGCAGATATAAATGACTACGTGCCAAGATTGCAAACTGTCCACGAATATACATATGTATATATATTTATATATTTATTTACATATATAAATTAATAAATCTTCTCTACAATCAACAATTTCAAGCATGGATGACAATTTAATATGATATTATATATATATATATGTATTTATTTAATTCCGCCCAAAAAATAGGCTGTATATCAGAGTTCAGCCTAATAAATGGCGACTGCTAGATTGAACAAATTCACATAAACCTTATATGGTTTTATTCATTTTCTCCTAGTTTAGGGTTTTCATCAAAATCTTAATTAATTATTAGTAAATCAAATTTGGTTACTAAAAGCCAATTAGCGAAGATAGTGAGACTGTGAGAGAGAGGTAGCACATGAGATATACCTGCAGCAACATTTCATGCATATGTTATCTTATTGCGCGCGTTGAATCGTTTCCTGGCGAGCAGTTCGAGGAGTATAATAATATTGTAAGTAGTTCAAGCACTAGCTAGCTAGCTACCTTACTAGGGATGCATGACAGAAGGATTCGCACACTTGTTGCTTCCAAAACTCTAGACGATAAAAAACTGTATGATCAATTGCCAATTTTGATAGAAGTCTCCCTCTTTCCTTTCTCATAATGCTCTTACAGTTTTCCACTTATGTAACCATTTTGCTTTTCCCGATTTTCTTTTGCAGCCTTTTTCTCCTCATCTACAGAACAGAACCTGGGAAATATATGCATAATGCATCCACTCTTGTGTGTATTGGAGTTAAGTGCACACACACATATATGATTTTTAGTTTCTTTAATTTGTGGTGTATGGTGGAATGATATCTTCCTCACTTTCATTTGATATAACGTGTTCCAAAAAACAAAAGTATATATTTCATGTACTTCCATTTTATTTTATTTGTAACTAATGAATTAGCAACTTGCTCTATCTACAATAAATTTGATTAGTAACCACATACTATTAAGTATAATCTAATAAAACTTTTTCTTCGTTAAAATAGAAATAACGACTATATTGGTGATATTGCACAATATTGTCGCTTGGCACCACCACCTCACCTCTTTCCCAAATAACAAAGTAACGAGTAATGATGTGTGGAATTTTAGGTGGCTTTTAGGCATTGCGTCATGGGCTTGGGCCCATCTTTGAGCTAGGTCAGTTTTCCTAGGTCAATTTGGGAGAGTTAGGTCACCCCAAACCTCACCTAAATTGAATCATCTAGTTGATTCATGCCTCTGTGTTGACCTATGCACTTTAGGTCAATCTGTGTAGGTCGAATTCACTATAGGTCAATGTATATAGGTCGAATTCACTATAACAATCTTTATAGGCCAATCTATAGATCAAACTCATTGTAGGACAATCTATATAGCTTGCATTAACTATATGTCAAATCTATATATGTATATCTGAAAAGTGATCATCCTCCTTCTTTGTGAAGGGTTTGTAAATATTTATAGGTACTTGTTGGGCTATTTTGATGGGCTTGAGCCACTATTTTTCAATTATGCGCGAGTTCACTAATTTGATAATAACTTCTTCAATACTCATCCGAATTGCGATACGCTTTTGTGTTAGAAAGTAGATGTTCGTGTCATTCCAAAGGCATATAGATTGTGGTCTGATTTTATTAAATCTGACTAATGTGAGCACGTTCAGACACATGGCATGATACGTGATCAATACAAATTATGGAACCAACAAGTAATGTTTCTCTAACAGTCATGAAAATTAATAGAGTCTTACAACCAGTTATAAGGTTATATTCATTTCCCTTTTTTGATGAGGAAATATATTATTTTTTTCAATGTGTGAAAATCGGTTATTAAAATTAAGTAACCGAGAATTTTTTTTCTTATAATGTTCTTAAACTGGTTGTTAGAATTTATTTTAGTACAAGATCGTTACAGTTATACAAATACAAGAGATTACAGAAATAGTCCTTGACCTCTTACAAAATATGCTAACGTATTACACGGGTTAAATTAGCTTTGTCCGGAACACCTGAGACGACGCTTGGTTGCCACTAATTGATGTCGAATGCTCTCGGGATGTTGAAACCTTTGTTGATGTCGAAAGATGATGATGTCGAAACATGGGTAATGTCGAAAGCACATGTGTATGTCGAGTGTAGCTAAGATGTCGAACTTAAAGGATATGGGAGTGGGACTCCATATTGAATAAAGTCATATGTCGAATATGGTTATATGTATCGAAAGATGGATCTATATCGAATATGAGTAGTCGATATGCAATGTGAACAATAGATATACTATTAATTAACCTTGCCTTGAATTGTATGATGTGTGAACAATAGATATATTATTAATTAACCTTACCTTGAATTGTGGACTCACCTTTATATAGATGTCGAAGGTGGGGTATATTCTCGAAAATTACAGCGAAGTCTGTACCATATTGAATATCCGCATTTGATATGAGAACAAATATTTGATATATAATTGGAATATCGGAAATAAATCCCCGATATACATTGGGCTTGGGCCAATAATTGGGCTGGGCTGGCCCATATGGTATTTGCTTATATCAGAATTAGTTAATTATTTGTTGCAATTACGCAAATTTGTATTATATTCGAAGATGCCCATAGTTTAAGTACAAAAACATAATCTAACGTAAAAAGAAATAATCCATGTTAGTTGATGAAAGGAAATTAACTAGTTCGTAAAAATGAGTATAACTATTAAATAGTCTAACCATTTTAAAATAAATAAAGCATTATCAATAAGGTGTTGGTATTTCTATTTATGGCGTGCCGATTTCTAGAATATTTTAGGTGTAAGAAAAAAACTGTTCAAGTATATCAGAATTAATTAAACCTTATGAGAAATTACACTACAAGAAAAACAGGTCAATAGGGACCGCTCGCGTGGTCTCTATTAACCCTCTTACGGTCCCATAAGGTCAATAGTGACCGCAATGTTGAGTGTGGTCGCTTCGCATCAGCGACCGATTTTCATTCGCTACTGAGGGTCAGTAACGATCAAGAATCAGTGACCGACTACCAGTCACTAAATTTAATAAGGACCGACATGCAGTCTCTATTGTCTTAAGAGCAATAGAGACCGACATGCAATCCCTATTGTCTTAAGAGCAATAGGGACCGCCCAGCGGTCTCTATTGCCTTAATAGCAATATGGACTGCAGTGCAGTCCCTATTGCCTTAACAGCAATAGGGACTGCCCTGCGGTCCCTATTGTCTTTCAGGCAATAGGGAGCGCTTCGCGGTCGCTACTGATTGAGCAATAGGAGGCGCTGAGCGGACCCTACTAATATACATATAGTATCAATGAATATTAGTAGGGACCGCCGAGCGGTCCCTAATAGTCTATGTGAAATAAAAAAAACAATAATATTTTGGAATATTATTGTTTTTTTGTACAAATATTATTATAAGAAGATCAAAACAATAAAATAATAAAGAAAAATTAATATAATAAAATAAAAGTATTAATAAATGTAAAAGTATGAAGAAAAATGACTAATAATAGATGAAGAGCAAAAAATAGATGAACAAAAATTGAAGGAAAACAAAAAATACATGAATAAAAAAACAAGTGAAAGATAAAAAATAAAATGTTTAGATCCAAAACAATTGAAAAGAAAGATTGTGTGGTTAAAAGAAAAAAGAAAACAAAGTTTGTGTTTGTGATTTATGTTTTGAATTTGGAAAAATAATAAGAAAATAGTGTTTTGTGTTGGGTGTTTTTTGGAGAAGAAGATAAGAAGAAAAGTTTTTTGTTGGGTAATTTTTGGGGATTAATAAAATTAGATGTAAGAGTGGTGAATATATATAGAGGGAAGGGTGAAATTTTAAATATTTCGCAAAATTCAAATTTCCCCCTCAATCCCGCCTAGAATTTTCGCCAAATTTTCAAATTTTTAGATTTTTGTGACCGTTGGACGGGCACAAATATGAAATAGTGACCGAACGGCGGTCATTAATATTTAATAGTGACCGCTCTGCAATCACTATTATATTAATAGGGACCGCTTGGCGGTCCCTAATAATATTCATCCTTCAAATTTGATTTTTTTTAATGATGTTGATGTGTTTGTGATTCTTAGCAATCAAACTCATTTTAACATGTGAATTGAAGTAATACATACAAAACTAGTAGTGTAGTTGAGAAATAATAGATTGAATGAGATTGCGCGAGTTATTAACATTCAACATATATTTCATGTTCTACAACTAATCATCACTAGTTAGTTGTAGTTATTCTTTATGCTTAACTTCACTCATGCCATCATAGATATGATTGTGAGTTTTAATCATTAGATCACCTAATCATTATTCTGACGTGTATATATAAGTTGTAAGCATTAGGACATTGGTAGTTCAAAAAAGTAAAAGAATCTTCATAGCAGATCGTTTTCTCAATTTAATGTTTGGATTTATTACAATGCAACGTTCTAATTATTGTTATTTAAACTATTACTATGGTAATTATGAACTAAACAAACAACGCAACACCTCAAATCATCATAAAATAACGATTTAAAAGTATGAATATTAGTAGGAACCGCCCGGCGTCACAATTGGGCCAATAGGGACCGCTAGGCGGTCACAATTGGGTCAATTGTGACCGCACGACGATTACCATTGGGTTAGTAGCGACCATTTTGCGGTCCTTACTAATATTCATACTTTAACATCGTGATTTTATGGAAGGATGTCGACGTGTTTGTGATTTTTTAGCAACAACCTCAATACTAAATGTGAAATGAAGTAATTGATGGTTACAAAATAAGTGATTGGATTATTAAATATTAAATATTGAATGTAATCGAGCGAGTTATTAATTTTGGACATATTTTATTATCTACACCTAATCATCATATACATCCTAGTTGTTATTGGTTATTATGCTTTAACTTCACAAATTAAAGTATATACATCATTACGCGGTTCAATTAAAGTATAAATATATGTACGTAGGCATTACATATATATATATATATATATGATCGTTGTCATTGTATATATTACGAATTTTTAAAACAGGTCGTCCCCTATATAATGTTTGGATTTGCAATGAAAGATTTGTAAATATGGTTGGTTTAACAATGAATAGAATAATTATCAACTACACAAACAACACGGTACATCAAATTATCGGGAAAACCTCATTTTTAAGTATGAATATTAGTAGGGACCACCGAACGGTCACAAATACGGGCAATAGTGACCGTCGAGCAGTCTCTATTGACAAGGGATAGTGCCATTAGCGACTGGCTAGGGGTCGCTACTATTAATAGGAACAAGACTTTAGAAAGCACAGAGTGGGATGGTGAGCTCTTATTGTTCCGAAAGAAGGGATGACCGCTTGGCCCTTTGGAGAAGCTGAAGACGTTAACGGAGGAAGAAAAGAAGCAAACTAAACTGTACACACTTCTTAACTGCGAAGAGTTTGAGGGATGGGAAGAGTGAGTCTACTTCAATTTTCTTAATCTAGTTTCATCTTCTTTATTACGTATTAGTACTAACTTATTTATTTTCTAACACGCATTTTTCTCGTAGAAGAAGAGTGCGGCAGATTGAATACCATGGAGGTGCAAACGAAAAGGAACAAGGAGTATGTGGCCTTGTTCAAGCTAGAGTATAGCAGCGAAAATTACATAACAGAGAATAGGGCAATACCGTTGATCAACGGTCCACTGAACAATGCAATCACGTACGATGGATACGTAGTGAATGGGTTTTGATTCCACATTCATACGAAATTGGGGTTTACGTGAAGGGTGACATGGGAGACACCGACGCAACCAATTTCTACGGGACTTTGAAAGAGATCTTAGAAGTGGAATATTGGGGAGGTAGAACTGGGAAACCACTGTCCATTGTCTTCTTCAAGTGTTTGTGGTATGATATTGAAAGACTTGGCACAAATGTCCACGAGACTTACAATTTGGTGGGAATTAACTCCACTAAAAAACTTCGGACCAACGAACTATTTATTTGTGCTAATCAAGCAATGCAGGCTTACTACGCCCCATATCCGTCTCTACCATGGAAGGCCAGGGAGAAAGGGGTGGTTGTCAGTATCACATATTTCAGCTCAACACATCATCGACATATTGTCACTCACCATTCGTGATTCTACCCCTAATGACCCGGAGATGGAGGAGCAAGTGTTTCAAGAGAATGAATCAGTAGTTCTTAATATGTTTGTAAATCTGAGGTCGTTTAATATGGATATGCGGTTGGGGGTAGGTGAGTTCGAGGTCGTAAATGAGCTAGGTGGTAACGAGGAAGTTGATGAAGAAGAAGAAGGCATAGACAATGATACAGATGAGGATAAGTATGATTTTGAGTATTCAGAAGAAGATTAGTTCTTCTCCCTTTTCTTTTTTTCAGTAGCACTTGTACTTTAGTATATATGTGTTAGCCACCTTTTTTTTTTTAGTAAAGTATTTTGTATGTTAGTATATATGAGTTAGTCCCCCTTTTTTGTTGTGTTTGTAAGAACTTCTACTTTATCGATAACGCAAGAACAATACACATAAACGAAGGATTGGGATTATACTAAAAACCGACAAAAACAAAAAAACTAATAGTTGGACAAAAACAAATACTAATAACAGTCCAACAAAATTAAAGTCCCACATTAATAATATTTCCAAATTAATAATAATTCAACGTTAAAAGCAGTCCAACATTAATAACAACAAATGCATGTCACATGATT
The DNA here is from genome assembly GCA_948329865.1 of Linaria vulgaris. Taxonomy (NCBI): domain Eukaryota; kingdom Viridiplantae; phylum Streptophyta; class Magnoliopsida; order Lamiales; family Plantaginaceae; genus Linaria; species Linaria vulgaris. The sequence goes on from OX415252.1 coordinate 104,404,644, forward strand.
AGTGGGCTCCCTCATCATCACTAGGCGGATACACGACCCTCTCAACACTAGAAGTCTCAGCTAAATAATATTAATAATATTTATTGGTTCAGTTCTTTATATAGAACATTATTAGAGAAGTCCGAGTACGAATCTAACTCCAATTAAAGACACAGTGATTTAGTTAGGATCAATTTCCTAACAAACAAAGAAGTTTAAAGTTCAAAGGTTTCTCATGTGAAAATCCGAGTTCTGCGTATATAGGCATGTTGGATGAGGAGTCTATTGATTTACGGCATGTTGCAAAGAAGAGATAAATTTGTCATCAAAAAAGAAAGGGGGGGGGGTTGATTTCACGATTCTCTGCAATTCTAATTGGAGAAGAAGACTGGAATTATTCAGTGCATGGGGTCTACATGGACCAAGTCAAAAAACACCAAAAAAAGGGTTAAAGTCACATGTCTTGCTTAAGAAAAAGTGATAGAGTACAATGCATTATTGTCCCATCAAGAAATTCACATGGAAGTCCCAAAATATCATTCTTATTCATATGAAGTACATAATGTTCTATCAATCTTATTGATGGCATGGAAAAAAGAAGATTGCGACATATTCAATTCAAGATGCATTTTCATAGTGTTGTTCGTGACAAGTCGCAAGGGAGCATTTGTAGACAAATTAATTTTGTCTCCTCCAATTAAATGTTGACAAGTGTCAAAATAATTATTAGAAATCAAATTAATTATTTTATTTTGATTTGGAATTTTACTAAATTAAATTCCAATTAAAAATAAATAAATTAATTAGTTTTCTAATATATATATTGTTGGCCAATCAAACAAAGACGTGTGGAAAAGATGGAGTATTTCAACCAATCAAATTAAGCCACGTGGAAATATGATGTGTGTAGACAAATTAATTTTGTCTACTCCAATTAAATATTGACAAATGTCAAATTGATTATTGTAAATTAAATTGATTATTTCTATTTTTAATTTGGAATTTTACTAAATTAAATTCCATTTATTAATAGGTTAATTAATTGATTTATAATATAAAGATGGAGAATTGTTGGCCGATCAAATAAAGCCATGTGGAAATACGATGTGTTCTAAGAATTTCTTGATAAAGGGCAGCCCAGTGCACGAAAGCATCCCCGCAATGCGAGGATCCGGGAAAGAAGTCCACCACAAGCTAAATTAAATCCATGCCTATATTAAAAAAATAAAACCGACCAATCACAAGCAAGGAGGCTCGGTTCTACAACTATAAATAGACGAGCTCTTGAAGAACAAAACACAACAATTGAAGCTTCAAGAATTCAGAGCAAGGAAGTTCAACAAATCCTCTCCACCAAGTCCATCAATCTTCAAGGTGTTCTTCGTAAAGAACTCCTTTCAATCCGATATCAAGTCTCAAGTTCATCAAATAACCGTTTTTGAAGATTGCACTTCTGCCGAGGAAGATCAAACTTCAACAAATTCAACAAATCCAAATCAAGTTCATATTGTTCTTCAACAATCTTCAAGGTGTTCTTCGTTAAGAACTCCTTTCAATCCGAGATCAAGTCACAAGACCCTCGGAAAACCGTTTTTGAAGATCAAAATCCATATTGGAAAGATCAAAATTCACAAATCCAAGGAATTGAGGAAGAAGATCATATCATCCTTCATCAATCTTCAAATCAAATCACCATTTAATCCGAGATCAAGTCCAAAGACCCTCGAATTAACGTTTTCTCCAAGTTCAAATCATCTGAATGAAGATCAAATTGAAGATTTCCACCACAGATTTCAATATTGTTCTTGTAGAATCGAATCAGAGGATTAGATAGAGATTGAACCGCAATTGTACTTCAAATATACTCAAAAATTATTTTGTGATCTTTTTCTTGTCTTTTGTTCTAAGAGATAGCAAGAATTTGCCGTTACAATGTGTTCTAGGGATTTCTTCATAAACAAGCCAAATTAAATCCATGTCTATCTTGAAGAGAAAATTGACCACTCACAAGCACGAAGGCTCTAGGTTCTACAACTATAAATAGAGGTGCTCTTGAAAAACAAAAATCACAATTAAAGCTTCAAGAATTGAGAGCAGGGAAGTTTAACAAGTCCTCTCCAATAAGCTCAACAATCTTCAAAGGTATCCTTCAACAATCTTCAAGGTGTTCTTTGTTAAGAACTCCTTTCAATCTGCTATTAAGCCTCAAGTTCATCCAAAAATCATTTTTTTGAAGATCGTGTCTCTGTCAAGAAGATCAAATCTTCAGCATATCCGAAAAATCCAAATCAAATTCATACCGTTCTTCAACAACATTCAAGCCAAAAATCCGTTTGATTCCAGACCAAGTCACAAGACCCTCGAAAACCCGTTTTTGAAGATCAAAATCCGTGCTAGAAAGATCAAAACCCACATATTCAAAGAACCGAGGACGAAAATCAAATCATTGTTTATCAAATCCTCAAGTCAAATCAGTGTTCATCAATCCTCAAACCAAATCATTGTTCATCAAATCCTCAAGTCAAATCACTATTCGTCAAATCCTCAAATCAAGTCAGTATTTAATCCAAGATCAAGTCCAAGGACCCTCGAACTAACGTTTCTCCAAGTTCAAATCATTTCAGTGAAGATCAAATTGAAGATTTCCACCACCAATTTTAATATTGTTCTTGTAGAATTGAATCACATGATTAAATAGAGATTGAACCACAATTGTACTTTTGAATTTATTCGAAAAATTATTTTGTAATCTTTTTCTTGTCTTTTATTTTTAGAGATCAAGAATTTGTCGTTACAAACCTCGATCTCCATTGCCACTGTTGGTCTTACGTGACAACATGATGAATATATATACTGTGAAAATAATCAACATAACATTTAAATAACAATATTACATTTAATCTAACACATGTAAACTTTAATTTAAACTAACAATTATGCATTTAATCTAACACATGTAAAATTAAACTTAAACTAAAAAATATAATTTAAACTAACACATGAAAAATCTTATTCACTTTTAACTAATCAATATATATAGTCTAATAATCTTACAAAATCAAATTTAAACTACTAATTATAAACTAATCTAATCTAATTTAACAATCTAATTTTTACTTTAAACTACTAATCATCTTTAAATTAACAATCTAACAAACTAATAATCTTACAAATTCAAATTTAAACTACTAATTATAAACTAATCTAATCTAATTTAACAATCTAATTTTCACTAATAATATAACACGTGTAAAATTTTAATTTAAACTAACACATGAAAATTATTATTCACTTTTAACTAATCAATCTTTTTGTTTTCTTTAACCTAACAATCTAATCAATCTTGAAATTAACAATCTAACAAACTAATAATCTCAAAAATTCAAATTTAAACTACTAATTATGAACAAATCTAATCTAATTTTCACTTTAAACTACTAATCAATCTTTAAATTAACAATCTAACAAACTAATAATCTTACAAATTCAAATTTAAACTACTAATTATAAACTAATTTAATCTAATTTAACAATCTCATTTTCACTCTAAACTACTAATCAATCTTTAAATTAACAATCTAACAAACTAATAATCTTACAAATTTACATTTAACATACTAATTATACACTAATTAATCTACTCTTCACTAATCTAACAATCTAAAAATCTTCACTAATCTAATTTATTTTTAACCATTCACTAATGTAATCTAACAATCTAACAATATTCATTAATCTAACAATCTAACAATGTTTACTAATCTAACAATCTAACAATTTAACACAAAATTTGGACTTACGCATAAATCGAGAAAAAAAAAACTTACAAAATCTAAAGGCTAGCTTGCGCCGGCGGCAAAGAGGCGGTGGGAAACGGCGGAAGAATGATGAAAATGGTTGAAAAACGGGTGGATGCGGGTAGAGAACGGAGGGGAATCGCCATAAATTATGAAGATGTATGGTGGTGACGGGCTTTTGGTCGCTCCTCGTCAACGGTGGTCGCCAATTCGCCGAGTCGGGTTATGAGGGTGGAGAAACGGATAGAGAAGACGAAATCAAAAAAAAACTTAAAAAAAAATTATATATACTAAGTAATGTGGGACCGAACCGCGGTCGCAGATTACCTCCACCTAAAATTAGGGCAACATGCCCTAATTTTGGGCCACATTTGGGCGGAATTTCGGCAAATTGTGTGGCTCATTGGCGGATATTCCCGCCTATGGCCTTAGCGACCGCAACGTGCTCAACGACCGCATTGCGGTCGCTGAACACTACCAGCGACTGCATTGCAGTCGTTGTTGCCTTCAGCAGTCGCTGAAGGCTAGCGACTTAAGTGCAGTCGCTACTGGGCGGTCCCTAAAGACCGCCCAGTCTTGTAGTGTTATAGGATTTATTTTTTCGTGTCTCTTAATTAATTTGTAAATATGAAATAAAATCTTGCAATTGAAATGATATATAATTAAATTATTATTTTTTATTTGAGAAAAATATATGCCCATTTGGCGCACATGTAGGCTGAAAGCTCAATTATGCTAGATTGGGTAGAAACGCATGTCCGAGACACGGGATGTAGTCTTTATTTTCCGGCCTGAAAAAGATGTAAGCCAAAAGAGACAAAATGATAAAATTAGAAGGCATATTTTGCAATTCTGTCATTAAATTTTTTATCAAATTTTTTCAAACTAATTATCTTATAGAAGAAAGCTCAAGTCCAAGCCCGTGACTTAGGTGGAGGCCTGGTCGCCTCAGACAGACGACAACGTGTGTGGGAAATTTAGAGCATGGCCTATGTCATGTACACTTTTTTTAAAAAAAAAAGGTCATATGGTACCTTAAAGGATTCAAACTCTTGTGTAAATTAATAAATATTTAAATCAAAAAACCTAGCTTAGGATCAAAGCAAGGAACATCGATTTTCTTTACTCTTTTTCCAATTGGCATACACACCCCACGAGTTGCTTTATTGTTGGTTCTTGTGGGCTTTGTTAGATGATGCGGGCCTTCTATTTTTTTGTTGTTGTTTGATGATCTATGTTAACTCTAGGCTTTTTTCAAAAGTTTCGTACTCCCTCAACGGTGCCTTCCAAGCATCATGGAGATCACCCCGGTATCGACGGACTTAGATGTTCTCCCTGATATTGGATATACGGTGTTCTATCTTTCCTGATAAGTATCTCACAGAGTACAAATCACGTGCGAGGTGTCGAGAGCTTTAAATAGCTTCACGAGCATCCCCTAGGGATACGATACTCTGGCACTTACCTTATCACCCGAGACCGACTCCCTCGTAGCTCATAGTCTCGAGAAAAATATACTGAGACCCCTCGGAGGACCCTCCTTAAAAGTTTTCTCCTCGTAGATATTCACCCATCGGTAACAAGGCATCAGAACAAAAGGAACGATACACGTCATGTTCTTATCTCCTTCAAATTGATAAAGCTTCCAAAAGAATTGACTCAGCATGCCAGAGACACATGGCCACCTGAACCTGAAGGCCGTAGCATCCGAAAGCTATGTCAGCTTCCTCGAAGACAGTTGTCTTCGTGAGAAGCCAACACTCGATATCCTTCCCCCAGGCATGGGACACATGTCTAAAAGGAAATATCCTACTTGTATGTAGATGGACCCCTATAAAAAGGAAACGAAAATTAAGAATAAAGATATACTTTTTCGGAGGACAACAAAAAGTAACTAAATTCTTCTCAAACTTAGGCAGTGCTTTTTAATCCATCCCAAAAATCCCTAAAAGTAAACAACTATTAACAATCTAACTTGTATGATTTTGAGTAGTTAAATATACCAAGCTTATCTTGGTTTACCAAACATAGAATTCAATAGATTGAAGAAGCTTAAATTTACATAGTCGGAACCCACTTAAGTAGTTTTTCAGTCAAGACATAATTTTTTTTTTTTTGCATGACGTGGGAACCCGCAGCCGCTACCCTTCGGGTGCACACTGAGTAAACCCCCGGGTCGACGTAATAGCCTGCAAACCACGCCAACCGAGTTAAACCACACTAGGCTAACCATGTGTGACAGGCTCTGACCCAGAAGGCATAGAATCAGTTCACTCCCCCCTCTGGGATTCGAACCTGAGACCAATGAAAGTTTCTTTTCCTCTTTAACCACTGGACCAACCCACAAGGGGCAAGACATAATTTTATTAACACCACATTTTGCAACTTATTCTAGAGAGAGAGAGAGAGAGAGAAAACATGAACAATTAAAAAGTACGTCGACGGTTTCCATGTGAGCATACAGTTCTTGAGAGCTCAATATGTAATGGAGTTGAACACAAAAGGACAGAAGAGTTGTTTCCTCACTTTATCGTGAATCTCATATATATATCATATTTTGAGCAAAAAAAAAATTGTTTGAGCAATTGGGGAAGAGGCAAGGTGTATGTATCTTTATGTATCTCTGCGTATATGCATGTTACAAATATATGTCTTTTATTTACATTGGGTTTCTGAATTGTCACGTAGTGGGAACAGCTGTATATATATCCCTGGATAATATTAAATTAGCTATAGTATTGGTCTGATATGCATAAGAAGTATGCAAAAAGAATAAAGTTAAGTACGTACGCATGATATGGAGAACCTCTTTATTGAAAAACAATTGATCAAGCTAATTTCCATTAAAATCGAATCGAAATTACAAAATAATGATCGATTGTTGTTGAGCGATTAATCAAATGATTCTTCTCACAAGACGAGAGAGAATCGCCTTTGAAAGTTTGTGGATTTTGATATAGTGTTACCCGGTGTTGCGATAACACTGATATCTCAACATTGTATTAATCATGTAATATAGCGTAAATCAAATCATCACATGAAGTAATTTTAAGATGATTATATAAATATAATCTTTCGAGTCTTATGCTAAATAATCACTATGTAAAATAGTGACTTTCCAAGAAGGGTGTTCTTTCAATTCTAAGCTCCTCACTATGAATTAATTCGAACTCAACTAGGCAGACAAAGATTAAAGCTTTAATTCTAAATAGAACTTTAGACTAAATTTGTTAATCTAGAAACTCGAAAAACCAAGAGAAACAACTCACCCCTATTGATCTAATCGTTGGATTCTTTTGCTTAATTGTCTTGTTGTTAGCCATGATGCACTTCATGCATTTATATAGATGTGCGAGTCTTGATCTGCAAGGCATGTTGTATATGTTGTATAGTATCTTCAAGATTCATCCATCTTCTATGTTTCCTTTTTTATCGGCTTCAGTCTTATAAAGGAAGGTTTCTTTAATCTTCACAAGTTCTTCTTAAGAAAGACTCATTCTTTAATCATACTTCATCCTTGGAAAGCATCTTCATAGAATCTCCTTTCCTTGTAGCATTCTTTTAGGTTGATCTTTTTCTTCTCCAACTCAAACTCGTGCGACTCTATTAATGGAAAGTGCAAATATGGATACAATTGATTCACTTCATCAATCATATTAGTCCTGAAACATTCATAAACAACTAAAACCGTGAAACTAGATTAATATGTGAATAAGGAAAAATAATAATAGATATAAGTAAATTCCAGATTGTTCAGTGAAAAAGTGTTATTGTTCAATGTTATGATAACATTCCACGAGCTCGATGTAATGATAACATTTCATAGATCCAGTGTTATGATAACATTGGGCAACACTTACACTTTCAGCCTGAATGTGTGCCTGAAATGTAATGTAACAAAATGAATGCCATATTACAAAAGAAACAACTTAAATACTGGAGCGGTATAACAGAGTTGTAATCTTTCCGTTATTGGAATGTCGTTGGTTAATGGCTAACAAAAATTTGAATAAGTTGCCTTAAACAGAAAGATAAGGGCGATGAGTCTTGTTGGTTTTTAGATGATTGTGAGCGTGACTTTGGATCAGCTAAGAGTTTCAAAAAATGTGCACGGAATGTTTGGAAATTGTGTAAAATCCTCTTTAAGAATTAAGATCATTGAGCAATGGCACAAAATCATTCTATGTGGGAGTGTACTTGATTTTTGTGTACGTCCACTAGAAGAAAAATGGGGCTTTTGCAACCACCGGGCGGTCGCCCCCTTTAGCGACGATGTGGCGATCATTGGGCACTTGTTATAAGCTGTAGTGACTGCCCAATGGTCGCCACCCTTTGACGGGAGAAAATAACTCCAAAGTGACCTTTGTTGCGACCATTGAACGATCAGAACAACGGATATTAAGGCAGATTGTTGCCCTAATACCGCGTCGTTGTTGTGACTGTTGGGCGGTCGCAGATAAATGGTATTTTCTATAAATACTCCATCCCTCTTCATTTCCTTCACGCCTCTCTCTCTCACCACCACCCCCCACCCCCACCTGATCGCCCTTGAGCTTTTGTAGTCGCCCAGCAATCGCGCCCTTGGTAATTATAAGTTTTTCTCCTTTTTTTATTTATGTCTTATATTTATTGTTTTAGTAATATTTTATGTTAAATTATTAGTTTAGCTTATTTAATGTAAAATTACTAGTTTAAAGTTTACATGCCTTATATTTAATCTTTATATAACTTAGAACTAATAATCTTTAAAAATCTCTAAAAATTAGAAATAAAGATGCCTTTAGGGAATTTTATACCTTAGAACTGATGTTATTTTTAGGAAACTCTCCAAATCGTATATATTTTGGTTTTTAAACACCGACTTTGCCTTTAAGGAATCTCTATAACTTAGAAATGACGTTATTTTAAGGAAACTCTCCAAATCGTATAATTGTTGGTTGTCAAACACCGACTTTGCCTTTAGGGAATCTCTATAACTTAGTAATGATTATATTTCAGAAAAACTCTATAACATATATAGCAATGATCTAACTTAGAAATTTTTGCTTAGTTCGTAGTACATATAGTCGTCATGTCAGACGATCCTACACATCGGCCACGTTTGACTGGAAAAGTCACCCCTCCGAAAGGGGATCATGGTCGTGGTGCTAAAGGTAGTTTGGCACCTTAATGCATTATACGGTTTCATCATTCGGGTACTCTAGTCGTCGTTGCTAGTGAGCCCCCTGCGAATTCTCAACGTCGCGATCGAGTCGAGCCACCCGTCTATGCCCATGCTCGTGGGTCGCAGGATGGATCTATAGAGACTATTTCGCTACAATGACGTCTTTCATTCGGACACGATGATCAGCCTGTTGCAGCATCGTCGCGTCAGACGCCTTATACATCATCTGGATCTAGTCCTAATGTTCATAGACCACCATCAAATGAATCCACCGGAGATGGACTGAGTGGCAGCCGACCGAGTCTCCATGAGCAAGACCATTCACAGGCACGGAAGAGCATCCGGGTAACCCCAAGATCTGGACGACTGTGAGATCCTTACATTGACTCATCAGTGACTCTTTCAGCGCGGGTCCGTGATTTCGACGATGATCACATAACTCATTAGACAGTTTATGAAGAAGTTTTATCCCACTTTTGGAAAGATGCCCGAGACAACTATAGATTAGATGTGGAAGAAGTTTATGGTGAGAAGTTATTATATAAGTATTTTACTTAATTTAGTGTATTATATGTTATAAAACAAAATATGAATAATCTTAAAAACTTAATTATTTTGTAGCGTACATATGAGGTGCGTCAGGTCGACTGGGGTAAGGTACATAAATCATATGAGATCAAGGCTAGAAAGAGGTATAAGGAGTTGATACACAACACGAAGAAGAATTTCTATGAGAGGAGGAATGATCCAAAGTGGGCGGGACATCAAAAGACATGGATGAACGACGATTTGAAGAAGGAGGCGTTAGCTCATTTAGAGTTTGAGAGGCATAAGTTGGAATCGGAAAGGATATGAAAGAATAGGAGAGGAGAGGAGGACTTGGAGCACATGCCGAAAGCACCTCCACTTTTGTCGGTGGATCCATCGATTATGAGGAGATTAGACGTCGAATGGTATGCCTTATTAAAATTTGTCTTATACACATAATTAAAACTTGTCTTATATGTGTAATTAAATTTACCGTAGTTTTTATTGTAATGTGTAGGCGAGGGAGGATCCCGAGCGGACCACCCTTATTCGACATGATGAGGCGTACCATTTTTGCCATACGCATAAGGTTAAGGGGAAGAATTCGGGAGATCCATTAAGGCACACTTGGATGCATAACTCATACAAGGTTATTTTATGTAAGTACTTTCAATTACATCCACGTTATTTATCCTGTGAATTCAATTAACTTCCTTATTATTATGTAAATACTGAGTTTTACAAACATTAACAGAGAGAGTACCAGTGGTTGATGAGGGAGAGGTATCCAGTACTGGTTGATTGGCCCGAGATAGATCCCGAGCTGTGGACGAAGACAAGTGGAGGAGTGAAGAAGGGGAAGGCGAGGGGCTTGCCGAGTGAGGCAACCATAGAGGCATTTGGTATCCAGTTCAGGCAACAACCAGACTTCACGAAGGGCGACATCGAGAAGTTGGAGGGGTAAAACAAGGAGTTGAGGACGATTATTGATCACAGAGTTGACGTCCTACTACAACTTATCCAGAGCTTGTCCCAGCACATTCCTACAGCGACAAGTACTCCGCCTTCATCGATTCCTACTGAGGCATTCATGGGATTGGCACTGAGATCCAGAGCTTGATATGGGCATTTCCTGCATATTGGGCCAGGCCCAAACCAGGCCCATTTTGGAGCATATCGAGGATAGCTTTCGATGTCATATCGGTAATCATCACCGATATGTTACTGTGGTCCCCGGATCCCGAGGTCTATAAATACGCGGTACCCGGATCCCAAAACAAGCAATTATTATCCCTTAGCTACCACTCGTCATATCGAAATACATCACCGATGTTACTTTTGATGTCTCATTCGATATCGTGACTACAACACACGCTTGTGACACGTCATACCACCTCATCACCGATCTCACATCGAGGGTCATCCCCGACATCACATCGAAGGCGATCACCGATGTCCATTCGATCTATTTACCGATATTCCTCTCCCATCCAAGCATCGAAGCGTTGGGTCCGAGGTGTTCCGGACTAAGCCTACACGAGACACGTAGTGTAGGTCTGATTTGAGATAGACTCGTTGTATTGCTAGATCACATACTTGTAACCGACACTCGCATATATATATATATATATATATATATATATATATATATAAAACGATCTATCGCCAAATCAGTGGCGCCGTCTGTGGGAATACCAGTTCCTGGACAAAAACGCCGAGATGCAAGGAAGGAGGACCCGATCTAAAGTTAGCGGAGTTGTGACTAGGAGCGCCAGGATGGAAAACACAAAAACCCCTCAACACCCGACTGACCAAGAACAGACAGTGGCTCGAGCCGAGATGGAGCTCCCTCCACCACAAGTTCAACAAAGGCGCGGGCCTGGGAGGCCGCCGCGAGCTGCAAATGCAGGTCCGACCCTTGTTGCACCAAGTGCGGCAGAACCCGAGACTGAGGGCCCGCCCATCGAGAACCACGCAGCTGACATTCCAATGACCGAAGCGCCAAATACGGATTTCCCCGGCCAGGAGGAGACAATGCCCGCGGGACAAAGCACCATCCATCCCGCCGCTATAACCCCGGAGATGCAAGCTCAGATCAACGCCACTGTGAGAGCAGCGCTGAATTCCACATTGGAGACCTTGCTCCCACGTCTCGTGGAGCAAAGGGCAAAGGACATTCGGGCGAGGCCCACTGAATCCGGAGCGGATGAGAGAAGGGCAAGGCAAGGATGCGACGAACATGAGGATACGGGGGACTCTTTCAGGAAGATATCGCCCGCTGCTTACGATAAGGTGGAAAGACTGGACCCCGGGGCCCTTGATCGGGAAATAGCAAGAAAGATGGAGCGGCTTGACCGCGATAGGGCGGAAGTAGTCTGGAGAATGGAACGCGGTCGTGACCATGCCGAGGTCGCCTATTCAAAGAATGAGGATGCAGAAATGCTACGGGTAATCTTATGAAGGATGGAACAGCTAGACCGCGAGAGAGCGGGATTGTCGAGGAAGTTGACTCAGAGTAAGGGAAAAGGTCGCAGTAGGACCCCGTTCTCGGATGAGATAGAGGCCAAGGTCTTGCAAAGAGGGGACAAGATCCCGGTAATCAAGCCATACGACGGAAGAGGTGATCCTACATATCATCTCCATCAGGTCGATAACATCCTGAACCTGCACAACTACTCGAGAAACATAAAGGCAAAGATCATGTCCACCACTTTAACGGGCGTTGCACTGGACTGGTTCGCTCGGCTGGAGGCCAGATCCATAACGGATTACGAGCAGTTGAGGGAGAAATTTGAGAACCAATTCTCTAGCCAAAAGAGAATGAAGACCAACCTGCTACACCTCGGCGCTGTGCAGTAAAGAGAAAGGGAAAACCTCCGAGACTATATGAAGAGGTTCAACGATGAATTATTGAAGGTGGATGAGCCGCATGGCGGGCAGGTCATGATGATGTTGTTTAAGGGTACGACCCACCGTAGGTTTGCCGGGGAGCTAATCAAATTAACGGAGCCCACCATAGAACAGATCAACATGCTTGCCAACCAAATGGTCTACGAGGATGAAATGATGGCAACACGTCAGGGTTCGTTTTCAAGCAGGAACGCAGACATAGAGCGCAACAGGGAAAGGTTCCCACGGAGTACACCCCGCTAAACAGAGGCATTCTGGAGGTGATGGTCGTGGCAAAGAGAAACAGATGGTTGACGGAACCCAGGCCGTTGAATGAGACTCCTGGGATGAAGTCATCCGGAAAATACTGCGCATACCACCGTCAACCTAGACACAGGACGGAGGACTGCACACACCTGAGGAACGAAATCGAAAGATTGATCAAAGAAGGGAAACTGGTCGAGTTTGTCAGGGGCACCAGGGAGGATGCTAGAGGAGCGGAGCATTCCTCATCCCCTAAAAGAGATTACTCACCCAGGAGAGGAAAGCAGAAAATGATTGAGGCACCCGAGGAGCGAGGTAGGGCCATTTTGAATGCCCCGAGCAGAGGCGTTATAAATGTAATCAACGGCGGAGGCATGGGAGCTGACACGGATCACGGTCGAGGAACCACAACGCGAAGACTCCAGGGTGGAGCCTACATTGGGTACACCAACGCAACCATGCCGAAGGCGTACTTGGAGCAGGAGATCTTTTTCACCAGGAAAGACTTGGAACACCTCAGTCCGTTGGCCTTGATCGCCAGAAAGCTAGATTGCCCATTGGTTATCACGATTAAGGTGGAGGAATATCAGGTGCATAAGGTGTTGGTGGATAGCGGAAGCTCCGCAAACCTGATATTCTCAAAGGCCTACGAGCAGATGCAGATAGCCCCGGACCGGCTGGAGCCGATATCTGCCCCGTTGATCGGATTTGGGGGAGCAGAGGTAGTGCCGCTTGGACAAATTATATTGCCGACCATGTTTGGCAGAAGCCCGCGCACCCGGGTCACGCCGATAAAATACACGATTGTCGATACTCCGTTTCCCTACCATGCCATCATTGGCCGGTCGACGCTCAACCAGATCAGAGCAGTGGTCTCTACTTACTACCAGAAGATTAAATTCCCGACGCCTCAAGGAGTTGGTGAGGTTCGGAGTGACCAGATACACTCGCTGAAGCACCCAAGAATCAAAAGAAAACAGGAAATACAAGTCCCGCACCAAGAATACATTCCGCGCACGGAGTGATCACCATGAGGAGCAAACAGAACAATACTTTAAATTTCTGCACTTTTTAAATTATGTTCGAACAACGGAAACATTGCCCCATCGTGGGTTGGTCGGTAAACTTAAAACAGGGGGAACTACGCCGGTCTGATTCCCCACTTAACGGGATACGTAGGCAGGTTAGGTTTACCTAGCCCTCGACCGTTATCTCCATTTAGCCCCTTTGTGGGTCGGCATGTGACTTAAAACAGGGGGAACTACACCGGTCTGATTCCTCATGCAACGGGATACGTAGGCGGGTTAGGTTTACCTAGCCTTCGACCGTTATCCTTTATTACATTTTTATTTGTTGCTTGGCGCAATCTCATATTTCATGTAGGGATATGTCCTATGCGGACATTATAGAAGTGCAGAAAATGGCACAAGGAATTGGGGAATGTTCCCCTAGATATAGGTTTAGCACATCTCCCTCTTACAGGTACATGGCTCAAAGGATTGCTATGTCCGAAAAGGACATGGAGTATATTAAAAGGGTGATTCAGGGGGCATCGCCCCAGATTATTCTATATTTTCTATTCAAACAGGTACAAACGGGTACAACAGGCGCGATAGAGCACAATGAAAACGCTGTCTCTCGTATGAACTGATATTTTCACATTGTGGGAACATCCCGCAGATAACACAGACACATCATTTTGAGCTTCCATATTAGCGTTTACATCGAAATTTTTTCTTGTCTATGCCGTTTTACAGGGCTCAATGACCTACATATTCAATGACGACAGAGTCACCAAGAGACATAATCAAAAAGACAACGAAAAGCGTCGCCCACAACACAAGAAATATCCCCTGTGATAACGGGGTCGATCAAAAACAATTCAACGGTAGTGGGATCCCTGTGATAACGGGACGCATCCCTACCCACAAAAATATCCCCTGTGATAACGGGGTCAATCAAAAACATTTCAACGGTAGCGGGATCCCTGTGATAACGGGACGTATCCCTACCCACAAAAATATCCCCTGTGATAACGGGGTCGATCAAAAACATTTCAACGGTAGCGGGATCCCTGTGATAACGGGACACATCCCTACCCACAAAAATATCCCTTGTGATAACGGGGTTGATCAAAAACATTTCAACGGTAGCGAGATCTCTGTGATAACGGGACGCATCCCTACCCACAAAAATATCCCATGTGATAACGGGGTCGATCAAAAACATTTCAACGGTAGCGAGATCCCTGTGATAACAGGACGCATCCCTACCCACAAACATATCCCTTGTGATAACGGGGTCGATACAAAAAATTATATATCCCCTGTGATAACGGGGTCGATTCAAGAAAAAATTCCCTGTGATAACGGGGCCAGTCCAAGAAAAATCCCCTGTGATAACGGGGTCGATTCAAGAAAGAATATCCCCTGTAATAATGGGGTTGATCCTACACACAGAAGCAGTGGCAGATTACCCACGTTTCTACCAACCCCAAGGAAATTCTAATCATTCCTTGACTGACCACAGACACATTAAACCCAAAAGGCTGCATCTCGAACCTTCAAAATTAAATTTCAGAAGCTCGAGCTTTCCATAAACTTCTTCACCCCAACCCGGAGGAGATCAGGACGACGTTTCTACAAATTGAACTCTATTAAATACAAGAGCACAAAAAATGGAAACAGATATCGTACACAAGATACATACCAAGTCTAAGGGAGTTAATCGAGCAGTGGAGAGCTCCGATGAGAGACGTTCATTAGCAGCCTTCACCGCCGCCACCTCAGCCTTCAGTGATTCCAGCTCTTTATTGGCCGCAGATTTACGCGCCTTTCCTTGATCGAGCTCAGTCACTAGTGTTTTGAAGTTGCCCTTCAACAAATCATACTCCCCCCGGAGTGTACGACATGTCTTCAGCGCATCCTCTTTTTTAGCCTCTAACTTCTCCAACACCATGGGGTTGAACTCCCTCATCTTCAAGATATCAGCCTCGAGCTCGGCAGTGACAGTGTCAGGGTCACCCTTGGACTCGCGAATGGTCTTCAAACATGAGACCGCCAGCTTGGCCGTCTGCACAATACAATACATAACATTATGCCAAAAACTCAAATGAAAACGGTCAAACTCGTGTTTAGATACATACACTTTGGAACAGATGAGCATTGTGGCGTATATTCTGGGCCCGCTCAAATTCTGTGAGCACCCGCACATTCACAGGAGGAGGAAAAGCCCGCATCATGCCCCGTACAGCATCTGCTTCAGGGAATTCTACTCGCTTCGAGGGTTTGACCGCACCCGCCTTCCGAAGGCCAGAACTCGAAGATGAGTGACCACTATGGACAGTCCCCTCACGAGACCTTTTATTACCTGCTATCCTAGTCAGGTCAACGGCAGGTTTCGTAATCGGAATTCCAGAAAAAATAGGGGCACGACCCCCCAATATCGAGGGTTCCGCAATGGCCCCTTACCCTTGTCGGTTATGCCTGAAACGGCCGTCCTGCCCTTGTCACTAATAGGATCCGAGCGTGAAAAAACCCGATCCCACTAAGAAAGGCGCATCCGCAAAATCACCCAAAGTGACATGGGTATTCGATTCCGAACCTCCAACGTCCCTAGTCAAATGAGCGTCGGCCAACGATTCAGAACGTGGAGCGACATACTCACCGGAAGGAGACTCCGCAGCTTGTCTCTCTGTCGCCTCAGCCCCGTCAGGTCAAGGAAGCACACCCTCCCGATTCGAGGCCAACACTTCCAAGAGGCTGGCCGCACCATCCGGACCTCATACCACGTCAAGGATGTCCTGGCTAAGTGACCCAACCATCGCAGGAACATTGTTAAAACGTTCTTCATGAACACGTCCAGACATTACAATGCTAGGGGGAGGTCGCTCGACTCCCGATGCCTCTGCCAGAAACTCAACAGCTGCATTATTCAGGTCAAAGCTAGACGTTGACCTTATTTCAGGCACCACAACGACTGCCGCCGCTTCAGCAGCTTTCTGAGCTTCACGATCGGCTTGAAGCTTGAGCATCAATTGTCTAAACCCCATTTTAACGAAGTATCTTAGAAAAAGGTAATATACCTGCAGAATAATGGGAATATCAGTAGAAGAAAACAATAATAAGTCAACTACAACAGAGAGATCGAAATACACGTCGGGGGATATATCGAATATAATTACCGATATACTTACCGATGTGGTTACGCTAGGCGACAGAGAAAACATAGAAAACTATGAACTTCAGAGTCTCCTGCAAGCCATACTTATAGACAGAGGCCTCAACTACATCGAAATACACTTTCGACATCATATCTGTTAACCCTAAAAAATAAATAAGGGACTATACAAGTTAAACAAAAGATTAACCCTTAAATTAGGGATTAATCCCAAGGGCGATATTATCGTCACGAACACTCTCGTATGTCACATACCCTACTATGGTATGACGTGGCACCCGAAGAGATAATAGTCCCTCGGAATTCACATATCCTACTAGGATACGACGTGGCACCCGAGTGAACACCCAAGCGTCCCTTGGAAAGTCAAGATGAACAAAAATAAGATATTAATGTGGCATCGGAAAAAGAGTAAACCCCGATGGATCCACGCGACCCTGATATCCATCACTGCGCCAAGAGGGACCACTATACGAGAATACTTCCTTACTGAACACTCCCAAAAGCCCTCGGAATCATCACCCCGAAGGCTAAAATTCATAAAACAACGTCCTACTCAAAGCACCAATCACCAAAGTCACTTACCCCGAAAGCCCAAGCCAAGAAGGTTACTCATCCAAAGACATGAAGCCCTCGGAAAACGATTCCCGAAAGAGCCACTACTTTCACGATGACCAGAAACGCTCGGAACCCATCCATATACAAGAATACAGTCTTACATGCAAATTGACGCTCTCGGAGCCCACCTCACAAGCCTAGAGAAACAAATATGCCCCTCGGAGAACTCTACCAGAGAAGCCGACGAGGAAATAGCTGTCCCCGGAATAGAAACCTCCTCGGACACCCACTCCACTTCAACTAGTGAACCTCCTCATGAAATCCAGCCCCTCGGAGAAAAGAAAACAGAAGACTTAGTCCCTCAAAGAAAAGAAAACAGAAGAAGCAACCCCTCGGAACTCCCCGCAGTCCTCGGACAAGATAAGGATCAGCCTAGTCAGCGCCTTGTCAACAAGATATACCTTATCTTATAGAAGGACACTTGTAATACAGGCAACATTACACTTGTAATGCATGCAGCGCATGCATAGTGACACTAAAACCCTCCCGTACCTATATAAGGGAAAAGGAGAACAAGAAAAAAGGACAAGATATACACTAAAACTCACTCAGAAAAAGCATAAGATCATATTTATGCTCCTCGGGAATAAGGAATTCAGTGAATAAAGGAAGGATATTTTCGTAATTTTCCCTAATAGTCAATTACTTTCTTTGAACCACGGATAACAGCGTTCCGAACTCATAAATAAATCGGTTAATCGGGTATTATTCCAAACCTGTTAACAAAATGGCGCCGTCTGTGGGAACGCCATAGAAGTTGTCCTCGAGCGTGTTCAAGAAAGCAAACCAACTATGGAAAATTTGTTTCACAGTGAAATCCACCCGCCCCATCTGGACAATTCGGAGGAAACCGTAGCGAATCGCCGTTCCGATGAAAGGGATTTCATCAATGTTCCCCGATCCGTTTTTGAAAGACTAGTGGAAGCCACCGCTCGAGTTAATTGCCAAGAATTCGAGACTCCCCTGGAAACAGTCCCAGGACCTCCGCACCAGGGAGATTATCCCTCGGAACAAGGCGAAGTTTACGCGAGAGGGGCGCCATGCCCTACCCCAATCTCGTGGTACCAGGAAACTCCTCGGAGGACGCTAAGGCGTTATGTTCATCTGGAAACTCCGAGGATGATCCAGAGGGAAGAAGGGTCTCTCCCCGTATATCGGCCCCCCTATTATTACTCCCAATGGAGAACCGACCTTCTGGGGAATCCTTGAAGATCTACGAAAGGAAGTAGGAGATCTCAAGAGGACTGTAGGACCCAAGGAAGATCCGACGTTTAAGACATCTCCCTTCATTCCTGAAATAGCCTCTACCCCGATTCCTTCAGGAATGCGGCCTATTAATGTACCATTGTATACAGGAGAAGCCGACGGGAGAGACCCGCAAGATCATATACATCAGTATTTGGCAGGAATGGACCTATCGTCTGCCCCGGACTATGTCCTATGCCGAGTGTTCCCTGTTACCCTCGGAGGACGAGCTCAATCTTGGTTTACCCATCTCCCTCCCAATTCAGTGGTCAACTTTGACCGATTGGCTCACCTGTTTATACGCCACTTCACCTGTAACCGTAGGTATCCCAAATCAGCCACTCATCTTTTTACTATTAAGCAACGAAAGGATGAATCTCTTCGAGAATATATAAAACGCTTCACGGACGAAGCGCTGGATGTTCCGAACGTTAGCCCAACCATTATGGCCGATATTCTGACACAAGGACTCCGAACGGGAGAATTCTTCCGATACCTGATGGGGAATCATGTCACGGACATGAATGAACTTATGCAACAAGCTGAAACTCATATTCTTATGGAAGAAGCTGACCATACAAAGAGAGGGCTGGAGAAGGATGACAATGAACGTCCCGAGCAGACTGAAAATGAAACTAAGACCAAAGAGAAGGGCAAAGAAGGAAAACCACCCCCTCGGAAGGACGATGGGGAGACGGTCAAGAAATTCCTTAAACCCGTGCCCCTTCCTCCGATGACCCTAGCTCCTGTGGAGGTACTCAACGTAATGCGGGGCAATGAAGAAGTGCGTTGGCCCCGGCCTGCCAAATTTCCCAATAAAGATAAGGATACGGGTAAGTACTGTAAATTCCATAAAACTTATGGACACACTACCGAGGAGTGTACTACCCTCCGAAGAGAAATACTTCGCCTTCTGGAGGCAGGATATCTGCATAACTACCTAAAAAGAAACAATCCCGAATAGCCCAAAGCACATGTATGGAAAAGGCCCCGAGGAGGACCTGACGAGGAAGAGGATACTCCCCACCGACAGTCACGAGAATAAACCGCGGAACATCGGCGGAGGTCCCAAGAAAAGACTAGAAAGCGCCAAAGATCCCCTCAAGAAAGAACCGCTACGTCTCCGCGGCAATCACGGGAAAGGATCACAGTGTATCGGAACCTACCTCCCCCTCCCTACACGTACGAGGTCAACCCCTCCTCGGGACGGACGATCAACATGATAGAGGGAGGAGATATTTCCAGAATACCCCAGGGTAAGAAGACAAAATATCTCAAAGAAGCCAGACGAGCGGGACAAGGGCTCCCGGTATGCTCCGCCCAAGGGGCCAGATTACCAAATATTACTTTCGGACCCGAAGACCTGAAAGGTATAGTATACCCCCACGAAGATCCTTTGGTAATTGAAGCTACCATCTACGGATTTGGGATTCAGCGAATCCTCATAGATACGGGCAGCTCTGTGGACGTCTTGTTTTTTCCCACCTATCTAGCCATGGGATTGAAGAAGGAGCAACTGGAGGTGGCTAAAGTCCCTCTAGTAGGCTTCTCTGGCGAAGCCTGTAACACCCTCGGAACCGTGACCTTGCCGATGTCGTGGGGAGAAGGAGCCCTACGGAGAACGGAACCCACCAAATTTTGGGTGGTGGAAGCTTCATCAAGGACATACAGCGCTATATGCGGAAGACCCTCCATTCGATCATTCGAAGCGATTCCCTCTACCCTCCACCTCAAGGTAAAATTTCCTACCATGGCAGGCATCGGAGAAGTCCGAGGAAATCAAGCTAGAGCCAGAGAATGCCGAATGAATGCCCTACTCCCCGAAGAGGACGAGAACCCCTCGGATAGTAGCAAAAAACGGAAAATAGAAGAAGCCCGAGTCCAACCCATCGAAGAGCTCAAGATGATAGAACTCGTGGAAGGAAATCCCGCCAGGGCGATCAAAATGGGCACTAATGTGGAACCTGAGTTGGAAGCCCAATTGATATCCGTTCTAAAGGAATTTTGTCACCTTTTCGCATGGGAAGGAGGTCCCCCCGGACGGATTAGCAATAAGGTATGCCAACACTTCCTTAATGTAAAGCCAGGGGCCAAACCCATTCAACAAAAGAAGAGAAAAATGGGGCCCGAACGCAACAAGATTATCCGATCAGAAATTCAACGGCTTCTCAGCTTACGACAAATCTGAGAGGTCGTGTATCCCGAATGGCTGGCCAATGTGGTCTTGGTCCCTAAGTCGGGAGGAAGATGGAGGATGTGCGTTGACTTCACCGATCTTAATGATGCTTGCCCAAAGGACTGCTATCCCTTACCAAGCATAGACCAATTGGTCGACTCTACCGCTGGTTGTGCACTCCTGTCGACTCTGGATGGGGACCAAGGATACAATCAAATCCCGATGGCATTCCCGGACCAGGACAAAACCAGCTTCATTACGGATGCAGGTACCTTTTGTTATCTAGTCATGCCCTTCGGACTTAAGAACACAGGAGCTACAAACCAACGATTGGTGAACCTCATGTTTACGGGGCTCATCGGAAAAACCGTGGAAGTATATGTGGATGACATGGTCGTCAAAAGTCATTCCGCGAAAGACCATCCCGAGGATTTGCGAAAAACATTGGTTATCATGGATCGCTTTGGGATGAAGATAAACCCTAGGAAATGCTCCTTCGGTATCCGAGGAGGCAAATTTTTGGGATTCATGGTTACCGAGAAAGGAATAGAAGTTAACCCCGAGAAAGCCGAAGCAATCATTGGGTTACCAACTCCAAAATCCATAAAGGACGTGCAAAAACTGACCGGGCGAATGGCCTCCCTCAGCCGATTTGTCTCCAAGTCAGCAGAGAAAGGACTCCCGTTCTTTAAAATCCTTCGGAATATCAAAGAATTCCAGTGGACCTCACGATGTGAAGAAGCTCTCCAGGAATTGAAAAGCTATATGGTAAGATCACCCTTGCTGGTCAAACCTTCGCCCCAGGAGGAACTTTTTGTGTACCTGTCCGTAGGAGAGGAGGCTATCGGAGCGGTATTGGTCAAAGAGCACGATGGGGAGCATCATCCGGTCTACTACGTTAGCAAAACTCTCCTCGGAGCGGAAACCATGTATACTCTGATAGAAAAACTTGTACTCACTTTGGTTACCACGGCGCGTAGATTACGCCCGTATTTTCTCTCCCACCCGATCACTGTCCTGACTAAGCACCCTCTACGGGCAATTCTCAACAAACCCGAGACCTCGGGGAGACTGATAAAATGGGCTGTCGAGCTAACGGAGTATGATATCTCATATGCTCCGAGACCTTCCATCAAGGCCCAAGTGCTAGCAGACTTTGTGGTAGAACTTACGAGAATCGGAGTGGAAAGGAAAGAACCTCTGTGGCATGTCTACGTTGATGGTTCCTCCGTAAATACGCATGGTGGAGCCGGAGTAATCTTGATTAACACGGAAGCCGAAGAGGAGGCGCTACATTTCGCGGTTAGAATTGATTACCCCGTATCCAACAACGAAGCTGAATATGAAGCCCTCCTTATCGGAATGAGGCTCGCTCGGGAAGGCGGAATACGAAAAATCCGCCTGCATAGTGACTCTCAGTTAATTGTCCAGCAAGTTCAGGGTACATACGAAGCCAAAGAAGAAAGGATGCAGAGTTACCTTCGAGTAGTCCATCGGGCTAAAGCATGGTTTGATGAGTATCAATTGGTGCAGATTCCCCGAGGGGATAACCAAGAAGCCGATGCCTTGTCCAAAATGGCTGCACAATTAACCACCATTCGTACTCGGAAAATCACTCTGTTACATATGAGCGAATCGGAGAGGGCTGAACCTGAAGAGGTGAGCGCCACCACGACCAATCCCCCGATAAGCTGGATAACACCCCTTAAAGCATTTTTGCAAGATCCTGAAGGATACTCCGAGGACAAATCTGTTCGACGGATGATGTCTAAAAAGACCATCCGATATTTCCTCAAAGACGGAATGCTATTCCGAAGGACATACTCTTACCCTCATGCCCGATGCTTAAATGAAGAGGAGGCTCAACTCGTCCTGGCAGAAACTCACGAAGGGGTGTGTGGTAGCCATACTAGTGGCGGAAGCATGGCTGGACGGATAATTCGACAGGGTTATTATTGGCCCACGATGGCCAAGGATTGCAAAAACCATGCGGAAAAGTGTAAGTCATGCCAAGCTTATGCCCCTCGGGTTTACCAGCCAGCGGCTCCGTGGGAACCCCATCTGACCGCATGCCCTTTCGCCAAATGGGGAATAGACATAATAGGTCCACTTGTTCCCGATGCTGGTCAAAAGAAGTTCCTACTCGTGGCAGTAGACTACTTCACCAAATGGGTGGAGGCGGAGCCTTTAGCGCGAATAACTGCAGGGGCGGTCATTAACTTCTTGTGGAGAAACATTATGTGCCGTTTTGGGGTCCCTCGGAGCCTGGTAAGTGACAATGGCCTGCAATTTACTGACCAAGGGTTAGAAAAATGGTGTGATCATTGGGAGATTAAACACCGTTTTGCTTCGGTGGGATATCCTCAAGCCAACGAACAAGTCGAGAGAACTAATCGCACTCTCCTGAAAAATATGAAGGCCCGACTCGACTGGCACAAAGCCAAATGGGTTGAAGAGATACCCGGCATATTATGGGCCTATCGGACCACACAAAATACCACCACAGGTGAAACCCCTTTCAGCCTCTCTTATGGTTGTGAAGCAGTGGTACCCTCCGAAGTCTCGATCGAGAGTTGGCGAGTCAAAGAATAAGAAGAAGTGGCCAATAGTGCTAACTTAGCTCTGGCCCTTGATCTCTTAGAAGAGAGAAGAATCCGAGCCGCCATTCGGGCTGAAGAATACAAAACTCGGATGGCACGGTACTATAACGCCAAGGTAAAGATTAGAGCTTTTCAAGTAGGTGATTTAGTACTAAAACGAGTCGGAGCTTCCAAAACCGTAGGCAAGCTTGAGCCCCGATGGGAAGGACCCTACAAAATAGCGGGAATTGTCGGACCCGCAACTTATCTACTTGCTAACTCCGAAGGCGCCACTCTTCGCAATACGTGGAATTCCTTCAATCTTAGAAAATACTATGCTTAATGTAACATCTTCATTGTTACATAAATAAAACTGTTTGTTTATAAATAGATGGTTACGATACATTCGAATCCGATAGGGTACATAGGTTTGCAAAACCAAAATGGTAGCCTTACACAGGAAATCATTACAAGCAACCTAACCCCGAGGAGCCATCTACTAGATAGACAGTCATCGGACTCCAAAAGACCACCTACTACAAGTTAAATACTATCTACTACTCCTCTCGCAAAGGACGCTTCCCTTCTCGGATAAGGCGACGACGCTGCTCTTCGGATAGGGTTATTGGATCCGCCAATAACACGCCCTCGGATGCTACGGGACTATCTTCAGGAAAGATGGGATGAAGATTAAGCTCAGGAATGACCAAGTCCCTGGGGCACTCTGGCAATATTTGAACCGCATCCGTACCAAGTCGATACCCGATGCGGACCAGATCACGCATCTCCTTTTGTAAAGACTCCCTAAGAGCTGAAGGACCCGCGATATCCAAAACAGCTCGGATCCGAGCTACCACCAGAGCAACGTCGTGGGCGCGAGTAATCTCCAGCACCCGATTAGTTGCCGCATCTCGTTCCTGAATCATTTGCAGTAATTGCTCATCGGAGTGGCGAAGTTGACTCTTCAATTCCTCCAAACTCGCATGAAAACTCGTCACCCCGGATCCTTTCTAGCATCAACTGGCGCTCCACTTCCCAAGACTTATCCCTCTCAATCTGAAGGACCATATCGTGAA
This sequence comes from Linaria vulgaris, assembly GCA_948329865.1. Taxonomy (NCBI): domain Eukaryota; kingdom Viridiplantae; phylum Streptophyta; class Magnoliopsida; order Lamiales; family Plantaginaceae; genus Linaria; species Linaria vulgaris. The sequence goes on from OX415252.1 coordinate 104,429,138, forward strand.
TCGCTTTAGCAGCTTCATGCTCTTCCTGCAAGCGGGAAATCTCTGTTTGAGCCTCCAACAAACCATGTTCTAACTCGTCCCGACGGCGATAAACCAAGCCAGGATCTGAAGAGGAACACCCCCGAGACCCGATGGCATCTAGCACCATATAAATCTGAATGGAGACGAAGGAATCACTACCAAAGAAATACAAGGTAAGTAACCCAAGTTTGCAAATAAAATGAGCATTTACCTCACACAGGTTTTTGCAAACCAAATCCTGAAGACGAGAGGAAGGAAGGGTCCTCATGAGCTCACAATCCGTAACATTTAGTAGACCGCTAAGAAAATTTCGGCAAAACCCCGATACCTCTCCGAGGGGAGAAAACCCTGGGTCCGCACCCGGAGGAGAGGAACCCACGGGAGGAGGATTCCCTCCGCCCAGCGACGCGGGTATGCGCTCGGGACCTCCTTTCACAACATTCACGATATCGGAAATCCGAGGAAATGGTTGCGACACCAAGGGAGGCACTGGGTAGTTTATCGGAGAAAGAGCCGTAACCGAATTTTCTACCCTAAGAGGAATCACAAAGCTCACTGGGGGGCTGCCACGGGCGAACCCTCCGATTCCGGTCTCTCCGAGGAGGAGTCAGCCCTCGTAACTGCCACAAAGGTATCGAAAATGCCCTCCGGAGCCCGCCGCATACCGTGTAGAGCTCGCCCCATAAAAACACCATTAAATGGATCTATGGAAAAAGCCGCCATCTCAGCACCTATAAGGCAAGTATAGAGTATATGATGATCCCGAGGACACACAAATTGATAAAAGAGAAGTCGACAAATCTTCAGACTTACGGAAATAGAAATTGCCATGAAGAGGATGAATTGGTGAGTTCTCTCTCCTTATTCCCTCTTGAAGACCTTCCAGAATAAGAGCTTCAGGACACGCAAGCAGGCCGGTAATATCGTACGAGCCAGAAAATAACCCGGAATGACTCAGTTCCTCCCATTCCCGCCCCAACGTCTCGGATATGGGCGAAACGTATCCCAAGCCCCATCGGATGGGTACTCCCCACGATCGGGCCGAATGACCTTTCAAACGGACAAAGAAAAACCTCCGCTTCCAGTCCCCCCTACGAGTGCGAGGACTGGATGTACCAGTGAAGGCTTTTTCAACGTCCCGATAGGCCAGGCTGAAAAGGGGGACTCCGTCCGAACAAGGCCGAAGGATGAAAATTGCCCCGACCCGATACGGGGACAGGGGAAGGTTAAGGAGCTCGCAGCATAAAACGTATCCCACTAAAAGGCGATACGAGTTGGGTGTTAACTGGCTCGGACAGATTTGCCAATACTGGAAGAGCGATCGAAGAAAATGGTGAAAAAACACCCGTAATCCACAGTGCATTTGATCACAATAGACAGTTAAGAATCCAGGAGGAGGATCATATGCTCTCTGATCTGGAGAGGGCACAATCACATCAAAATCATTGAAATTCAGATTGAATTCCGCAAAAAGAGTTACTAGAGACTCTCCATACACAGTGCTAACGGCGGAACCAACTCGTCCCCGACCTATCAACCTTGAGGGGCTCAAAGGTATTAAGTTAAATACAGAACGCTCATCGGCAAGAGAATATGGTTCTCTACCCAAGAACACATCCCTTATATGGTCCATTCTTCGAGAATCCGTATACGATGACCTACTCCCTACCCTAGAAGACGAGCTTGTCCCAATGATCACTTGATTCTCAATCAGCCTATTCCGCTGCCCTAGGGAAGAACTTTCCGAGGACGCACCATAAACCTGGGATCCAGGGACACCTCGGGCACGACTCCGAGAAGAACTACTTGATGATGTGGACCCCCCATGCCTGTGATGTGGCGGCATCATCTTTAATAGTAAGTTTTCTGTTTACTTTTATACGAAAGTCGAAGAAAAAGTATTGAGGGCAACTACGAAAGTAAAAACTAAGTCCTGCGAAGAATCGATCTCTAAAAAAAGAAAGGAAACTGATTTATCCGATAAAGCAAGATAGCTTTTAATGGTAAATATAAATACCATTGTTAGCATATTATATACGATAAGCTAATCCCATGGAGAGAAGCTGGAGCTGTCCCACCCACTCCTAGGGGCATGACACGTGTTAATAAGTGTCCTTAATTAGAATAAATAACTCTTAAGCATGCGTATAATTTGACACGTCCTGCTAAGTTATATACTTAGTCAGCAAATAAAGGATTTTGTCTTTAGCTTACCTTTTTGGAGAAGATTAAAGGGAATAAGTTTTATAAGCATGCTAGTAGTTTATTACTATCTCAAGCTAGTGGACAAGTAAAACAAAATAGAAAGAAAAGAATAGGACAAACTGTTCATTTATAAGTCCGAGAAGCTCTCGGAAGCGTCTACAAAAGCATAAAAAAAAAAGAAGGAATCCTATTCTAAATCCCTGTACTCGGTGGGGGTGGGGGGCGGAGGTGAAACTCCGCTTGAGCCAGTAACACCAAGATTGGATGCAGTCGAGAAAGCAACAGGGGAGCCCCTGGGCGTCATCACCGCATCATACATTTTAAGAAGGTTCTGAACCTGCTCGGGAGACGGCTTGGCAAGTATCTTGACATCAAAAATGCCGCCAAAATTTGCCCCCGAGGGCATTACCCCACGGGCTACAGTGGCACACTCTAACCATCCCCATAGCATATGCCCAAGAGACTCCCGAGCGGACAAGGAAGCATATTGGCGCTCTGCCTCCGCTGTTGCGTACCGAACGGCCTCGTCAATCCGAGCTTGCACCTCCTCCTGTGGCACTACCTGGACTATCTTCAAATCCACCAACTCCTTGACCCGAGATTGAAGCTCCTGTTCTCGCTCCAACCACTCCGATTTCTCCTTCTCCAAAACTTCCACCCGAGCACGAAGAAGCTCATCGAACTCCATCTTCTCCTTCTCCAAATGAGTCAACTGGACTCGGACAGCTCCCTCGGATGCCTCCAGCTTGTCGTAAGCCGACTGCATCCTCTGCAAAGTAAGCCGCATCACTTCCTTGGCTCTCTGATCCTCCCTCCAAGCGAAGTCACTGGCTTCCAACTTCGTCCGGAAAACATCTCTCATTGACTCAGCCTCATAGAGTTGGGCCCGGAGAGAAGCCACCTGCCCTCGGAGGGATCCTATCTCGGCTACCTCCCTCGAATGGCGCTGCTCTACTACAGTGATAACCTCCCGAGTCTTCTTGGACTACATGACAAGAAGAGGAACATAAGGAAGAATACGGGAAAATTATTTAAAAATAAAGCAACCGAAGGACAAGCACTTACGATGGTTTCCATCCAGACCATGCTGGCCCGCAAAAACTGATATCCCTCCGCGGGCGCAGCAAGAGAAGATCCGAAGAAGTGGAGGATCTCATGGTATGCCTCCCCGACAGTCGAAGGCTCCTTCTCGGGTACTTGAGATGAAAAATCTCCCTCGGAAGCTGACCTCCGCAGAGGAACCCTCTTCGGGAGATCTTCTATCGGAGAAGGAATAGCAGTAGCGGGAGTCGTGGCCACTGCCTCCGTCACAACCGCTTCAGGAGCTTTCGCAGTGGCTGAGGGACCCTCTCCCCGGAGCAAAGTTTCCCACACTTCCCTCTTCACCTCCAAATCCTTCGATAAATCCGCAGGACCTTGACTGATTCCCTCGGATGGCTCTTCCGAGTCCTGGTGAAGTAATTGAGCGAAAAATCTGCACCCGAAAACATAAGGGCCTTGCCCTTATCGACATCTACAAGAGCCAAATACGTAGTCAAATAATGATAACAAAATTTGAAGGGAAATGGAAGAGAGAAAGAAACTTACGAGGACGAGTAGGGGAGGGATCAGGAATAATGGGCGAGGGATCTCGAGAAGGGACCAAAACCACATCCGGAGACGAAAACTCTTCTTCTTCAGCCCTCGGAGATTGCCCCCCTTGCGAGCCCCTCGGAAGACTACCAGTGTCTGACTCGAAGGCAGACTTCCAAGTCAGAACGGACGAGGGAGCTACCTGCCGCAACGGAACAGCCTCCAGGGGCACTCCCCCAACATCCTCGGAAGAAGGCGGAATGTTTTCATAAACCTTCTCGGCCTCCGTACCCATCCCTGCCTCCTCGGACTGCGCCTCAGCTCCCTCGTGATCTCCTTTCTCGGAAGCTCCGCTATGACCACTTGGAGCCACCTCTTCGGAACCAGGTACTAAATAGTACCTCGCCATAACCTCCTCTGCGCCACCCCAAAATATCTTAGTACGAGTAACGGAAGAATACGAAAAACCACTCGAAGAAAATAGATATGGAATAAAGAAGCACACGAGCAACAGAAGGAAAACTTACTGAAAGCTGGCATGAATAGGCTCGAAACAAAAAGCGGTTTCTTCACGTTGTCATCAACACCCACTACGAAGTGAAGTCCAGCCTTATCAAATAACCACGAGAAATCTTCTGACTCCATTAGTGCGTGCTGGGCAATCACTGGAGAGAGCACCATATCTTCAGCTAGGGTGTGAATTGGAGTCACACCCTCCCCCCACTTAAAGGGCATATCCCATTTCCCTCGGACGGGCTTCACATAAAAGAATTTGTCCTTCCAAACACCGTGCGAGCTTATCGTCGCACCCAAAATCCTCTTCGTAGAGTTAGCCGAATGGTCCCGATGGTGAACGTGATAGAAAGGATATCCCCCGGGTGACACTCCCACATCGAAGATAGACAGAAAATGATCCACATTGCACTCGTACCCCTTGACCGTACACCAAAACACGTAAATACAGAGGGCGGCATAGCCATTGGGAACCAACTGACTCGGGCAGATTCCACAAGTCTTGAAGACTTCGCAGAAAAAGGATGGCATAAACGAACGCCACCCGTAATTCACCTGCGCAAAATACACAGTGAGCATACCCTTAGGAGGGTAACACGCCCTCTGATTCTCCGAAGGTATGTGGACGGTCACATTCGCCATCGCAGTTCCCACTCCCTTCGGCTACGGTACCTCTTCTCTTACGAGGAGCAGCAGTAGGTCCCACGAGGGGAACAGTCGTCGCGGCAGAAACAGAAACGTCAACAGGGGCAGTTTCGGCAGAAGAGATATTTGCAGAAGAAGCCATCTTCTTTTGGGGCAAAAAGAAAAATTTTACGAGTCTGGTAAAAGAAAAGAGAAAAAGGGACTCAGCGAGGAGCAAAAATCGCTCTTTTTTGCTTAAGAAAATTTGAGAAATAAAGAGAATTGGAAGATTGAAGAATTTGTGAAGAGAGAATGGAAGAGAAAAGTACGGACGGGGTATTTATAAGCGGACCGCCATTAAAGACGTGCCTCGTCTCCCACGCCCCACGTCTCCACTCAGGAAGCGACGTGTCGCTCCACGCGCTAGCCGTTGCTGCAGATTAACGGACGGATGAATAAATGTCATTTAAGACATCCAACGGCTAGAAAGGGCCGTTATAAAAGTAACTCTTTATCTAAACCGCTGCTTCCCAAGAACATAACGGTAATTTTACTTTACGGTATTTCAAGTATATATTTATATATGCATATAATACCCCCGTAAGTCATAAAAAGAATGGAGAAATTCCAATCCCTTCGGAAAAATCACCAAAAAATAAAGAAAAAGCCCCTTTTGCCCTATTAAGGCCAAGAAATAAAATTTCACTCGTCTCTACGAGAACGATCGAAATTTGGGGGGGCTAGTGTTAACCCTAAAAAATAAATAAGGGATTATACAAGTTAAACAAAAGATTAACCCTTAAATTAGGGATTAATCCCAAGGGCGATATTATCGTCACGAACACTCTCGTATGTCACATACCCTACTATGGTATGACGTGGCACCCGAAGAGATAATAGTCCCTCGGAATTCACATATCCTACTAGGATACGACGTGGCACCCGAGTGAACACCCAAGCGTCCCTTGGAAAGTCAAGATGAACAAAAATAAGATATTAATGTGGCATCGGAAAAAGAGTAAACCCCGATGGATCCACGCGACCCTGATATCCATCACTGCGCCAAGATGGACCACTATACGAGAATACTTCCTTACTGAACACTCCCAAAAGCCCTCGGAATCATCACCCCGAAGGCTAAAATTCATAAAACAACGTCCTACTCAAAGCACCAATCACCAAAGTCACTTACCCCGAAAGCCCAAGCCAAGAAGGTTACTCATCCAAAGACATGAAGCCCTCGGAAAACGATTCCCGAAAGAGCCACTACTTTCACGATGACCAGAAACGCTCGGAACCCATCCATATACAAGAATACAGTCTTACATGCAAATTGACGCTCTCGGAGCCCACCTCACAAGCCTAGAGAAACAAATATGCCCCTCGGAGAACTCTACCAGAGAAGCCGACGAGGAAATAGCTGTCCCCGGAATAGAAACCTCCTCGGACACCCACTCCACTTCAACTAGTGAACCTCCTCATGAAATCCAGCCCCTCGGAGTAAAGAAAACAGAAGACTTAGTCCCTCAAAGAAAAGAAAACAGAAGAAGCAACCCCTCGGAACTCCCCGCAGTCCTCGGACAAGATAAGGATCAGCCTAGTCAGCGCCTTGTCAACAAGATATACCTTATCTTATAGAAGGACACTTGTAATACAGGCAACATTACACTTGTAATGCATGCAGCGCATGCATAGTGACACTAAAACCCTTCCGTACCTATATAAGGGAAAAGGAGAACAAGAAAAAAGGACAAGATATACACTAAAACTCACTCAGAAAAAGCATAAGATCATATTTATGCTCCTCGGGAATAAGGAATTCAGTGAATAAAGGAAGGATATTTTCGTAATTTTCCCTAATAGTCAATTACTTTCTTTGAACCACGGATAACGGCGTTCCGAACTCATAAATAAATCGGTTAATCGGGTATTATTCCAAACCTGTTAACAATATCAAATGTGAATTTCGACATAAGATCGAAGCTAAAACCCGACATCTTACCCTACTACGCGAAGAGCCGCGAGAATATAACAACAGCCCCGGCAACCCCATCACAATTTTCAAGAAACCCAGATACCAAGGGAACTAGAATTCAAACGAGGACCTCAACCTCGACGTTCATCACAAGTGCACTCCCCACAAGTTTGATCTCCGTCATTTGAACTGGCGGGACGAAGGGTACAGGTAACCCAGAAATTTTAAATTAAATTTGTGAATCCTTATCTCTAAGATAAGAATCCCCAAATTGGGGGACTACATGATATGGGCATTTCCCGTATATTGGGTCAGGCCCAAACCAGGCCCATTTTGGAGCATATCGGGGATAGTTTTCGATGTCATATCGGTAATCATCACCGATATGTTACTGTGGTCCCCGGATCCCGAGGTCTATAAATACGCGGTGCCCGGATCCGAAAACAAGCAATTATTATCCCTCAGCTACCACTCGTCATATCGAAATACATCACCGATGTTACTTTCGATGTCTCATTCGATATCGTGACTACAACACACGATTGTGACACGTCATACCACCTCATCACCGATCTCACATCGGGGGTCATCCCCGACATCACATCGAAGACGATCACCGACGTCCATTCGATCTATTTACCGATATTCCTCTCCCATCCAAGCATCGAAGCATTGGGTCCGAGGTGTTCCGGACCAAGCCTACACGAGACACGTAGTGTAGGTCTGATTTGAGATAGACTCGTTGTATTGCTAGATCACATACTTGTAACCGACACTCGCATATATATATATATATATATATATATATATATATATATATATAACGATCTATCGCCAAATCAGAGCTGTTTATACAAATTATGAGGCCTCCACGATCACCATGTGCGAGGCGAGATCCATTTTCTCCTAGCTCTTCTACAACACCTCTGTATGTGCCAAAGTATGATTCGGACGATGAGGACGAGCATGTGGATGAGGATAACTTTGATGGAGTTGACGATGATGGTGCCCTCGGTGGTAACGATGTGATGCCATGAGTACTTAAAGGTTGAGTGATGATGAGGATGCCGGTGCGGAGAGATGATATTTAGTAGTAGAAGTTGGTTTTCATTTGTACTTAATTTGAACTATTAGTGTAATTTTCATGTTAAACTATTAGTGTAATTTTCATTTAATTTTCATGTTGAACTATTAGTATAAATGGAACTATGAGCATAATTTTCATGTTGAACTACTGGTGTAATTAGTTAATTTTCATGCATGTTGTTGATGTAATTTTCATTAAATTTGGATATTTGGCCACATGCAGTCGAGAACGGCCCTGAATTTGGAGGGTTTCAAAGGAAATTTCAGATTTTCAAAAATTTCAAATTTTCACTAAAAATTCTTATATATACCCACTATTTTTCCACTATAATTTTCAATACACCAAAATTATATTCATAAAAAAACCAACAAAATAATTTTCTTCATTTATTTTCCTAAATCTTCTAACACTTTCATATCAACAAAAAAAAAAAAAAAACCAACACCTTTACTTTCTCTTAACTTCTGTAAATGTGTGGACCATGATTGGTACAACTTTTGTAACTCAACACTGGTGTTGACGCCTAGCGTTGAGCCAACACTGATTTTACTCAGTGTTGTCCTAACACCTACTAACAGAGTATAAAGCACACGTAGTTAATTTGAATGTTACGCCAACACTGAAGTACTCAGTGTTACCTTAACATTCGTGATACGTTGATAGAGTAAATTGTGCACAACAGAATTTAAAGAATACATTAAGTCACTTTTAGGCAGACTATATGAATATAATCTATCGAGCCAATAAGGCCAAATAACCACTAATGAATTAATGATTTTACAAAATATAAAACAATTGAGTAAGGAAACCAATCCTAACACCTAACTCACTACAAGCTATAGATATTATAGCTTTCACTCGTTAGATAAAAACTCAATACAACAAGACAAAGACACTAGACAATATTGATTTTCTCTCTCGATGTTTTAGCTCTAGTCTTCGTGTCTTTTTCTTCATGCTCAACATGTCTATTTATAATATATTGTTCCTTGAGGTCCAAGGCATGTTGTGCACGTTTTTTATTGCTATTAGATCTCCAAGATCATCTCTAATTTCGTTCTTGAGCTTATCATCTTCGCCGCCTTATCTTTAGATGAATATGAACGTTTTCCTATTTGAACTCTACCTCTTCAATAGATGATATCTTCTCTTGGTTAAACTCCTCTTTTGATAGACTTCTAATCTTCCAAAATCTTCTATCTTTATCTTGAAATTCATTCAACTTATCACCAAAGGATCTTCCATCCTTATCTTGCAAATCCATCGCCTTTATCTTTCGGATATTCTTCGTTTGATGAGTAAACCACTTGGACTCTTGATTTATAATTATCGTGAAATATAAACAAGATAAACTACAAATGTGGAACTAGATTAGTTTGTGAATAAAGACAAAATAAATAATATAATATAAAAATAATTGTGCGGTGTCTAATGTTAATCTCAATGTTGGGTTAACATTATTTACCATAATGTTGGCTCAACATTTCGCTCCAACACCTGCACTTACAATTCCTTTTTTCTAAATCTTCAAACACATTCATATCCCCCCCCCCCCCCCCTAAAAAACCCAACACCTTAACTTATTTCGTTTTTCTTCATTCATTTCTTCATCTCTTTTATTCGTACAAAAATTTCTTCATTTCATTTCCAACAAACACAACACTTTTTATAACTTTTCTTCTTTTCCCCCAAAATTTTCTTTGTTTACAATTCTTTTCTTTGTTTCACCCCTATTTATTTGTTTACTCAAAGAGAATTTCTCCATCAAAAATAATAATTATTCCGGTAATTTACAGATTATTATTTTTTTTTACTCTCAAAAATCTGGGAGCGGCCTCTTGTCAAAAATTGACAGGGGAAGGCTTGCCCCTTATACATCCTTGTGGTGGGATCCTTCTCCGGACCCTCGCATTGCGGGGATGCTTTCGTGCACCGGGTTGCCCTTTACTCTCAAAAATATTATTTCCAACCATCGGGCGGTTGCGAATATCATGAATATTATTTGCAACCGTCCAGCGATTGCAAATACCATGACTACTATTTGCGACCGCCCAAATGACTTGAATATCAATTGCGACTGCCCAGTGGTTGCAAAGACGTCCAATTCATTTGCGACCTTAAGGTGGTCGCAATATGCCTGTTTTGCAACTGCTCAACGGTAGTAAAGTGTTCACGACGAGGCGTATCTGCAAAGTGTTCACGACTAGGCGTATCTGCGACCGTCGCAACCATGTTGGCGGTCGCGACTGACCCTTTTTTGTAGTGGTCTTGATTCAACCTTTGTACCTTTAAACTATTAACCTATGGCATAACAATGCGTGAGCAGCTCAACTAATTATGTGAATCGACTTATCTATTGAACTTTCTGCTTCTGTTTTAAATTGGTCGAGTTGTCCAATTGTGACCGTAATACTGCTCACTTGATGTCTTGGTCTCTAAAACTCTTTTGAGCACTTTTTCTTGTTTTGTCCAGCTCGGTTTTAAATCTACTAAAGAGTAAAATAATAAGTCAAAAACTCAGACACATATATAAATACAGGACAAATGATGATTTTACACACTCAAACTTACCTAATTACTCGCCATCGAGCAAATAATGAAAAAGAAGAACTGATTAAACTGAAGAATCAAAACAAAAGATACTGGAATTAAGTCATAGCTTCAGGAACTTCAAGACGTGCATGAATTATATACGTACGCTTCGATGATGATGATGATGATAGTAATAATTATAATAATAACAATAATAGATAGCAAACTAAAACCATGGTTTAGGGTTCCTTTGTCGTTTTGTAAAAACAAACATTCTTTTTCTTTTGGTAATTATATGATCTTTTGTTAATTTACTACTAACACCAAATTACAAAAGTGTAAACAACTACACAACCCACCTTGTACAAAAACAGTAGCTATTCACAAACTTTAATACTTTAAGTTGCGGGTTTTCTTTTTAGTTTGGGTTGCTTGTTGGTTTGGGAGGATGGTGCCTTTTTTTGTAACGAATCCTACTCGGATCTTTTTTGTTTTCTTCATTTCAGAGAGAGAGAGAGAGAGAGAGAGAGAGAGAGAGAGAGAGAGAGAGAGAGAGAGAGAGAGAGAGAGAGAGAGAGAGAGAGAGAGAATCAGGGAAAAAATCAAGTTTGGTACCTTAATTTGGCTTTCGTTTCTTTTTGGTACCTTAATTTGTCACGCAATATTTTTGGTACCCTATGTTTCCAAACTTAATCACGTTTGGTACCTCCGCGGCGGAGCTCCAAAATTGCCGCCCCCAAAAGTCTATGTGGCTCGTCGTTGACCCAAATTTAGGGATTTTGACTTATTTTTTACACATGGCCATGATGACTTGTATTATTTAATAAAAAAAATCATAAAAGACTAAGAAATTAATTATAAATATATAAATTAATTAAAATTAAAAATTATATACAATAACTCTTATTCATATTTCTTTTCCTAAACATTAATTAAATATTTCTTATTCAAATTTTTTCCTAAACATTAATTAAAAAAACTTTATAATATTAATTAATTAAAGCATCATCTTCCCCAAACCACCGCCATCGCCGCTGCTCAGATCCGGAACCGTACCTCACCAAACCACCACCACCGGCGCTCGATGCTCGGATCCAGAACCACCGCCGCCGCCGCTGCTCGATTCGTACCTCACCAAACCACCACCGCAGCCGCTGCTCGATCCGTACTTCACCAAACCACCACCACCGCCGCAGCTCCGATCCGTACCTCACCAAACCACCACCAACGCCGCTGTTCGATTCGTACCTCACCAAACCACCACCACCGCTGCAGCTCCGATCCGTACCTCACCAAACCACCACCAACGCCGCTGTTCGATTCGTATCTCACCAAACCACCACCACCGCCGCAGCTCCGATCCGTACCTCACCAAACCACCACCATCGCCGTTGCTCGATTCGTACCTCACCAAACCACCACCATCGTCGCTGCTCGATCCGTACCTCACCAAACCACCACCACCACCGCCGCTGCTCGGATTTGATCGTGGTGATGAAAGGGGGGGGGGGGGGTAGGGGGTGCTGGTGAATTGTATTTTATTTTATTATAATCAATTTTTAGATTTAAGTTTTATTTTTAACAAAATAACTTATATTTATAATACTTATATATTTAATAAATTTTACAATTTATATAATAAAGCTAATTATAAAAAAAATATACAAACTAGAAATTGTGAATATAAGATTTTTTTTTAATCCAATCAGCATGTCCACGTAGCATTAATTAGGTCAAAATCGAGCTTGGACGGGTCAACGGCGAGCCACGTAGACATTGGGGTGGTTAAATTGGGAACGCCGCTAGGGAGGTACCAAACGTGATTAAGTTTGGAAACATAGGGTACCAAAAATATTGCGTGACAAATTAAGGTACCAAAAAGAAACGGAAGCCAAATTAAGGTACCAAACTTGATTTTTTCCCGAGAGAATCACTTGGGAGAAATTTTAAAAAGACTTTTAATCTCACGATACTTGGATTAAACATCCTCGAAAATCCAAAACTTTAAGTGAATCACAAGTGAGCTTAAATATATTTTATAGAAAAAACTCTACAAGAATAAGTCTTTAAAAAAATTTAAAATGTCATTTTTTGTTAGAACAATTAAAATGCCATTCAATCCATTACTGCTATTATGCTGAAGTTTAGAATGTTTCGGCAATCATTACAGATTTGGTTACCTACTACGGTAACCGTGAAAAGTGGCGAGATTTTAATTTTGTTAAGTGAAAGTACAGAAAACCCTAACTCGTCATTATTGAATACAAATAATGATGTCAGATATTAACTTAATAAAAGCATGGACATAGGACACCATAAATCCATAATTATGCTAAAAATGAAGAAATATGAGTCTCACTTTTAAGCCAGAAAATTTAATAAATATTAGTTTTATTGAGGTGCGGAGTATTTGGGCTTTAAAATCTAAAGTACTTAAAACTAAATATTCATTGGCCCAAAGTTCAGTTAATAAATAATTTAAGGGATAAAAGCATCAAGCCCCCTGAACTATCCACGTTTTTGCGACTTGCCGCCTAAACTAAATTAATAAGCGTTTTGCCCCCTAAACTATCCTCGTCTGTTCGATTTGCACCCTCGCCGGATTCCGTCGAATATTTCTCGGAATATTCCATTCTCGTGTGACTCACGTGAGGATCAGAAGGGCATTTTCGGTACATATTATGGGGTGTTAAGTTCATGCATATTCCCCCTTGAACTATGCTTATGTTAGCGACATGCCCCTTAAACTATGCAAATGTGCCCCCTCAACTATTGTGTTGCGATTTGCCCCCTGAGCTAAATTTGCACTGAAAATTACCCATTTATTCTATACTTTTGAGGCTATTTTTAATATCATTTTAGTGTACATTTTTGGTGTGTTAGAAGAAAAATATTCTGCATAATTATTACATTACATTCAGATCAGATCATTAACAAACTTGTCCTCAAAATAAAAAAAAAATACTACTTAATATATGTCACTAGGTCTTCATTCCTTGATCTTAGAAGCTATGGCTTTGTCCAGGGAGTTGGTAGTAGTGCTCCTCATCATGTATCTTTTGGTGGTAGCAACAATCTCTTTCTTATGTTTCTTTGATGCCATCTTCTCCTTTTCAGAAATATTCTTGAGCTACATATGAGAATACATGAATTAAAAAAGTGACATAGGTAAATCACATAAACACCAAAATCCCCAACAATCAGCAAAACAAGAATTAACAGAGCAAAATAAGTTTGAACTCAATTTCGTTCATTTTTTTTGTGACTAACATGTAAATCCTTATCATTTAAGGAAGTAAACCAAAACATATTAACGGTATCACACCCTCTTTGAACAAGTAAACCAATGATGAAATCAAATTTATCATATGTAATTACATAGTTAATATAGTTGTGTGTATGTACACCTAAAATCTTCTGTCGTTTTCCGATGGCATTGCCTTTTGTGTTGAACCATAGCATCAGGTCGAAGAATCCCATTTTAGCACATTCTCAACAAGCAATGCAATCTCCGCATCACTTTTTTCTATCTTCTTCTTTTTCTTTCCCATCTTGAAAAGCTGTTTGATTTCGTCATCCTCTCTGCCTTCTTCTGCCTGCATATCAATATACGAACAAACAAAAATCCATCAATTCAAAGAATCCACACTCAACCATGCAAATGATTAACAATACAGTGCTCAAAAAGATAAAGTGACAAAAATTTTAATGAAGCACTTCATCAAACAGCTTGAGTGCACAACTGCAATAGGTAAAGTGACAGAAATTTACCTCGAAATCATCAAATTTAAGCTGCTTAATCTGCTCATATGAATCAAAAGCAACATCATTGATAATCTGATCGAAGAATCAAAAGTATTACGCAACTAAAACACCAGAGAAATCCAAATTTTCACTAAATATAGTAACGTTATAAAGCTACCTTGGTCAAATTGTTGAATATTGCAAGTGTTGTACCGTTAATTTCATCGATCCGAGGCGAAAAGCAAATTTAAAACCGACTCGAAGACCAGATACAACATCGAAAGCGAATTCATTGATCTCCATAGCTTGTAGCGAAGAGAAGAGACGCAAATCCGTAGAGGAATAGGAGAAATCGAGAGGATAAAATCAGAGAATTTTAGGGGCTAGGGTTTTGGAATATGATTTGTGAATTGTGAACCCGTCTTTTTTTTTTAAATAATTGTTCAAGTCAGTTTTTTTTTTATTTGTGGGAAAAAAAATTGAACTGACGAAACTACCCCCGCTGGCCCACACGTGAGACGCACGAGTTGGGAATATTTCGGCGGATTTAGGGCGGAAAACGGCGAGGGTGCAAATCGAACAGACGAGGATAGTTCAGGGGGGAAAACGCTTATTAATTTAGTTTAGGGGGCAAGTCGCAAAAACGTGGATAGTTTAGGGGGCTTGATGCTTTTATCCCATAATTTAAACTCATAGTGACTTTAATTAATAAATTGCACTACCTTCTTTTTTTTTCAAAAAAAATAATACTGTAAAATTAAGAATATTTTTATTTTGGTCTTATTTCGTCAAGGTAACAGAACACTGTAAAATAATACAATTGGAATACAAATAACCAAAATAATGTTAATCAAATATAATGAACGGACTAACTTGGTCTGGAACACATAGTGTCTATTACAAGTATATAATTACTTTAGATACCCTAATAAGACAAATTAACGTGTAGATCGAATTGGGGACGTTCGATGTGCGCATCGAACGGGACTGGTTCGATGTAGATCAAATATGTTCGGTTTCGATGGGGTTGTATCGAATCTCAGTGATTCGATGTTGCTGTATCTCGAATGAGGGCTGGTTCAATGCTGATTTGGATCAGTGAGGTCAGTGTCAAATGCAGTGTGGTATCGAATAATAAAGTGTGTCGAATTGGATCGTTCGATGCAGTAGTGGTTGGTATAGTGTGTGATCTCTCTCTTGGAAGATCAAGGGGGTACTTATAGACACCGTCCCACGGGATCCTCCAAATGCAGGAGAATCAACATCGAACGGGTGTAGTTCGATGCAAGTACTGCATCGAACGAGACATGTTCGATGCTCTTATATTAAATGGGCTTTACTGTTGGGCCGGCCCAATCTTGGATTTGGGCCCACCTTGAATTCTCCCCATCACATAGTCCCCCAGGTTGGGAGACGGTGTCGATGAGAGAGCGGTTTCCAAACTTAGACACTCTTGTGTTTTATTTTTATTGAAGGTAAAAATTTTGAGTGCGACGAAATCCGGCCGTTCTATGCGATAGAAGACATCGTGGAATTTTGGGAATTCGATGCGGGCGCATCGAACAATGGCAGTTCGATGCATGTTGGGGTAAATATTGAATCGGATGAATTCGACGCGGGTGCATCGAATGTGATCTGTTCGATACAATCGTAATAGTTGGTGGTGTACGTGCCTATATAAGAGGCCAATATCCACCTCATTATTATTTTCTTTCCCAGAGGAGTTTTTTCGCCGCTCTTCAGGCCGCATCGAACGGTGTGTGTTCGACATTCGTAACATCGAATCGTCTGCGTTCAACACAGTGAACATCGAACCATCAGTGTTCGACCTTCCCCTCGCATCAAATTTCAGGGATTCGATGTGTATATAACGTTTTCTTGCTACATCGTTCCATATATCATTCCATAATTAACTTGAAATTGGAAGGACAAAGTTTAAAAATCGAAGTAAGTTTGTGGTGTCACCCGAGAATATTTATGATGCTCGGAGAAGGAGTGAGGAAAAGAAGGCTTCTGATGTTGGCCCATCATTTGCAGTGTTTCTACGAAAGGAAACCCATGTGAGACCGCAATAAAATAATCTACGACTAGGGCCCCTAAAACTCTATCCGAAAATTTGGGTGTGGGTCATTCTGATGCTCCAGCAGTTGGTCGTTCTACCATAAGGCTCGGTGGCGTTAGCGCTGGTACTCGGGTGCCTATTGTGAGCGACTTCGGGCGTCATGAGGATTCTGTCCCGCGGAGATTGGTAATGACGCCAACTGCCATTGATGGACGTGTTAAGGTTGGGACTAATCATCAGATTCGGATCATGGAAGAAATTAATGCGGAAGATAAGAGAATTGCTGACAATTTGGCTAGATTCAACGCATCTAATCCCACGTTCAGAAGTGTGCGGAATACAAATGTAGCGAGTTCCTCTCGTTCAGGGGATGAGGATTGGTATGCCGCCGCTAAGAGGAAATTAGCGGAGGATGAATCTGCTTGAGAAGCTCAAGACATCTCTCTGCCCCCATTCAGGCGTCCTCGACCTTTAGGGAACCCAAGACCGGCCCCTTCTGGGAGCCTTGTTAACTATGATTTCCTTAATGACAATAATTCAGAATCCTAGAGCGCTACTTTGGGCGGATATCGATTGAGGGAGGAACATGCGGCAGAGATAATGCTAATCAGATCGTCAAACCGTAATAGATAGGTTAGGATACCGGGATCTGGCTCGCTTTGGGCACTTTTTTTTGGTACTATTATTATAGCAGTATATCGACTGTGTAGGGATTATAGTGGTGTGGCTGAGGTTCAGAGTCAACACAATTCCGTTGTTGACAGGCTACGTGTCAATATTCGTAGTGGCGATAATAGCTGATGCAATGCATTGAAACACGCCAGAGAAGCTGAGACAACGGCTGCTAGAGCTGTTCGTGATGCCCACGATGCTGGAGTTGTGGCCAGGAAAGTGGAGGAAAATGTTGCCGCATTGCACGCAGAAATAGCTCCATTAAAGAGAGAGAATGATTCCTTGAAGCGTGAGAATTCTTCGCTTAAAGTGTCGAATGCCGCCGCGGATGTTGTTATAGCTGATTTGAGCTGCCAAGTCCGATATTTTGAATCGGAGGATTACAAGTGCTCCATTGCCAAATCTTTCATGCACATGGTGCAGCGGACATGAAATATGGCATAGAACTTGGCGTCGATCAGGCTGGCTATCTCGGGTACCTTGGAGAAGATTTCCAAAAGGATATGCTGGATGCTAGCTGTGGCCCTAGGATGGAGATCCCAGAGCCTAGCGGCTATGACGACGATGATTTACATGCTCCTAGGCCCGGTTACACCGTATGGCGTGATCATAAAGGCAAGGATGCGACTGGCTCCAGTTTTTTGAATCCGATTTCGCCTTCGATGCAGAAAAGAAAAGATAAAGGTGCTTTTAGTGCTATTTTGAGCGAGTCGGAGAGGGTCAATAAAGCCCTTCTTGACGCTTTTGGTCCAAGTGATGACGAGCTTAAACTGCCTCCAAAAACGTCCAGGTCTACGATTGTCCTGTCGAGTCCTCCTAGGGCGTCGAGTCTTCGACGCATGCCTAACGCGGCTGTAGATAAAAGAAAAAAGGTTATGCCCGTGTACAGTATCCCTAGACCGACAATGATTTTGCCAACTCGAATGTACCCTCCTCGGGATCCTTCCCGAGAACGTGAAATTCCTGCTACTGAAGTCGTTGTGCCTGAACGATCATTAAGTGACCAAGAGTTGATTTCTCCTAATAGATATCAGCTTGGCGAAGCCTCTGAAGTTATTTTGCCTGAAGGTTGGGCACAAGCTGAGGAATTGGTGTTCACGGAGGATCAAATTCAGGGAAACTGTGCCAATTTTGCACGTTCCGTGGGTGTGATCCTTCGTCCTGAATCCCCCCAGACATCAACCGAATAGCGATACCTACGCCATACCATTTTGATGATATTTGGCTTTTTGCTTTGAATTTTTTTTTGCATATTGCTTGGAACAGTCCTTGAATGAGACCAGTTTTGCAGCTTTATAAGATAGTTTTTTTATTCAAACTATGTTGGTGTAATTCATTCTTCTTTAATTATGCTTAGTACGTGTTTAGTTGTTATTTGCCCGTTGTTCCTTTTAAGCTTGTGTTGTGCCTTATAATCATTATCAATTTTGCCACTTTAGGCGATTTATAATGCCCTCATGACGCTCATGTTGTGCATAAGGGGTTTTGTCACTTTGGGCGATTTATACCGTCATCATGACGCTCATATCGTGCATGAGGGGTTTTACCCCACTTTGGGAGATTTATACTGCCGTCATGAGGCTCGTGTCGTGCATGAGGGGTTTGACCACTTTGGGCTGTTGATACCCCCGTCATGATGCTCGTGTCGTGCATGTGGAGTTTAGCCACTTTGGGCGATTTATACCGCCGTCATAACACTCGTGTCGTGCATCAGGGGTTTGGCCACCTTGGGCGATTTATGTTGAGAAGACTCCACGTTTTTCTAATTGCCTGGGACTCAAGCCTTCGCAGTTCATACAAATGATTAGATGTTGGGTAGTACTGTTTCAATTTCTATGCATAGTAGTGTCTAAGATGTTGCACATTCCACGGACGCTTCTGCTGAACACCCTACATAGTCTCCAAGTAATAGTATCCTCGCGAACTTGCTCGTGTAATTCTAAAAGGTCCCTCCCATTTCAGTTCAAGCTTTTGATGTGCTGTTTTGCCGCGATGCTTCTCAGCACCAAATCACCTACTTCGAAATTTCGGAACTGAATTCTCTTATTGTAGCTTTTGGCCATTGCTGCCTTAAAAGCCATTGTGCGCGGATATGCATCCTCCCTTGTCGAGCCTATCATATCCAGATCCATTTGTCTTAAGCGGGTCGATTGTTCATGGTCGTAATTATTAATCCTTCGCGTCGGCATTCCTATTTCTGCAGGCAAAACGGCCTCGGTGCCATAAACTAGAACAAATGGCGTCTCTCTTGTTGATGTTTTTGGAGTTGTTTTATATGCCCATAATATTCCTTGAAGCTCTTCTTGCCATGTTTTTCTTATGCTTCTCACTCTCTTTTCAAGATAATTCTTCAAGGTTTTATTGGTGGACTCAGTTTGACCATTAGACTGGAGATGATAAACTGATGTCAGATTGTGAAATATTTTTAACTCCACGAACCAAGACTTAATCTCCTTTCCACTGAATTGCGTACCATCGTCACATATAATATACCTCGAAATTTTGAAACGACATATGATGTATTTTCAGATAAACTCAATCATATTCTTCTCAAGGATTAACGACAAAGCATCTGCTTCCACCCACTTGGTATAGTACTCAACTGCCACCACCAAATATCTCTTCTGACCTTTAGCAGGGGGGAAAAGGTCCTACAATATCAATTCCCCATTGATCAAATGTACATGCCACGTCGATGGGTTGTAATGGTTGTGCAGGTCTATGGATGAGTCGAGCGTGGTACTGACAGCTGTCACGTCGCCTCGAGAAAGCTGTTGCGTCTTTTAATAGAGTTGGCCAATAATATCCCTGGTGTAAAATTCGTTGAGCCAAAGCTCTTCCCCCAGAATGATTTCCACAACACCCTGCATGAATTTCTTTCATTACGTATCCGACCGGGGTTAGGGTCAAGCATCTCAGAAGCGATCCCTCAAAAGATCATTTGTAGAGCTCTCCATTTTGGATGGTAAACCTATAGGCCTTATATCGCATTCTGCGTTGTGCATTTGGATCTGTTGGGAGGATACCCTCCCAAAGATAAGTCATAATTTCATCCTTCCAAGATGGGTCTTCATGTATTGCCATTATAAATTCCACCCGCGCCTCTGTAGAGTTATATTTTGATATCCTGATTGAGGGCTTGCCGGCGGCCATAAGTGTTACTCTCTTCTGTACTAGGATCTCTGATGAACTTGCGAATTTAGAAAGGGCATCGGCTTTTGCATTTATCGTCCCTCGGGATTTGAGTGATATCAATGAATTTAAAACTCTTTGCCAATTCTTCACTATTTTGGCGTACAGTTTCATCGTCTCCTCTCTCGTCTCTTATTTTCCCGAAAAATGATTTGCCACTAAGAGCAAGTATGTAAATACGTTGAGCCCGAGAGCCATTTTGATACTTGCAATAACTGCTTCGTACTCGGCTTCGTTGTTAGTCACCATGTAGTTTAGACTGATAGAGAATTCAAACTCATTTCGCTCTGGAGATAGAAAATGAATCCCAACTCATCCCCCTTGAGTGGTTGCGGATCCGTCCGTGTGTAGTATCCATGTTGTGATTGCTCTGCTGGTTCCAGCTTGATTTGATATAGAAAAGATGTAATTTGCGGTATCTGCCACACTGTTTCCCAGTGTCTCAGCCATGAAATCCATTAAGTCCTGCGCTTTAATCGCAGTTTGCGGCTTGAACTCCAATCCAAATTCACTGAGCTCAATTGCCCATTTAACCAAACGGCCAAAAGTTTTGGGCCTTGCCAGCACTTGTTTCAAAGGCTTATCTGTCACTACCGTGATTGGGTGGGATTGAAAGTATGGTCTCAATTTTTGCGCGGTGGCCACGATTGACAGTGCGAACAATTCTATCTCCAAATAGCTCATTTCTGCCCCCTGGAAAACTCTACTCACATAGTGAATGGGTAACTGCTGAATTCCTTTTTGCTTGACTAGTACTGTGCTGATGGCATGTGAGGATACTGCTAGATACAGATATAACATTTCTTCTTCTTATGCACCAAATAATTTTCCATCTGCCAGAAAGCCTCCTCACACTTCGGCGTCTAAACAAAATCCTTGCTTCGTTTCATGACCTTAAAGAATAAGAGATTCTTTTCTGCAAAAGTTGACATGAATCTTCCCAAGGCCGTCAATCGACCCACCAGACACTGTACACCCCTCACTGTTTTCGGTGACGATAGATCCAAAACTGCCTTTATTTGGTCCGTATTGGCTTCTATTCCTCTTTCGTTCACCACGTAGCCTAGGAACTTCCCCGTCGTTACCCCAAAAGTGCATTTCTTAGGGTTCAATTTCATTCCATAGGTTCTCATGATAGCGAATGCCTCATCTAAATGACGCACATGCTCCTCGGTCGTGAGACTTTTCACGAGCATGTCGTCGATATATACCTCCATTGACTTTCCAAATTTATGGTAAAATATTTTGGCCACCAATATTTGATATGTCGCTCATGCGTTCTTCAATCCGAATGACATTACCCTGTAACAGTATACTCTTGTATCCGTGACAAAAGCTGTTTTGCTCTGATCTTGCACTGCCATGAATATCTGGTGAAATCCACTTTTTGCATCCATCATGCTTAGCAACGCACACCCTGCAGTCGAATCCACCAGTAGGTCTATCCAAGGCAATGGAAAAGGATCCCTAGGACAGTGCTTGTTCAAGTCTGTATAATCTACACACATCCTCCATGTTGCTTCTTTTTTCATAACTAAAACGATATTGCTCAACCATTCTGAAAACCTTATCGCATAAATATGTCGCGCCGCTAAGAGTTCTTGTACTTCTTTTTCAGCGGCCTCATTCTCCTCCTTGCTAAAATTTTGCTTCTTTTGTCATATCGGCTTTGCGGCCTTGTCTACATTCAACCGATGTACTATGTCCTGGAGTCTATTCCGAGTAAATCAAAATCAGACTATGGAAATATATCTGAATTGCGCCTAAGGCAGTCCACCAAAGATGCCTCTATTATTTGGTCCATTCCTGCCCCAATTTTTATAATTTTTTCAGTGCTCTCCTAAATAGCTCCACAATTTTGAATTCCCTTAAGGGTTCCATTTTACATTCTTGCCATTGTTTTAATAACTGACTATTTTCTTTATCCTGCGCCTGCTCCTTAGGCTCGGATCGCTTTCCATTTTCGTCTGTCTCCATTTTGATCTTCTTTCATGTTTCCCTCTTTTCATCCGAGAACTTATGACGTTTATTTGTCATCCTAGCTACTTATATCTAAATACAATATAAACGGTGTTCCCACAGAAGACGCCAATATTTTGGTCTTATTTCGTCAAGGTAACAAAACACTGTAAAATAATACAATTGGAATACAAATAACCAAAATAATGATAATCCCATATAATGAACGGACTAACTTGGTCTGGAACACCTACTGTCTATTACAAGTATAGAATTGTTTTAGATACCATAATAAGACAAATTAACGTGTAGATCGAATTGGGGACGTTCGATATGTGCATCGAACGGGACTGGTTCAATGTAGATCAAATATGTTCGATTTCGATGCAGTTGTATCGAATCTCAGTGATTCGATGTTGCTGTAACTCGAATGAGGGCTGGTTCGATGCTGATTTGGATCAGTGAAGTCAATGTTGAATGCAGTGTAGTATCGAGCAATAAAATGTGTCGAATTGGAGCGTTCGATGTGGTAGTGATTGGTATAGTGTGTGGTCTCTCTCTTGGAAGATTAAGGGGCGGGGTATTTATAGACCCCGTCTCGTGGGACCCTCCAAATGCAGGAGAATCAGCATCAAACAGATGTAGTTCGATGCGAGTACCGCATCAAACGAGACTTGTTCGATGCTCTTATATTAAATAGGTCTTACTGCTGGGCCGACCCAATCTTGGATTTGGGCCCACCTTAAATTCTCCCCATCAATTTTATTTAGGCATTTGAAAAAAACCACACAACGTATTACACTCATGTTGTTCTCAAGCTTCTATTTTTATTTCCCCTTTACACTAAACGTAACGAAATAATAGAAAGTCAAGTTAATTAAATAATTTGGCTTTTGAGTTAACTTCGTATCATCTTGTTCGACTTTATGTGTTTGTTAAGCTAAAATGCATTTTGAACTTATATATGATCGGCCTCCACATACTTACGAGAGAGGCATTTCATTATTTTCCAATATTACAATTTACAAGAAACAACCCCTACTCAAAATATGCCTATGATGTTGCAAGTTATATATATATATATATATATATATATATATATATATATATATATATATATATATAAGATAGAAATACTACAAATTACATAATCTCTTTAGCTAATAAGCTAGTAATACAATTATTTTCCAATATTACAATTTACAAGAAACAACCCCTACTCAAAATATGCCTATGATGTTGCATTCTTCTACTAAACATCTCAGCTCTGCAACCGGTTCCACAATATATGTTATAAGTTTTAATACTACAAATGAATCAGTTTCCATTTCAATTTTTTTTTAGTCTCCTGTCCCAGACCTTTTTCAGTCCTTTACAAAGAGCCATCAGCTCATTTTCACCAGGAGTAGGAGATGCAACATGAATGTAAAATCTCCAACACCATGTTCCATTTTCATCTCTAAGAACACCAGCTGCAGCACCGATGTTGGCTTGAGAATGGACACTTCCATTAAGTGTTTAATTTATACCAACCAGTTCTTGGTTTGTTCCACTTCACTTCTTCCTGAGTTTGCACCTTCTTCCTTCTACCAAAAAATAAATCAAGACTGAGTTGGATTGTGATCTCATGTTTGTGGAAAACTCTGGCATTTCTTTGCTTCCTACAAGTCCAGAGAGTAGCAACAAATATACACTTCCACTGAGCATTTAGCCTGAGGATGTTCCTGATCTCCATTGATTTCATATTGGCTCTCAGCCACTGATCATCTTGAAGGTTATCAAATAAGATCAGATCATCATGGTGGATAATTTGCAGCCAGATAATCCTTGCTTCCTTGCAGTGTCTAAGCAAATGCATCCCTAATTCCTACATAAAGCACATACCAGTGAGAGCTGCATAACTCTTAAACCTCATTACATTGGAAGCTACCCTCTTTTGAGACAATAACCACAAGAAATATTGTAGTTTATTACTATATCCACCTTCAAGACCCATCTATTATGCACTAGCCTTCTATCTGTTCTCTCATTTCTTTCTTGAAAGAACGTGTAAGCAGATTCACAAGTGAAGGTGCCATTAGATGTGCCATTCCATAAGACTCTATCTTCTTGATCAATAAGAGTGACATGGCTCTACTCAATGTTCTTAATAAGAACATATGGGATTTGAGTAATCAGACTCTCCAATTTCCAGTGTCCATCACAAGTCAAAACTTCATTCAACTTCAAATTTTGTTCAGTGACATGTATGTTGATATTTTCATCACTCAGACATCCTGGTCCCCTTCAGTTATCAAACCATAAAGAAATTTTGTCTCCCATCCCAATCTTCCATCTGAGTTGAGACTTCATTAACTCCAAACATTTCATCACACTTTTCCAAGTAGGGTTGTCTGAACTTTGCTCTGAACAATGAGATATAGCTTTACCTCTCAAGTATTTAGCACTTATCAAATTAAACCAGATGTAATTCTCTCTAGTCGGGACTTTCTATGCTAGTTTTGCCATTAGAGATTCATTAGAGGTCCTTGTAATCCTAAGGCCAAGGCCACCATCTTTCTTTGGCTTTATAACTCTCCTTCAATTGACGAGATGTGTTCTCTTTTGATTTACATCATTTGACCACAAGAAATCTCTGTTGAGCCTATCCAATCTTCACATACATGTTCTGGGAGATAGGTAGATTGCATGGTATAGGTAGCCATTATTGAGGAGACTGAACTGATCAAAGTTTCCCTTCCTGCTAATGACAAGAGTTTGCACTTCCAGGTGTCAAAGTTTTTCAAAACTCTATCAAAAGTATCTACATAATCCTCCCAGGTGATTCTGCCATGAAGTAGTTTAACACCAAGGTACTTTCCCACGTTCATAGTCTAACGAAAGCCCAGAAGATCACTGATGTCTTTTAATATTTGCTCCTTGAGTCTTAGAAAAGAATATCTTACATTTATGATGACTCAGCCTAAGGACAGAGGCTTCACAGAATCTATCAAGAACCTTCTTGATGGAGTTTGCAGCACCAGAAGTTGCCTTCCCCATGAGTATGAGATCATCAGTAAAGAACATGTGAGATAATTTGGGCCCTCTCCTACAGGGTATGATAGGACTCCACTTGCCGTTCTCCACTTCTTCATTGATTAGATAGGCTAATCTTTCCACACTCAGCACAAATAAGTATGGTGATAGTGGATCACTATGTCTAAGACCACATCTATGATGGAATGATTCCAGATGAGAAGCATTCTACAGAATGCTGGTATATGCACTCCTTACACAGTACATGAAAAGCTCTATTAAAGGAGTAGGAAAGCTAAAAGTTGATAGGGTGTTTTCAATAAAATACCAACTGACCTTGGCATAAGCTTTTTCAAGGTCCAGTTTCATGATCATGCACCCCACCTTATTCTTTTTCTTCTTCCTTAGAGAGTGTAACAATTCTTACAACACCGCTATGTTGTCCTGTGTACTGCACCCTCTTATGAAACTGGATTGAGTGGGAGCCACAATCTTAGGCATGATGTTCCTTAGCCTCACAGTGATGCACTTAGTTAAGAGCTTGTACACCACATGGCACAAGGCAATAGTTCTGAACCGAGTGACATTCTTTTGATGTTGGATCTTAGGAATGAGGCACATGAATGCTTCACAAATCTTGGTGTCAAAAGTTTTTTTTCAAACGCTTCTTCCACAAAGCTTACTAGTGAGGCTTCTAACCAACTCCAGCTTTTTTGGGTCCTGGTGCCTTCAAAGGGTGCATATAAAATAATGCAGCCTTGATCTCATTGCTATTCACTAATGTTCTCACATATGTCTGATCCTCAGAGTTCAACTTCATTTGAAATTGAGAAACTTGTAAAATCCCTCCTGAAGGCTGGTGGATGAAGAATAGTTGCATTGAGTAAGTTCTTATGTGAGCTTTAAGAACAACTTCCTCCTTCTCCCATTGGCCTTCAATCTTAAGACCCAATATTTTGTTTCTTTTCCTTCTGACCAATGTAGATTTATGAAAGAACTTAGTGTTTCTTTCACCCTCCTCAAGCCAATTGATTCTTGACTTCTGTAACCAGAAGATCTCCTCATGTTTAAGTACAAGACTGTACTCTTTCATCAGTTCTTCCTCTAACAGGCATAAAGAGGGTTGTGGTCTAAAACTCAGGGCCTTCTGTAAACCCCCCAATCTAGCTTGCAGTTTCCTTTTCCTTCTAAATATGTTACCAAAGTGTTGTTCATTCTAAGGCATTAGAACTTTTGGTACCTCTTCAATAGCATCCATGAGAGATCCTTTATCCACCCAGATCTTTCGAAGGATTTGCCCACATTTTGGATTAGTAAACTACATTTCTTCAAACCTGAATAGTCTCAGTACTTGAACCTTTTCTTTTCCATGACACCATATTCCTACTAGATGGTGATCAACATGCTTCCTTATTTTTTGCTGTTATGTTCTTTGATTGATTGAGAACCATTCCATCAGTTCCCATATCATTTGATTGCTGAATCATCTTGTCACAAGAATTCTTGTAGTGGCCAATTCTTCCACATGCATAGCACAATGATGAGATATTCTCATGCACTACTTGATATATGTTGTTATCAATCCAAAGACCAAGCTCCAAAGGTTTATCAGTGCAAACCTGAACATAAAAGCTGGCAAAATTACCTCTTGTTACATTGTAGGTGTTGCCATCAATCTTGATTGGTTCCCCTATGCAAGATGCTAAGAACTGGACCATAGCCTCGCGAAGGTACTCCACTAGTAAATTCAGAATGCGGACCCAAGTTATTGAGCAATCAATAACATCAGTGTCAGCCATAAAGTTAGTATACCACTTCCTAATTGAAAGAAATCCTTCTGCAAGTTGCCAATGCCCTTCAAACAGGATCATGTCCCTTTTACTTGGAGTTAATCCCTTCATCACATAGCAACCTCGTCCCATATCAATGAGATCAAACTCATTCTAAAGTCTCCACATTAAATCCAATCCCGTGTGTAGGGTCGTGTAGTACCACGGTTTACGAGTGATCATGATTATGATTGAATCCTATGCGTTCCTTGAGTTCCTGACTGGTGTGAACTTGCATAAAAAGGATAGTAGCATTTGGTTCTTTCACTTTTATTAATTTGTGTTCTTCAGCAGTCTTTGCATCATCAATTTTGACATCATGGTGTTTTGGACGTTGCATGACCATGTTGACATAAGAAGGTTTCGCAAGATTCTGATTGCCTTTGCCAAGATCCTCACATTGAGTTTCCTGTTCCAAACCAGCGCTATCGATGGACTACCTGGATCATTTTTGATTTCTGGCGTCAACCTTTTCAATGTTTGTTGAATTAAAAACATATACTATCGGTTCTGGTAAGTCCAGCGGCGACGGAGGAGGACCGTTGTTCTCCTCAATGTTCGTTACATCATTGTCCATGGTGGTTAGAAGCAATTAAAAGCAGTTATAAAGAAGTGCGCGTGAGAGCGTTTTTTTACTTTTCTCAATTTGACATGGATAAATAGAAGTAATCTAACTTTAGTTTCTCACTATGATGTTACAAGTTACAATAAGGGACTAATAAGAAAAACAAATTTGTTATTTGGTAGTTAGATTCACTTTGCAAGTTTAGATCCGAAGCAAATCCGTTGAAATTCTGACCAACCATTTGTTGCAGCAATAGGCGCACTTTTATTGTAGTTAGTTGGCCCAAGATCTAGGAGACTAGTACCACCAAAACAACTAAAGTTTGGTCCATCAGTAGGGCCAATTTGCTTACATACTATATAGATCAATTCCTTAATAATTTTGGTAGCCTCTCGTTCTCCTTTAACCAGTTTATATATAATAACATTCGGTTCAGTTAGTCTCGACTTGGATTCGTGGTCTTTCTATGCTCACAAGCATTCAACAAACTGCTAGCTAGCTGTTGTATTTTTTCTAATTTTAAATTTGACCGAATCTCAGATTCCATTTTCTACTATACTTCTTTTTATTTATTTAATTATTTATATTTATTCTGGTAATAAGCAAATTTCCGTTTTCAGACACATAAAAACAAATACCCGCCCCGCCGCCTCTTCCTTCCAAAAAAACGAACGATGGCTACAAACTCATCCATCCTCATAAATTAAAAATAAAATAAAAGATAATAAAGGCGGAAAAAAGAAAAGATCAACAAATTCCGACATTATTCTTCCCACGCCGCAGGTACTTTTTTTTTTTTTTTTTTTCAGAATCTTAAGGTTGTATTTTTTCTCTCACCAATCTTTTTTCTGAATCTTAAGATCTGCATATGAAAAAAAAAAATCTCTTTGTTACAGTCATTATGTATTGATATGTGTAACTATTTATGCAGTTCATTAGTTTCATTGATTTTCATTTAAGTGTTAGTTATATAGTGCTTTCTTCTTGGCTTATGTTTTTGCAGGGGAATAAAGAGAAAATTGGAAGCTTTTAATATTGTGGGACAAAAAGTGTTCTTTTTTAATATTCTTTTGTATTTTTTGAGTTCAAGAAAAAGTAGGAGAAAATGGGTTTTGGTGTTTGTTCACCTTCATCTGAGATTTCATTTACTAGTTGTGAAAGCATTTTCAGGAACAAGAATTTATGTTCTCTTGTTCCTAAAGCTTTCACTAGACTTGGTGACTTGAATAAACACGACAGGGATACGAAAAAGTTGGTGTCTTCGAGCCATTTAGTCCCGGGCCACTTGGAAGGATCGTATGTTGGCAAGAGAAAGCTTAACGATCCATCTCCCAAGTTGGATTACGTGCGAACCTTGTTGATCGATAACTACGATAGTTACACGTATAATATTTTCCAGGAGCTGTCCGTCATAAATGGAGGTATGGCTTCATTGTTATATGCGTTTATGCTGTTCTGGCATGTTATAGGTTCGATAGCAATAGCTAAAAGCTTATGAGTTTCAATGAAGAGGTAGTCATAGAGGATCTTCTAGATTAAAGGAAACCCTAAATCCAAAGGCAGTTGGCTCGAAATGGCCTTATATGTATGTCCGGTAGCAAGCGCGTGATTGTTTTCTTATCTCAAATGGAGGCCCGGGTGGGTTTTTATGATGTGGTAGTAGACCAACTAAGTGTCGCTTGGTTTCTGTTGGTTTGGCGCATGGTGCCACCATTATTCTTTTGTGAAGGCTTAGACATACTCGCTTTGCTTTGTTTCTTTGGAGCAAACATCTAGCGCCTAGCTACTTAGTTTTACTGGATTTGGCATTTTTGTTTGTCTTTGTGTTTCTATTTGTGTTTTACTTTACTGGCTGAAAGAGGGTATGTTTTGTGAGAGTTCTTTTTACTTAAGGATGTAAAAGAACAACACCAGGTTTATCTTGATGTAATTTTTCACTGAGAAAATCTGTTTCACTGTGTTGTAAAATCAATCACGCTCTTGCACAGGTCCATATGCTTTGCTTGTAGCAAATGCTTCTTGATTACTAGGGTAGGTCTCTGTATAATTTTGTTAAAAAGCTTTTGACATGTTTTCTCTGTTTGCATGAAACTATAACAGTACCCCCAGTGGTGATTCATAATGATGAGTGGTCATGGGAAGACATTTGCTATTACTTGTATGAAGAAAAGGCATTTGATAATATTGTGATATCTCCTGGTCCAGGTTCTCCGGCATGTGCCGCTGATATAGGTTAGATTTAGTACTGCATTTCAGATATTTTCTGCTTTTGTATAAATTCGTAATGATGACTTTCGTGTTACCTGGATCCCCGTATATCTTCTAAAAATCTCAATTTGCTTCTACTCTTATATGTTACAATTTTACTAATAATGATGTAGTTGCAGTGAATCAAACAAAAGCATTAGTTTCTCTTTTGAACTGGGGCAAAGATTTTGAAAGGGTTTTGAGAAGCAAACTTGATCCATGATTAGGATGCAACAGTATGACAAACGCATGGTGATATAAAATGAAAAATTGTGCTAAAGTAAAGAAAACGTTTTTGTTTGGTTCAAGGAAGAAAAAGATTTTCTCGTGCATTTTTTGCCGCTTCTGTCTGTGCACCAAAGAAGTGTTCTGTGTTGAAACAGTTCACATCTTTCACAACATGAGCTGACCAAACTTTTCATACTTTACTGGATGATGTTGTTTTTGGCAATACTTATAGCAATAGCATAATAAGAACCTAAATAATCCGTATTGAGTGCAATCGGTTATGCTGAAATTTAATTGTTGATCTGGATTTATCTGAACATATCAGGAATTTGCCTCAGACTACTGCTTGAGTGCAAAGACATCCCTATTTTAGGTGTTTGCCTTGGCCATCAGGTATGCATAGATTGTTCTTATTAGGTGTGAACTTTTCAGAATCTTTTACATGTCTTTTTCCGCTTTGTTTCTTTTTCTCTCTTCATATTTTGCCTAAAGGGTCTAATTCACATTTTTTAGGTGATTTGTCATCTTTTCAGTGTTTCCATTAATAGCTTTAAATATATGATATGTGAACTATATATCATTTTAGATTGGCTATTGTTCATCGACATTTTATTATAAGTTTCATTCATGTGATGCATAAAGTATACAAACCCAATTTACTAAGAATGGGGGAGATCCTCCTTGACATGTGCTGTACGCATTTTGTTGAATTCAAGGTAGCAAGATCCATTGCTTGTTTATCATCTGCGAGAAAGAATAATATGAAATTGACAACATTAATATGTATGGCAACATGGGGAGGGTCAGAATTATTTGAGCGGCAGAACTAATTCGGAAATGTAGATGTAAGCAAAAGGCAGACAGTTTCATGATGCACTCAAACTTTAAACTCTGGGCCTTATAAAGAAAATAGCAAATCAAATTTGAAGCCAACTTTATGAGTGATTCAGTCATACACTATAAATTGGCTAGTGAATATTACTGTTAACTTTGGTGAAGCTTTACCGATACAAAGGTAATTGAAACAAGTGTGTATACTCTCCACTGTCATATAAAATGATATTCTGAAGCAGAGGCAGGATTAATGAATTCAGTGAGCTGAAGTGGTAGCGTATATGGGATTCCGATTTTCTTGGCCTTCTCTTTTTCTTGAATTCGATATAGTCATACTTGCTAGTTGTAGAGATTTTGTGGAATTTATCAAGTTAAAGTAGAAGAATCCAGTTATATATTCTTCTAGAAAGCGGACTACAGAAACTAATTGGAGGAGATAATGTAGGAGATGGGGAAAAGATATATAATAATGGACAAGTTTGCATTTTGGTTTCTCACTACTTAAACAAAGTAATGTCAACACAATATCAAGAATTACATAGCTCTAGAATGCGGCATAAGAATCCTTGATTATTCTACATGCAAAAAAGCATGTATAGACGTTTAACGTATCTCTAGCCTTATACGTTTACTCTTCTGTTATGTTCTCAAAAGTCACAGATAATTGCTTTTAATTCTGGTCCTCTATCCTTGTGTATCATCATTTGATTTATTCTGAGCAACTTAATTATCGGCCGTTATTATAGTTTGAGTTGCATGAATGGTATGCAGTCTGTGGAGAAGACATCCCCACTGTAGTTAATCTGTGGGTTCATCTTTGGCATTGTTATGCATGATAGAGAGGTTGAATTCATACGAGTTATTATGATGGGAAAAGGTAAAGAAGCTGAGAACAAAATTTGTGATGTCATCCAATTGGCTCAAACAGCTAAACCAAAGTATGAATAACAATGTTCATGGAAGGAAAATCTGTCACGGAAACTTTCTGGATCTGTTTTTATGTAATATTTAAGTTACTAGTTTGGAGCTTCGTTTTTGTGTCCTTGTAAGATTTCAATTTTCTTGATATCACATCTAACTAAAAGCTTCTATGTTTTCACGAGTTTAGTTTATCTATGAGCTCTATGCAATCCCTTGTTTATTATTTTCATCTGATGATAAACGGTAATCTAGGCATTGGGTTATGTGCACGGTGCTCAGGTCATCCACGCACCCGAACCTATTCATGGGCGACTGAGGTAAAACATTTCTTTCGTTTAAGGCCTTGTAGCAACATTTATTTGAACGAAACCAAAAAATTGTTTTCTCATTCGTATGCACTTGCATGCTTTTTTTTTTTTTTTGCTTAGCTAAGTTCCTCGTTGCGTTTTATGGAAATCTAAAAAATACGCTAGAGTTTCTTGTAGCTACTTCATTATGGAAATGGTTTGGCTGGCTGAATTATTTTCTGTTTCTGTTGATTTTTATATATTTTTGGCCTGTCAGCAATATCGAGCATAATGGTTGTAAGTTGTTCCACGGTATTCCCTCTGGCCAAAATGCAGGATTTAAGGTCAGGACACATCCAGCAAGATTTCTTTTTCTTATTATTACTTTATACATGTGATTGTTTTTCATGGGTGCTTTCAAATTGTATAATCTTTTTACTTTTGAGTATTTTTCCCGATCATTGGTTTGAAGCCTCACAAATTTCCATGAACTCTATGTGTATTATCAATATCTCTACGTGTGATTCGATAGGGCATGAAATTTCTCCTCTTTCTTTTGTTTTTGGCAAGAAAGTTAAATGAGTTGAATATCTATTTTTTAAATTTTTTATTCATCATCGGGGTTGATGAGCTAAACCAGATAGTTATATGAGTGAAATAAAACGGCTTCAAGATTTGCTGTTAACGGAGTTCAATTTCATTTTCTATGTACAAGAATAAAGTAAACATTAGCAGCAGAAACTGTTTACTTTACCCCAAGATTGTTGATTAGTCATCATGGCTTGAAGCGGGTTCAAAAGATAAGCTTCGTGGGGTTTTGACTATCTATTACCATAGATGTATTAACCTACTGGGAGATTCAAAAAACGAGTGGATGGTTAGGAAGACCAAGATACACAAAGGATTAATAATGGAGATTCTGAAAAGTATCCTCTAGCTGGTACTCTTAAGCATCAATATGAAGTTGGGGCCTTTCTGTCTCCTTTCAGAAAATTATAGATCCCTCTAATACCTTTGGGCTTTTTCTATGATAAATTATTTCTTCCATCTATTTTTGATTATCTTGTCCAGTTTGAGTATTGATCTCTGACGAAGCTTCTTCGTAAGTGTGGATTACTCACTTTTGCTGTGCAGTTAGTACCTGAGAACTCACCGTTGTTATTTTTTTCTGTTGACTTGATGCAGGTGGTCCGATATCACTCTCTTGTTATTGACTCAAATTCACTTCCTAAGGAACTCATGCCTATAGCCTGGACCTCTTCCTCAGACACAACTCCTTTTCTTGGAATCCAAAACGCCGATTCCCAAGTTGATATGCCGTGGCATTCTTCCAATTCACAGGAGATGCAGGGTGGCAAAGTTCTCATGGGCATCATGCATTCTAGTAGGCCTCATTATGGCTTGCAGGTTATCAGCCATCATAATATTAATTGGTTTATTTTCATTTTTTACATTTTTTGAAGTTCAGTTTGTTTCTTGAATTCAGTTTCATCCAGAGAGCATTGCTACTGGCCATGGAAGGCAAATATTCAAGAATTTCGTAGAAATCACAAAGGACTATTGGTTTAGGTTGAGACCATCTTCAAATGGCAAGAGAGAGGCTCATTATGCTGGTAATAAATTTATTGAAGTTTATTTATTCCATCTTTTATAATTTTTCTTTTAGGTCTATTTGGTCAGAGGCTGGGACTGCATCTTTTGATAATTATTCATGGAATCCATCGAAGAAACTGTCTCTCTTTCGTAATGTTTAATGTTGAAAAAAATTAAAATTTCATGTCAGTCTGTAACTTGAGAAACCACTTCGATAATGAGGTTGGGACTGGTGCATATTAAATATGTTCTCTTGCAGTCAATTTTAGAAATATGTGTCCTATGTATATAGTATTAATAAGCAATAAATCTTTTACTCTTAATTCACTTCCTGTCTCTGCGTAACCAAAACTTTGATATTTATTCTGTTGCACAAATTCCTTACCAGCCTGGCCTTTCTGTTACTCTGAGCAGTGAACTTTACTTAGCGTGCATGCAGGTGCCTAATGTAACTCAACTGTTCCAAGATGTTGTAAGAAGTAAGCATTTTGTGGACGGGCTGGATGAAGCAAAACGTGCCAACATGTGTAACATAGTGAACCTAGCACATTCAGGAAATGCAAAATACTTGAAATTAAAATGGAGAAAAGTTGGGCGCTCTTTGAGCCAAGTTGGTGGAGCGGCAAGTGTATTCTGTGAGCTATTCGGAAATGGTCACGCGGGAAACACCTTTTGGCTGGATAGCTCCTCGACGGAGATGGTTTTCCTTTTCTTTCTCTTCTTTTTGTATATATGTATGTTGAATGTCCTTTTACGACTCATTTTCTGTGGCTGTTCTGTCCCAGTGTCGTTTTTGCTATGTTGGTTCTTAATTTACTCCTTTACAGTTTCGTTACATCTTACGTTGAATATTGGAATTAGTACTCTGGTTACTCAATAACCTGGCGCGAAGGTTATAATGATTAAGCTTATAACATTTTGATGTCGGTAGAAGAATTGGATTGATTTAGATACCGGAAGCTTTATTTGCTAACACCAATCAGAAGTCACTACCATTTATTTGCCTGCAGTGATTTAACGCATTGTGCTCTGGAAGTAAAGCAAAAATCTATCCAGGAGATACTGTTATGATCTGCAAATTTCATTTGGAAATGCTTAAGGCAATGTGTTCTGTTCTGTGCACACACATTTGTATGCATCTCTTGTCTCTGAATCAACAGTGAAGTCCTCTCATTGTTGTTAGGGGTTCTACTGGCATTGTATTGTGTAATTGTGGATATCATCTTGGAATGGGCTCACACATTCGCTGGATAAAGTTTTTATTCAGTTCTTCATTGTTGTGAAACTTTTGTTTCTTAATGGTGATTGGTGAACCTTCTTATTTTGTAGAGTAGGGCTCGCTTTTCATTTATGGGGGGCAGAGGCGGGTCACTTTGGAGACAACTGACATATAGACTGCAAAAAAAGAGGTAAGAACAGTCATATGCTGCCTCACGCTATATTGACATTTTTTTATGAAACTGTGCTGGTTATGTTTCACATTCAAGCTCTGAAAGTAAATACTGTGTGCAGTGATAGTACATTCAGTGGAGGAGGCTATCTATTGATTGAAGACGATGCAGGATCTGTTAGAAGTACTTATTTGGAAGATGGATTTTTTGACTTTTTGAATAAGGTGCTTTTGAGAATTTGTTTGATCTCTTCTTTCTCTTTTCTGGTGCACATGCAAGCTCACGAATGCATTTTAAAACTCTTTTACTTGGTCTTGGGAGTGGCTAAGTTAGTTCTTTTGTAGTATGCCTTAGTACGTTATGTGTTATGTTGCAGTTGTGCACAAAAATGCCAGCTGGAAACTGGGCTCTTGTTGCCATACAATTTACTTATCCTTTCTCTGCGTGCTATATCCTATATATATATAATACTTGGATTGCACGATCTCAAGTGTGTTACTGATACGCATGGAAACTTAAGGGCATTGTCATGTGGTGAAAGCTTTGTCAGTGTCGGATAGCAGCACAATCTTATGCATATAACATTAATAAGATAACGCTACAATTCTTTAGTGAATGTCCTAGATATGGTTACATCATATAAGATACACTTCCAGTTATGTGACACGCATTATAAGTCGATGAAAGAACAGATTTGAATTTAAGTAGTTCTTT
This sequence comes from Linaria vulgaris, assembly GCA_948329865.1. Lineage (NCBI taxonomy): Eukaryota > Viridiplantae > Streptophyta > Magnoliopsida > Lamiales > Plantaginaceae > Linaria > Linaria vulgaris. The sequence continues at coordinate 104,464,920 of OX415252.1, forward strand.
TCAAGATCTACATGTGGCTTGTGTTTAAGGCTCTGAATCTGATTCTGGAGTCTTGTTCTTTGAAAAGATTTGCCACACTGTGAGGTGAATGGAATATTCAAGCAAGTAATTACGCCTCTGGCTGTGTGCATGTTTGTTTGCCTACATTTAGAACTTGCAATTTCAGTTCTCTCATGCTCTTATTGTCATTTGATTTATTTTATATAGATAGTGATTGTTAATAGTTTCTAGAGGTGCCACCATTTTAATGCTGTATGCATAAACGCGAACTTTAGTTTTTCTAATTTTCTTCTTGAGATATTGACGAATTGACACATTGTCTTTTTGTCTCTGCTCCTCAGGACCTTCAGTCATTTTGCTATGATGCAGCAGATTACGATGGATTGCCTTTCGATTTTTACGGTGGTTATATTGGGTACATTGGGTATGTGACTCATACATCTTAAGGAGTGCCCATTGCTGTAGTTAAAGCTATGTGGCCTTTAATGCAATTTCCTGTCTGATTTTTTTTATTTTTTTTTAATATTCTCGTGGTTATTTCTCTTTTTTGGATGATCGAACATGCATGCTAAGATAAAGAAGCTCGCTAATAAATATTTTTCACACATGAGTCACGTAGTGCAGCCATGCGGCAATACTGCATTTTATGATATGTAATAATAATTCATTTGTTTTAGATATGAGTGCATTGATAATTGCATGATCCATTCCTCACCTTGTTCTCCTTGGTCACTGGCTGAAGATGGGTCTATTCACTTTTTGTAACTTGTAAGGAATCATTTAATAAAGGTTTGGAAGACTGATACTGATTATTGCTTGGATTTTAATGCAGGTATGATCTTAAAGTTGAATGTGGTGCATATGCTAATCGTCACAAGTCAAGTACCCCTGATGCTTGCCTTTTCTTTGCTGATAATCTGGTGGTGATAGATCATCACTGTGACGAAATATATGTTTTATCTATACTAGATAGAACTAGTAGTACCACTCCTTGGCTAGATGATGTTGAGCAGAAGATTCTAAATATCAAACTCAGACCACGTAAAAAGCCTCTATCTCTGACATTTCCTGTTTCTAACAAGATGACATCAAGAGAAGGGTTTTCAGGTGAGAAGTCGAAGGAGCAATACATCAAAGATATTGAGAAATGTCAGCAATTTATTAAAGATGGAGAAAGCTACGAATTATGTCTTACAACACAGATGACAAGAGCAGTGGGAGACATAAACTCCTTGGGACTTTATCTTAATCTTCGAGAAAAAAATCCAGCCCCATATGCAGCCTGGCTCAATTTTCCGAAGCAAAATTTGTCCATTTGCTGTTCTTCACCTGAAAGGTTTCTTCGTTTGGACAGAAATGGTATTCTGGAAGCAAAACCAATTAAGGGCACCATAGCTCGTGGCACAACTCCAGAGAAGGACGAACTGAACAGGCTACAGTTACAATACAGGTACTGAAGTCCCAAATTATCAAAAAAGTGCATACATTACTGCATGTATAGATTTCTGATATATACCATGATGCTTGCTTGTCGTAATCCAAACTTTATCAGGGTTTTTTTATCCCAATACAGGGGCCTTCAGTCGATAAATACTTATTCTTTTGTGTGAAGCGACCTTAATAGTTATCTCCAGAATATGCTGCTACTTATTTTGAATTTGTTGGATCAACCATGACCCTTTTCCTCCTCCCTTTGAGCTTTCTAATCTGCTTTTTCGGATTAGTCCTGTATAGTTTATGGGTTTTTCACATGCGTGCATATCTCTCTAATGGATAAAAGTAAGGCATACATATTTGATTCCATATTTGAGGAATATCTACCTCTAACACTCTGTGGGTTTTTTTCTAGTCATAAAAACCTTTCTGAGGTATGAATAATTACATAAACACCCCATCCCGCCCTACCTAAAGTAAAAATACTGGAGATTGTCATCTTATTTTTTTCATGTTTTCAAATATGGTGTTTCTCTAGTTATTCACACCCCAAGTGAGCGTATTTGTAATATTTTGTTAATGTTCAGGATTGTTATGTAATTATTGGAACAAATAGGAGATGATTCTTTTGTTCACACCCCAAGTGAGCGTATTTGTAATGTTTTGTTAATGTTCAGGATTGTTATGTAATTATTGGAACAAATAGGAGATGATTCTTTTGTTAAATCAGACTTTAGGAGTGTAAATATACTTGGTTTTTAAAATTGATGACTAACATTCTGATCGTCCACTGCCTCATCCATCTCTGCAGTGAAAAGGATCAAGCTGAAAATTTGATGATTGTTGATCTTCTGAGGAACGACCTTGGGCGTGTTTGTGAGCCAGGGTCCGTCCACGTGCCTCGTCTTATGGAAGTTGAATCCTATGCAACAGTCCACACAATGGTGAGCACAATAAGAGGAAACAAGCGATCAAACGTCAGTGCAGTGGACTGCGTCAGGGCTGCATTTCCTGGAGGATCAATGACAGGTGCACCGAAGTTGAGATCGATGGAGATTCTCGACTCCGTTGAGAGTTGTTCAAGAGGCATTTACTCTGGCTGCATCGGGTACTTCTCATATAATCAAACTTTTGATCTCAATATCGTTATCAGAACTATTGTGATGAATGAGGGAAAAGCGTCCATAGGAGCCGGAGGTGCCATCACAGCTCTTTCGAATTGTAACGATGAGTATGAAGAAATGGTACTGAAAACTAAGGCGCCAAGTAATGTTGTTATGGAGTATCAGAGATGTTTGTCTTTAGAAAGACAGGAGACACATAAGGTGTAGTTATTCTGCAGACGTCGTGAATGTGGATGAGATATGAAAAAGCCTCTTGGAGATCTGCATAAATGCAGTATATTATGTGCTTTGTAGTTCTATCAGCTTTTGGTATTATTCTTTACATTCATTATAAATATATTCATTTGGTAGCGTGCTAATAGACGTTAAGTCGTTAACTATACAGCGATGTAATATGCTTTAACTTTAAAGGTCAAGGTTTACCGTGTGTGTTCAATATTCGCACTTGATTTTCCTTTTTTGCTCGTGGATATGGTGGCATGGTGGCAGTAAACTATGTTAAGACAAATAAGCTTAGTTCGTGTAATGGAGGAAACTAAATCAGCCAAGAGTGTGTGAATAATATTTAGCTTTAGTTTGAACAAGTTCACGTAGCAAATAATCGGCCATACAATTCTGTTTGTAATGTCACTGAAAAAATATTAATAGAAAGTACAAATCAAAACGAAGACCAAAAAAGCCAAAATCTCGAAATCAATCAAGAGAAGTTGAGAGAAATGGCTGTCTTTTTGTCAAACGTGCTAGTTGGTGAGGACTGCTCTCATTGAGAAGAACGCCTTACTTCGACTGCATCTTTTAAGAACCTTTTCGAGCTAGGCGTCGTAAGGCTTTGAATGCATGTGTCCTTGAATAAATGCTGATTTACAACTTTAAAGTGTATATGAGTCAGTTTGACATAAAGTGTCTAGTAATACTACATACATACTTACAAGAAAATAGTGACAAACATACCTCAAACTAGTGATATTGTTTGTGTGAATGTATTTATTGTCCTAATAAGAATACTATGTGACGCGATGACATGTATAGAGAGTTGGAGAGATCAAATGCTGAAACTGGAAGTGTGTGGAATGGATATATTGTTAGTGTGTGGAGTTCCAACTTTCCAAACATTACTTGTGGCATCTCATGCACTCTCTGAAGTTTAGGGTTTCAGTAACACACGTAACAAGTGGTTATAAACATATTCGTCGTCCAAGCTAATATATGGCAAAATGCAACATCAACTATAGCGTTCTGGTACAGTGAATATGAGCTTGTAACACATGTTGAAAATTCCACGTGGCATGTCACTCAAAACTCAAACCAGCATAGATACAATGTTCAAAATCAATCGCATATACAAGTTAATTAATGATCTGACTTCCGAAGCCATCAATCGAAAAACACTTGCAATTCGCTTTAGCCTTTCGTGCATGGGCATCATCATTCGCCTCATGATGTATCCATTGGAACACAAACAATCTCATATTCCCGCATAAATCACACATGTCAATGAAAATGTTTGCAATAACTTGTCCCATTTCTTGTGAAAATGTCATAGATAATTTGTATGACAATCGTCTTCAAAGATTACTTTCTCTCACCCCCCGCTTCAGTTGCAATTTTTTCTTAAACGAAACAACGCATGCTTTTCATATAAGATGCCACAAAGTTTCTCGTAGATACGTAGTATGTCCGATGCAAGATACTAGCCTTTCAAATTTTGTGAGACAACATCAATCCATGACTCTCCACGGATATGGTGGTCAATTCAAGACCACACTACTCGAATTTCTAATTTGAAGTAAGTCACATATATTTCGTTCTCTCCAAGGCTAAATGAATATGTCAATGAATGAGGAAATCTCGACCGACTTGAACTCAACATCTTTGTATTAGACTTCATTACGAGCCCTAAATGTACAATCAGCTGATCGCCAACGCAAGGGGTCAAAATTCTTCAGTACTAGTACTAGTACGACCGATCGAACTAGTTTCGATTTTCTTTTTTGATGGTTTGACTAATTTCCATTTACTTTATTTATCTTATAAAAAATCCAGTAGCACAAAATGCCACGTCAGCCATGTAAGAGAATTAGTAGGAGGATAGATAGAGTAGACCAATCAGCAATGAAGGGGGGTTGGTGGCAACTGGCAAGGCAAGCCCTTTTGTGGGTCCCATTAGTAGTATTTCAGCGAGGTTTAGGCACACCAACTACTGCTCCACCCACCCAACCAACCACATTCCTCTAATCTCTACCTACAAATTATATTATTCATTTCTTTTCTTTCTCCACCAAATTCAATCTCACCAAACACCTCTTTCTGTTATACGACGTCGTTGCAATGGCGTCATCCCTCTCCACCAAACACTTCCTCGGAGCTCCGTCCTCTTCCGATGGCCTCAGATCCCTCCAGTCGCCGTCGATTCTGCCCTCCCCGACCCTCCACCTCCCGGCTCGGAAATCCCAACCCAAGCGCCTCGGTAACGATTTCTCGTTTATCGATCTGCTCGTGCTCGTTATTTGTTCATTTATCGCTGATTATTTATTTGGTAAAAGAGCTATATATATGCTGTTGTTGTTATTGAATGAGTTTTAGCTTCAATTCTTTTTTTTTTCTGTCCAGCTCAACAATCAGAGCGGTAAAAGGCGTCTCGTTTATAGTACCATTCGTAACCATTTAGAAAATGTGTGATTTGCCTCTGTGTTTTGATGTGATAATTCCCTGTTTGATTGCATATTTGACACCGAAATCTTTTGTCAGCAATGGACAGAGTATGACCTATTTGGTTGGGTTTTCCATGTTCGATAATGTTTCGGACGGAGTATTCTTTAAACTGTTTCTAGGATGCTATTCTGTGAGTAGCCATTACTCCGTGTATGGGATTTGCTTCACATTTTTGTTGAAGACAAATCATTTAAACAATGAAAGTTGTGTGAAATGGCATGAGTTTCATTTTCTACTCGTAACGTCTTAATCTTATTTGATACCAATTTCAATAGATTTTGCTGTTCAAGATAATATACTATTTGTTATTGTCTAGTACCTGGGAAAATTCTAAAAAGATTTATGGTATCAAGAATTGGCATTTTCAAAAATTGGAGAGGGCCTTAATTGGGAATTTCCATGTTTCTTATTACCAGAGATACATGCCTCTGGGAGCACATTTGGGACTTACTTCCGAGTTACAACATTTGGAGAATCCCATGGAGGTGGTGTAGGATGCATAATTGATGGATGCCCTCCTAGGCTTCCCCTCTCAGAAGCCGATATGCAAGTAGATCTTGATAGAAGGTATAATCTTTCATCTCTTGTGCTCCTTTAGAAAACTGGATATAAGATCTCGTACAAGTAATTGTTGTTCATATAATGTGTTTCTTTGAGAAGATATCAAGAAATTAGGCTTATTGTGGGGTTCTCTTATTATCGTATTTAGGAGGCCAGGTCAGAGCAAAATCACCACCCCCAGAAAAGAGACAGACACATGCAAGATAGCGTCCGGAATTGCTGATGGTTAGTTGTTGATTAGCCTACCTGAAACTCTTTCTTTTTCTTCTCTGCACTTATAACGTCCACTCGCACTGTGAGTTTCATGAAGAAAAATGTGTCTTAAACTCCCAGGATTTACCACTGGATCTCCAATCAAGGTAGAAGTGCCTAATACTGATCAAAGAGGAAATGTAAGTGGAATACCTCCTCTTCCCTCTGCTGCTATGTTTGTTATGTCATTGTTTGGTTTCGAACAAACAATATGTGGTTCTTTTGGTAATACGTCAAAACGCAAGTACTTGGTACATTTAGCTTTTTCATGCTCACAAGCTTCATTATTTTGAATGTTTTCAGGATTACAGTGAGATGTCAAGAGCATACAGGCCATCTCATGCAGATGCAACTTATGATTTTAAGTATGGTGTGAGATCCGTACAGGTAGCCACACTACATTTTACTATGATCAATATATTTTCAGAATTCTTCGAGAAGTGGACAATTCTTAAGATGATAGCAAATCTTTGTCCTTGTTTATAACAATATATCTGTGGATATCTAGGGTGGTGGAAGATCTTCTGCCAGAGAAACCATAGGAAGGGTTGCCGCTGGAGCAGTTGCTAAAAAGATTTTGAAGAAATATGCGGGAACAGAAGTGAGTTTTTTTGGTTTACATTGTGGTATTCTATTTCTGTTATGGCTAACGATACTAAACTGTCTGATGCCCATTCATTCAGAGGAGCACTAGATATGTTTTCATTAGATTTAGATTGTGCCTGTGATATATCTTAGTTGAAAGAGACAATTACATAGTGCCTGTCCATAGGCCTATGCTTATTCCACATGTTTACTCCGTAAAACTCGCTGTAGTTTTGAAGTTACATCTGACTCTTGATTGTGATTCTGAAAGGCTTTGGTTATAATTGATACTGGTCTAGTTTTCACTCTACTGTCGTGGACATTTTAGTTGAAATCAATCAAGATATTGATCAATAGTTTTAAGCATTTCTTGTTATTTTGTGTATTGACTCAAAGAGGATATACAAGCTAATGGGCGTCTCACCTATTAACCTTGACCAATCAAAAATAGTCTTGAGAAGGCTCTTTTCCTCACGGATACATGTATTAGCGTAAACATATTGTGTTACTGGCAGAATACTTTATTCATCAACTTCACAATGATCTTATGAGGGATGGGTAGAGGGCACATCTTCTTTGCTGAATTTAATAAGATATCGAATAATGAAAAACACTTAATTTGTGAACTTAGCCATGTTTCCTCTTTAATTCTCATTGTCATCTTTATGCTTCTTGTGGCAGATTTTTGCTTACGTCTCGCAGGCGCACAACGTTGTTCTTCCTGAAAATTTGGTCGATCATGAATCTCTGACACTTGATCAGGTACACTTCTTATGCAATATCTGTTCTTCTGCCTTTGACAATAATACCTCCTGAGGAAAGCCTTCAACAGCAGAGGGTCTTTGCATCTTCGTTGTAAATAACTTTTTGATTGCTGGGCATTATTTAAATGGGGATTTAATCAATTATGATTGCTGTGAGAAGATTCAGACTACCTGAATATCTGGGTTGTACTGGGTAATTATAATAATTGTTAAAGAGGATATAAGTAGCACAATTGAAGAGTAATATGTCTGCATTTATATATCCATAGACATACATGCATGATAATGAGCAGAAGTCTTATCCTTCAGAATAAGAAGCATAAGGTTGTACAAATTAAGGCAATATACTAGTAAAATTAGGGCCGCACGGACCAAAGTTAGACTATTGGCCTATGCAACTCACTTTTTTTGCATACTCTCATTCTTTTAACTCTTCAATTTTGATGTGGTGGTCACATAATTGGCTGTTAAGTCGGTCAGATTTCTTATCATCCAATCGTTTGCAGATTGAAAGTAATATTGCGAGGTGCCCAAATCCTGAGTATGCGGAAAAAATGATTGCTGCTATAGATGCCGTTAGAGTGCGGGGTGATTCTGTTGGGGGTGTTGTCACCTGCATTGCTCGTAATGTCCCACGGGTAAAGCCCTCGGTCTGTTTTCCCTGTTAATTACACCCGTAATAGGCACTGAAATATTTCTGCATCATTTTGTGTCTTGTCAGGGACTTGGTTCTCCAGTCTTTGATAAACTTGAAGCAGAGCTGGCAAAAGCTGTCATGTCATTACCTGCAACAAAGGGATTTGAGTTTGGCAGTGGATTTGCAGGTGTGAATGCATTATGACTTCTATTTACAGCTCCTACAATTTAATGAGCTTTGATACCATTTTTGCATAAGCAAATTATGCTGATAGACATGTTGCAGTTTTAAATTCTGTTTAATGGAATTTATATAGGTACTTTTATGACTGGTAGTGAGCATAATGATGAATTCTACATGGATGAACGTGGAAAAATTAGGACAAAAACAAACCGATCTGGTGGAATACAGGTATAATTCCCCCCCCCCCCCCCCACCCCCCCAACATAATGTCATGGTTGTAGTCAATTTTATACCTGAAGTGTAATGTTCCTTATTTTTCACTTTTTGTTTTTCATGACTCTGTTCATTTACAGGGTGGTATATCAAATGGAGAAATCATCAACATGAGGATAGGTTTTAAGCCAACGTCTACCATTTCGGTATGTCCTCTCTCTTAATACCCGGTGCCTCCACCTTAGCCATCTTTTACTTATTTTATATATCCGACCTTCCTGTCTGTGCATTTCTTGTTGAGAATATAAGTTCCCGTGCTTTCATGGAAGACTTATCTGTCTGATAATAAGATTTAGAACCTGCACTATTCTGATGCAAGTAGGCAGCCTGAAACTGAGGCATGGCCTAATGTTTTAAACTATGGTTAAACACATTAAATCACCCAATCTATTCACTCTTTTACAAACTGCCCCCAATGTATAAAAAGTTGCATTAATCCCCCCCAACCTATTGATTTTTGAGAGCTTTGCCTGGGACACGTCTCTGCATTTTGTCTTTCTAATATGGGCTTCAAGTGCAAAACAATACAAAATCAATAGGGTGGTGGGCTTAGTGCCACTTTTCGTAGCTTGGGGGTCAGTTTGTAAAAGAGGGAATAGGTTGGGGGATTTACTGTAGTTGGCCTGTAAACTGTTGTTTGTTCTATGTTCCCACTGAGCTTGAGCAATGTGCCGACTAACAAGTGCAAGCTAATGTCAGGGATCTTCACTAGTTTGCACAAAATTTACTATTTTTTAGGCAGATTAGGAAGGCTTAAAAGAAGCCAAAAGTTTTTGAGCTTGAACAATTTTTCATCCTTGGTAATGGATCTTGAAAAGCTGTACATGACCTGTGGATCATAAAGGACCTATTAGGGATAGATGATTCATAGTGCTCAATGTGGGGCCACCGTACATCTAGCTTTACTTCTGAAACATTTGATATCTAGATAAAATAGCTCATCCTGCTGATGATCGTTACTATTCTGGGCTTGGAGTTGCAAGTACATATGTAGTAATACAGCTTTGGCAAGAGGAAAGGGGACAGTATGTATGTTAATCAAATTGTAACTTGTCAAAGGTAGAAAAGAACCGAAAAAACTCTCATGCCCCATCTTGCAGTTAATTCTGGCAATCAGTTTCTGTCAGAAATATTATCTTGTGCTCTATTATGGAGAAATTTTATGTGATAATCCTTTGAATACTCAATTGGTACCCAAACCTTATCATTTCTAAAAGAAGTAAAGAAATGCCTCACCTGAACATCATCGTGAAATGTCTAGGTTGCACCTTGCAAAGTTGTCGACATATGTTCAGTTCATAGTTTCAAATGTATTTGTCGAGTAATTAGCTCGTCTCAAATTTTATGCAGAGGAAGCAGAATACTGTAAGCAGAGACAGACATGAGATGGAGCTCATAGCTCGAGGTCGTCATGATCCTTGTGTTGTTCCACGAGGTTCGTCCCAAAACACATGTTTTGTCTACCTTAGTGTTACTTTATTTGAATAACGTTAACCACAAAGAACGTCATCTTTTTTAAATTGACTGCACCATGCCTTATGGCTCTAGGTCATGTAACCCTCTCAATACAATTGTTTGGTCTATCATATTTTCTCAATCCTAATTTTATACAACTTAATATATCGATTAATATCTTGATGGTTGATTCGCAGCCGTTCCTATGGTGGAGGCAATGGTAGCCCTTGTGCTTGTTGATCAATTAATGGCCCAATATGCTCAATGCATGTTGTTTCCTATTAATCCAGAACTGCAGGAGCCCCTTGGAAGTGATTTAAACCCCTCTTTAACGAGTAATTCTTAGTTGCTCGACATCCCCGAGATCCTTGTTTTGACCGTTAATATGCTGGATTCTGCATGTGGGGTTGATAAGTAAACAAATGAGGTGTCCAGAGAGCGGAAGTTCAAGATTTTAAGAATTTTACTGTGAGTTTCTTAGTTTGTTTCTACTACTACGTAGAAAGTAGTGCAGAAAAAGGGTTTTGCGTCCTTGTATGCCTGCTGCTGTAAACCTGTACTTTTTCCACCTTTCTTTCTCTTTTCTTTTCTTTTTCTTTTTAATAAGGTTTTTTCTTTTTCATTTATTTAATGACATGTTCTATATATTGTCATCTACAATGATTTTGATGGTGATTTGGGTATTTACATACGATCTGAGGGTCATGAGACTAAACCAGCCCTTTTGGCATCTCTATATACATAATATAAACTTCATTCATTCATTCTTATTTTCAATACTGGCCCTTCGTCATACAACATTTAGACTCGAGCTATTGATTTTTTTTTTTTGACTTGATCGTATTGCTAATGATAATCGATATTTCCTTTTTCATTTTGAAACCACTTCATCGTATAGAAAAAGAGACGTTATTGTTTGAATCAGGTCTATCAACAAGGAGAAAGACCTTACGGTCAAAAACTCAAAATTGTGTTGTATTGTACATTCTTGATAATTATTTGTTATAATATATTGAGAGAGTCACTGGTTCATAAGGCGTTTTTGCCGCCTAACATTTATGTAGGATATAGTCTTCATCAAAATTCAAAACTGTCAGAAAATTAGTCCTCATCACATAATTAGTTACATAACTTATTTATGCACCTTTGTCCTGGACCCAATTGTATTTCAGAAAACTATGTGTGCGACATTCATTTTTGCAATGAACTTGTGTTGATCACCTGTTAGACAAAACTGAATGCGACATATTTGTATCATTATAGAATTTATTGAATAGAAAAACAATTGTTGATGAAGTAGTTAAAACCTACCTGTTGTATGATTACATTAAAATATACCTAATGAATTGTCCCAATGTAATGATATAGCTATAAACACGACTTCTATTCGTTATCTATAATGATACATATAATATGACTTTTTATTCGTATTTGATGCACTTTTAATTTACACATAAAAAATCTGCCGCAAGAAGCATGATGACTACAATTGTTGAAAAGCTAACCTGATGTACCTGTAAACCAAACTGTTGACCAACAATTAGACCTTTGCATTTTCAGCAGCTAGATTTGATCTCATGGGATATATAGTTTGATGGGGTGTTTTCACTTTTTCTTTTATAGTTTAGGAGGCACTTTATGAATCACCCTATAGCTCAAGGAGTTTAACGTAATTATCCCAAAGAAAACACATGTAAATATTGCGTTCATGTTTTTTTCCTATATGGTATCCCACCACTATCAAAACACATTTTGGGAAGTCATACATCATTAGAACTTCCAAAGAACAAGAAAATGTAAAAGGGATGAAATCAAAACTTTCTCCATGGACAAATATTCTCGTTTTACAAGAAGAAATAAAAAACTAGTTACATTTTCTCTCACCACCATAGAATGGTAAATGCATCCCCCACGATTCACTACATTTCTTTACACTTGATTTAACATGTCACACTCAGAGACCCTTCTTTCCTAGAAAGTAAAAGCTGATTTCTTAATTTTGTTATTATCCTCTCTTCTTTTTTCTTGGTTTTTAACTCCGCAATTCATACATCTTTTACCTGCAGCGAGTAAATTAATAGTATTAAAAAAACGGACAAACGATATGAGAAAATGAGTGCTATAAAATAATCACATACATTTGCTTTAACATACTACTATATAATTATCTATACTGCCACAAGTTTGTATACCCAAAATTCTTTACTAAAAGCAAGTTTCGTTTCTTGTTCTCACTTTATATGAATGGTCATATCTAGAAAGTTCGAGATGCAATTTCTTACTCGCTCTCACTATTATTCAACACCATCTTTTGACTATAACACCAAAAAGAGATAAGACCATCATATTCATACCCAACAGTTTTACTAAAAACACTCAATTACAGTGTCAAAATAGGCCACAACTCAAAGCATATAACTCAGTCAAGCCAAACTAAAACTACTTTAAAGTGACACAAGATTCTTTTTGAAGCACTATGATCAGTTTTCTAGTTAAGAACCAAAATTCAATTTGCATACGAACTCGCCAAAAGAAGAAAAACAGTAAAAAATTGCTATATATAAATATAAATATTAAGTAACGACACAACGTGTTGTCTCTTCAAGTGTAGATTCTGTCGGCAATATTTTGTATAAACAATGCAAACATTTTCTGAAATCCCCTGTAGCATGAAAACTTGACAACTTTTCCTCCAAAGACTTCAAACATATACAATTCAATCTAGTTCAAAGAAAGAGATTTCCCATTTACAACTACTTAGTCTAGAGATTTATGTCCATAACTTATTAAAGCTTAGTTTCTATTACATCATTACATTGTATATTTAATGTTACAGCTTTTAAGATAATGTATCAAATATTATACCTAACATTTGGCATTTTCTAAATTTGGCACTACTCTACATACATGTCTCAATGGAGTTCATCCATGGTACATTATTCTTAATGCAAGTGCACTAATATATATTAGAATGGGACGAGCTAGGGGATGTAGCTTAGATATTTTTGTCTAGTTGAACCCCCGCCCTATCCTCAAGTTCCACTTGGACCAAATTACTAATATGCCACTCTGATACTGTAGAAATTAGAGTCCTTCATATTTCCTCCCTAAAAAGACGAGAGTGGGGGGAAGTATTTATATACAGTAGCCCAAGGTAGTCCCCAACCAATGTGGGATAAGTAATTCTACCCAATAATTATGTCGTGTGCAATCGAGACTCGACACAATTTTTTAAATCGCATTAGGCTTAAGTTACATCTTAGAGAGTAATAATTCCAAAACAATACTAATTAATTTAACAACGAGTTGTGGTGTGATCTTGAAAATGAGTAGAAAAAGACAAGCAATCTCACGGGAGTATGTACTAGAAAAAAGACAACACCTAAATCATCTCGTGATCAAGCAAAATCTTAATCCATTCATATATAAGAAGAAAAGACATTGATTCTCCAAATTAACACTTCTTTTTGCATAAACGGGGCCTAGTTGATGTCAGCAGGCAACATTATACAATAGCTAAAGACAACATACGAATTTGATGATGACTTAAAATAAATTAGCCAAATGGGGAAAGCTTATAATACCTTCTTTTTTTTTTTTTTTGGCTTTTTGTAAATGATTGGTTCGAGTATTACCTGTAGTTGTAAGTAGGCTTTGGTGTATTAGGTTGCTTGAACGCAACGGTGGGAGCTATTCGGCAACTCCTCCTTTGATGCTCGAGGACAAGTTGCTCCGCAAACCAGTCGAGTTTCTCATAGTTGCTTTGTTCTCCAATTTTCTTGCCACTAAAAAGAACGGACTCCACGTTTTTCTGCTTCAACATCTCATCTGCCGCTCCAATTAGCATCTTGATGTTGCTCGGACTTGGATCCGAATCCACATTCGCCCCACACCGACCGAAGCTGGACCCGTTTGCCTGTGATCAATCCATTAGTAAAAACTATGAGCTCATCGATACGATTACTAGACATTTTCATCAAAAGTCATGTTTAATATTAACTAGATATAGCACCTTGAAATCGAATGGCTTATAATACCTATTTAAAGCTAAGTGAAGGTATCATACAATAATGCTAAGGATCAAAGTCAAGTGGTAATCATTAGTAAATCAGTATTATCAAACTAAAAGCATCAGTTCCATGACTAAATCATATGCTTCAATAGTGATCTATTGGTTTGTGTCCATATGGCCACCAAAGGTTTCTATAAATTCAGGTGAAATGCAATAAGAAAAAATGTACAACCTGCAGGCAATATGTAATAATGCAGTAACAATTTACAGCCTTGATTTTGTTGGAAACTGCAGTACGTTGGTCAGTCACATTCTGTACAACTACAAGTTGCAAAATATTCCCTAAATAGCACGTATCATTAATATCATTGTCAGGCTTGAGAAAAGGACACTGTGAATATATTCCCCCAAACCCAGGTGAAAATGCCAAAATCCCATCAAAGTTTGCAAGCTGTGTACAGTTTTCCCCATTATCATCATTTTCTCAACTCCTAGTGGTTTTAATACAAAATGACAACACGGTAATAAATGAAGCATGTTACCTAATGTTCAAAGACCCCTTTTGTAGTTCACTTGATTTAATAATCACTCTCATAGGCATTAGTCATAACGGCTCAAAGTTTCTACATGTTTTCATAAATTTAGGGTAAATCTCGTTTTCCCCCAAACGCTTGACGGGTTTTACAAAGTGTCTTTTAAGGTTTGTAAAAGTGAAATATTCCCTAATGTGCAATTTTGTGCAAAAACTAAATCTAACGAACAACTATGCAAACACGTGTTCAAGATGAACGACTGATTAACGGCCTATTCATATAAATAGCTAGCAAATTAAAAAATATTTACATACTAATATACCTGAACTCGAACGTAATTAGTGCTTCGATTATGCCCAAACGCCATCGCCACCGAGTGATCCACCAACTCCGCCGAGCCATCACCCGAAATCCTCGACATCGGTCTAGCCCAATCTTTAGCCGTCCATTCCTTCACCTGATCGTAATCAAACCCGCCTTCCAACAACTGCCCGCCCGCCCCAATCGAAAGTACCAAAATGTCCTCAACCCCCCTCACGAACGGAAACTCCTGCTTGTTATGCAACACGTGCGTAATCGCGGCTGCGGTCGGATTACTCATCGCCAACCCGCCATCCACCCCGACGCACCGGGTCAATCCGTCCACCGACTTCATGCACACGGGGTCAAACATCCCCGGCTCCGCGGACGTGGCCAAACAAACCTCCCACAGATTAAAATCATAACTGTCGGATTCCAACGCGTCCGCCCTGGAGAACAGGAACGGCGCGTTACTCGACAAATCGTAGCACGGGATCAGTATCGGCTTCAACGTATCCTTCAACGTGAGAGCGCGTCCGGTCCTCTCGTCCTTGAACGCCAGCTTAACCGCCGCGGTCTTACTGCATTTACCCTCGCTGCTGCTGCTAAACACTCGCTTCATCAGGCAGTTATTGATGTTCCTCTTCTTTTTGGATTTCGATGATGATCCTCCTCCGGAGAATTTCTTCGCCTCCGCCGCGAGGAACTTCCACGTGTCGTCCGCGTGGAAGATCGGACGGTTGTTAGGATTGTTTGCGGTAAAGAGCATGGCGGTAAAGATGCCGCCTACGCCGGTGCCGGCGGCCACGTCGAAGTAGTCGGCGATTCTGGCGTCGGAGTTGCCGGACTTTGCCTTTAGAGCGGATTCTAGATACGAGAGGGCCTTGCCGGATAGGATTGTCCTCAAGCCGCCGCTGTCGATGCTGAGAATGCAGATTTTTCCTCTTTGATTATGATGATTCTTGATCGCGGGTTGGGCGGGGGACGACGGCATTTGCTTTGGAAGCTCCCATAGCTTGTGGTGATCGTTGTTGTGGTTGTGGTTGTGGTTGTTGTATCCGAAGAGGAATTTGGTCTCGAGTATGGAGAAGATTTCGTAGCTTAGTTTGTCGGAGTCGACGCTTGGCTCTTCTTGCTGCATATGGGACATTTGGTTCATGAGAGAGTCATCATTCCGCGCCATTTCTCTCTACAGCATTCTATTCTGTGAAACAAATGGGAAATGTGGGAGAAGATGGACGAGGAGGACGCACAGTTTCTTTTGCGAGTATCTATGTTCTGCTCTTTAATCTTTATAGGAAGAAGAATTAGGTTGTGTTTGGCAGTCTATTGTTTTGTTATTGAAATAAGTTTTTGTGTGGGTATAATGAAGTAATGGGAAGCTTTTAGTTACATTAAAGTAATATGTGTAAGTTGTAAAGCAAATATAGTATATTCACTTTTGAATATAGGTAGTCACGAGCCATAATATGTTAACAATACATGTCGTGTGACGAAAAAGTCACGGTGGCGTGAACATAAGGAGGCTAGAGAAAGTAAAACTAGATGAACTGTGTTTGGTTCAATGATAGTTATACATAACGAATTAGACATTAAATGATATATCAGTGAAAAGCCACCAATATCTAGTTTGCAATGCCACAAGTGAGTCGCAATTTTCACTGGTTTAGAGTAAGAGTTATTATACTCGATGGTAGAGTTGCATAGATCAGGCACATGCATCAAACTTTGGGCATATGTCGAGTTATTATACTCGATGTAAGCCCAACAAACATGCAACCCTGCATTGATGCCTATATATACTCCTTTACGACCACAAGAAGGGGGATCGATTCGAGAGCTTTTAGGTCGAGTATTTATACTCGATGTATGCGAATAAAAAAACTTGACCTATAAGCTCGAGGTATGGAATACTTGACATATTAATCCGATCTATCCCATATATCACAATAATGGATATTTGAGTCATGATTCTATATCAAAAAGTGGATCAAGATTTTGATCAACCTACAAGAAGATATCTCTCGAACAGTAAAGCCGCAAATATGCTCGACATATGGATAGATCGAGTTTTATACTCTATGTATGGGTACATTGAATATATAAGTTCGATGGAAGCCTTATATCACCAGGAAGCTACTTTAGTCTGGTTTATGGATCAAGAAGCGGATAAAGGTTTAGACCTAATCACAAGGAGATATGAGAAAAAAACATGACTCACGCAATGCAAAAGCAAGTTAATCGCAACCCGATTAGTGCTCGGCGCTCAAACAAGACAAATGAACTAAGTTTGGCTTGCTTCTCTCAATTGGATGCGTAGGCAGCTTGGCACAAATCAAATTCAGTTAATCCGAAATCATTAAAGATTCAACCATTCCATCATCGGGTGCCTTAGAGAGACAAGAATACAATCTGTCATTTTTACTATCATTTTCTATAATGTGCATCATCTTAAAGTTGTCACTTAGTTCTTTTCTTTTTTCCCCAACAATTAGAGAATCTTCATTTAAAAGATAATAATGTATTGATTTGATAGTTTCAGAACAAATTAATCAGAAAACACGTAAAGCTAGTACTTATATATGTTCTCTTCACTATGGTGAAATTCTCATTACCCCCTGGTTACGAACCAGCTTAATCATTATATGCTTTAGTTATTACTTATTAATTACCTCTATACAATTATGTCTAGTTCTAAAATTCTAACTTATGATATATTTCTAAGAAATATTGTGGCAAGAAATTGCTTGTGAATTGAAGTTTGTTGCTGCACATGTATTATGAATTCAATTTCCATTATCTAAAACTGTGTAAAAGTATCGCAGTCACAAGGGTATTGCGTATTGGATAATGTTGACTTATCTAGTTAATTTATCGCAATTTCGATTTAACCTATATACGTTAATAAAGTCTACTTGCTATGAATTATAATAAAGTGCCACCAAACGCGTCCCTACTGAAAAAAACATATCGAATCCCGACACAATCCAAATTTTGTTTTTGTCGCGCGCGATTTTAACAGTGCTGCTTTTATGAACTGAGTTAATTTAAGGCTGTTAATTTAACCACAGGTAAAAGTAAATATAAGTCTATTCAGCAGATCATCACCGTTGATATAAGCTTGGAATGGTTATCAACGGTGTGGATTGATTTATATCCGTGACGAGTGGTGTGATCAGATCAGTGATGGGCAATGGGTCCACTAATGCGCAATCATCGGCACTAGGAATGGAGGCGCATTATTTGTTGGAATTTGTTTCCATTTAGGTTAATGTTAATTGCTGATGAAATCATGAAAGTGTGGATTTTCTTTTGATAAAAAATGTACTTTTTGTGTTGTTTTGCGTTCCTTTTACAAAATTTCCATTTTTTTTATTAAATTAAATATTGCAAGGAATATGGAAAAAATTTTGGCGTCAAATGATAAAGTATTTACATACTTTTCGAAGAAAAATGACTTGTTACTATTATTACGTGTTGAGAAACTTGGATTTGTGTCTACTTATCTCTGAATGTTTGTTTTAATGAAAAGAGGCAATGAACTTGTGACGTTATGTTAAAAAACCAGTGATTGTAAAATCAATTAATACAAGAAAATTTCAATAAACGTAATGTTAACGGGTTTGGAATTATTCTCTATTTAACGGAAGATATTTATATTAGGTCGGAATGCCCTGCCAGTGATTCAGAAACAATCGCAGGCGGAAATGATTGGAAAATAATCAGAATTACAAGAAAGTTTTCTTCCTTTATTCACTGAACTTTTCCTCCTCTTTGTGTACTAGTAATAAGTGGTACTAAGTTGGACTTAGTTATCTTTCTTCTATTGATCACTTCCCTTTATATAGACTGTGATAAGGGCAAGCGTCATTGTGCATGTGCTTAAGTAAAGACAGGTGTCGTTTCATTATTACAGGTGTAAAAATTTAGGATAAGGTTTATCTTTTATCTACTAAGCGCTGACTAGATTAATCTTCGTATCTTCTGATAGCTCCGAGGACCTCTGATGTATGGTTGTTTTGGTAGGGCTATTCTTCCGAGGGGCTAGGCTTTTGTTGACACATAATAAGAATGCTCGTATGAAACTAAGAACTGCTGTATATGCCTTCCGAGGGGCTTCATCTCCCTTCCTTGACCCGGGTTTGTTCTTCAATGACTGAGGTGATCTCTGAAGACACGGTAACAGAATCGTTGATAGTATAATGTGATCTTCGTGGGCTTATTTTAATCTCCGAGGGCTTTCCTTATTCTCCGAGGGCTGTATTTAATCTCCGAGGGCTGTATTTGCTCTGTTTGACATGAGATGTTTCTGTCTAAGTTCTCGGAATATACTTATTAGGCATTCTTTTCTTCATCTCTGATTTTTCCTTTGAGAATGAGTCTTCGGATAATGTTCCGAGGGCAACTTTTATTGAAGAAACATGCTCCGAGGGCAGTTTACATTGAGGAGTGTTCAGCAAGGAAGTTTTCTAGTAGGTTCATGAGACTCGGGGTCCGTTGTGGTCCCTCTTGGATCATTGGTGGATATCGGAGTCGCGCGGATCCATCGGGGTTTGCTCTTTTTCCAATGCCGCGTTGATATCTGTTTTTTATTAATCCTTTGACTTTCCAAGGGACGCTTATGTTCCTCCTCGTGTGCTCTGGTATGCCTTTGTTAGGTTAGTAACCGAGAAGTAGAACAACCTCCGAGGGGATCTCCTTATTTAGGAGTGGGTACATCTCATCGGAAGTACTCGTGACAATTGTATTGTCCATGTATCGTTTTTTCCGAGTAGGATTAATCTTCTTCTTTTCCCTTTTTATATTTTTATGGTTAACACTAGCCCCCCAAATTTCGATTGTCTTCATAGAAACAAGCGAAATTTTAATCGTCCTCAGTGAGGCGAGGGGTTGGTTCTCGTTCTGGTATCCTCTATATTTGATATTTTGATATTTTTCCGTGAGATATAAGCATAGATATTTAGAATTTATAGGGATTTTACCTGAATACCCTTAGGGTATCATTATTGTGCACGCGGGGATCTCGGGGCGCATGTATTGGATGGGTTTGACCAGCTTTGAAATTTGGAGTATCTGACCGTTGGCAACGGTCAGAATTTTGACGGCGTGGCGCGATCTGGCGACGGTTACGTGGAGCCGTAAATAAATGCCACGTCTTTAAGGGCATCTGACCGTTGTAGGTTCTAGTTATAAATAGGGGCACTATTGCTCTTTCTTCTTCATTCTCCCAATTCTAATTTACGATTATTTCCTCTCAAAGCAAAAAACTTCATTCCTTAATTTCTGCTCTTCGTTTTTCGTACTCCAAATTTCTAGCAGACTTACTTGTTCTCTTCTTATTCTTCAAAAAACAATTCTCTTTTTGTATCCATGGCTTCTTCTGCCAACACGAACCTTGTTGCCGCCGCTACCTCCTCAGAAATTACTGCTCCGATTGATACTTCTACAAATGTAAGGAGTATTCCAGTGGGAGTTGTCACTCGTAAACGTAAAGGAGAGACCGCTTCTTCTTCTGAGGGCGGCGCTGCTTCTTCTAAGAAAGCTAGGGTTCCCAAACCAAAGAAGGCACCTCTTCGGACTTTCGCTAAAGTGGAGAGGGTTCCGAGCATTGCCACTCGTGAACAAGTGTTAGATTTTTTCACTTCAACCGGGGCTTTTCAGAAGAACATGGTGTTCCAAATTCCGACTAGGGACGAGAGAGCATGCTATCCTCCTCCGGGTATGTTGACAGTCTATTTTGCTCAAGTAAAGTATGGGTGGCGTTCATTCATGTCCCCTTTCTTTTGTGAGGTTTTTAAAACTTGCAACATTAGCCCGAGTCAATTGGTTCCGAACGGGTTTGCTGCCCTCTGCATTTATGTTTTTTGGTGTCAATTGAACGGGTTGGAGTGTAGGGTAGATCACTTTCTTTCAATCTTTGATGTGGGGGTGTCGCCCGGGGGGTATCCCTTTTATAATGTTCATCATCGGGACAACTCGGGGGATTCCACTAAGAGGATATTGGGTGCGGCAATTACCTCGCATAGCGTTTGGAAAAACATGTATTTTTTTGTGAGGCCCGCACAAGGTAAATGGGATATGCCCTTTGACTGTAGAGAGGGCACAACTCTAGTGTATGCATTGGACCCGAAGATAGTTTTATCTCCCGTGATTTCTCAACATAAGCTGATGGAATCGGAGGATTTTACCATGTTGTTTGAGACGTCCGGTCTTCATCATGTGGTGTTTACCGATGATGCTGTGGAGAAGCCCTTGTCCCTGTCTCCCGAGGCCAAAAATCTTTTCCGTAAGTTCCTTATTTTCCTCTTTTACTCTTTTTCTGTGTATAATGGTAAATTGTACTTATGTATCCTTGGCTTTGGGGTGATGCAGAGGAGGTTATGGCCAACTATTACTTGTCGGGTCCAATTGATCCTACTCCGATTGGTGTTTCTGATGTGCCAGAAGAGGGCGAGCACGAAGAGGATGAGGTTAATGCTCCCGATGGCGGGTACGCAGCTCCAGAGGTGGGGGGAGTTCACGAGGATCACTCTCCACTGTGTATAGACATGTCAGGGGTTATCAGAAGTGTCGTTCCCCTACGCCAGGTGGCTCCTTCTTCTTCTTGGGCTTTAGTGCTAGCTTCTAAGTCTAGTACAGGAGATTTGCCTACTTCTGGATCCGACATAGGGAGTTCTCCGAGGGCATCTGAAGAAGGGGTATTTCCGAGAGCGGTTGAGGGAGAATCTATTCAGAAGACCATGGAAGTGGTGGATTTATCTTTCGATGATCCTTCTCCTGCTTCTACTGAGCCTACGTCTTCAGAAGTTCCTCGTGGTGAGTTTTTACGAGTTCTTAGTAAAATTTCTCACATTTTCACTGTAAACTCTCTTCATGTACTGATTTTTTCCTTTTTGATACAGCGGCCGTGGACAAAGGCAAGGCTCCGATGGTAGAAGAGCCCTCTTTATATGGTAAGTGTCCATTACCTGTCCTCTTCTACTAATAATTTTTTCTAGTTTCATTCTCTTCCTTACCTTCAATGATTATCTTTTGTAGAAGAAGAGTTTCTGGCCCAGTTTAATATTCCCGAGCAGGAGACCTCACGAGGGGATTCCGAGGATATTCAAGGGGAATTTGACCCTTCCTCCGAGGATAGAGAGGTGAAGGAGGGGATCTTGAATTCCCTCCTGGGGGAGACTGGTCCATCTGTAACAGTTGGCGGTTCTCGGGCCGTGTTCACAAATTCAGAAGTGATGACTCCAGTACCCGGAGCCGCTCTTTCGGGGAGTCGTATTCCAGTATCCTCTGTTCCAGTGACTCTTTCTCCGAGAGGTCACACCTTCCAGGCGCCCATTCCTCCTAGCGGACCTGAGGGGCACTTCTCGTCTCGGACAGTGGGGGAAGCTTATCAGGACATTCTCCAGTTTTTTGCTTCCTCCAGTTCAACACCTGCTGAGGGGTATCAATTCCTGTACACCAGTCTTAACTGGTTGGGACTCATGGTAAGTTTCTTCATACTAGTCTTCTCGGGATTATATAATGCATTTGTGTTAACTTTTTCTTATTGACTTCTTCGCAGATTGGAAAGACTCGGGAGGCAGTCACTGCCGTGGAAGAACATGGTCGAAAGGACATAGAGGAGGTGGAAGTACTCCGAGCGCAATTGGCGCCTCTCTTGGTTCGGGATAAAGAAAGCCAGACGAGGGAGGATGTCATCCTCACCAAGATTTCTAACTTCGAATTCGCCCTTCAAGGAGCTGAGAAGGCGAATGAGGACTTGCACCATAAGTTGACCGCTGCCGAGTCCGCTTATAAGAAACTGGAGACATCCGAGAAGGCTGCAACAGCCAAGATAGCTCTTCTGGAGAAGGAAAGAGAAGAGTCCGAGAGGGTTTTCACTGCTCGGATCACCGCTCTTGAGAAGGCCGTGGCAGAAGGCGGTGAGAGGGAAAGGAGTCTCCAGGAGACATTAAGCCAAGTCACCGATAGAGCTGAGTCAGCCGAGGGGAAGTTAGCAAACTTCCTTTCTCCCGAGGATGTGCAGGCTAAGGTTGATGCAGCAGTTCAATTTGCTCAACGAGAGATTTCTAGGCAGCACTCGAAAGTTTCCGAGACGCCTTCTCACGAGCTCTTAACATGCCACCTTTTGTGGGGATACTTGGAGTGTGCCAGGCTGGCCAAGTCTCTGATAAGGTCAGATGTTGACTTTGCAAAGTCTTTTGATCTCCGCAAGTTGAAGAAGCCAACTCCCGATGATTGTCACTACTTTGTAGGGAGGTTTGGAGGTTTACTATCCCCTAGGGATTCTCCCGCGCCTTCTCCGATGCGATCTGCCAGTAGTCCAAGCCCGAGGGCTAGTGGTTCCGGGGGGTATTTTCCCCAATTTCTCGCCTTGCTCCACTGGGTTCTTCTGCCGAGGAGACAACTCCTTCACACCCTTCTACCACGAGGGCATAGTCCTTTCCTTGTAATTTTCATTTCTTGTTCTAACTAAGTGTTCTTTGTACTTATCTTCCTTTCCGAGGGCTCTTCGGCTTCTTAAATAAATAAATATTTTTTTCTTTTCATTTCTCTACCTTTTGTCTTTATTGTTAAAATTTTTAATTAAGAAGGATAATGATAAACCATATAAAATTGCTGACTAAGCTTATCTCCTAAGTAGGAGGTGTTGCTTTGCATGATTAAGTAAGGTACGTGTCACTTTTAATTAAGAAATTTTTTTGACACGTGTCCCTCACTTTATGCAATATGAATCTAATCTCTTTCTTTTAATCACGAAATAAGGAGTGTATATATATTTAGGCTACATACTTAACCTTATGATCATAACTTTATAATCATAACTAGTCTTTGATCTTTTTTTTTTTCAAATTTGCCAATAGTTGTGAGCACAATAATAACACTTACCCAAAAAGATGATGCCTCCTTACTATAGAAGAAGTGGTTCAGTTTCATCTTGTGGTTCCTCTCGGGACACCGCTCGGAGTCCTTCTAGATCGTCAAGGGTTCCTCCTATTTCTCGTGAGAATTCTTCTCCGAGGGATAACTTATCCGAAAACCAAGCGACACTTGGGGCTGGTTCTTCTTTGGGAGTAGCTCGTAGGTTTCCATCTACAAATTCACATAGAGTAAATCATGTTAGGGAGTTATTCATGGGCAGAGAACCGTACTCTTTGGCAGATGAGTCTTCAGAATTTGATTTGATTCCTCTTAATCTATCTAGGTTGATAGGTAGAGGACGTGTAGGGTCCACTACGAGTACGGAGTGCGAGAACTCGGTAAGATCTCTTTTTGCCAGCTATAACCTGGATATCGAAGAGTATGATGTAATAGTGCCTTCCTCGGGCCAAAGATCTTATGCGCCTCCCTCGGGTTATCTAACTGTTTATAACGAACAAATGTGTTGTGGGTTACGGATGTTTTTCCACCCTTTTTTCCAAATACTCTTCCGCTACTGGCAGATATGTCCGAGTCAGTTAACACCAAGTTCATATAGTCATTTGGTGGGATATGTTCTGCGTTGTGAGCTTTTAAACCTTCAAATGTCCCCTTATCGGGTGGGAACAATATTTGCCCTTCGACCTTGTTCATAGGGGACTCCCTTCTTTAGCCTGGCCTATCGGGACAAGGAAAATATCTTCACTCGTGTATCCAATACCCATTCTTGTAGAGGGGATTGGAGGCGGAGATTTTTCTTTATCCGTCCGAGAGGTCAATCAGCCAGATCGTGGGGGGTACCCCTCTGATGGGGTCTGGGATATATTGCTCCTAACGCCGAAACACAAGGTCACGAGAGGGAGGTATTGCTCAACTCAGGACTTTTTTCGGGTTCCTATGATATATCCGGGTTGCTGGACTTCCCCGAGGCCCTGATTTTAGCGGGTTTGCAAGAGGGAGTGGAGGGATGTACTCCTACTTCTCGTCCTCTTCACAGTAACTTTTATTTCCGTAAGTTTTACTGATCACTCCTTACCTGTTTAATTTGTAAATTTTCTGGGCGTCCTCGGACTGTTGGCATACTAATGTTTTTTACAGGCGCGGAAATGGGAGCGTTTTCTTTTGGGTTTTCCGATGATGTTTTTCTGGGACGGGCTTTGCACGGTGGTTCCAGATTGTTGGAAGTTGGTGGTTCTGATTCCCTCGTAAATGAGGTAATAGTTGATCTCTCTTCGGAGGAGGAGGGACGGGAGGCATCGCCTATAGCAGCCCCCCCAGTAAACTTTATAACTCCTCTCGGAGGGCCGGATCCGATAGCAGATTCTTCCCCAACAGACTCCCACATAATTATCGTGGTGTCACAACCTTTACCCCGCACTTCTGCCGTGGTGAATGCGCTAGAGGAGTATCTTATCTCTCCCCATGCAGAGGACTTGTCGCCCCTTGAGGGTGTCCCTGATCGTGTTCCCGCACCCCCACCCGAGGGGAATCCTTACCTAGGGAGATCTTTTCCGCCCGAGGACAGTCAGGATATTTCTCCCCTCGGATCAGCTGTAGGGTTTTGTCGAAATTTTCTTAGTGGCTTGCTGAATGTGACTGATTGCGGGTTGATAAAAACCCTTCTAGTGTCCGTTCTCCAGGACTTAGCTTGCAAAGACCTGTGTGAGGTATTTTATTTATTTTATCTATTTTGTTTGCTACTAACCTGTCATCAACGTCTGATGGAGCTTGCTTTGTTTTTTTAGCAGATCTATATGGAACTAGATGCCCTCGGATCTTATGGAAGTTCTTCTTCTGACCCGGGTTTAGTATACCGCCGTAGGGACGAGTTGGAGCAAGGTCTCTTAGAAGCTCAAACGGAGATAACCCAACTGAAGGAAATTCATGAGTCCACCCAGGAAATTCACAACAAGGTGTTGCAATCCGAGAGGGATAAGGCATGGGACTTAGAACGCCGGTTGGTACTAGAAAGAGCTCGGGTATTGAATTTGGAGAGGAGAATAGGAGAGTTGCATGACGAAATGAGGTCTTCGGAAGAGCAATTGACGCAGGCCCTGAAGGAGAGAGATACCCTTAATCAGCAAGTACTAGGGACTGCTCGTGCCCAAGCTGTGGCATTGGTTATGGCCCGTGTTCAAGCGGTGTTGGAAGTGATAGGTCCGTCTAGCTTTCGTGAATCCCTTCAAGAGGAGATGCGAGATTTGGTCCATATAGGCTATCAATTGTGTCGAGATGCTGTACAATCTTTGCCAGAGTTTCCCCCAGGCTTGCTAATTCCGACACTTAACATCCGTCAAGTTTTAGAGGAGTTTCCCTCTTCACCTATTAGGGATTCTTCAATTCCGAGGGTGTTTGTTGACGATCCCATTTCCCTTTCCGAGGAGCAGCGCCGACGAATTATCCGATAAGGAAAGCGTCCTATGGGAGGAGTTTAACTCGTGGAGGGATATTATACAGTTTAGTTCATAGTACGAGGGGCTTTTTTCTCTTTTTTTTTGTTGGGTTGCTAAGATGACTCATATGTAGAGTTATCATTTTGTCAAGCAACTCCGTTTTCTTTTGTAATAAAACCCTTCGTATATGAATAACTTTTCTTATTCAAGTATGATTATTACATTAAGCATAATACTTTCTAAGGTTGATTGAGTTCCAGGTATTACGAAGTACTACTTCCTCGGAATCAGCAAGGCGATAGGTTGCCGGCCCTACAATTTCCACTATCTTATAGGGTCCTTCCCATCGGGGATCTAGTTTGCCTACATTCTTGGAAGCCCCTACTCGTTTCATCACTAGATCTACAACTTGAAAGGTTCGGGGCTTTACCTTAGCATTGTAATATCGCGACATCCGGGCCTTGTATTCTTCCACTCGGAGGGCTACTCGGGCTCTCTTTTCCTCGAGCAAATCAAGGGCGAGGGCCAGATTTGAGCTGTTGGTTACTTCCTCGTATTCCTTAACTCGCCAACTTTCTATTGAGACCTCCGAGGGCAAGACGGCTTCACATCCATAGGATAGACTGAAAGGAGTTTCACCCGTGGTAACACTTTGCGTGGTCCGATAGGCCCATAGTATCCCGGGTACTTCCTCAACCCACTTAGCTTTGTGCCAATCAAGTCGGGCCTTCATGTTTTTCAAAAGGGTTCTGTTGGTCCTTTCTACTTGGCCGTTTGCTTGAGGGTACCCAACCGAAGCAAAGCGGTGTTTTATTTCCCAATGATCACACCATTTTTTGTAACCCTTGATCTGTAAATTGCAGACCGTTATCACTTACCAGGCTCCGAGGGACACCAAAGCGACAAATGATACTTCTCCAAAGAAAATTGATAACGGCCCCTGCGGTTACCCTAGCTAGGGGTTCGACTTCCACCCATTTGGTGAAGTAGTCAACAGCTACTAGCAAAAATTTCTTTTGACCGAAATCAGGAATGAGAGGTCCAAGTATGTCAATGCCCCATTTGGAGAACGGGCAAGGATTAAGATGGGGTTCCCACGGGGCCGCAGGTTGATGAATCCGAGGGGCGTAAGCTTGGCACGGTTTACATTTTTTGGCATGGTTTTTGCTATCATTAACCATCGTGGGCCAGTAGTAGCCTTGTCGAATCAAGCGTCCGACCATGCTTTCGCCACTAGTATGGCTTCCACATACCCCCTCGTGAGTTTCTGCTAAAGCTAGTTGGGCCTCCCCTTCATTAAGGCATCGAGCATGGGGACACGAGTATGTTCTTCGGAAAAGTATCCCGTCTTTGAGGAAGTATCGGAGGGTTTTTCTGAACATCGTTCGTTGAATATTCTTGTCCGAGGAGTATCCCTCAGGATTCTGTAAATAAGCCTTGATAGGAGTTACCCAGCTTGACAAGGGATCTGAGATGGTATTCACCTCTCTGCCTTCGCTTTTTTCAGACTCGTTGACATGAAGTAGAGTGATCCTCCGAGTGTGTACGTCGGCTGTTTGGGTAGCCATTTTGGATAAAGCGTCCGCCTCTTGGTTTTCTTTTCGGGGAATTTGAACTATATCATATTCCTCAAACCATTCGGACCTTTGGCGAACAACTCGGAGGTACTCTTGCATTCTTTCTTCTTTTGCTTCGCACGATCCTTTGACTTGATGGACAATTAATTGAGAATCACTATGAAAGAGTATTCTCTTCATTCCCCCTTCCTTTGCTAGTCTCATACCAATAAGGAGAGCTTCATACTCAGCTTCATTGTTGGAGAGGGGGTAATCTATTCTAATTGCGAAATGGAGCCTTTCTTCCTCTCCTTCTTGATTCACAAAGACAATTCATGCCCCACCATGCGTACTCACCGAGGATCCATCTGCATACGCGTGCTATAGCGGTTCCTTCTCCTCTGGTCCGATGCCCGTAAGTTCCATTACAAAGTCCGCTAGGACTTGTGCCTTGACGGATGGTCTCGGAGCATAGGAAATATCATACTCGGTGAGCTCCACGGCCCATTTTATTAACCTTCCCGAGGATTCGGGTTTGTTAAGAATGGTCCTCAGGGGGTACTTTGTTAACACTGTAATTGGATGTGAAAGGAAGTAGGGGCGCAACTTGCGGGCCGTAGTAACCAATGCTAGGACAAGTTTTTCAGTTAAGGTATACCTGGTCTCGGCTCCGAGGAGGGTTTTACTGACATACGGCACAGATAGCTTCTTCTCCGACCGATAAATATAGAAATAGCTCCTCTTGAGGTAAAGGTTTTACCAGCAAGGGTGGTTGTAACATGTACTTTTTCAGTTCTCCGAGGGCTTCTTCGCACTGGGGGGTCCATTGAAATTCTTTGATATTTCGAAGTATTTTGAAGAAGGGAAGCCCTTTCTCTGCTGACTTGGAGACAAAACGACTCAGTGATGCCATTTTACCAGTCAGTTTTTGAACGTCCTTTACTGTCTTCGGGGTAGGTAACCCCATGATGGCCTCTGCTTTCTCAGGGTTTACTTCTATTCCCTTCTCCGTAACCATAAACCCCAAAAATTTACCTCCTCGGATGCCAAAAGAGCATTTCCTAGGGTTAACTTTCATGCCAAAGTTATCCATAATGACCAATGCTTTCCTTAAATCTTCGGGATGCTCCTCAGCAGTGTTACTTTTGACTACCGCGTCGTCCACATAAACTTCTACTGATTTTCCAATAAGTCCTGCGAACATAAGACTTACTAACCTTTGGTAGGTAGCACCAGCGTTTTTTAGCCCGAAGGGCATGACTAGGTAACAAAAGGTGCATGCATCCGTAATGAAACTGGTTTTATCCTGATCTACCGCCGCCATTGGGATTTGATTGTATCCCTGGTCTCCATCTAAGGTTGACAATAGTGCACATCCAGCGGTTGAATCAACTAACTGATCTATGCTCGGCAAAGGATAACAGTCCTTCGGGCATGCTTCATTAAGATTAGTAAAGTCTACGCACATTCGCCATCTCCCTCCATGCTTGGGGACTAATACGACATTAGCTAACCATTCGGGATGGATAACTTCCCGAATTTGCTTCAAGTTGAGAAGGCGTTGTATTTCCGAACGAATAATTTTATTACGCTCGGGCCCCATTTTCCTTTTCTTTTGTTGAACAGGTTTAGCTCCGGGCTTCACATTAAGAAAATGTTGGCATACCTTGTTGCTAATTCTCCCGGGTGGTCCCCCTTCCCATGCAAAGAGATGGTGGAATTGCTTGAGGAGGGAAATCAGTTGAGTCTCTATATTTGATGTCA
The DNA here is from genome assembly GCA_948329865.1 of Linaria vulgaris. NCBI lineage: Eukaryota > Viridiplantae > Streptophyta > Magnoliopsida > Lamiales > Plantaginaceae > Linaria > Linaria vulgaris. Next base: position 104,494,377 of record OX415252.1, read on the forward strand.
TGTGAGTACCCATTTTGATAACTTTCTCAGGGCTTCCTTCCACCAATTCTACCATCTTTAATTCTTCCACAGGTTGGACTCGTGTTTTTTCGGTTTTGCGCTTTTTATTGTTTCCGAGGGTGGGCTCGTCCTCTTCCGAGGGGATGGCATTCATGCAACATTCCCTGACTTCCCCGTACCTCTCCGATTCCCGAGGGGGTAGGGAATTTCACCTTAAGATGCAAGGTAGAAGGGATGGCTTCAAAGGCTCGAATGGATGGTCTCCCACAAATGGCATTATAGGTCCTTGAGGAAACCCCCACAACCCAAAATTTGATGGGCTCCGTTCTCCGAAGGGCCCCCTTTCCCCATGACATTGGAAGAGTCACGGTTCCGAAGGTGTGACACGTTTCCCCAGAGAATCCTACCAAGGGAACTTCGGCGGTCTCCATTTTTTCTTGTTTCAACCCCATAGCAAGGTAAGTAGGCAAGAAGAGTACGTCCACAGAGCTGCCTGTGTCTATTAGGATCCGTTGGGTTTCATACCCGTAAACAACAGCTGAAATAACTAACGAGTCTTCATGGGGGTATATTATACCTATAAGGTCCTCAGGACCAAAGGTGATGTCAGGCAGAATTGATTCTTGGACCGAGCAAACTGGGAATCCTTGCTCTACTCGTCTGGCTTCTTTAAGGTATTTCTTCTTTTTACTTTGGGGTGTCATTGAAATTTCACCTCCTTCAATCATATTGATGGTTCGTCCGGACGGGGGGTTGTGTTTATATGAATCTGGCGGAGGAGGCAAACTCCGAAACCCCATGGTCCGTTCTCGGGAATTTTCTTGACGGTCTTTGTTTCTCTCTTGGGGTCGTGGTCGTTCAACTATCCTTTCTTGTGACCTCCGACTGAGGGTCCTTTCTCGTGACCTCCGACTGGGTGTCTTTTCTTCTTCTTCCTCTTCTTCTCTTCGTGACCTTTTCCATACGTTGGTCTTGGGCTCCCCTAGATTATTTTCCTTGAGGTAATTCTTCAAGTATCCTATTTCTAGAAGACGGAGTACCTCCCTACGAAGGGTGGTACATTCTTCAGTGGTGTGTCCGTATGTTTTATGGTATTTGTAGTACTTACCCGTGTCCTTATCTCGGTTAGGGAATTTAACCGGTACGGGCCAGTGAAATTCATTGCTACCTCTCATTATATTGAGTACTTCCGGGGGAGTAATGGTCATGGGAGGTAAGGGCACAGGTCGTAGGGATTTCTTAACCACCCCGCCCTCGTCTTTACGAGGAGGAGGTTTTCCCTCTTTACCCTCTTCCTTAGTCTTTGCTTCTCTTTCTGCGCGCTCTAGGTGCTCGTTATTCTCCTGCTCCATTTGCCTCTTCGTTCCCTCCGCCTCTTCCATCAAAATGTAAACTTCTGCTTTTTGCATAAGTTCATTCATGTCCGTGACACGATTGCCCATAAGGTATCTGAAGAAATCTCTCGTTCAAAGTCCTTGAGTCAATATGTCCGCCATGATGGTTGGACTAATGTTGGGGACATCTAGTGCTTCATCCGTGAAACGCTGTATATACCCTCGTAGGGGTTCATCATTTTTCTGTTTAACGGTGAATAGATGTGTGGCGGACTTGGGATACCTTCGATTACAAGCAAACTGTCGTACAAACAAATGAGCTAATCGTTCAAAGCTAGTAATGGAACTAGGTGGAAGATGAGTAAACCACGCCTGGGCCCGTCCTCCGAGGGTGACAGGAAACACGCGGCACAACACATGGTCAGGAGCAGAAGATAGGTCCATTCCGACCAGGTATTGATGGATATGGTCATGTGGATCCCTTCCATCAGCTTCTCCAGTATATAGCGGGATGTTGATGGGTCGCATCCCCGGAGGGATAGAAGCTAAAGCAATTTCGGGTATAAAATGAGAGGTCTTGAATGTGGGATCCTCCTCGGGAGCCATGGTTTTCTTAAGATCACCCAATTCTTTTCGTAAGTCGTCCATCATTCCCCACAAGGAGTGTTCAACATCTCCTTGGTACTCCAAGGGGTGGAGAATTTCCCCCCGACTCCTTTCTGGTGTTCTTTCAGAATAAACATACATTCGGGGCATTTGTCGGGGTTCTTGATGCCAAGGGATTGAGTTGGGGTTCCGCCCCACCTGAGGGGTATCCCTCTCCGAAGGGAAATTTCTGTCCTCGGAAGATATTGAGGACATGTTTCCGAGAGGTTCCCTCCTCGGGAGTGCCCATGTAGCATCTACCAATCTTTCGTAGACAAACCGGGGAATATTAATAAAATCTCTCGTACCTGTTTCGTAATTGGATAGAGTTTCTTCCGAGTCACTGTAATGGACTGGAAGGTCCTCACTTTCGAAGAGATCATCCATACCAACTGATGTTTGCTGAATTCTCTCGAAGACAGATATTATGGCGTTCCCACAGACGGCGCCACTTTGTTAACGGGTTTGAAATTATTCTCTATTTAACGGAAGATATTTATATTAGGTCGGAACGCCCTGCCCGTGATTCAGAAACAATCGCAGGTGGAAATGATTGGAAAATAATCAGAATTACAAGAAAGTTTTCTTCCTTTATTCACTGAACTTTTCCTCCTCTTTGTGTACTAGTAGTAAGTGGTACTAAGTTGGACTTAGTTATCTTTCTTCTATTGATCACTTCCCTTTATATAGACTGTGATAAGGGCAGGTGTCATTGTGCATGTGCTTAAGTAAAGACAGGTGTCGTTTCATTATTACAGGTGTAAAAATTTAGGATAAGGTTTATCTTTTATCTACTAAGCGCTGACTAGATTAATCTTCGTATCTTCTGATAGCTCCGAGGACCTCTGATGTATGGTTGTTTTGGTAGGGCTATTCTTCCGAGGGGCTAGGCTTTTGTTGACACATAATAAAAATGCTCGTATGAAAGTAAGAACTGCTGTATATGCCTTCCGAGGGGCTTCATCTCCCTTCCTTGACCCGGGTTTGTTCTTCAATGACTGAGGTGATCTCTGAAGACACGGTAACAGAATTGTTGATAGTATAATGTGATCTTCGTGGGCTTATTTTAATCTCCGAGGGCTTTCCTTCTTCTCCGAGGGCTGTATTTAATCTCCGAGGGCTGTATTTGCTCTGTTTGACATGAGATGTTTCTGTCTAAGTTCTCGGAATATACTTATTAGGCACTCTTTTCTTCATCTCTGATTTTTCCTTTGAGAATGAGTCTTCGGATAATGTTCCGAGGGCAACTTTTATTGAAGAAACATGCTCCGAGGGCAGTTTACATTGAGGAGTGTTCAGCAAGGAAGTTTTCTTGTAGGTTCATGAGACTCGGGGTCCGTTGTGGTCCCTCTTGGCGCATTGGTGGATATCAGAGTCGCGCGGATCCATCGGGGTTTGCTCTTTTTCTAATGCCGTGTTGATGTCTGTTTTTTATTAATCCTTTGACTTTCCAAGTGACACTTATGTTCCTCCTCGTGTGCTCTTGTATGCCTTTGTTAGGTTAGTAACCGAGAAGTAGAACAACCTCCGAGGGGATCTCCTTATTTAGGAGTGGGTACATCTCATCGGAAGTACTCGTGACAATTGTATTGTCCATGTATCGTTTTTTTCGAGTAGGATTAATCTTCTTTTTTTCCCTTTTTATATTTTTATGGTTAACACGTAAAACATATTAGTGTCGCCAAAATATTATATCTTAACATGTTTCAATCAAATAATTGTCAAAATAACACCAAATTATAGTTCAAGAGTAATATATATATATATATATATATATATATATTATAATGGGTTCTTAATATGAGCTAGATCACCCTCAAATGTTGAAGGAATCAACACATACACGATGTTTGTTTGCAATTTGATGGTCTACAAATAATTGAGTCTCGTACTCATAAGTAAGTGACAATTTCACACAAAAAAGATAGTTTGTTCATTATTTACTACCAAACACAAGACTCTTACTCGCGATATAGGTCTCAATCACATAGGCAAAATTCCGCTAAATATAAGTTATCAACAAGTGACTAAGCATGACGTGTTACTATTTTCTTATGTACTTTCACGGTCGCCGTCGAAATCTAGACCCACATGCAACTATAATGGGTATTAAGGGTTCTTATTTGCCTCTTATTTTAAATATATCATTCTCTAACAATCTTTTTAATCTCCTACAATATGTCCTTAAGTCAATCACCTCTTTAATCATATTTACTAGCCTTTACGAGAAAACTTAGGACTCCAAAAGCTCAACCATCGTAGACATCATTCACATATATATGCAATAAAATGAACCTTAATAAGCATCAAAGACAAGCCCAATTAACACCCACGTTATTTTCGTAGTGCGGCCCTGGCTAATCTCCTAAAGAGCACACCAACTAGAGAGTTATTGTCCTTAGACGTAGCCACTCTAATCTTCAATACATAGCTTATTACCCTTCAATATAAAGGACTTTTAGGCTCTCACACACTTGACCCGAGCTATTGATTTTTGTTCCGTGCTCAACTTGCAACCAATATCTTTATATTATCGATCGGCCTTTATTAAGCTTGTACTCCTAATACGCTCTATGTACTTAACACAATTTTTTGACAAAAAGAAGTTTGAATATATGTTTTTCAAAGAGTAATTTTGGAAATAATTCTTAAGAAAGATTTTTTTCTTTTCAAAATGTTAGGTTTTCAAGTACACCAACTCACTTCAGTATTATAATATAATATCATTTAAATGAGTATGGTATAATAACATAATAAGTTCTTACCAAAAAAAAATAACATAATAAGTTTACAATGCTCGTTGACTTCGTAGGTACAAGCTAAGTACAAGGTTATTCATCAATTACTGGCTGAAAACATTTGCAGAAATGAAAATATTGAATCATTAAATTCTTGTAAACTTTGTTTCCCCATGACGGAATGAACTAGTCACTGTAAGAAGAGTGGGATCCACGAGTGGATAGGAAGGGGTGGGGTGTACAGGTGGTTGTGAAAATGACCGGCAAAAACAACGTGGGTTAGAGTCCGAACGGTATGAAAGTGGGCCCAGATCAGAAAACGGAACGTTGTATTACCCTCATCCAGTAGATATTTTCTTCTCATTTTATGACAAATATATTCCAACGACTGTCGAATGTTATTCGTAATTCTTAATCGGAACTCTGTTAATTTGCCACTGTAATTTAGTAAATGCGAGAAAGAGTAATAACTAATAAGTGAGGATGGGGGGACCAAGTCACCAAGCTAGCTTCTAGATAAAAAAAAAATTATTTTCTTTGGTCTTGACAATAACGCTCAATAGTAATATATCCGTTATCCTAATTATAAGAAAGAAAAAAAAATTGTAGTTGAATGGGAAAAATATTCAAGCTAATGTTTTTCATGACATATAGTCTTAATCAAGTGATTTTATTTCAGCTCAGATTAAGGAGGTGTTTGCAAATATTAATGAAAACAAAAACTAAATTTTTTTCCATTTAATTTTAAGTATTTTTAAAGTGTTTAAGTTAATATGACATAAGCATTTTAAAGAAAATTTCACCTCAATATATAAGTTGTTACATCTCTATTTTTAACTGGTGGTTATAACTTTTATTAGAGCCATCCAACTTATGACTTTAACATAATTTTAGATTTGTACCTTAAATTATGAGTTCCTACTTTCTACAATTAGAATTTATAAACACCACCTGAATTGAAATAAAGAATGGGTTTTCAAGGCAAAAAAAAAAAAAATTGAATAATTCTTCTCAGACCAAAAATATGTCACATTTTTAAAGTATAAGTTAACCTTAATAGTCATGTCCACAGTGTTAAACATACCGTCCAATGTCCATTCACTAATCATGACAGGCACTAAAGGCAGGCGTACGTTTCGCTTTTGAACCAGTAAACGCGGGAAACATTTGGCATCAGACAAGAATTGAATTGGTACTCATCATAAACGCGTTATCACAATTTTAATATGATCTTTCACTCTTTCTAATACTTTTCAAACATTTTACTAAATAAAATACCTTAATTTAATGATTAACTATTTGATTAATCTCGAGACATATGATTTATTGAAATGATTACCAGATTTAATAATGTCTAGTTATTTGATTGGCAGGTCAAGAGGCCTTTAGGATTCCGTGATGATGATGATGTGATATTTTAATAGTTTGTGATAATAATAATAATCTTATATTTTGGTTTGACAAGTACATAGGAAACTCTTGAATAATAGAATTTCGAAATTCAATAACTAATTAAATTAGCTAATCATAGCTAGCTCCTTGTTAAAGTTCTTGCCTGTTGAGTAGTTTTAAAATATTTTGACCACAGTATGTCTTTATAATATAGTACTTATTACATGACATGTTTGTAGTGCCTTTTGACGCGACATAACTGAAGTACGTTTTATTTAATGAAGTTAATTAATTAGAGTAAGAATCACTAATTAGTCATTTCCATCTCATAGTTCATCCCCGTCAAGGAGACAACTTGCAACCTTTAATAGTCAAGTAAAACTTAATAAAGATGAAAACGGTAAAACCCCGAATTTGGCTGAAATGCCTCGACCCACACAACCTCCTGCTCTCATAGAAGTGAGTGCAGAAGGTTGTGCGGGTGGAGGCATACCAGGTGTTCCCGTAAAAACTCCGTGTTACTTAATTGGAATATATTGCAGCTTGTATTAGCGATATCGAATACAAGCTGCAATATATGTTGTTCGAATTAAGTAATTCACATTTATCGTTATTATTAGATATTATTCTATTCTAGTGTATCTAGTTTCCTTAGTTATCGTATTTAGATTCCATAGTTATCATATCCTTAGAGATATTGTATAGGTAGATATTACCTTATCTTACGCATTGTAATTTGTATTTATACTCTCTTGATTAATGAGAAGAACACACAGAATATTACAATCTTACATGGTATCAAGCCTTCCCTCTCTTAAAAAATGACCAACCCTAATGAGTCAACAAAAGAGTCGGCCGGCCCCCTCTCTTCCGCCGCCGCCGCCGATAACACGCCACCACCTCCCCCCCTAAAATCTTCCCGGCCCTCACGGTCACTAATATTAAAAACTTCATCCCTCTTACTCTTAATATAGAGAACGGCCAATACAACTCTTGGTCGGAACTCTTCAAGATCCATGCTCGAGTCTACCAAGTACTCGACCACATCATCCCTCCTCCAGGTGGCGTGCCTTCCCCTCTTGCCGACTCTGATCCCGACCTCTGGAATCGCCTAGATGCCTTAGTCCTTCAATGGATCTACGGCACAATCTCCAATGATCTTCTCCATACGATCATTGAACCCGACTCCACTGCGGTGGGTGCATGGGTTCGGTTGTCTGAAATCTTTCAAGACAACAAAAACTCACGAGTGGTGCATCTTGAGCATCAATTTTCACACACCACCCTCGATGAGTTTCCTAATGTGGGCGCATACTGTCAGAAACTGAAGATGATCGCGGATCAGCTTGCCAACGTTGGTGCCCCTGTGTCCAACCAACGTTTGGTCCTCCAGTTAGTTGCGGGTTTGAATGACAATTTCAGCGGGGTTGCTACTCTCATCCAACAAAGTGACCCCCTCCCTCTCTTCTCAAAGGCTCGGTCAATGCTGGGTTTGGAGGAAACCAGCATTAACAAACGAGCCGCCCGCCAAGCCGAGACCGCCCTAGTATCGCACGCCGCCCCAACCGGACCGGACCGAAGCAGCGGACCGGACCAACAGCGGTCGCGGTCGAGGCCGCGGCTACATGGGCCGCGGTAGGGGTTCGGCCCATCGGGGGCGTGACGGCCGCGGTCTAGGGCGCGGTCCGCCCCCATGGGCCTGATCGCCTCAATGGGCCGCCTACGGCCCTCCACCACCTTGGGCCAGCCCACCAGCGTCGTACCCTACCGCCCAGCCCAGCCCGCGGCCCAGTCCGCCGCCTCCAGCCCGTCAGCAAGGGCTTCTTGGCCCGCGGCCCAATTACTCCTACCATGCGGCCGCCCCCACCACCGGTTATGCTCCCACGGAGTTTGACTCCGCCTTCAGCACTATGTCTCTCAATCCACCCGATGACCAATGGATCATGGATTCGGGTGCCACTTCACACATGACGGCGAATAACGGTACTTTTACGTCTTATTTTAATTTGAGCAACTCTAATGGTATTACTGTAGGCAATGGCAACTCTATTCCTGTTGTTGGTACGGGTAACGCGTCCCTTCCCCCACCTTTACCTCCTTTTTTTCTCTCTCATATATTGCATGCACCTAATATTGTGAAAAACCTTATTTTTGTGCGTAAATTCACCATTGATAATTCTGTGTCTATTGAATTTGATCCTTGGGGTTTTTCTGTGAAGGATCTACAGACGCGCAAACACCTTATGAGATGCAACAGTAGCGGGGACCTATACACTTTACCCAAGCCGCCCACCAACTCACGCCCCTCATCCTTTGTCGCCCTCTCTACTGACCATTGGCACGCTCGTCTAGGCCATCCCGGTCCAGCTGTTCTTGCCTCTCTCCGCCAAGCCAACCACATATCTTGCTCGTCGGCGCCGTCATCCTTTTGTCAATCATGTCCTTTAGGAAAGCATGTTAGGTTACCTTTTTTGTCTTCTACTTCACGTACTTTATTTCCTTTTGACATTGTTCACAGTGACCTATGGACTTCTCCCGTTTTGGGACCTTCAGGTCATCGTTATTATGTTTTATTTTTGGACGATTTTTCTAATTTTTTATGGACTTTTCCTATTGCTAACAAGTCACAAGTGTTTTCGACATTTTTAGCGTTTTGCGCCCTTATAAAAACTCAATTTGAACGCGAAATAAAAAGTTTTCAATGTGATAATGGAAAAGAATATAATAATGCTCTTTTTCATGACTTTTGTGCTAAAAATGGGATGACTTTTAGATTTTCTTGTCCATATACTTCCTCTCAAAATGGAAAATCAGAAAGAAAAATTTGCACCATAAATAATATAATACGTACTCTTCTTTCTCACGCCTCCCTTCCCCCTACTTTTTGGCCTCACGCCTTACAAATGGCTACATATTTATTAAATATTCTCCCAACTAAAGTGCTTAATTTCTCTTCCCCCTTACAAACACTTTATAATAAAACTCCCTCTTACACTCACTTACGCATTTTTGGGTGTTTATGTTTTCCACTTTTTTCTTCCTCAACTATTCATAAATTACAAGCACGTTCTACGCCTTGCATATTTTTGGGGTATCCATCAAACCAACGTGGCTACAAATGTCTCGACATAAAAACAAAAAATATTATTGTATGTCGTCATGTCGTTTTTGATGAAAACACTTTTCCTTACCGCCACATAACTCCCCCTCCCTCTTATAATTTTCTTGACTCGGATATCTCTCCTTTAGTTCTCCAACATATGCAGTCCGCGCCTCACACGCATAATGGTCCTTGTGCTTCACCACCATCACCGCATCCTCCTCCACCCGACGGCGTCGCGGCAAGAACACCTCCACTATCTCCATTACCCACGGCCTCCCCTACTCCACCGTCACCACCACCCACTACTGGCCCATCTCATCAAATGGTAACACGCAGCCGTCTTGGCATATTTAAACCTAAGCAAATATTTAACTTGCATGCTACCACCGCCCCCTCCCCTCTTCCCCAATCTCCCTTGGTCGCTCTATCCGACCACAATTGGAAAGTTGCCATGCTTGATGAATACAATGCTCTTATTAATAATGATACGTGGGAGCTCGTTCCTCGTCCGTCTAGTGTTAATGTCATTCGTTCTATGTGGATTTTTAGACATAAATTTAACTCTGACGGTTCTTTTGAGCGGCATAAAGCCCGTCTTATTGGTGATGGCAGGTCTCAACAGGTTGGAGTGGACTGTGATGAAACTTTCAGCCCAGTGGTCAAACCCGCCACCATTCGGACTGTCTTGAGTATTGCTCTATCTCACTCTTGGGACATCCACCAGCTCGATGTCAAGAATGCCTTCTTACACGGTAAACTCAATGAAACCGTTTATATGCATCAACCTATGGGCTTTCGTGACTCTCGCTTTCCCAATCATGTTTGCTTACTCAAGAAGTCTCTTTATGGGAGCGACGTTCTATTATGTCTCTCCTTGGTACTGAGTTTGCTATGAAGGATTTGGGACTCCTTAGCTATTTTTTGGGCATTGTTGTTTCTAGCGTTTCAGGTGGACTCTTCTTATCACAGAAGAAATAAGCTGAGAGTATTATTGAACGTGCTGGTATGAGTTCTTGCAAACCGTGTGCGACTCCAGTCGACACGTCCTCGAAGACAGGGAGTGCGACGGCCAGCCCTCCTGTCTCCGACTCTACTCTATTTCGGAGTCTTGCGGGTGCACTTCAGTACCTCACTTTCACTCGCCCGGATATATCTTATGCAGTTCAGCAAATTTGTCTATTTATGCATGATCCTCGGGAATCTCACATGCAAGCACTGAAACGCATTATCCGTTATCTTCAAGGCACTATGGATCATGGCTTATCTCTATCTCGATCCACCGTTTCTAGCCTTGTTGCCTACTCCGATGCTGATTGGGGTGGTTGCCCGGATACTAGGCGTTCTACCTCGGGTTATTGTGTTTATTTTGGGGAAAACCTTATCTCTTGGTCGGCCAAAAAACAACCCACTCTCTCCCGTTCCAGTGCTGAGGCCGAATACCGTGGAGTTGCCAACGTTGTTTCCGAAGCTTGTTGGCTTCGAAACTTGCTTCTTGAGCTTCACCATCCTATTACGAAGGCAACCTTGGTCTATTGTGACAACATCAGTGCTGTCTATTTATCAGGGAATCCGGTTCAACACCAACGAACCAAGCACATTGAGATGGATATTCACTTTGTTCGTGAGAAGGTTGCTCGTGGCATTATTCGAGTTCTTCACGTCCCATCTCGGTATCAAATTGCCGATATATTCACGAAGGGCCTTCCACGTGTTCTTTTTGAAGATTTTCGTTCCAGTCTCAACGTCCGTCCTCCTCCCGTTTCGACTGCGGGGGTGTATTAGATATTATTGTATTCTAGTGTATCTAGTTTCCTTAGTTATCGTATTTAGATTCCATAGTTATCATATCCTTAGAGATATTGTATAGGTAGATATTACCTTATCTTACGCATTGTAATTTGTATTTATACTCTCTTGATTAATGAGAAGAACACACAGAATATTACAATCTTACAGTTATAAAAGATGCAATATATGTTGTTCAAATTACTTAATTGGAATTTGGAGCAAAGTGTTATGAGTTTTTTGGCAGAATATTTTCACTGAAAGATTAAGTTTAACATGGGATTCATCTCAATTTAACTTTTATTTCAATAAATAGACATATTTTCTGATTATTTTTCTTCAATTCCATCCGAAAATACTCAAGTTAGTTTGGAAAATAAATCCTTAAACAACTAAGAAACATATAACAAAAACGAAAAAGGAAAAAAGGTTCTTTTAATGTATTAATATAAGATATAAGATAAGATTAAAATGAGATAAATTTATATTTAAGCTTAATATTCCAAAAACCAATTTTATTCCGACAAAAATATTCTTTCGAAAATGTGGTTAGGGAAACTTTCCATATTTATGTCAAGTAACAAATTATAATTTTTGTAACAATAGGTGGCATGTTTGTGAAACAGATATAAGAAGAGTTTGACGTTTTTTCATCTATTCAATTGAATAATTGTTCTCCAAATATTGAGTTAATCATGGAGACCTATTCCAGTATATACTTTAGCCGTTCCTCGTGCGGGCAACTCCTCATCTCTCAATACTATGATTCAATGTAGCTGGCTCTTTCACTTCTCTAATTTGAACGAGTTCTAAGAATGTCTCGATGGACCAAATATAAGATAAACGAAGAAAGACATTTTCAATGATTCCTCACACAAAAAAGGTTTTATTATGTTTAAAATGTACAAATGTATGAGACCGTATCTTCTCAGATTTAAAAACTGGCATTCAGAACTTTAAATGAAAATATAATCTAACAAAATGAGGGTACCTGTCGACCTTGAAATCCGTTAAGGAAATCAGATATGCATCAGTGTGCAACTGTGCATTATACACTATAAGAGCTAACAATAATTAACTTTGTTATTAAAAGCATCAAGCCCCCTGAACTATACACGTTTTTGCGACTTGCCCCCTAAACTAATTTAATAAGCGTTTTCCCCCCTAAACTATGCACGTCTGTGCGATTTGCCCCCTGGCCGGATTTTCGGCTATTTTTGGCCATCCTATGGTCGGAATTTTTCTCCTTACCCGACACATATGTGTTGTACTAGATGTATATTAGTAGTTGATGACAAAAAGAATGCGAAAAAACACCTCGAACGGGGCATATTCCGGCCAAAATGTGATTTCGTCTTCAGTTTACTTTAGCCGGAATATGCCCCATTAGAGGCATTTTTTCGCCTACTTTTTGTCATCAACTACTAATATACATCTAGTAGAACACATATGTGTCGGGTAAGGGGAAAAATTCCTGCCAAGAATGGGCAAAAATAGCCGAAAATCCGGCCAGGGGGCAAATCGCACAGACGTGCATAGTTTAGGGGGCAAAACGCTTATTAAATTAGTTTAGGGGGCAAGTCGCAAAAACGTGTATAGTTCAGGGGGCTTGATGCTTTTATCCCTATTTAATAAGTACATGGTCACTTGTAAATATCAGAATAATGTATAATCGCTTGCATTTTGTTTAGAAGAAACTATCGTGAGCAAACATAATTACATAAAGCCTCTACCAACTTACAAATAATGTTCGCCACAATCAATAATTGACTATTAGACATTAAACACATATAAAGTAATTTGTTATTAATTCTGATTTCTGTAACTGTTTTGAGTACTAAAACGCCTCTTACCATTATATACACTGGAGAAATTGATATCCATTATTTTAATTGCTTCTCCATTATACTTATCATAACAATAGGATATACACGAATTGAAATAGTTACTAAACTCACAGTAATGTGCAAATGAGTAAATATTTTATTATGAAAAATACAAAAGAACATAGCTATTAAAACAATGTTTACCACTAACCATTCATCCACATCAAAATGATACACTCCACTCGCACAAATAACAACTTTAATGGCTTCTGCACATTAGCAAAAGCCACACTCAAAACACAGAAGTAAGAAACAAATCCAACAACATATACTCAAAACATTTAGCTATTCCGCGGTCTTCAAAGATATCTGCAAATGGCTCACTCTGCTTAGACAATAGATTTTAGTTCTTTACGGTCGTAACGTGCCTCAAAAGCATTGAGACAATATCGGGAGAAATTCTTGCAGCGTCTGTCTTCAAATGACCGATTTTTTCATTAGTCTCCACTTCAAGGCGCTTCACGTTAGCACCTGAGTCGCCGCTACTCTGTCCACCCAAGCCAGAAATCACAACATTCAATATGAAAGTGACGAAACAGGAATTGTTTGTATGATGCAGTTACAGATTACTTGCATAAACTCTAAAATATCAAATATCGTTTTTGGAATGGGGAATTACGTAATTAATTATATAACAGGCGGAAACTTAAATATGCTCAAGAGGAAGACATTAAGGACGGCAATAAGAGATTCAGTGTACAACGCTTTCCTACAACTCTTACCTCTGCAACCTTCTTCTGAAATTCGGCTTCCATTTGAGCACGAAAATCAGCAATTTCTCTCCCAGCCTCGTCTTTGGCCTGCTTCAGTCGAGCTTGTTTTGCTGCACAAAAAAATTCACAACAAATTAAGGAGTTACTCATGGCACAATTCTGACGTAGGCAAATTTTTGACCTCCCGACGATACTTGCAAGGAAATTGGAGTCTGTTCATTGCAATCACTGCCTTGGTTAAGCCATAATATGTAGGCAAGCTTAGATTGAGGCCAAGATTTTGTGGGGAAGGCTTAAGTTTTCCAGTTTCCTACGTAACTATATACGATAATTACGACTACACGGCTACACCCCAGAAATTTAATCTAACTAAAACACCCTTACGATTGAATAATTAAACAAACCCATTGAGATTTGGAAACCATTACAGACACACTCCCTTAAGGTTGCAATCATTACAGAGAGACCCTTGAAGTCTGAAGAACACTCCGAATAACCCCTATTTCTAAATTTATTCGAGGCTTATGAGAATGTGCCTTTATAATATGATCAAAAAATATGTCACCAAAAAAAAAAAAAAAAAACTCAAATACCCAATAACTTTCGGATGATAAGAAAAAGCAACTAAAGCTATTAGTGGCGATATCACACTTGTGACCTTTAAGTAAATCACAAAAAATCCAATGTGTTTGTTTAACGATGCTAAATACTTCCCAGTTTCTTCCAAAATATTTATGCTTAAAAGCTAATAGTCAATTTCACTTCCTTCCGTTTCGACAAACTAAATCCCCATCCCTCCAATTCCAATCATGTAATATAGTGAATGTATATTCACCGTGCCAGATGAGTGGGAAAAAAGCACTGTGGCGCTCATTGATTGAGGAGAAAAGAAACACTGTCGGAGGGGGGTATTGGTGTGTTGTTGGGGATTTCAACGCAATAAAGTCAGCAGATGAAAGATGTAGTAGAGAAGGACAGCGAATGCGAGTGAGATGCACGATTTTCAGTATTTCATTTTTCAGATGCGCTTGAACGATTTGCCTTTAAGTGATAGGCGGTTCACATGGTATAGAAGTAACAGTTCTGCTAGAAATCGGCTTGATCGTTTTCTATCGTGTGATGGGTGGCTCGACCAGTGCCCGAGTTTGATGCAACAAGGATTACAAAGGACAATTTCGGATCATTGTCCTATTATCCTATAGGATAAGAATGTTAACTGGGGTCCTAAGCCATTTAGAGTCATTGATTGTTGGTTTGAGAATGCACAGTTTAGACAACTTGTTGAAAAACAGTGGGAGGCAATGAATATAAACGGATGGGGAGCATATGTGGTCAAAGAAAAAATGAAGATTCTCAAGAAAAATATCAAAGAGTGGAACAAAAATTGCTTTGGGAATCAGGACAAACGTATTGAAGAGGCGAAAGAGGTTATTCGTAGCTTGATGAGAAGGAGGAGTTGTCTACTTTAAGTGTCGACGAAATCAATAAGAGAACATGTCTTTTTGGTGCGATGTGGCAAGCTTTAAAAGCAAAGGAAAGTCTTTTATATCAAAAGTCTAGAATAAAATGGGTACTGGAAGGAGACATCAACTCCAATTTTTTTCATAATTTCATTAACAGGAGAAGGAAAGCAAACGAAATACATGGCTTAATGGTGAGAGGCCAATGGGTTGAGGAAGTCAGCATGGTCAAGGAGGAAATAAAAACGCACTTTCAAAGTCAATTCGCAGACCAGCCATGGAGAAGGCCGGCGCTTGGTGATGTACACTTTAATAAAATTAG
Organism: Linaria vulgaris; assembly: GCA_948329865.1. NCBI lineage: Eukaryota > Viridiplantae > Streptophyta > Magnoliopsida > Lamiales > Plantaginaceae > Linaria > Linaria vulgaris. The sequence continues at coordinate 104,509,755 of OX415252.1, forward strand.
CAATGAAGCAAGCGCCCTTCTAACAAAGGAGTTCACTGAAGAAGAGATTAAAGAAGTAGTATGGAGTTGCGAAGGCTCTAACAGCCCAGGGCCGGATGGGTATAATTTTAAATTTATCCGTCACTTTTGGGATACGTTAAAGAAGGATTTCTTCAATTTCTTTACAGATTTCCATAAGAATGGCAAATTAGTGAGAGGATCGAACCCATCTTTCATTGTTCTTATCCATAAGAACGATAATCCACAGAGCCTTAATGATTTCAGGCCTATCTCGCTGATCGGAAGCTTGGACAAAATGTTGGCGAAGGTGCTTGCAAATCGGCTTAGGTAAGTGTTGGGATCAATTATTTCGGAGGAACAATTTGCTTTCATTAGTGGCAGAAAAATATTGGATTGCGCTCTTGTGACAAACGAGATTATTGATGAAGCGAAGAAAGCTAAGAAGCAATGTCTTATCTTCAAAGCGGATATTGAAAAAGTATATGATAGTGTTTGTTGGGATTTTTTGGATTGTATGATGGAGAAGATGGGTTTTTGTACTGAATGGAGGGGATGGATTATGGAATGCCTCAAATCAGCCACGATGTCCGTGCTTGTTAACGGTAGGCCAACGGTGGAGTTCAATATGCAAAAAGGGCTTAGACAAGGTGATCTGCTATCGCCTTTTCTTTTCTTATTGGTGGCTGAAGGACTCCGAGGTCTAATTAAAAAATCAGTTGATCAAAGGTTGCTAAGGGGTTTCACCATGGGACGAGCGAATGTGGAAATTACACATGTCCAATTCGCAGATGATATAATTTTTTTCTGCAAACCAAGTGAGCAGAACGTATGGGCGCACAAATGCATTCTTCGCAATTTTGAATTATTTTCAGGGCTCAAAGTTAACTGCCAGAAAAGCGTGCTTTATGGTATTGAAGTTGATGAGAACAGACTTAGCGAAATGGCTGGAGTTTTGAATTGTAAGAAAGGGACTATCCCTTTCAAATACTTGGGATTACTTGTGGGAACAAATCAGGGAAGGATGAACTATTGGCAGAATGTGGTTGAAATCCTGAGCAAAAGATTGAACTCCTGGAATAACATATTTCTTTCATTTGGGGGTCGAGCCACTTTATTGAAGTCTGTTCTGATGGGAATTCCAATCTACTGGTTGTCATTTTATAAAGCTCCTAAGAAAATCATCCATGATCTCACTAACATGCAAAGGCATTTTCTATGGGCAGGTACATCGGAAGATAAGAAGATCGCATGGATTTCTTGGGATCAAATTTGTAGGAATAAGAAGAACGGCAGACTAAGTGTGCGAAATCTGAATCTTTTCAATAAAGCTCTTTTGGCGAAATGGAAGTGGAGGATTCTCACAGAGAAGGATTCTTTGTGGATTAAAGTGCTGAAATCAAAATATGGCGACAACATCACCAATTTAGAAGTTGGAGAACGGGAAGCACAGCGGAGAAACAAATCAAAATGGTGGTCAAATATTTCAGAAGCTACAAGAAGTGAGAACAATAATGATTGGTTCATTGAAGGGCTTACCAAGAGAATCGGAAATGGAAAAGGCACCTCTTTTTGGAAAGATAGATGGCTGGGCAATACAAGTCTCCAAACAAGATTTGCAAGATTATTTCTCCTGAGCAAAGACAAAGAGGCGTCGATACATGACATGAGAGTTAAGCAGGAGAATGAATTGCAATGGAGATGGAGATGGAGGTGGAGAAGGAGTTTATTTGTTTGGGAAAGAAAGTTATTGGATGATCTGTGTAATGAGTTAGCTTCTGTGCAAATCCAAGAAAACAAGGAAGATGTTTGGGTGTGGAAAATGGAGCCGAAAGGAAAATATACGGTGAAATCAGCGTATGAATTGCTCCAAAAATCAGCTGAAATAAATGGCTTTGATTGGATGAATGCAATCTGGAAAGCACACGCTCCATATAAGACTATCCTCTTTGCCTGGAAATTACTTCTTGATAGAATCCCTACAAGAATGAAACTACATCGTAGGGGTGTGCTCAGAAGTATGGATTCAAAACTCTGCCTCTTTTGTGGTGCATATGAGGAAGAGTCATCTCACATTTTTGGGGAGTGTTCCATATGCTACCAAGTATGGATGGAAGTCTTTAGATGGTTGGGTGTCTAGTCAGTGATACATAAATCTCCTGTTGCCCATTTATTGCAATGCAAAAACTTATTAGCTTCAAAAAGTAAAGTAAAAGATTGTCTTTGGTTTATAGTGGTCTGGTCCATTTGGCTTGAGAGAAATAGGATCCTAATGGAGGGAGGAATGGTGGATATTAAGAAACTGGTGGATTTGGTGAAGATCAGGACATGGGTTTGGTAAAAGGCTAAGAGCAGCTCTTCTCCGTTTTCTTTCACAGATTGGTATCTTAACCCAATGAGATGTATTTGATGTGTGTAGTTTTTGGCGCTGTTGACATTCTATATGATGTAAAAGGGTGAGCACCCTTTGTGCTCTATTTAATAAAATTTGCCTTATCAAAAAAAATAAAAAATCATGCATATTCTTTTTCCACAAACTAATAGAATCAAAAACTCAAAAGTAAGTCTCCACAATGCAAGTTACTGATACTAAAGAAATGATGAAATCAGTTTATCAATAGTACGATTTTTCAATAAAATAATTAATTGAATTTACATAGCAAGATTACAGAAAATTCAAATTATTGAAATATTAAAAAAATAAAATAATTACCAGTTCTAGCAGCATTGACAATGTGCTGAGCTTCTTGTTCCGCAGCCAATAAAAGTTGAATACTATTCTGGTTTCTGCTGGTTGCCATAATGAAATACTGAATTGGGACGGCACTGAAAGACTCAAACGAAATATTTATTAAAGAGGCCAAAATAACCAGAAGGAAATAATGCTTAATATAAGGGCTAAGACATCGAATATCACAATTAATATGAACAACGCTCAATTTCACAAGAAATACAAACTCTAGCATGCCCAACTTGAAACTGAAAGCATGATAGTCCAAATGAATTGAAGTGGCCATGATTACAAAACATAATGCACACTTAAGGTGAAAAATCCAGAAAAATCATTAGTCTAGTAACTTGGACCATTCTTGAATGATTTGATTCCCAATAATTATTGCCAAGGTAATGTAAAGTGAAAAGTGTCATTTTAACTCTGTTGAGTTCAGCGACTATGGCCTTCGTCACAGATTCAAAGACATTTTCCAAGTTATTAAAAGAAACCTAATCGATCTAACTACATAGTCCACTGATGGACATAAATGTGGGAAGGACTCCACATTTTATCTAATAAGGAAACAATTTCTAGTATGTTCCCTTTCAAATTTAAAACACTATTCTCTACATCAAAAAAGTTTCGATTTCAAACCAAAATAAGTTTCTGCTCGAAAACCCTCCAACTCAGTACCTTTCTTTTTGGCTTTTCTGTTGAATCTAGGATTCTCCATCCATATATAATACCCAAGCACGGTTCTAGAATTTAGGAATAAAGGTACCCGCAGAATCTAGAACTAAAGGATACCCTTCCATAACGCAAGAACCAGAATAGGGTTGCCATGAATCAGCCAACGAGGCATCATCATCCTCCACCCGGAACCTTACGATGAAAGCTACCTTAGGCCTCCTCATCTAGTATAGCATTATAGGCTTTCGGACTTGCTTCTCCATAAGCAGAAAGAGGAATCCGAATCCAAGACGCAAACCCTCATTCGTAAATCAGATAAAAAAAAAAAAAAAAAGGGATCCCGTGACTAAAAATAGCCACTGAATTACATATAAAAAGCTAATTCTCAACTGATATTAATAGCTAAGTCTTGACCTCATGGCATAAAACACAACTCCAACCCCTCAACTAATCATACAAAACCTATCCCGACAAAAATATAACGATTTTGTGACGACAAGGGTGAGTAAGTAAGAAATCACCAAACAAAAGAACTAATCTGTATGCTCAAGTAGTCAGTCAAACTTACAAATCAGACATCCCACACTCAAAATTTTACGAACAAATCGCGTAAAAAAAGATCAATTGTTCTACAGCATGTTGAAGGACTTCAGGAGACCAAACAACATACATTAATACTAGCCATAAACATGCATCTTTTTACCAATAGATTCCCAAATTAGAGAATAAAACAAATCTAAGATTCCGTAACAATCGAACTATTGGACAACTATAAACCAAGTGTGAATATACATATAGATATACAGAGGGAAGAAGGGGAAGAGGGTTACCTTTTTTTACCTGTAGAAGAATCGGAAATTGGACAATTGAATTGAATTGATTCAACGAAGATTCAAGTAAACTGATTTATGTATGTAGCCTTTCTCTAAATGCCTAATCTGCCCTTCTCTAAATACTTTATCGAATCTTCACAACATTTCTAATATTATTAATAATAATAATTTTTTGTTAGACACAAATGTCAAATTTGTCTTCTAACTTTTGTTATTTTTGAGTTTTGCCCGATAACTTTCGGGTCGACAAAATAACTTTTAAGCAACAAGATTTTTTGCCTAGGTTTGACCCGGACGAGCTTTTGGATGTTTGACTTGTGATAAGTCCTATGTGGTTGCTTACTAAGATGCCAACTGAGACGTTTATGTATTAAAGTTACAAGGATATTTTGTATTAAAATTAAATAAATCAAAATTGAATTACCTATTTTTCTCCCCCAATGCATGATGACTAGGACGTTTATATACACACGTTCAGCATTGCGCCGCACCAATGGCATTGGTCGCTCAATCACGCTGCTCTCGGCATGCGCAGCGCTAGACGCATTGTGTTGTCTGGTGGCGTTTCGTCGAGATTAGGTCGACGAACTCTTTTGAAATGTTCGTTTTGCCCTTTGCTTCATTGTCGTTTTTAATTCATATCTATTATGCCTTGCTTTGTTCCAATCGAAATGCCACAAGGAATAAATAAAAGTAGAGATTGAAATAACGTATTTTACATGCTCAACATCTGCTACTACATTTTCTATTCCCTTATTCTCTCAGACTTTCACATCGAACTCTTGTAATAGTAAAATCCATCCAACTAGGCATGGTTTCACATCTTTCTTAACAAACATATATTTTAGAGGTGACCAAATTTTAGAGTTGCATGGTCAGTGTAGACGATAACCTTTAATTCCACCAAATAAGTTAAAAATGTGTCGAATGCATAAACCACTGCCACCTTTCTCCGTTGTGGCGTAGTTTCATTGTGTTTCCGTAAAAACATTGCTTGCATGGCGTATCACCTTCATCACCTTTTCGTCGTCTAGCACTTCGTCAACAACATAGTCACTTGCGTCGCACATGTACTCGAATGGTAAGTTACAATATGGTATTACCATAACTAACTAATGCAATCACTAGCTTTTCCTTAAGTGTCTCAAATACCTCCAAACTGTCATGCTTAGATTAATGGGATGCCTTCGAAATATTACATATGAGTTTAGTAATTTTGGCAAAATCTTTGATAAAACTTCTATGAAAACCCGGCAGGCCCAAGAAAACTCTATTTCCCCTCACATTGATAGGTGGCGCCTAATTCCGAATGACCCATATTTTTGCCTTGTCTACTTCAATTCTAACAATTCTATCAGTCGAAATCCGATGTCCAAATATTATTCCTTCCTAACCATAAAATGACATTTTTTTCAATTAAGACAGATTTTTCTCGATGCATTGTTCCAAATATTATTCCTTCTTAACCATAAAACTGAGCTTTATGTTGGACTAGTCAATTTCGATAGAGGCAACTGAGTTTTTTTTTTTTTGGTTTTGATGAATATAGAGGCAACTGAGCTTTATGCTGTACTAGCGTGGCAGCACCACTTGTACTCGGGGTCAGGCCAGGGGTGTGGCAGGTGGATCATTGATCTGGATCGTCGACCAGTCAGACGTTCAATTATGCCATTTTTTGTGCAAGAAATCTGCTCTGTGGGCTGCTTCCATACACACCTCTGCGTTCAGCAAAGACGAGGCAGTGAGGATCACTTTGTATGCAGATGCCTCGATTAAGCTCCCAATGAAAAGTTGGGCCTGGATTAGCAATGGTGTTCATACCACATACATTAATAAGTAAAAGAAGTGGAACCATATTGCCATTTCCTGAAGAAGTTTTGTTTGCTTCAACCAAATTGTTAGTAAAGAGAAAGATTCCATTGCAATAGAACAATGCTTTTCGCTTGTGCGGCATAAGCTGCATAATTATCACAAGATTCACTCATTCGCCACATAAATATTACCTAGTACAAACAAAATTTTTGGTACATCTCATATAAATAATGAGTTGGGCTATCCCACTTCACTATGCACTCTTGAAGCTCTCTGTTAATGATACAAGGAACATCCTGTAAAATTGCATCTAGCCAAACACGCGTAGCTACATATATGTTCATAGTTCGTCCTTCAAATCAGTGTTGCTGCTATCACTTACGGATTCAGTAGAAGGAATCGATTTCTCCGTGGAGGCTGGCTTTTGAAGCTTGAATGGAATAGACGCATGTTGCTTCAGGAACTTGTAGAAGGCAACCACTGTCCGATCAGAGTCGAATGTGATCTGAAAAAGTGCAAATTAATATCGAAATAATGACGTGGCTACATAGTTGGCTTTACAATAAACCAAAGTAAAGAGATACTAACCGGATCAAAACCCTTATTGCCAGCCGGGAAGAAAAGAATTGTGGGGAAACCATCAGGCTGCAAAAGACAAAAATAAAGTGTGCATAAATAATTCTCAATTGATGGTTCTATGGTTTACAGAAGTAATATTTAAGGGGTCTCGGCATGCATAAGGCCATGCCAAAACCATACACGGTTAATTGTGCTCTAAGTTATATTGCTTTCTTACGGTGACTGTATCAAAAGAAAAAAAAAGTATCTTGGATCGAGGCTCAGATATACAAAGGTGAATCCAACCAAAGATTTATTGTTGGATAAAACATAACTGAACTTCTGCATTTAAAATTTTCAACGTTGGTATAAAGGATTGATTTTGAAATTTGGAAAGAGGAAATTGTTTCAGCATCACAATTGGCTGCATCACAACCTTTCAAGGAAAGAAGTCTTATTATACATTATATCTGATGGCAATTTATTTTGTAAAAGTGCAGTTTCCGCACTAAAGAGCAGAAGAATCCTGTTACTTAAGAAATATATATAGTCTCCTGACCCAAGTTAAGAGCGAGTTATATGGTTTATGATTTGCTATTACAGAATAAGGGTATAGGACTGCATATAGAAGCATGAAACCATAGGGGAATACCTTAGCTCTTGGATGCTCGTTTGTAGTTCCGTCCATCTTGGCAATGACAAGGGAGTCAATACCTCTCAAATGCTTGCCAAGCTTGTTATATATAGGTTCCAGAGCTTCACAGTGACCGCACCAAGGAGCATACAACTATTATAATGCAAATTACTCTAAGCACAAGATGTAACTGAGCACAGAAAAATATCATCCTCAAAGAAAATTTATACCTCAAGAAGAACATCTTTTGACTCGTCCAACACAATTTCATCAAAGTTGTTGCCAACCACTATTTTGACATCATCATCATTCTGAAATGTGAATGGTAACAAAGTTAACAAATGGGATCTAAGTGAGCAGCTTATCAAATTCAACTATAGGCTATAGAAACGTACTTTCTCTGGAATAGGGTCTGATTTGAAGAAAGGCTTGAGATTGTCCACAAGAAAGTTCTCTCCAAAAGACTACATATTAGAATATAACTTGTTAGTAAACACTACAGCTTTATTTCCATAAGAAACCGGTTAAATGAAGGTAAAAAATTAACCTTGATACTGCTTGTAGTTAATTCACCTTCCAACATGAATTTCCTGGAATCATCGTTTCCTGTATAGGCAAGAACCTGTATCCAACAGTCTCATTATTGCATAAGATCAATATTGGACATGTAAACTACAGGATTCGGTTTACGCTTTAATAACTTACAGACAATGTCTACCTTATCAATATGGAAAACCAAGATAACCAACATCATAAACAAGAATAGAAAACAAAATAATAAAACAGTATGGAGAATAACTCACTCGTGGAGCATCTCCAGTCACTCCAAAGTAGTCCGAAACTTCTCTCCCAACATCTTCGTTGTCCAATTGTACATAAACACATACAAGCTGCACAAGAAGTATCAAATGATCACTATCAGTGAAGAAGTCTCTATACGATGTAGTTCTTATATAGGAACGACAATTAATATTCAAAATGGAAAAAAGAGCAACCAACATTCTACTTGTTAGTATTCTAAGTGAACTCACCTGTAAATATTACTACTAAACCCAAAATGATAATTAATGACATTACCTTTCCCTTGAAAGCCTTTGCAGCTTCTAGAAAAATGGAATAGTATTTATCGGTCTCATTAGCAATGGCAAATAGTATCAACTGTTAAATCAAAGAGAATCACAAATTAGACAAGGAACGAATGACGTGGAAGAAAGGAACACAACATAATTCCATTGTGTTAAACAACTTAGCTCATCTACCTGTTTCTTGATAGGATTTTCAAACACCAGGGGAGCACTTTCTCGAGTAAAGTTGGTGACAAGAGGAAGCTTGTTCTCAAACACAAACTCTGCAATTGCCGTTTTAGTGAACTGACCACCTGTACAAATAAGAAATTATTAGTAAAGGTGATTCAACCAACTTTTAAAGTTTCATAATTTATGGAACAAACAGCACTAACCAAAATGATTAATTCTTTCTACTTCCTTTTTAAGAACAACCAAAGCTGGACGTTTGACATTTGGATCCATGTGGAAGAGCTTTGCCACATCAGGAGACGTTGTTTGGTAAAAGTTAACATCATCCTCCAGCTTAGAAGCAGCACCTAGTTCGTCACTCTCTGAACCCTATAACGCATGAAGTATATCATAGTAAAGAACAGGAAATCTACACCGTTAAATCATGCTTCTTTCATTTTCAAATTTTAGGAAATGTGAGTTTATGACGGGCCTGGAGTTATATATAGTGAAAAGGTAAGCCGTCCTCCTATATTATCTGAAAAAATAATAACTGAATAGCAGGAAAGCGGACGTACCACTAAACTCTCCAGATAACCTAGAGCTACTTTGTCTTCTGTTGCCAAGACGCGTTCTGCATCCTCAGTTGTTGTAATATTGAACAAGCCTGGGCCAATCTTTTTCTTCAACCAAGTCACAATAGCATCTCTGCAGAATTAAAAGTTAACAGAGAAAATTGAGTCAAGGCTCACATTCATGAAAAGAAAAGAAAAAAGTGTGATCTATGCTACTGCAAATCATTTCATCACATTAAGCGGCAAAGAAGAAACCTAATTTACATATCAAATACGTTGAAAATCAGGGCAACTCTTTTGATCCAGCTTCTTACTAACCACATCCTAACATGTTTGGTTCAAATACAAAGAAGCTAGCAACTAACGATTTCGTATGAGAAGACATTTGCTACCTACCCCATTCCTAGAAACATTACGGTTACTCCGCCGCTTACAGTCAATATACTCAAACAGAAAAGAAACTAAAAAGCACAGATCACTACCAATGTGGGTATAAATTACTATTCATATCTAAACTTTAGCACTAATTCTCTCCACCACTATCTGAATAGAAGAACACTTCTTTTGCAAACAAGACACAACAAAAGAAAAATTAAATAACTTAAGAACTCAATTTACTAAAAATACCACGAAATATTCAAAGAAGAAGTTTTTCTTAGCTAGCAAACCAAACAACAAAGAATGCTAAACCAAACAAATTCAATTTTATATATCTAGCACATCCCCCTTGTTTCTCACACATCAATCAAAATCAATTTCGTGATCCAACTTCACATATGAATGTCACTAAGAAACAAAACTAATTGTAAAATACTAACTAGCACATGCCCCTTGAGAGCTATTCACCGTCTTAGTGTGCCGGGATCTACAAACATCCATCTTTTCCCCAATTGATCACTTCCTTGTACTACTACCCTTACTACATTGTACACAGAAACTTAAAATTGCAGCAAAACAAACACCCTACGTTACTTGGATGACTAATTCGTCACAAATGGTCATCGATCCGTAACTAGCTAACTAAATAAATAAATAAATAACTCAGCTTCAAATCAAACTGACACAATAACTAATCGAATTAACGAGGCATTAGAACATTACTTAGTCCTTTGACCAGGATAGGTCTTGTGCACCCCATCGACGAAGAAGTAGATGGTCGGAAAGCCCTGTACGTCGAACTTCTGCCCCAAATCGGCCTCCTCGGATGCATCCACCTTCGCCAGCACGACCCCCTCGTCCTTCAGCTCCGTGGCAGCAGCCGCATACTCGGGCGCCAGGGCCTGGCAATGCCCGCACCACGGGGCGTAGAACTCCACCATCACGAACCTGTTGCTGTCGACGAAGTCGCTAAAGTTCGATTCCTTCAACACCACCACGTGCGTCTCGTCCAACGCATCCGCCGCACCGCCACCGTCCTCGTGATCGCCGCCGATGCCGGAGAAATCTTCTTCTTCCAAATCGTCGTAGTTCTCGTAGTCAATTGGATTCTGCGAATCGTCATACTCTGATACGGCGTCGTTTTGCTCTTGCTGTTGGAGGAAACTGAGATCTTCGTCCTCTTCGGATTTGCAACATATATTGGAGCAAATTAAGGAGAGTAATATTATTGACAACAATAATTGAAGAGATTTAGTAGCCGCCGCCATTGTTGTTACAGAGCTGTAATTTGATTTTTTTTTTTTCTTTCCTAAAGTTGGAAGTGAAGAGTGTGTGAAGTGAAAGATAATAGCGAAAATGGCGGAAGAGACAGGTGGCAGAGTTTTGTTGGGTGTGTGGTATTGAGGACTAATGGGATTCTGACACGTGTATGGGTGACACATTTGGGTTGACTTTTTAGGACTAGATGGATTTAAAGTACATTGTCCGGAGAAAAAGGACAACGTTGAGGAAAATCATGTGAGAATTCATGAGGTATGTGTAGTGTTGCCTTAACTTTGCGTTTAACACTGTCGCTCATTGGACGATCTAATGTTGATTTAGATGCTTTTCTTTTTCTTTTTATTCACATATTAACCTGGTTTTATAGTTCTTGTAGTTTATTGTGATTATGTTTCATAATCATGAAGATCAAAGGAGGAAGAGTGAAAGTTTTTTCATGAAAGTTTTTTTTTTTAAAGTAGATGACACGTGCAGCTGATATTCTGGGAAAGATCCAGGCGAGGAGGGATTAGCAAAGATGGAAATAAGGTTTCCCGAGGATAATTCTTTTAAGAGAAGACTTCAAAAAATTCTTTGAACGATCTCAGTTGTTTTTCTACAACCGTTACTGATTTAGTGATTATTTTCTCGAGTGGCTTGGCAAATTATATTTATATGTTTTAAATTACCTATTGTTTTCTTCCCGCTGGGCAAATTTAATTTGTTCAAGTAGGTGTTAAAACAACACTAAGTAAAATCAATGTTGGCTGACATTGGAGTTAATACCAGAATTTGATTTACTTAATTATATCAATCCCAATTCACAAATTTTTGAATTGGACATCCAATTCAAATCGGGGGAAAGGCTCGCGAACGTCGTTTATAGTGGCGTATCTCGGAATTGGCATAAGAGGCAATGATTATTATTTTTTTGAAAGAATAATAGGCGACGCATAAAAAATAAAGTCAGAAGAGAAAGAAGCAAAACAATATATACTTGGAGAAGGAAATCATTAATTTGGATCGATCATTTGGGAAGTTTTGAAGAAGATGAAGACGGACAGGAGTGTGTTTTGTACACTTTTAGTTCATAAGACAAATATCTCCCGATAATATATTTTATGATGATTGTTGATAACCAAAGATTTAATGCTATATATTTTCTTATCAAATATATATATATATGTATCTATGTGTGTGTATTTATATTAAGATAAGATAAATATTATAAACTATGGTATAACATTTTTAGACTAATTTGAAATTGCATGAAAGTATATAAAACTGATTGGCACCGTACTTATGCTTTTAGAGATCTAAAACTCTCGTTTTCTTCAAAAATAATAACTAGAAATATGCATATAATTCGATTTAAACACCATAAAATCTTTATGTATCAAAGAGAAATACTAAAAATCTAGCTTGTGATTTGTTTTAGTAAGCACACATAGTAAAGTGATCTTGCTAACTTTCTAATAACAAATCTTAGAAGTTTTAGGTAATTAAAATAGTACATGAGATTATATGTTATTTAAACATAATGTGGATAATTTTCCCAATTTACTCAATTTCCTTTATGTGGTTGAATATTGTAGAAAGGTCGTATCTACATGGTCCGCTCTAATTTGGCTAAGGAAGTACTATCCTTTTCTCCCTAGGTTATAATATGCTTTTTGTTGGACTTTTTGTACTTGCCTTGAAATGTTAGTGTAAAGATTCATGATCATTCATACAGATTATCGAACAGTTGGAACGCAAAAATTGAAGAAGAAAAGAATCTTAAATTCATTGATGAATGAGAGCTGAATGATTGAGCTCTATAATTCTTATGACTTTACAACGATGAAGGAATAAGTGAGTTATAAAAATAAACTAACCTAATGTGCTATATATAATGGATGAAATGAACTGAAAAGTAAACTAACACAACAACTTTCCATTTCTGGAAAGTTGGTTGCAACAGAAATAACTGGAATTTGAAATCTTTCCATTTATGGAAAGTTTTGTAAAATTAACTAAATCTCATGGCTGATTTGATGCGAATGCTGATTACTCAGCTAAGAGTTAGTGTTCGTGTCTTTTTATAGAAGTTGTTTGATTTTATATTTTTCATGGGTACTAATGTGTACAACAATCGTAAATATGGAAAACGGCCACTTTCATAAGAACAATGTGAAGTAATCAAATTAGCCCAAATATTGCGCTTTAAGTATCACATCCCACAAACAACGTGTTATCGTATGGAGTAGCAACATGCCATGAGACAATAAAAATGAAATAGTGGCTAATTGATGTGCCATAAGCCCATAACTAAAGCTATAGCCAAAGTGCGCATAATTAAACTGATGGAAAAATAATATGGAGAATGAAGTTAGCGATAGAATCTCAAGTCCTTGTAATGACAAATTAGAAAAATAAACAAATGTACTTTATATAAATTATGTAATGTGAGGTTACAATCTCTAATACTCTTGTAATTCTTTTTTAAAACACATAATCTTGAAACCTTATAGATTTAAAGGCGAATTTGACATTGATCTCTTCCACGGGACTTTGACTTAAACGTCGATCCAAGTGTTTTTCGGCTTAATCTTATATTGATAATCGACGTAACTTGATATCACTACAAGAAAATGGGCCTTTTCCGTCGGGCCCGGCGTTTTGGGCCGACGGAAAAGGTCATTTTTTTCCGTCGGGTAAAAAAACGACGGAAAAGCCCTTTTCCGTCGGGTACAAGCCGACGGAAAGCCGACGGAAAAGGGCAAAAAAAAATTAAAAAATTGGTGGCAGATCTGATCCGTGTGATTTGATCACACGGATCAGATCACGCCACGTCAACGATCCGTGTGATAATTCACACGGATCGCTGACGTGGCACGCCCCACCCCCATTTTTTTTGGTTTTTTTAATTTAACCCTACTACTCCTAAATATCTATAAATACCCCTTATTCTACCCACTTAATTCATTCATTCTTCTCATTCTCCAAAAACTATCTACTTTCTCTCCCAAAAATTCTTAATAACTAACAAAAATTTATCCATATTCACTAACTTATAATTAGAGTTTATTATTTGTTTTATTATTTTATTTCTACTTATGTTTTATTCATTATCTAACTAATAATAACTATAAAAAACTTATATTATCAAGATTTTATTTTAAATACGAAATTTTATTTATTATAAAAAATAATTTTAAAAAATTGCTCGAATATGTGAATGTTATTATTTAAATCGATTTCTTTTAAATTAAATCGCCAAATAAACATAAAAAATTTATTTAAAATCGTTTCTTTACAAAAAATCGCCAAAAAATTATAAAATAATTATTTAAAATCGATTTCTTTTAAATAAATCGGCAAAAAATCATAAACCAATTATTTTAAAACGATTTATTTTAAATCAATTGTTTTAAATCGTTTTTTTAAATCATTTATTTAAATCGTTTTTTTAATTTTTTTTTATATTTTTAAACCCTTTTCCGTCGGCTTAAAGCCGACGGAAAAGGGAAGCTATACCGTCGGCTTTAAGCCGACGGAAAAAAACTCATTTTCCGTCGGCTTAAAGCCGACGATATAGGAAAAAGGCTTTTCCGTCGGCTTTAAGCCGACGGAAAAGCCCTATTCCGTCGGTAAAAGTCCGACGGAAAAGCTCTTTACTTACGAGCTTTTTTCCGTCGGGCTTTTCCGACGGCTTTTGCCGACGGAAAAGGGTATTTCTGTCGGAAAAGGCCCTTTACCGACGAATTTTCAGCCGTCGGTAAAGCCCTTTTCTCTTGTAGTGTATACATGACGAAAAATCTGATCTTTGTCTCGACTTCTTGAATTTGCTGAACAATTGATCATCTTTTTAGAAAAATCAATCTTAAAAATTTAACTCAAGGGCTTCACAACTTGATCTAGATCCAAAAACTAAATCTTCAATGAACCTGATGACCTTTGTGTTGAGTTCTTCAAATATGTGGAATCTTAATCTTCTTTAGGAAGTGAAAATGTGTGGACCAGGATTGATACTCTTTTGAATTCACACGTCGTGATAATTTAAATGTTGAGTCAACACTAAAGTACTCAATGTTGCCTGAACATTCACGAAAGTGTAAATAGCACAGCAGAACATCAAACACATTGTATGGATTTTAAGCAGGTTATATTTATAAATATAACCTGCCGAGCCTTATGGCGAAATAATCACTAATCACTTAATGATTTTACAAAACTCAATTGAGAACGTTTAAAGAAAATCACTCCCAACGTAACAAACTATATAGACAAAGACTTGTTAGACAAAGTCTCAGTACAACAAGACAGAAAATACTCTACTCTGAAAATTAATTCTCTTAGAATTATATGCTCTTGTCTCGTGTTTCTCCTCTACCACTCTTCTTATAAATGTTCAAGGTTGTAGCTGAAGATGTGATAGACATAATTTATTGTTCTTCCATTATTTTGGATAGTCTTAATATCTTCTTCGAGATTATCTCCAGTCTCGAAGCTCTCTTTTAGATCTTGATCATCCTTATCCTTAGAGATCTTCCATCCTTATCACAAGCTTCTTCAAGTCGATCTTCTTTCTTTATGCTCAATCTTCTCGAAACCTAGATCATTTGATATCCTAAAATACACCAAAGATAACACAACTCTTGGAACTAGATAAGTCTATGAATAAAGACAAAATTAATTATATAAATTAAATTGGACTGTGCCGAGTTTGTGTCAGGTTCAATGTTGGAAAAATATTCTTACCACAATGTTGGACTAACATTTTCCTCTAACACTTGTACTTTCAATCTCCCCCTTTTTGCCTTTCTTCAGAAAACCAACGAAGTATCTAATTTCTAGAGCCCATGTATTTCAAAACATCAACCAATAATTATTCTAATTTACTTCCCCTCAATACATAATGTTCATCAATTATGTTGAGCTAACACAGTGAAACACAATGTTGGCCCGAGATTATGAATAACACCTACAGATTAGTCAGACAACAAGAAACTAGAGTAAACTAGAATAATAAGCACTAGCAGAGTAATTATCCCGATACATCCCAAAACACATACAGAGAACATCATCTCTGAATAAATTTTTTTTTTACCTTGAGATAACTAATATTGTTCAAACTTTAGATACATTTAAAAAACATAAAGAAACATTAAAATTGGTATTGCTTTCCCTCTTTTTGTGAGGAAAGCACCACTAACAGGTTCTTTTTGATGAAGTCAAGTTCCTTCAGCTCCTCTTCTTTATCAGCAATCTCCCTTCTTCTGTCTGAGATCATCATTTTACACCAATTGATCTTCTCTTATATGAATAAAAAACTGATGGGCACAGTTGGAACAATATCAACTTGATGTTGAAGCAAAACTGAACTTCTTGGCTGTCTTCTTCTGCTGTACTCCACTTCCCCATGTACATTGGGATTCTTCGAAGACAAGTCATTTATTTTGGTTCTCCCAAAGTTAGTGCAATCACTCCACATTGTTGCACCAAAACTTCTTCTTGACCCTTGTCAAAGCCTTGGTCATAGAGAATCGTATATACCAATTATGGAAATGTCCATCCTTTTTTTGTGCAGCTTCACATATGGACCTGAAAAATCCTCCACTTCTGCAACTTAAACACAGTCATCCAACTCATTAGTCATCACTGTTGAATTGGATGATGGAATCCAGTTGGTTGATACAATCTTGCACATTATTGCACTCAAAGAAGTCAGCCCAGTTACAATTATCTTTGGAGCCCAATTTTTCACCAGTCCACCAGCCAGTTCTTTGATCACCTCATCATCATCAAGTGGTGCATCTGTCTCCTTCCTCATGGGCATCTTCCAGGTTTTGTTGATGATTGAGAAGTTAATATAGTAGAATTTACCCCTCAAAAAATCTCTCCCATACTTAGGCAAACCGTGATAATCAACAAATTCAGATATATTGCAATAAGACCCCCTTACCACATCAGGGACATAAGGCCTCAAAGTAAAGAGAGTTAGATTAAACTTTTAATAGAAACATCGTAAAGAGATAAGAATCCATCAACCAATGAAAAACCAGTAGGACTATCAACAACTCAAGTATGAAGACTCACAAACACATAAGGATGAGAAGAATAAAAGACAAAAAAAGATAATCTACAAACACCACAATCAGTCACCGGTGTAGCCTGTGATGTTAAGGCAACACCTATATGCAAAATATGTTTACAACACACTCATACCGAGAGCATTCCTCAAACTGCAGAATCTCTCATTGTCTAATGGTTTAGTGAACATATTAGCTAGTTGGTTGTTTATATCAATATGTTTTATCATTATTGTCTTGTCATCAATCAGATCTCTTAGAAAATGATGTCTAATATATGTGTTTAGAACATGATTTTGGGATATGCTTATGGAACAGAGGTTGTCACAAAACATCAAGAGAGTATCACCAATTAGCCCATAATCATGTAACATATGTTTTAACCATATTAACTAGGTAACACAGCTGCTAGCTGCAACATATTATGATTCTACAGTTGAAAGTGATACACAATTCTATTTTTTGCTATATCAAGAAACAAGATTATTTCCTAGATACAAAAAACCCCACTTGTTGATTTCCTATCATCTAAGTCCCCAGCCCAATCAGAGTCACTAAAGGATATGTGAAGCAATATCATGAGTATACGAAATGCCCAAATCTGGAATTACAGACATATACTTCAAGATTCTCTTAATTACATTTAAATGAGAGAATTTATGAGCAGCCTGATACCTGGCACATACACAGACATAGTACATGATATCAGCTCGTGTGGATGATAAGTACAAAAAACTACTAATCATTGACATGTATAATGCTGAGTCAACATTTTCCCCCACTTCATCTATTTCAATCTTCAATTGTAGCGTGCATTGATGTAATGCTTCAGTGTAGTGAAGTTCATTGATGTAATGCCTTGAGCATGGCTTATGCTCCAAGTTATATCTATTTGGCTTTCAAAAAATAAAATAAAAAATGCAATGAGTTTTGATCATGAAAGAATGGGTAGTAACTCTATGAGAAATTTAAACAAACTGTCAGACACATTACTTTCAGAGTTGTCCTAGACAAGCCAAAAGCAGACATGATACCAGGCTAATGGCAAGTAGCTGAGCTTAACCGTTTTTTTTTTTTTTTTTTTTATAGAACCAGTTACCGAGTCATTAGTTTAACATTACACAATTGGCCCAAATGAACTGTCTCTAGTGGTTATGTCAAAAGCTATATGTCTGTAGGGGTTCGAAGCCTCTTAGAACCTTCGGGTTTTTGTTCATGCATGAGGAGTTCCTACGGTGTATTGAGTCCCATTGGAAACGAGTGTGTTTTAGTGGATAGGAAACCAACCGAGTTAAAGATAATAATATAGAAGGGCTTAATACTTTCCTCAAAACGGCAACGAGGAAGTGCTCGGGCAGAGAGTGAGTCACAATAAATCCTTGATGTACAAGGTAAATGTTGAGCTTTCAAGTCAGGGTAAATCTCGTTTGAAACATGAATGTTTGGGCCATGTGGCATGCCTTGGGATTTTACGAGAACTTATTATTAGCACATTAGATGTCTGTAACGCCCCAAAATTAGGAAGAAGATAAATTTATACTTTAGTCCTTGAACTTTTGAAAATTTCTATTTTTGACCATAAATGTTTAGAAAATTTTTTCATTTTAGTCCATAAACTTAAAATTTAGTCTTTTATTATTTTTATAGGTCTCTAATCCTAATACATATATTTCAATTATAAATCTTAACCAAGATGATCGAATTATCTAGAAAAATTACATGAATAAATATCTATGTAACAAAGAAATCTAATTATACCTATTTGAATTTTAATTATGAAAATTAAGGGACTTAATGTGCAATTAACCAATTGATGAAGTAAGCCATGACATATTTTTGATGAGATAAGCCATGACATCATTAAGAGCATGATTAAATTCAGATTTTTTGTGAATTAATATAAAATAATCAAGGTGGGACCTAAATAAGTATTATTAAACTACTATTTTCACCTATAAATACTCACCATTCTTCACCATTTTCTAGAGCCCAAAATAATCCGATTCTGCAAAATTAAGAAGAAATAAAAGTTGTTCCTCTTTGTGTTTTCGTTCGGAAAATAATTTTTTCAGATTTTTATCTTGCTATTTTCTACCAAAAACGACCCCAAATCTTTTACTGCGGATGAAATGCCGATTCTGCACCTTAGAAAAATCATAATTAATTGTAGAAAAATACTTTTTGATCAAGGACAACGACTGAATACTCTCCTTGGTGTCTTCTATCTTTTGTATGAAGACATGTTTCTCTAATAATATGATCTAGAAGGACATAATCCATAAATCGTAAACTGCTGCCAGGAAATTCGATATCAACTCTTATGTTGCAAGAATTATTTCAATGTATTTTATAAGTTTAATCGCCATCATAATTCAATTTATTTATCACACACATAAATTTAAAATAATATAATATTAGTTATAATTAGATTATTATGATTTATAATCATGAATTGACATTTTTGTTATCTTATTTATAGCATTTAAATGGTAGATTTATCATGTATAACATATTATTTTCATAAGTCTTACAAGATTATTCTTGCCACTTCATGACCTAACCATCAAATAAGATTATTTATCATCTCTTATCACATGTTTTGATAAACCTCTCATGTTTATATCTTTATATTTAAGTTATAAAACGAGTATATGCATTTTTAAACTTCTATACTATTATATAAAGAAAGGCAAACTGTGACACCAAACTTTTGATTTCCTGTTTTAGCCTTATAATTTTAGTGTTGCACAAAAAAATTATTATTAAGTTCCTAATCTAGCCTTATAATTTAAGTAGAATTATTAATTACAATAATTATGGTGATTGGTGATTTAGTTTCCCAAAATTTGAATCTTTCTATATAAATTATATATCCTTATACATGTAGTATTTTCTCAAAGTAATTTTCTGCCTTATACAAATTAAAAATATATTTACGCGGGAACCGCGTATGCATTTTTAAACTTACTATGTAAAATAAAGTAATAAATGACTAAGTTATACATTTTAAGGTGTTATTTCGTATGATTTGGTGTATGGTTATTAAAAGTTTGGAATTGATTAAAGACTAAAAAGATGAGTTTTCCTAGAGTTAGTTAAGTAATATATTTTTCTTTAAATTCATCATCTAAGATTTTCATGTTTTGTGTAATGACATAAATTAAGCTTATGTGTTATTTACTAAGATTTACATTATAACTAGCATTCTTAACAAGAACGTTCTCAATTCCAAAAACACGAGAATTGAAGAAAAAGTACTAATAATTGTTGTGGTGAATTATAAATTCAGTTGATTAATATTATTTAAATTTGTTAAGGGTTTGACGAACTAATCAAAGCCATCAAGGTTCCCCGTACGAGTTAAGGTGAGGTTCCACTTCCGATTTGTTCTAACCCCGTTTGGCATCCGACCCTGAGGAACTTGGACAGAAAAGTCACTACTCCATTACCAAACCTCGAACAAACTATATTTTATCATAATCCTGTTTGACATCTCATCTCACAACATTATTTTCTTACTCGTCGATAAATCATATCCAATCATTTATTATTTATCATATCTATTAACAATCATGATAATTCTCCAATATTGTAATCTCATCGGATGGTTCTTGAATTGTGCAAAGAGCAACGAACTATGTTCGGGACATGTAGCTCAAGGAGCAACCGATATTATCCGGTTTACTAGCTTGTTTGTTTATTTGTTATACCCATTGGGACGCCTTTGGGAAGTTGGGCCCAAGGATTGAGTCGAGTTACTGACGGGCAGTAAGGACTGCCGGTTTAAGTAATTTTGCTTGATACCCATCTATCTAGGCGTCGCTTGCAGTCACGAGTTAGCTGTAACCCGCGTGCTGGATCGACATGTACTCGAGCATGTCTCTTGATTTTTTGCGAAGTCGTTCCTTGCCGGGAGGTATAAGGTAGAATAATAGAAGTCACAAGGCTGGATTTGTTTATTGTTAAGCACAAGTTCATTAACTATTCTATGAAAATTCCAGTACCATTGCTACATCAAATTGTCTAGTTAAACTGTTTCTACCGGTAAGATTACTCCCGAAATGTATCCATTAGGTCACAGTTAATTCTTGTATTACTAGTTCTTTTATATGAATCTCACTAAGTCATTAAAGACTTATTCCTCGTTTCTCTGTCCATTCCTCATAATAAAATCAACATGGCAACATGGACCAAGTGAATAATTGTTCAAGCGTGCATTTTGTAACATTAGTATTTTGTCATTAGTGCATAACCATTAAAATAGTCACATTATTTGTAATATCAAAACTTACGCTGTATATATCAAAATATAATTTATAGAACGTGTATGGTTTTGACCCTGAACCCGTGAGACCCCTTCCTATGAGTTGCGCTTTAGTCTGGATTGGGTAAAGTGGCTGGCCACCACTGAACCAACTCGGATCGAAGCATGGTTCATGGGGCGCGGTCGTCACAATGTCCATGGATAAAGAAGGGAGACTGCAATTTAAGCTCTTACCGCAAGTTCATCAACTAGAATGTAAGACAAAATGAACTAAACAACCTAAACTTTAACGTCGTATGGGTAGAAAGGGTCAGCGAGATCAAACTCAAATGTTTAAAGAAGTTTTAAAATCTATTTTTGGAGCACATACTAGAATAGGATGGAGATCGATATGGGGTTTCATCTTCAAGAAACTTTCAAGTGTTGATTGTGATTGGCTAACTACACCGCCAAGTAGGTTGGAGTTATGGAGTTATGATGGCTCAAATAGCTTGGGCTCCAATGGATGTAACTGCAACTCTTTGAAGAAGTGTTGGGTTATGGTTAACGAGTACCTTTTCATCTTTGTTCCTTTTTATTTAAACTAAAAGAAACTTTTTTATAGGATCAAATCTCTCATTCATTGTCCTAATACCCAAATTGAACGGCGGGCTTCGTTTCTAATAAATTTTTAACCATCTTGTTGATTACATGTGTTTACAAACTTAAAGCTTTTTTGATTTCATATATAATCCAATACGTGGGATATTCTAAAAGTCGTCATAAATTCCGTAATAGGTAATACTGGTGTGTTAGTAAGAACTTTGGTTCGTGTGTTAATTTTGAGTATTATTTTAGTTCCTTTTTACAAAACAAGGTTGGTTTGTTGTATTAATTCATGAATAAGTGGGTTTTTTTTCTTTTCAAAAATGACCCTTTATCGTGGCCTCATTACGAAAATAGTTATTTAGCGCGCCATTGTCCACATTAGGCATTTATCGTGGTTTTTTATCCAATTTTGATCTTCCGCCCTTTTTTAATTTCTTTTTGCCCTCTGAACTATATTTATTAACAAAAAACCCTAAATATATTATTTTTAATTAGTAAAAAGCCTCCATTTGTTATATATTCACATAAAATTATATATTAGCTAAAAAAAAGCTAAAAAATATATAATAAACTTAAATACACAAATAATAAATATTAAATTAAAAAATATTTATTTATTAACTAATTAAATAACTTTCCTTCAATTTTAAAAGATAAGCTCAAAAACGTTTCATTGTACATTTATAATTTTGGAGATACTTATAATTTTATTTTTAAACCAAATGGTTAGCTACCTCTATCAACATTTTACATCAAAAGTCAAAGGATTGAATTTCCAATAGAGAATCTTTCTAACTAAAAAAAGATCTCTGGGGCATGAATTTTCTAAAAATGCATTTGTTTCAGTCAGTATAGCTTATTTCGAGATACTTTTAGCGTCATTTTTATAGAAACCCCTTTATTCTTCTTTCTTAAATTTTGTCTTAATTTATTCATTTGTTAAAATAGGCCTGAGAAGAAGTCGCCAGGACAAAATTCTAAATAGCCTACACTATTGGTCATATAATCGTGCTTATATAAATGCTTTTTGTTAACCCTAAAAAATAAATAAGAGATTATATAAGTTAAACAAAAGATTAACCCTTAAATTAGGGATTAATCCCACGGACGATACTGTCGTCACGAACACTCTCGTATGTCACATACCCGACTACGGTATGACGTGGCATCCGAAGAGATACTGAAACCCCTCGGATCTCACATACCCGATTGTGGTACGACGTGACATCCGAGTGGGCACCAAAGCGTCCCTTGGAAAGTCAAGATGAATAAAAATAAGATATCAACGTGGCATCGGAAAAAGAGTAAATCCCGGTGGACCCACGCGACCCCGATATCCATCACTGCGCCAAGAGGGACCATCATACGAGAATACTTCCTTGCTGAACACTCCCACGAAAAAAGCCCTCGGAATCGTCACCCCGAAGGTTGAACTCACAAAACCGTGCCTTACTCAAGGCCCAAATCATCAAAGTCACTTACCACGAAGACCCGAGCCAAGAAAGTTACTTAGCCAAGGCCAGAAAGCTCTCGGAGAATTATTCCCGAAGGAACTACTACCCTACCGACGACAAAAAGCGCTCGGAACCCATGCCATGGAGATCCAGGCGCAAGAGCACAGCCTTATTTGCATATTGAAGCCCTCGGAGACCCCATCACGAACAGGAAGAAGCAAATCTGCCTCTCGGAAAACCTTACCAAAGAAGACGATTAGAAAATAACCACCCCCGGAGCTGTAACATCCTCAGACGACCACTTCACTTCAGCTAGTGAACCTCCCCAAGAAATCCAAACCCTCGGAAAGAAGAAAACATAAGATCCCGTCCCTCGAAGAGAAGAAAACAGAAGGAACAACCCCTCGGAACTCACTGGAGCCCTCGGAAAGGATAGAATTTATCCTCATCAGTGCCCTGTCAGTAGATATACCTTATCTTATAGTAGGACACTTGTAACACATGCAACACTACACTTGTAATACATGCATAGTGACTCAAAAGCACCCTCCCATGCACCTTACAAGAAATCCTATATAAAGGGGAAAAAAGGCGAAAGGGACAGGCTGTGCACACAAACTCACTCGGAAAAAAGCATAAGGTCATACTTATGATCTTCAGGAGTGAAGTTCAGTGAATAAACGAAGGATATTCTCGTAATTTTCCATAATAGTCATTTACTCTCTTTGAACTACGGATAACGGCGTTCCGAACTTACAAATTATTCAGTTAATCAGATATTATTCCAAACCTGTTAACAAAATGGCGCCGTCTGTGGGAACGCCATAGAAGTTGTCCTCGAGCGTGTTCAAGAAAGCGAACCTACTATGGAAAATTTGTTCCACAGTGAAATCTACCCTCCCATCTGGGCAGTTCGGAGGAAACTGTAGCGAATCGCCGCTCTGACGAGAGGGACTTCATCAACGTTCCCCGATCCGTCTTTGAAAGACTAGTGGAAGCCACTACTCGAGTTAATCACCGAGAGTTCGAGAATCCCCTGGAAACAGTCCCGGGATCTCCGCGCCAAGGAGATTACCCCTCGGAAGAAGGCGAAATTCATGCAAGAGGGGCACAGTGCCCTACCCCTATTTTGTGGTATCAGGAAACTCCTCGGAGGACGCCAGGGTGTTATGATCATCTAGAGGCTCCGAGGATAATCCGAAGAGAGGAAAGACCTCTCCCCGTATATCGGCCCACCCCCACTATCACCCCCAACGGAGAGCCAACCTTATGGGGAATCCTTGAAGATCTACGAAAGGAGGTAGGAGATCTCAAGAGGACTGTAGGACCCAAGGAAGATCCGACGTCTAAGACGTCTCCCTTCATTCCCGAAATCGCTTCTGCTCCGATTCCTTCAGGAATGCGGCCTATTAATGTACCGTTATATACAGGAGAAGCCGATGGGAGAGATCCACAAGATCACATACACCAATATCTGGCAGGAATGGACCTGTCGTCTGCCCCGGACTATGTTCTGTGTCGGGTGTTCCCCGTTACCCTCGGAGGACGAGCCCAATCCTGGTTCACCCATCTCCCTCCCAATTCAGTGGTCAACTTTGACCGATTGGCTCACCTGTTTATACGCCACTTCGCCTGTAATCGTAGGTATCCTAAATCGGCCACTCATCTTTTTACTATCAAGCAACAAAAGGATGAATCCCTTCGGGGATATATAAAACGCTTCACGGACGAAGCGCTGGATGTTCCGAACGTCAGCCCAACCATTATGGCCGATATTCTGACACAAGGACTCCGAGCGGGAGAATTCTTCCGATACTTGATGGGGAATCATGTCACGGACATGAATGAACTCATGCAACAAGCTGAAACTCATATTCTTATGGAAGAAGCTGACCATACAAAGAGAGGGCTGGAGAAGGATGACAATGAGCGTCACGAGCATGCGGAAAAGGAAACTAAGGCAAAGAAGAAGGGTAAATAGGGAAAACCACCCCCTCGGAAGGACAATGGGGAGATGGTCAAGAAATTCCTTAAACCCGTGCCCCTTCCTCCGATGACCCTAGCTTCCGTGGAAGTACTCAACGTGATGCGAGGCAATGAAGAATTGCACTTGCCCCGGCCCGCCAAATTTCCCAATAAAGATAAGGATACGGGTAAGTACTCTAAATTCCATAAAACTTATGGACACACTACCGAGGAGTGTACTACCCTGCGAAAAGAAATACTTCGCCTCCTGGAGGCAGGATATCTGCATAACTACCTAAAAAGAAATAATCCCGAAGAGTCCAAAGCGCATGTATGGAAGAGGCCCCGAGAAGGACCTGACGAGGAAGAAGATACTCCCCACCGGCGGTCACGAGAACAAACCTCGGAACATCGGCGGAGGTCCCAAGAAAAAACCAGAAAGCATCAGAGATCCCCCCGAGAAAGAACTGCCGCGCCTCCGCGGCAATCACGGGAGAGGACCACAGGGTATCGGAACTTACCTCCTCCTCTCGACACGTACGAAGTCAACCCTTCCTCGGGGCGGACGATTAACATGATAGAGGGAGGAGATATTTCCAGAATACCCCAAGGTAAGAAGACAAAATATCTCAAAGAAGCCAGACGAGCGGGACAAGGGCTCCCGGTATGCTCCGCCCAAGGGGCCAGATTACCAAATATCACTTTCGGACCCGAAGACCTGAAAGGTATAATCTACCCCCATGAAGATCCTTTGGTAATTGAAGCTACTATCTATGGATTCGAGATCCATCGTATCCTCATAGATACGGGCAGCTCTGTGGACGTCCTATTTTTGCCCCCTTATCTAGCCATGGGATTGAAGAAGGAGCAACTGGAGGTGGCTGAAGTTCCTCTAGTAGGCTTCTCTGGCGAAGCCTGTAACACCCTCGGAACCGTGACCCTGCCAATGTCGTGGGGAGAAGGAGCCATTCGAAGAACGGAACCCACCAAATTTTGGGTGGTGGAGGCTTCGTCAAGGACGTACAACGCTATATGCGGAAGACCCTCCATTCGGTCATTCGAAGCGATCCCTTCTACCCTCCACCTTAAGGTAAAATTTCCTACATTAGCAGGCATCGGAGAAGTCCGAGGAGATCAAGCTAGAGCCAAAGAATGTCGAATGAATGCTCTACCCCCCGAAGAAGGCGAAAACCCCTCGGATAGCAGCAAAAAACGGAAAGTAGAAGAAACCCGAGTCCAACCCATTGAAGAGCTCAAGATGATAGAACTCGTGGAAGGAAACCCTGCTAGGGCGATCAAGATGGGCACTAATATGGAACCTGAGTTGGAGGCCCAACTGACATCTGTTCTAAAAGAATTTTGTCACCTTTTCGCATGGGAAGGAGGTCCCCCCGGACGGATCAACAATAAGGTATGCCAACACTTCCTTAATGTGAAGCCGGGAACCAAACCCATTCAACAAAAGAAGAGAAAAATGGGACCCGAACGCAACAAGATTATCCGATCAGAAATCCAACGGCTTCTCAGCCTACGACAAATCCGAGAGGTCGTGTATCCCGAATGGCTGGCCAACGTGGTCTTGGTCCCTAAATCGGGAGGAAGATGGAGGATGTGCGTGGACTTTACAAATCTCAATGATGCTTGCCCAAAGGATTGCTATCCCTTACCAAGCATAGACCAACTGGTCGACTCCACCGCTGGCTGTGCACTCTTGTCGACTCTGGATGGGGACCAAGGATATAATCAAATCCCGATGGCATTCCAAGACCAGGACAAGACCGGCTTCATTACGGATGCAGGTACCTTTTGCTATTTAGTCATGCCCTTCGGGCTTAAGAACGCGGGAGCTACCTATCAACGATTAGTGAACCTCATTTTTGCGGGGCTCATCGGAAAAACTGTGGAAGTATATGTTGACGACACGGTCGTCAAAAGCCGCTCCGCGAAAGATCATCCCGAGGACCTACGAAAAGCACTGGCTATCATGGATCACTTTGGGATGAAGATAAACCTTAGGAAGTGCTCCTTCGGGATCCGATGAGGCAAATTCTTGGGATTCATGGTTACCGAAAAAGGAATAGAAGTTAACCCTGAGAAAGCCGAAGCAATTATTGGGCTACCAACCCCGAAGTCAATAAAGGATGTGCAAAAACTGACCGGACGAATGGCCTCCCTCAGTCGGTTTGTCTCCAAATCGGCAGAGAAGGGACTCCCGTTCTTTAAAATCCTTCGGAATATCAAAGAATTCCAGTGGACCTCACAATGCGAAGGAGCTCTCCAGGAATTGAAAGGCTATATGGTAAGGCCACCCTTGCTGGTCAAACCCTCGCCCCAGGAAGAATTCTTCGTGTACCTGTCCGTAGGAGAGGAGGCCATCGGAGCAGTCTTAGTCAAAGAACACGAGGGGGAGCATCACCCGGTTTACTATGTTAGCAAAACTCTCCTTGGAGCAGAAACCATGTATACCCTGACAGAAAAACTTGTACTTACTTTGGTCACCGCGGTGCAGAAACTGCGCCCGTACTTCCTCTCCCACCCGATCACTGTCTTGACTAAGCACCCCCTACGGGCAATTCTCAATAAACCCGAAACTTCTGGGAGGCTGATAAAATGGGTTGTCGAGCTAACAGAGTATGATATCTCCTATGCCCCGAGACCTTCCATCAAGGCCCAGGTGCTAGCGGACTTTGTGGCTGAACTTACAGGAATCAGAGCTGAAAGGAAAGAACCCCCGTGGCATGCCTACGTAGACGGTTCCTCCGTGAATACGCATGGCGGGGCTGGGGTAATCTTGATTAACACAGAAGCCGAGGAGGAAGTGCTACATTTCGCAGTTAGAATCGACTACCCCGTATCCAATAACGAAGCCGAATACGAAGCCCTCCTCATCGGAATGAGACTCGCCCGAGAAGGCGGAATACGGAGAGTCCGCCTGCATAGCGACTCTTAGTTAATTGTCCAGCAAGTTCAGGGCACATACGAAGCCAAAGAAGAAAGGATGCAGAGTTACCTTCAGGTAGTCCACCGGGCCAAGGCGTGGTTTGACGAGTATCACTTAGTGCAGATTCCCCGATGGGGGAATCAAGAGGCCGATGCCCTGTCCAAAATGGCTACACAGATGGCCACCATTCGTACCCGGAAAATCACTCTGCTACATATGAGTGAATCAGAGAGAGCTGAACCTGAAGAGCTGAACGCCACCACAACGAATCCTCCGATAAGCTGGATAACGCCCATCAAAGCATATTTACAAGATCCTGAGGGTTACTCCGAGGACAAATCTGTCCGACGAATGATGTCTAAGAGGACCATCCGATACTTCCTCAAAGACGGGATATTATTCCGAAGGACATACTCTTACCCTCACGCCCGATGCTTGAATGAAGAAGAAGCTCAACTAATCCTGGCGGAGACTCACGAGGGGGTGTGCGGCAGCCATACCGGTGGCGGAAGAATGGCCGGACGGTTAATTTGTCAAGGGTATTATTGGCCCACGATGGCCAAAGATTGCCAAAGTCACGCTGAAAAGTGCAAGTCATGTCAAGCTTATGCCCCTCGGATTCACCAACCAGCAGCTCCGTGGGAACCTCATCTAACTGTCTGTCCGTTTGCCAAGTGGGGAATAGATATAGTAGGTCCACTCATTCCCGACGCTGGTCAAAAGAAGTTCTTACTCGTGGCAGTAGACTACTTCACCAAGTGGGTGGAAGCGGAGCCCTTAGCACGAATAACTGCAGGTGCGATCATTAACTTCTTGTGGAGGAACATTCTGTACCGTTTTGTGGTCCCTCGGAGCCTGGTAAGTGACAACGACCTGCAATTTACTGACCAAGGGTTAGAAAAGTGGTGTGATCATTGGGAAATTAAGCACCGTTTCGCTTCGGTGGGATACCCCCAAGCCAACGGACAAGTTGAGAGAACCAACCGAACTCTCTTGAAAAATATGAAGGCCCGACTTGATTGGCACAAAGCCAAGTGGGTTGAAGAAATACCCGGCATATTATGGGCCTATCGGACCACGCAGAGTACCGCCACAAGCGAAACCCCTTTCAGCCTATCCTATGGTTGTGAAGCGGTTGTACCCTCCGAGTCTCGATTGAAAGTTGGCGAACCAAAGAATACGAGGAAGTGGCCAACAGTGCTAACTTAGCTCTTGCCCTAGATCTCCTGGAAGAGAGAAGACTCCGAGCCGCCATTCGGACTGAGGAATACAAGACTCGGATGGCACGATACTATAACGCCAAGGTAAAGCTTAGAACTTTTCAAGTTGGTGATTTAGTGCTAAAACGAGTCGGAGCCTCCAAGAACGTAGGCAAGCTTGAGCCCCGATGGGAAGGACCCTACAAGATAGCGGGAGTTGTCGGACCCGCAACCTATCTACTTGCCAACTCCGAAGGCGCCACTCTTAGCAATACATGGAATTCCTTCAATCTTAGAAGATATTATGCTTAATGTAACACCATCACTGTCACATAAATAAAAATGTTTTTTATAAATAGATGGTTACGATACATTCAATTCCGATAGGGTACATAGGTTTGCAAAACAAAAATGGTAACCTTACACAGGAAATCATTATAAGCAACCTAACCCCAAGGAGCCATCTACTATAAATAAACAGTCATTGGACCCCAAAGGACCACCTACTAAAAGTTAAATACTACCTACTACAAACTACTCCTCTCGCAAAGGACGCTTCCCTTCTCGGATAAGGCGACGACGCTGTTCCTCGGATAGGGTTAATGGATCCGCCAATAACGCGCCCTCGGGAGCCACGGGGTTATCTTCAGGAAAGATGGGGTGAAGACTAAGTTCAGGAATAACCAGGCCCACTGGACACTCTGGCAACGCTTGAACAGCATCCGTACCAAGTCGATACCCGATGCGGACCAGATCACGCATCTCCTTTTGTAAAGAATCCCTCAAAGCCGAAGGACCTGCGATATCCAAAACAGCTCGGACCCGGGCCACCACTAAAGCAACATCATGGGCACGAGTAATCTCCAGCGCCCGATGAGTTGCCGCATCCCGTTCCCGAGTCGTCTGCAGTAATTGGTCATCGGAGAAGCGAAGCTGACCCTTCAACTCCTCCAAACTCGCCTGGAAACTCGTCACCCCGGGTTCTCTCTAACATCAACTGGCGCTCCACCTCCCAGGACTTATCCTTCTCAATCTGAAGGACCATCTCGTGAATCGCCTTAGCAGCTTCATGCTCTTCCTGCAAGCGGGAAATCTCCGTCTGAGCTTCCAATAAACCATGCTCCAACTTGTCCCGACGGCGATATACCAGACCAGGATCCGAAGAGGAACATCCCGAGCTCCGATGGCATCCAACACCATATAAATCTGGATGGAGACGAATGGGTCACTACAGAAGAAATAAAAGGTGAGTAATTGAAAATTGTAAATAAAATGAGTATCTACCTCACACAGGTTTTTGCAAACCAAGTCCTGAAGGCGAGAGGAAGGAAGGGTCCTCATAAGCTCACAATCCGTAACATTCAGCAGACCGCTAAGAAAATTTCGGCAAAACCCCGATACCTCTCCGAGGGGAGAAAACCCCGGGTCACCACCCAGAGGAGAGGAGCCCACGAGAGGAAGATTCCCTCCTGACAGCGGCACGGGTACGCGCTCGGGACCTCCCTCCACAGCATTCACGACATCTGAAATCCGAGGAAATGGTTGCGACACCAAAGGAGGCACTGGGTAATCTATCGGAGAGAGAGCCGCAACCGGATTTTCTACCCTAGGAGGAATCGCAAAGCTCACTGAGGGGGCTGCCACGGGCGAACCCTCCGGTTCTTGCCCCTCCGAGGAAGGGTCAGTCCTCGTAACAACTACGAAGATATCGGAGGTGCCCTCCGATGCCCGCCGCATACCATGTAGAGCTCGCCCCAGAAAAACACAGGTTGATAAAAGACAGGTATAGAGTATATGATGATCCCGATGGCACACATGTTGATAAAAGAGAAGTCGACAAGCATACAGACTTACGGAAATAGAAGTTGCCATGAAGAGGACGAATCGGCAAGTTCTCTCTCCTTATTCCCTCTTGAAGACCTTCCAGAATAAGAGCTTCGGGACACGCAAGCAGGCCGGTAATATCATACGAGCCAGAAAATAACCCGGAACGGCTCAGTTCCTCCCACTCCCACCCCAACGTCTCGGATATGGGCGAAACGTATCCCAGGCCCCATCGGATGGGCACTCCCCATGATCGTGCCGAATGACCTTTCGAACGGACGAAGAAAAACCTCCGCCTCCAGTCCCCCCTACGAGTGCGAGGATTGGATGTACCAGTGAAGGCTTTCTCGATGTCCCGATAGGCCAGGCTGAAAAGGGGAACTCCATCCGAACAAGACCGAAGGATGAAAATTGCCCCCACCCGATACGGGGACAGGGGAAGGTTAAGGAGCTCGCAACATAAAACGTATCCCACTAAGAGGCGATACAAGTTGGGTGTTAACTGGCTCAGACTGATTTGCCAGTACTAGAAGAGCGATTGAAGAAAAGGGTGGAAAAACACCCGTAACCCACAGTACATTTGTTCACAATAGACCGTTAAGAATCCGGAAGGAGGGTCATATGCTCTCTGATTCGGAGAGGGCACGACCACGTCAAAATCATCGAAATTCAGATTGTATTCCGCGAAAAGAGTCACTAGAGACTCTCTGTACACAGTGCTAGCGGCGAAACCAACTCGTCCCCGACCTATCAACCTTGAGGGGCTCAAAGGTATTAAGTTAAATACAGAACGCTCATCGGCAAGAGAATATGGCTCCCGGCCCAGGAACACATCCCTTATATGGTCCATCCTTCGAGAATCCGGGTACGATGACCTATTCCCCACCCTTGAAGACGAGCTTGTCCCAGTGGCCACTTGATTCTCAGCCAGCCTATCCCGCTGCCCCGGGAAAGAACTTTCCGAGGACGCATTATGAACCTGGGACCCAGGGACAACTCGAGCATGGCTCCGAGGAGAACTACCTGATGAGGTGGACCCCCCTTGCCTATGATATAGCGGCATCATCTTTTATAGTAAGTTCTCTGTTTACTCTTATACGAAAATCGAAGAAAAAGTATTGAGAATGATTATGAAAACAAAGGCCAGACCCTGCAAGAGTAAAAGGATTAAAATGATTTGTCTGCTAAATTAAGATAGATTTTAATGATGAGTATAAGTACCACTGTTAGTACAATATATATACAGAACTAATCCCGTAGAAAGAAGCTGGAGTATCCTTAATTAGGATAAACAACTCTTAAGCATGCATACAGTTTGACACGTCCTGCTAAGTCAAGTACTTAGTCAGCAAATAGCGAATTTTGTCTCTAGCTTAATTTTTTAAAGAAGATTAAAGGAATAACGGACAAAATAAGACAGAATAGAAAGAGAAGAATAGGACAAATTGTTCATTCATAAAAATCCGAGAAGCTCTCGGAGCAGCTTACATAAGAAAAAATTTAAAAATCTAAAGTCCTGGAGAGATACTGAAGTATAAATGAAGGAATCCTATTCTAAATCCCTGTACTCGGAGGAGGCGGAGGCGGATTGATAGCAGACCCCTCAGGGAGACTAACAGATGGACTCGGAGGCAAAACCCCACTCGAGCTAGTAGCGCCAAGGTTGGACGCAGTCGGAGGAGGAGCAGGAGAGTTCATAGGCGTCATCACAGCATCAAACATCTCAAGAAGGTTTTGAACCTGCTCGGGAGACGGCCTAACAAGCTTCTTGACGTCGAAAACGCAGCCAAAATTCACCCCCGAAGGCACCACCTCACGGGCTACAGTGGCACACTCTAACCATCCCCATAGCATATGCCCAAGAGACTCTCGAGCAGACAAGGAAGCATATCGGTGTTCCGCCTCCGCTGCTGCGTACCGAACGACCTCATCAATCCGGACTTGTACCTCCTCTTGTGGCACTGCCCCAACTAGCTTCAGATCCACCAACCCCTTTATCCGTGCTTGGAGCTCCAGCTCTCTCTCCAACCACTCGGACTTCTCCTTCTCCAGAGCCTCCACACGAGCGCGAAGGACCCCCTCGGATTCCGCCCTCTCCTTATCCAGAAGGGTCAACTGAGCCTGGACAGTCCTCTCGGACGCCTCCATCTTGTCGTAAGCCGACTGCATCCTCTGCAAAGTAAGGCGCATCACTTCCTTGGCCCTCTGATCTTCCCTCTAGATGAAGTCGTTGGCTTCCAACTTGGTGCGAAGAACGTCGGTCATTGACTCGGCCTCGTGAAGTTGGGCCTGGAGAGAAGTCACCTGCCCCCGGAGAGATCCTACTTCCGCAACCTCCCTTGAATGACGCTGCTCCACCGCGGTAATAACCTTCCGAGTCCTCTTGGACTGCATAACAAGAGAAGGACTATAAGGAAGAAGACAGGGAAATCACATAAAAATAAAATTACAGGATGACAAGTACTTACGATAGCTTCCATCCAGACCGTGCTGGCCCGTAGAAACTGATACCCCTCCATGGGCGCTGAAAGAGAAGAGCCGAAAAAATGGAAAATCTCGTGATATGCCTCCCCCACAGTCGGAGGCTCCTTCTCGGGTACTGGAGGCGAAAGATCTCCCTCGGAAGCGGACCTCCGCAAAGTAGCCCTCTTCGGAAGATCAGATGTCGGAGGAGGGATAGCAACAGCAGGAGTTACGGTCACCGCCTCCGTCATGACCACTTCAGGAACCTCTTGTAGCGGCCGAGGAACCCTCTCCCTGGAGCAATGTGCTCCACACCTCCCTCTTCACCTCCAAGTCCTTCAGTAAGTCGGCAGGACCCTTGCAAATTCCCTCGGATGGCTCCTCCGGGTCCTGGTGGAGTAGTTGAGCAAATAAATCAGCACCCGGAAACATAGGGGCCTTCCCCTTATCTACACCTACAAGAACAAGGTATGCAATCAGATCATGATGCGGAAAAGATCTGAATGGGTTAACACAAATAGAGTACTGAAGCAGAGTAAGCAGAAAAGAGAAAGAAGCTTACAAGGGCGAGTGGGGGAAGGATCAGGAACAGTGGGCGAAGGATCCCGAGAAGAGACCAAAACAACATCCGGACCCGGAGATGAAAACTCTTCTTCTTATGCCCTCAGAGATTGCACCCTCTGCGAGCTCCTCGGAAGACTGCCAGTGTTGGACTCGGAAGCTGGCATCAAAATCAAAGCAGACCTAGGGTCCACCTGTCGCAACGGGGTAGCCTCCAGACACACGCTCTCAGTATATAGAGAGGGGCGCGGGATATTCTCGGACACCTCCTCAGCCTCCGGGTCCACCCCTGCCCCCCGGGAGCCAGCACGTTCTCCTTCTCGTGAGCTCCCCCCTCGGAAGCTTCATTGTGCCCACTCGGAGCTGCCTCTTCGGAACCCGGTACTAAGTAGTACCTCGCCATAACCTCATCTGCATCGCACAAAGATAAGTCAGTACGAGCAACAAAAGAATACGAAAAACCACTCGGAAGAGGTAAACATGGAATAAAGAAGCAGCCGAATAAGAGAAGGAAAACTTACTGAAAGCTGGCAAGTACATACTCGGAACAGAAAGCGGTTTCTTCACATGATCGTCAATGGACACTACAAAGTGAAGTCCGGCCCTGTCGAACAACCACGAAAAATCTGTCGACTCCATCAAGAGCTGCTGAGCAATCACTGGAGAAAGCACTACATCTTCCTCCAGAGTGTGAATTGGAGTCACGCCCTCCCCCCACTTGAAGGGCACATCCCACTTCCCCCGGACGGGCTTCACGTAGAAAAACTTGTCCTTCCAAACGCTGTGCGAACTGGTCGTCGCACCCAGAATCCTCTTCGTGGAGTTACCCGAGTGGTCCCGGTGGTGGACGTGATAAAAGGGATATCCCCCAGGTGACACCCCCACATCAAAAATCGAAAGAAAATGGTCCACCTTGCACTCGTACCCTTTGACATTACACCAAAACACATAAATACAGAGGGCGACGTAGCCATTGGGCACCAACTGACTCAGACAGATTCCACAAGTCTTGAAAACTTCGCAGAAAAAGAATGGCATAAATGAACGCCACCCGTAATTCACCTGCGCGAAGTACACAGTGAGCATACCCGCGGGAGGATAACACGCCCTCTGATTTTCTGAGGGAACGTGAACAATCACATTCGCCATAGCAGTCCCCGTGGCCTTGAACAACTCCATGACCTGATCGTAAGTCACCACGGACCGAACATTCTCAATTTTAGAGAAATCACGAACATGGGGTTTCTTCGATTTTGAAATCCTAGATTTCTTCGCGGAGGCGGCGCCGCTCCCCTCAGCGACAACAGCTCTCCTCTTACGAGTGGCAGCGGCAGGCCCCACGATAGGAGCTGGGGCAGGAACAGGAGCGGGAGCATCAACGGAAGTGGTGTTAACAGAAGATGCCATCTTCTTTTGGGCGAAAAGAGAGATTTCACGAAATTGATAAAAGAAAAAAGAAGCGAGAGGAAGAAACTTTGAGAGGGGCGAAAATCGTTCTTTCTTGCTTAAGAAAATTGTATGAATAAAGAGAATTTGAAGCTTGAAGAATTGGTGAAGAGAATGGGGAAAAAGAGTACGGACGGAGGTATTTATAGGCAAACCGCCATTAAAGCGTGCCCTGTTCCCCACGCACCACGTCTCCACTCAGAAAACAACGTGTCGCTCCACGCGCTAGCCGTTACTGCAGATCAACGGACGGATGAAGTAAATGCCATTTAAGACATCCAACGGCTAGAAAGAGCCGTTGGGGAAGCAACTCTTCATCTGGACCGCTACTTCCCAAGAGCGAAAAGGTAATTTTGTTTTACGGTATTTTAAGTATATACTTATATACATATAATACCCTCGTATTTTAAGGGAAAAACTCCACCCCCCTCGAAAAAATCACCAAAAAATAAGGAAAAGCCCCTTGTCTCATAGAGGCCACGAAATGAAATTTCATTCGTCTCTACGAGAACGCTCGAAATTTGGGGGGGGGGGGGGGGGGGGGCTAGTGTTAACCCTAAAAAATAAATAAGGGATTATATAAGTTAAACAAAAGATTAACCCTTAAATTAGGGATTAATCCCACGGACGATACTGTCGTCACGAACACTCTCGTATGTCACATACCCGACTACGGTATGACGTGGCATCCGAAGAGATACTGGAGCCCCTCGGATCTCACATACCCGACTGTGGTACGACGTGACATCCGAGTGGGCACCAAAGCGTCCCTTGGAAAGTCAAGATGAATAAAAATAAGATATCAACGTGGCATCGGAAAAAGAGTAAATCCCGGTGGACCCACGCGACCCCGATATCCATCACTGCGCCAAGAGGGACCATCATACGAGAATACTTCCTTGCTGAACACTCCCACGAAAAAAGCCCTCGGAATCGTCACCCCGAAGGTTGAACTCATAAAACCGTGCCTTACTCAAGGCCCAAATCATCAAAGTCACTTACCACGAAGACCCGAGCCAAGAAAGTTACTTAGCCAAGGCCAGAAAGCTCTCGGAGAATTATTCCCGAAGGAACTACTACCCTACCGACGACAAAAAGCACTCGGAACCCATGCCATTGAGATCCAGGTGCAAGAGCACAGCCTTATTTGCATATTGAAGCCCTCAGAGACCCCATCACGAACAGGAAGAAGCAAATCTGCCTCTCGGAAAACCTTACCAAAGAAGACGATTAGAAAATAACCACCCCCGGAGCTGTAACATCCTCGGACGACCACTTCACTTCAGCTAGTGAACCTCCCCAAGAAATCCAAAAAGCACTCGGAACCCATGCCATGGAGATCCAGGCGCAAGAGCACAGCCTTATTTGCATATTGAAGCCCTCGGAGACCCCATCACGAACAGGAAGAAGCAAATCTGCCTCTCGGAAAACCTTACCAAAGAAGACGATTAGAAAATAACCACCCCCGGAGCTGTAACATCCTCGGACGACCACTTCACTTCAGCTAGTGAACCTCCCCAAGAAATCCAAACCCTCGGAAAGAAGAAAACATAAGATCCCGTCCCTCGAAGAGAAGAAAACAGAAGGAACAACCCCTCAGAACTCACTGGAGCCCTCGGAAAGGATAGAATTTATCCTCATCAGCGCCCTGTCAGTAGATATACCTTATCTTATAGTAGGACACTTGTAACACATGCAACACTACACTTGTAATACATGCATAGTGACTCAAAAGCACCCTCCCATGCACCTTACAAGAAATCCTATATAAAGGGGGGGAAAAAAAGGCGAAAGGGACAGGCTGTGCACACAAACTCACTCAGAAAAAAGTATAAGGTCATACTTATGATCTTCAGGAGTGAAGTTCAGTGAATAAAGGAAGGATATTCTCGTAATTTTCCATAATAGTCATTTACTCTCTTTGAACTACGGATAACGGCGTTCCGAACTTACAAATTATTCAGTTAATCAGATATTATTCCAAACCCGTTAACACTTTTTATATAACAATTTTTACTGGATCAATAAGAGGATTGGCTCAATTAACTCGTATTTTTAATAGACAAGTAATTGATGGAATTACGAATGTAGTTGGTGATATGAGTTTCTTTGTAGGAGAAAGATATGTAGGGGGTGGGCGCATTTCTTCTTATCTTCTCTTTATTTTCCTGGTGTATCAGTTTTTTTTTATTAATTTTTTATTCTATATTCATATTTTAGATGTTAGGCAATCTTTTTTGCATTTTTTATCAAATATTTGATATCTTGCGTCATGATTTTCATTGATATTCAACAAAAAAGACTCTTCAGAAATGGGTGTATTTTGATGGTCCGTCTCTGTAACTCGAAATTGGAATTCATCTTCCGTTTCATCGATCTTCTTCGGATCCGCCTTATCTTCCAAAAAAAAGTTGGAGAAGAATCTTCTTCAGGGATTCCCTCTTGGTCTTGTTTAGTAGACTTGATTTTGGAAGCTCTTTGCGACTTCTACATCTCTTTCTTCCTCATTTCCCACTATTTTTGAGGGTTATTTCATTTTCTTAGTAAGAATGGGTGACAATGTTCTGCCTAAATAGTAGACACATGTAATAAATAAGACATTACTAAAGATCCGAGCCATAGAATTTCTCAATTCTAATACAAGGTGCTTATTAGATCGAATGTACTTATTCGATCTAATGGAATGTTTTTACCTTATCCAGACTAATACCAATCCAAGCCATTTGATTAATAAAATGTGACCAGTTAACCAACTAATAAAACTACTTGTTACAATAAACATCTTTTTATTGCATCGAAACATTTAAATGTTGGCTAATCTGGCTAACATTGAACTTGATAAAATAAAATAGTTGAATAATTGAAAAATTATATTATTCAGGAATATCCATTGAATGCTGAAACTACGCATTGAATTTCTTGTATTAGAGCCATAATCCAAAAGGTGTTTGTGATTGTTCCAGAAAAAATGAAACAAAAGATATGGTAGAGCTAGGACAATTATTGTATGAGGTCTACCAAATGCTAGATGCAGAGGCCCATAGTAGATCGATATGAATATCATGAGTTGTCCCGTAATAAAACTAGTTGTTGCTAATACCTTCTTCTTGGTTCCTTTTTCTATGACCTGAGCTTGGAGAAGGAAGAGATAAGATGACCCTATGGAGAATGTGGTCAGAAATCCATAATAGATTCCTACCACAATGATCGAATTGCTTATCTTCATGCATAAGGATACTACATTACCTAGTCGAAAGATTGAAAAATTATCACAAATCTCCCTTATTGGCTTTCTATTGCAATTTATGAATTCTTACACTACAAGAATTTGGGGGTTTTCCCGACTGGAAAATCCCAACCGAATTTTGGTCGGGAGCATTCTCGACCGAATGTCGGTCGGGAAGTTTTAAAATAACATTCTTGACCGCGGTTCGATCGGGAATACTTTTCCCGACCGAATATTGGCCAAGAATACTTTTTCCGATCGAATTTTGGTCGGAAAAAGTATTTCCGACCGAACCGCGGTCGGGAATATTAATGACCGTTGTTATTGGCGACCGTTTTTCGGTAGGAAATAATATTCATATTCTTAATTTCACAATTCCGCTCACCATTTTAGATAAATCGTTGATTTAATGATCAAGTACATCAATATTAGTTATATATTACTGAAAATCTCAAAAAAAAATTAAATTTAGTTGCACGTTGATGAATCGTTTGAAGCGTTGATTCATATTGTCACTTATAAATAGATTGATATATGTAGCTGCTAATAACGTAACTACTTACGATTATATTAAACATATGTTAATATATATCACAATTAGCCTCTCTATACTAACGTTTGTAACAAATGTTAATCGCCAATTGCGAATACTATATACTATGTATGATTAATATATGTAAAACTCCAAACTAACCTAACTTATATGTTAATCTATACTAATTTCATAATTAAAAGTACATTAAACTAACTAACTATTAGTGCAATTCATGTATTTAGTGAGATTCTATAGTTATATTTAACAAACACATCAAAATTTTCCAAAAGATTGGAAAAAAGTAAAATTTACAATTTTTCTCGACCGAAAATCGGTCTTCAATATCGCTTTTTCCCGACCGAAAATCGGTCGAGAATAATATTCAAACAAATTTTCGACCGATAATCGGTCGAGAATAATATTCAAACTCATTCCCGACTGATTTTCGATCGGGAATATTATTCAAACAAATTTCCTACCTATAATCGGTCGGCATTGACCGTGTATCTGGGCATCAAAGAATTTTCGACTGAAATTCGGTCGGCAAATTTTGAAATTTTGGCGGGTAGGCCAAATTTCAAACTTTTTCGACCGACATTCGGTTGGAAATACTCAAAAAAATTGGCGGGACTTGGTGGAAAATTCAAATTTGCCAAAAATTCAAAAAATTTTAACTTTTTTCTATAAATACACTTCATTGTTCTCCTTATTTTTTCATCTACTTTACATTTTTTCTTCAACTTTCTCTTCATTTCAAAACTTTTTTTCTACAAACACAATTTATTCTTTCATCTTCAAACACTTTTTTCTTTCATCTTCAAAGCTAAATTTTTCCTCTTATTTCTTCAACTTTTAACAAGCATTTTTTCCCCTTTTAAATAAACACTTATTTAACTTTTTTGTGCTTTAGATTAGACAATAAATCCAAAATTTAATTGCCCATCTAAAACACAAAAAAACTAAGGAATGTTTTAGATTGGGTAATAAATCGAAAATATTTCAAAATAATAATATTTCGGTAATTATTACCGATTTTTTTTTTTTGATTCTGGCGAGTTTTATTCCCGACCGAATTTCGGTCGGGAATAATATAAATATAATTCGGTCGGGAATAATATAAATATTACTCTCGACCGAAGTGCGGTGGGAAATCTTAGGCCCGACCGATTTGTGGTCGAAAAACTCCCGACCGACTTTTGGTCGGGATGGACCGGTCGGGAAAAACCCGGGCGGACCGAAATTCGGTTGGGAAATTTTTTTTGACCGAAGCAATGCTGACCGGTCCACCCCGACCGAGAATCGGTCAGAAAAGGGTCATTCCCGACCTACTTTGTGGTCGGGAATGACCCAAAAATCTTGTAGTGTTATATGAGGATTTTTGAACTTTCCATATTGGATTATTATTTGGGAATTGAACTCTATGAGATTTAATCCCCCGTTGTTCCTTGGTAGCTCAGCGGTAGAGCGGTCGGCTGTTAACCGATTGGTCGTAGGTTCTTAAAATTCATAATACTATTTATGAATTTTAAGAATAGAATGTGTTATCTTATAATGGCAGTTTTAAGAGAGATCTAATATGCAATTACATTACACTTTTTACTACATCATTACGTGCTATTGTCTTATGTTTCTTTTCTAGAAGCACACAATTATATGTGGATTTTAAAAGGATGGTAAAGTAATTAGTCCATGTCCATTACAAGGCAATATTAATACGTTATAAAATAATTGCAATAAGATCCGCATGATCAGCAAAGTCAACAGTCTTGATATGAATATCTATATTTAAGTAACATCTCGTGGCCAAAACCGTGGGTATTTTTATAATATAAGGTCACATGGTGTTGATGAAATTTGGGTTTTTTTTTTCTTTAACTCATTTAAGACAAGCATAAACAAAACCATTAGTTGCAAACATAAATTTAATGTTTCCCAATGGAGAAGAGTCCACAAACAACTTATAAAAGTATTTGCAAACACCAAATAAATCTTTTAAGAAATTTTTGTTTCTTTCTTTTGATAAATGTGAGATTTGTAATTCTGAAATTCCGATGTTTATAGAAGTTACGGTTAACACTGTGAAGTCCCGCAAAGCTAATGTATATATAGGTTGAACTCGACCCAAGCCAAATCAACCTCCAAGTTTCAAACCCGAAGTTTATGAATCTTATATCACTAGAAGTTACCTTGCATTATATATATATATATATATATATATATAGGACAGAAAAAAATGAAGCATGTTTCAAAACTCATAGTGTATTTGTTAAATGAATAATTAATATCTAGTACTCATATTATTTTGAATTCCAAACTTCAAAAAGCTGAATTAAATATTTTTC
Source organism: Linaria vulgaris (assembly GCA_948329865.1). Classification (NCBI taxonomy): domain Eukaryota; kingdom Viridiplantae; phylum Streptophyta; class Magnoliopsida; order Lamiales; family Plantaginaceae; genus Linaria; species Linaria vulgaris. The sequence continues at coordinate 104,551,322 of OX415252.1, forward strand.
AAGTGTAATTCCAGATTCCATTCAGTAATTAGAAAACTATGAACACTTCAGAATTGTTTTAAAATGTATCTCAAAAGTTACAAATATTTTAAATAAAATATGTAAGTACAAAAAAATTATTACTGAACTACCTAACTGTGGTGACTTTTTGTATTCTTAATAACTACCCTTAGTAAAATTTTAGAATAATCTATCTTCACTAAATACCATAAATAATTTTAGTTATAACTGAACAAATTTTATCACATAAGGACATAATAATTAATATTTTTCTTAGCAACAGCAGTTAAACAGACTTATTACCTAGTCATTCACATAATTGGATGATACTGAATAAATTACGTGTATGGAAAACGATTTGAATGATAGTTTTATTCAAACTCAAATTATATATAACATTTATATGAATTACTTTAGTTAAGGATAGTTAGGTAAGATAAAGAATGATTCTAAAATGTTACCTTTTAAAGTTTTTGACAGTTCTGTCGATATCACTAGCCTTGATTTAATTCATAATTAACAATGCTGCATGGTGTTCGATGCAAATTAATTATAAGCCAGCAGAGCAGCATGTTGATAAATTACTAGCTACAAGCCAGCAGCTTATAATATTAAGGCAAAATTATTGAAAATGCCCTGTAAGTCTTATTTTTTTTGCTTTTTGCCCTGTAAGTTTTCGGGCCGCTGAAAATGCCCAAAAGCACTCATTTTTCTGTCTAAATATGCCCTGTTAGTCTTTAAACGGGCTTATTGTTAAAAATGCCCTGTAACTTATAGTTAAAGGGCACTTTTAGTAATTAGACAATTTTTTTTTCTATTAAATCTTAAAACTTATAAACACTTGTTAAATTATATAATTAATTATCTAAATTGTGTTAATTCTAATTATCAACTTTAAAAATATTAAAACATGTATTTTCTACATGTTATTCAAATGAATTAGAAATAAATTCTGAAATGATAATTAAAATATATTTTCAATTCAAAAATAAAATAAATTTTACCATACCAAATGTAGGGTGTAAAGAATTATTTTACCCCACCAAAATTTTAAATAAAGTGGGACATAAAATAATTCTTTACACCCTACATTTGGTATGATAAAATTTATTTTATTTTTGAATTGAAACTATATTTTAATTATCATTTCAGAATTTATTTCTAATTCATTTAAATAACATGTAGAAAATACATGTTTTAATATTTTTTCAAGTTGATAATTAGAATTAACACAATTTAGATAATTAATTATATACTTTAACAAGTGTATATAAGTTTTTTAAGATTTAATAGAAAAATAAAAAAATAATTTGTCTAATTACTAAAAGTGCCCTTTAACTATAAGTTACAGGGCATTTTTGACAATAAGCCCGTTTAAAGACTAACAGGGCATATTTAGACAGAAAAATGAGTGTTTTTGGGCATTTTCAGCGGCCCGAAAACTTACAGGGCAAAAAGCAAAAAAATTAAGACTTACAAGGCATTTTCAATAATTTGGCCTAATATTAACCATGTATCATGTATGATTTTAGCAAGGCATAATAGAAAAAGTTAGGAATTTGTTCTATAAATAGATATACATACAGGTTCCATACCGTAATCACAAGCGAGCAGCTTCTCATAGATAATTTAAAAAAAAACCAAAAAAGAGAAAAGAAATGGAAACCATTAGCGAGCCAATGATGATTATCTCCCAAGAGATGATTAAGCCTTCATCTGAAACACCTCACCACCTGAAAACTCATAAATTATCACTGCTCGACCGGCGACAGCCACCGACTTATATTCCCCTCATCTTCTTTTATGAAGCCAGTACTACTACTACTACTCCCGTTGATGATGATGATCATCATCGTGCCCAAATATCTGAAAAGCTTAGGCGATCACTATCCGACACTTTAACCACGTTCTATCCTTTAGCAGGAGAGCTCAATCGAGAAAGTTTCACGGTCGATTGCAACGATTCTGGTGTTATGTATGTTGAAGCTCGAGTTCATGCTCGACTTTCAGACACTATACTAGATCCAACATCAACAAAATTGAATTTGTGCCTTCCCGTATCAGTTTATAATCTTGATGAGAAGATTATGCTTGCCGTGAAGATCAGTTTCTTTGACTGTGGTGGGGTGGCTATTGGAGTGTCCTTGTGTCACCAAATAGGCGACATCATGTCGCAGATGATGTTCGTTAATTCCTGGGCAGCAACATGCCGAGGGGAAGTTGATCCTGAGAAAACTCCTCCTCGGCCTAATTTTGATTTGGCTGAATTTGTACCCAACAAGGAGGGCAGCGGGGGCGCCAATATGGGAGGTGGCTTTTTTGTACCAGAGGATATATTATTGTCAAAACGATTTATCTTCGATAGGGAGAAGTTGGCAGCATTGAGAGAAGCACATGCCGCGTCTCTCTCCAATGCCGCGCCCGTTGTTGTGAGGGATCCAACGAGAGTTGAACTCGTCTCGACTTTCATTTGGAAACATTTTGCACAAGCCGCCATACTCAAGAAACAAACAATGAGTACTATGGCAATACATGGTGTGGATATGAGAAAGAGAGTGACTCCACCTCCAAACCTAGAAAATACTTTCGGCAACTGCCTAACGATTGCTGTGGCAGTATTTAATCATGACAGGGGTGATCCGGAGATTCACGACTTGGTTTCTGAAACAAGGAATGTAATAAAAGGGGTTAATGATGAGAGCATAAGGGAATTGCAAAGCCAAGATGAAGGGAGTTCCCAGAAAAAGTTTGAGCAACTACTGCTAGCCGGTGGAGGAATGGAGTTTTGTACTTTCACTAGTTGGTGTAGGATCGGTGCATACGCGGTGGACTATGGGTGGGGCAAGCCGATATGGGTCGGCACACCCGACATTGCTGTGCTAAATTCTACAATTTTAATGGATACTCCAAGTGGAGATGGGATTGAAGCATTCATTAACACACGACCACATCACATTGAAATGCTTGAAATCCATTTTGATCAACTCAAGTCTAGTACTGCTGCCATATAATGCTGATTTACGTGTCGTACGTGTGTTATTGGAACTGTCATGGCTTAAGTTTATTAAAATTCTCTTATGTACTACTTTTTGTGTGATCATGTATCTAAACAATTTACCATTGCAATAAAATCTGCATTTTAGTTACAAGTTAGCATTGCAAGAAATTTAAGTATCCCTGGCAAAACAAGTTTTGGAACTGAAACAAGAAGCTATATAGTGCAAACTATACAAGGGGCTAATCCAGTAAGGACATGTTACCGAAGGTCTACACACTAGAGGCATCTTTTGATGGCTTCTTCACACGCTGGGAATGCATGATGTAATACACTCGACAATGTTCTCTAATACGCTAGCAAGGATAATAGACCTGTTTGCAGGCACGAATTGATCACACAGGTTGCCCAAAATAATCAAGATCAATGTTTCCAACATCCGTGGCGAAGCATCTAGTTTCTTCAATATGTATGTAATGAATGTGAAATTGTGGATCGGTTGATACTCGTTCGTTGTTAACTTCTCAATGTTACTTTAACAACATCTAGACTAACAATGCAGCGGAATTTAAGCAACATCAAGTTTTTAAGAAGTGAATATATTAATATTAACTTCCGAGCCGTAGGCAAAATACCACAAGGGTTTATCAAAATATGTTTCTTACAACTCTCAAGCTCCTCAATCTTGAATTGCTCGAACTCAACAAAGCAGACAAGAATTATTCTCTCAATTCTAAATCTAGAACTAATATAACAACTCACAAACTTTGCAAAAGCAAGACAACACATGACAACTAGTACTGAATTAATCTCTTGAATTTATTAGCTCTTGTCTTGTGTTTGTCTTGATGTACTTCACACCTATATATAGGTTCTTGACTTGGACTTCAAGGTGTGTTGTACACGGTTGGTAACTCTTCCAATTTCCTTGTCGGACTTCTCTTCCTTGTTCTCGTCGTTCTTCTTGAATAATAGTTCCTATGTTAGTAAACTAACTTAGGAAAGACTCCTTCTTCAAATCAGAACTCAACTTGGATGTTTTCTAGTTATACTCGAACTCTTCTTTCCTTATATGTTGAGCGGTTAGCTTTAATTAAGGAAACTTCTCTTTATGGAAACTTTGAATACTCAACCTATGACAAGTTTGTTTCCTGAATAATAACCAAAGACAATCACAACCGCGGAACTAGATTAGTCGAGTGAATAAGGCAAAATAATAATTAAGATATTCAAAACAAGATTGTAAAACAGATTCTGACAGTCAATGTTACTCTAACATTGACCATCTAACATTGCCAGAATACTTGCACTTTCAATCTCCCCCTTTTTGCCTTACTTCACAAAACCCTAGAACCTGTTTAGTTAGATCAAATATTCAGAACAAACTTATTCAACCTTGTGGTATATCTAAAATAAGTAAGTCCCCCTTAATATCAGGAGAGTCCAACATAATGTTATTCTAACATTGATTTTCCAACGTTGTCATAACATCCGTATGTCTCAATGTTAACTTAACATTGACTCCAGTCGATTGTTCTAACATTGAATTTTCCAATGTTATCTTAACATCAGATATCAGCCAACACCTGCAGACAGAGTTAGTACTTGACAGATACTCAAGATTTCATAAGAAAAAACATAAAGTACCAATAAGCAGAATACTTAATTACAGGCCATAACTGTAACAAGGAACACACTCCTTGATCAAAATAAAGAAAGATAAAGAAAATAGAACAGTTCATGCAAAAACAGATATAGTTCAGAAAGACAGAAAATATAAGACTTAGAAATTAATTTTTTTATCTATTCTCTCCCTTTTTGTGAGGAAGGCAAATCCCTTAGGTTCTTTCTGATGTTGTCAATCTCTTGAAGCCTAACTTGCTTGTCAGCAATCTCCCTTTGGGTGTCCTTGTACTCTCTGTCCAGCCACTTGAGGGTCTCTTCCAAAAAAGCATCAGCTATCACTGAGCAGCTATCACCACTGGCTATAGGCACTGAAGAAGCAGCAAACTTGTGAGTCCTATTCTTCTTCTTCTTTCTGCTTGGTCCAGCTGCATCCTCAGGATTCCATGGAAGATTTTGAATCCTCACATGTGTGAAGTAGCTCCTGGTGATAGGCATTCTGGCTTTGTTCTTGACCCACCCTATTGTCTTTAAGGTTTTAAATCCTTGTTTCACCAGTATGTTAGATATCAGAGAGGGATATGGAATGATTCCCCATGATTTTGTTGTGACCTCCTTCATAGACCTCAACACCTTTTCTCATATGTTCAAATTTAGACCATTCTTCAACTTAAACACCAGCCTTGTTGACTCCTTAGTTATCACTGTTGTGTTGGAAGATGGTAGCCAGTTGTACGTAGAAATTTTGTGCAGTACAACACTCAAAGAAGTCAGCCTCGTTGTGGGAAATTTGTCATTCCATTTCCTGGTCAGCCCACCAGTGAGATCTGTGATGATCTCATCCATGCTTGGATCCTCTGACTCTTGTGGATCAGGAAGTCCCCATGCTTTATTGCTAATGGAGGGGCTAATGTCGAAGACACCATTCCTAACCCAAGCCTTCCTATACTTGGGAGAATTCTCGTGGCACACCCATTGAGAGAGGTTCATATAGAACTCTCTGATGACATCTGGAGCAAAGGATGAATGGTTCATCACTGACACCAACACACCTCTTGCTTCCAGCAGTTCATAAATCATGTTTTCTTTGAAACTATCCTCATCTATTTCCCTTTTCTTGTGAATTACCCTTGCTTGATAAGCCTCCATTGCTCTTGTGCTTCCACAGACACATAGAAGTCAGAATAAGGCTTTTTGGGATATTCTCCCTCCATAACATCACAGTACTCCTCATCATTAGATGTTGGAGTAACATCAGCATCAGCAGGGTCTTCTGCCACAAGTTCTTCTTCATCCCCAGTTTCCTCATGGTCCTCTTCTTCTTGTTCCTCTACATCTTGTTCCTCTTCTTCTTCTTCAGCTTCCTTTTCAACTGCTTCTGACTCAAACTCAAAAGCAAGCACAACTTGCTTTGCCTTTCTCTTTCTAGCAGAAGTAGATAGAACAGTCAGAGTTAGGCTCTCTTCTTTTTCCTTCTCACTCTCATTGTCCTCTTCAACATTATCAGCAGGGATACCCTCAGTAGTATCCAACCCAACAACAGTCTCCTCATCCTGATTGTTCTCAGCCTCAAAGATATTCTCCTCAAGAATCTCATTCTCCTCAGCAACAACCTCAACATTCTTCTCATTAACATCCTCAAACTCACCCATAGCAACAACATGGGCCTCATTCTCCCCCTCAATATCGACTTCAGCAGATAGAGTATTAGTAGGGTTAGCAATTATTACCTCATTTTCTGTGTTGGTGGGAGTGGAGGTGTTCTCAACAGCTTTTGATGTTAAACCAACATTACCCTTCACTAATTTCTTTCCTTTGCGTTGTTGATAGGTAGTTTTCCTTTTTGCAGTAGCGGCGACGAATGATTCAGTAGATGCATGCCTGGTGTTGTACCTCATTGGTTGCTCAATCTGCTCAACAACATCTGCAAGAGCGTCAATTGAAGACTCACGGGCCATTGTTAGAGTAATTTTGGAGAGAAAAAGAGTTTAAGCACAGAAAAACTTGACTGCACAATTCTAATTCAGAAAGCGTGAAGAATTAGAAGGGTCTAGGGCAAAATATATATGGTAATCGATTATCAAGAGAGGTGATAGTGGTATTGTAACATGTTACCAAAATAATCGGACCACTTACACACTTTCCCGCGCATAGTACTTACCCACGTGTCAATGTTAGATTAACACGTGACCAGAGCATTTTTCAAACCTGAAAACTTATAAGTCACAGTGTTGCAATGTTGGACTAACATTGGTAAGTTAACAACATGTTAGAAGATGGAGGTGCATGGCTTTCATCCAAATAGCTTCATGTGAGAGTGTGAGATATTACTAAATACAGATCTGAAACTCCATCAAAGCACATGAGTACACAAGACACGGTTTAAGATCATCAATATGAGTAAGTAACACTTCTTACAGAAGAAACACACAGATAGTAGACATAAATATCCAGGAAAAATTCATTCCCTTAGCATAACAGATCACAATCCAATGTGCTTACATGTAGTATAGTCACCCAACGTACTTGCCTTACACATGAATAGGATTAATACTCCCCCTAAGCCCAAACCGACACAACAATAAGAAAATGAATGAGTGAAACAATGTTAGATCAACATTGGGAGATGGTAACCAAGTACTAACAGCTGTACTGACTGAACCCAGGACATATCAATTTTGAATCTTTTACACTCATCATGAAACTCTTTTTGAACTAAAGCTGAGAATGGTTAAACAAGGATAATATCATCACTAAATGTGGGCAGCACATGATTCCACACACCCCCAACAACTTTATCATCAGCAACAGATTAGGCAAGTACAAAGGAACTGAATGAGGACAATACACTTATCATATACTTCATCACCCCAACTCCTTATGCATACTTATTGACCACCCTGTTTACAAGAGAAACACCAAGTGATCAGTGCTACTGAATGTGAGACAGTCGAAACTCCAAACATCCCAGTAGAAAAGATCACCATCATGCATTATTTCCTTGGCCAAAAATAATAAAAAACATGAAAATAAGCACAACTGAATCACACTGAAACACTCAACAACATGTACCCCAACTTCTTTTCATGCTAAGTTTAAACCTACTCCTGGATAAGTCACAACTGAATAACACCAAAGTAGTGAACTTTGTGCATCTCAGCTTCTCCTGATGTTAGATTAACATTCTCAGACCAATATCAGAGTATCTTACTTTACAAAACTTTTTGATATGAACTTGTTCACCAATCAACACAATCATTTGCATAGGTTAACCACATAACCCAAAAGATGACAAACAAAGATGGAATATGAAAGAAAAGGGAATGCAAACACGGAAATAAAGAATTACAGACACACCACAACCAATAACTAGCGCTAGATAGTGGTGTTATGTCAACATTGGTGAACTGACATTCTTACGAAATGCACATGCCAAGAGAATTCCTCAAACTGAAGAACCTCTCAGAATCTAAGGGCTTAGTGAAGATATCAGCAAGCTGATTGTTTGTCTCAATGTGCTCAATGTCTATTAACTTGTCCTCAACCACGTTTCTCATATAATGATGCCTTGTGTCTATGTGCTTAGTTTTAGAATGTTGTACATGATTTTTAGAGATACTTATAGCACTAAGATTATCACAGAACATAAGTAATGTATCACTATCCAACCCATAATCCAGCAGCATGTGTTTGAGCCACACAAGTTGGGTGACACAACTGCCTGCTGCTATGTACTCGAATTCAGCAGTGGATAGGGATACACAGTTTTTCTTTCTGATATACCATGAGACCAAATTGTTCCCTAGATAAAAACATCCTCCACTTGTGGAGTTCCTATCATCAGCATCACCTGCCCAGTCTGAGTCACTGAAACCCACAAGGTTAGTGTTAGTGTCAAATGAATACCATATGCCAAGGGACAAAGTTCCAGATATGTATCTAAGGATTCTCTTCACAGCAATCAAGTGAGACTGCTTTGGACATGCCTGGTACCTTGCACATACACAAACAGAGAACATAATGTCATGCCTAGAAGCAGATAAATAAAGCAAACTTCCTATTATTGATCTGTACAATGTTGGATCAACATTGGTTCCAGTCCCATCTCTGGTGATCTTGACTGAAGCGGACATGGGGGTCTTACAAGGCTTTGGATCATCAAGATCAAACATTTTCACAAAATTCTTTGCATACTTCTTCTGGTTCAAGAATATGCATGTACCTGTTTGTCTTATTTGGAGATCAAGAAAGAAATTTAACTCTCCTATCATACTCATCTCAAACGTTCCTGTCATGGATTCAACAAACTTTTCCAAAATAGAATTGTTAGTGGAACCAAACACTATGTCATGAACATAAATTTGAGCTATACAGATATCAGAATTTTTCTTTAAGACAAACAGTGTCATGTCTCCATCACCTCTAACAAAACCAAGACTTAAGAGAAATTCAGTATGTCTTTCATACGATGCTCTAAGAGCCTGTTTAAGACCATACAGAGCTTTCTTTAACTTGTACACATGATTGGAGAACTTAGGGTCAGTGAATCCCTTAGGCTGTTCTACATATACTTCTTTGTCAATCAGCCCATTTAGGAAAGCATCCTTCACATCCATCTGATATAGTTTTATCTTAAGAAAGCAAGCAATGGCTAGAAGTAACCTAATAGATTCTATCCTAGCTACTGGAGCAAAAGTCTCATCAAAATCTATACCTTCAACCTGAGTATACCCCTGAGCAACAAGCTTGGCTTTGTTCATAATAATTACTCCTTCCTCATTACTTTTATTTTTAAAGATCCATTTAGTTCCTATTACGTTTACATCAGGTGGTCTAGGTACCAAGATCCAGGCATTATTTTTAGTAAACTGTAATAGTTCATCCTGCATGACATTAATCCAAAAGTTATCTAGAAGAGCTCAGATACATTTTTAGGTTCTATGGCAGAGAAAAAACATGAGGCATAATCAACAGTACATGTGAAGTTCATACAGACACACAGTTTAACCATATTTCTATAATTCAGTCTCTCTTTGTTGCATGTCCTTACCCGTTCAGTGATCTCACCTATTACTTGAGATGCTGGATGGTATTTCTGAATCCTAACAGGGGGGTCTCCTCTAGATTCAGTGCCACCTTCGGTTTCTGAGTCATATTATTCTGTTGTTAGTCTAACATCCGATCTAGCTGGTGTTAGTCTAACATCCGTTTATGTCTTCTGCTTAGTGGTCCCAGCTTCAAGATCCATTGTTGGAATAACATTCTCAGTTTTCAATGTTGGTTCAACATTAGCAACTGAAATGTCACTAGTACCTGTTTCAAAAGTGAGATCATCAAACACAACATTCACAGATTCTTAAACAGTCTTTAATCTAGGATTATGGACTCTAAAAGAAGCATTGTTAGCAGAGTAGCCTACAAAGATGCATTTCTCACTTTTTAGATCAAATCTACTCAGATAATCCCTGTCATTTAGCAGATAACAGTCACATCCAAACTCATGAAAATATGCAATATTTGGGTTTACACCCTTCAATATTTCATAAGGAGTCATATTAGTTCCAGGTCTGAGATACACCCTGTTACTAATGTGACAAGCAGTATTTAAAGCTTCGGCCCAAAGTCTTTTAGATAGATCTTTAGCATTCTACATAACTCTAGCCATTTTTTGAAGAGTTCTATTTTTTCTTTCAGCAATATCATTCTGCTGAGGTGTCTTAGGAGCTAAATATTCATGAAAGATGCCTTTAGCATTACAGTAGCTATCAAAACTAGCATTCTCAAATTCCTTTCCATGATCAGACCTAACCTTAGACACAAAAGAACCATACAACGTTTTGATGCTAGCACAAAGAATTTTGAACTGATCAAAAGCTTCAGATTTCTCTCTAAGAAACTTTATCCATGCATATCTAGAGAAGTCATCTACAATCACAAAGGCAATATTTCTTACCACTCAGACTGCTTACCTCAATAGGACCCATTAAGTCCATATGCAGCAATTCAAAATGCCTACTAGTTCTAGGAGTAGCATTCAGTACTTGTAGGGGAGCATGAACAGCTCTGGTTTGCTTACCTTTGAGACAATCACCACACACAAGCTTACCTGGACTGGATAGTTTAGGCAAACCTCTTACAACATCAACTTTCTGTAATTTCCTAAGTTTCTATAGTGCACATGTCCCAGTTTCCTATGCCATACAGAAGCTTCATCTATCTTGGCATGGAAACATTCTGCTTCTTCCTGAGCCAGATAGCAGTTGTCTTTAGATCTAGTACTTGTCATAACAAGAACATTGTCACTATCATAAACATCACAAGACACTTTGTCAAAAGTAACTAGCAGATCATCATCACAGAGCTGACTAATGCTAATTAAATTTGCTTTTAACCCATCAACCAACAGAACATCCTTGAGTGGTGGAAATCCTTCAACATTGAGTGTCCTATTTCCAATGATTTTCCCTTTGGTGCCTCCTCCATAGGTGATAGTTCCAAAACTTAGGGGAATCATCTGTTTAAGATTATCTTTGTTGTCTGTCATATGTCTTGAGCATTCACTGTCAAAGTACCACATACCTGAAAGGTTAGAGTAAACAGCAGAGAAAACCACATTGCACACAATCTTGATTTAAGGGTATTTCACCTTTTCAACCCAAGTCCTACCTTTCAGTCCAGAACCTAATGTTGGACTAACATCAGAAACATCTGTTGGTTTAACATTAGCCACATAAGCTGTTTTCTTACCGCTCACTTTCAAATATTTTTTATAAAATGGTTTAATGTGACCTGGTTAAAAATAGTATTAACATATAAAGATAGGTTTGCTTTTTGCTATGTTGACTGCACCAGAACTTAAGTTAGAAGATTCTTTGACAAAACTGGTTTTAAGGTAGTAAGAATTCTCATCAGAAGAGGAAAATTTCTCAACAAAATCTTTCTCAACAAAACCTAGACCACTTGTACATGTATTACCCATGTTCAGTACCTCATCAAGTTTGGAAGTTCTTGAGTTCCATTTAGCAATGATCTCAGTGTCCTTTTTGAGTTTTTCTTTTATCTCTCTCAACTAAGCTTTTGTTCTGTCAAGATCTCTTTCATAGAGTTTCATAATGTTCTTCAAACACCCAATATCAAATTTCAGGGCTTTATTACTTTTGATGAGCATAATATTCTCTCTTTCAAGTTTGATGAATGTAGAGTGAAGATCTTCTATGATTTCCTCATGACATTGTTCTCCTCCCAAGCAGTATTCCTCCTCCAGATCAACTGAACCATGAAAACAATTAAAGTTAGTATCATCAGAATCAGAGTAAAAATCAGAATTAACCTTTAAGCCGTTGTTGTCCCAATTTCCAAAGAAAATCTCATGTGCTGTTGTTAGTTCCTCAATGTTAGAGTAACATTGTGGACCATTTCAGTTCCTGGAGTTTTCTCCTGACCAGTTAATCTGAATGTAGAGTGCAGCAGTGTTGATTTCGTCTGAGTGTTCATCAGCACTTGATCCAAATTTGAAACCAGCTTCATCAAAATCATCTACACAAACCCAATGAGACTTACCTCTTGCTCAAAGGATGTTAGCACATTCATGTTTAGAATGATCAAACCCTTTTACATTCATAGCACTGGACATCTTTCAGTTTTTCAGCATCTTGAGGAGTGCTCTTTGATTCCATGTACTTTATGAATTTAGGGGGTAGCTTCTTATAACCAGGACTAGCATTACCAGATTGCTTCTCTTTACCTTTATCTTTGTAACCTAGTTTGCTAAACTTCTTGGTAATGTTACCATAGTTAGAGGAGATTAATTCATACTCATCATCATCAATTCCTACATTATCTGAACCAATTTCAAGTAGGGCTAAAACAGGTTGCTTACTGGACTTACTTAGAATTCTAGCTCAAATTCTTTCAAAGTGTTCATTAAGGTTTAAAAATCCATATTTGCAAGATCTCTAGACTCATTCATAGCTATTATTTTGACAGTGAATTTAGTAGACAAGGATCTGAAGGCTTTGTAAACCATGGTTTGATTAGAAATAACAAATCCTACATTTTGACATTGGTTAGCAATATCAAGCAGTTTCTCAAAATAGCTATCAATGCTTTCATCTTCACCCATCACTATTTTTTCAAAATCTTGAAGTAACTTCTTATGTTTAGAGTCCTTCACAGCCACATCTCCCTCATAATGTAATTCAAGAATGCCATATGCAGATTTAGTTGTCGTGCAATTTTGAATAAGTTTAAACATATGATTATCTACCCAGCTAAAAATAGCATTGAGAGCATTTTCATTGAAGTTGTAGAGAGCAATCTCATTGGTTGTCCATTGTCCTTTGGGTTTAGACACCAGATCAACATCTCCATCTCTTGGTAAATAAGGGGTGTTGTAGCCTTCCAGAACTGATTCCCATGCTCAGGTTAATGGATTTGATGTGGACCCTGAGTCTGATCTTCCAATATGCATAATTGTTTGGTCCTTCCTACACTGGCAATTTGTTGGTATTGGGGTTGGAGTTGTCCATCTTGTCGTATCAACGCTAAACACCGGTGAAGTTGGTGCTTGGCTCTTGATACCAATTGAAATTGTGGATCGGTTGATATGCGTTCGTTATTAACTTCTCAATGTTACTTTAACAACATCCAGACTAACAATGCAGCAGAATTTAAACAACACAAAGTTTTTAAGAAGTGAATATATTAATATTAACTTCTGAGCCGTAGGCAAAATACCACAAGTGATACTACATAATATGGTAGCGACACATGTTATGTCACGTGGATGCCAAAATTGGAAGGATTGCCATTATTTGTATATAACGAACTAAGCCCTCTATGATATGTCGTTGGAAAGCCACGGGTATCTAGGTCGCAATGCAACAAGAGGATCGCAATTCCGAGGTCCAGAGTGGAAGTTATGCTCAAAATGGTGGGACTGCGCAGAACCTGCACTATATCGAAATGAATATCTAGTGTACATCGAATATCATATTCGATATGGGTCCAACGCCTATAAATACTCCTCCCCCTTGGCCATAAAGAGGGGGAAGAATCGAGGGATCACCCCGTCACGTCTGTATCGAAGGGTACGTCGAATATCATCTCCGATATGCCATATTCGACATAGACCCCCGACATACCTTCGACATAGACCCCCGACATACCCCCGATAAAGCCGCGCAGTGCAGAATAGACAAATGAACTACGTTCGACTTGATTCCCCTAAAGGGATACGTAGGCAGCTTGGGATAACCCGAGTTCAGTCCGGAATCATCAACGATCCATCCGTCCCCTCACCACGTTGCTTGGAGTACATGTGTGTAAAGGACAAAGCTCGTTCCAACATAGCCTAGGATCAGCATGATGCGGAGTGTTTCATCAGCATACGACAACACACCAAATCAACAAGGGTTTATCAAAATATGTTTCTTACAACTATCAAGTTCATCACTCTTGAATTGCTCGAACTCAACAAAGAAGACAAGAATTATTCTCTCAATTCTAAATCTAGAACTAATTGAACAACTCACAAACTTTGCAAAAGCAAGACAACACTTGACAACTAGTGAATTAATCTCTTGGATTTATTAGCTCTTGTCTTGTGTTTGTCTTGATGTACTTCACACCTATATATAGGTTCTTGAGTTGGACTTCAAGGTGTGTTGTACACGGTTGGTAACTCTTCCAACTTCCTTGTCGGACTCCTCTTCCTTGTTCTCGTCGTTCTTCTTGAATAATAGTTCATTTGTTAGTAAACTAACTTAGGAAAGACTCATTCTTCAAATCAGAACTCAACTTGGATGTTTCCTAGTTGTACTCGAACTCTTCATTCCTTATATGTTAAGCGGTTAGCTTTAATTAAGGAAACTTCTCTTTATGGAAACTTTGAATGCTCGACCTATGACAAGTTTGTTTCCTGAATAATAACCAAAGACAATCACAAATGTGGAACTAGGTTAGTCGAGTGAATAAGGCAAAACAATAATTAAGATATTCAAAACAAGATTGTAAAACAGATTCTTAGAGTAAGTGTTACTCTAACATTGACCATCTAACATTGTCATAATACTTGCACTTTCAGGATGTTACGCCTACGTGTTTGCAAGTGCACGATCAAGTAATAAGAAAATTGAAAGTATAATTACGTCCCAAGTATCGAATCCCAAGAAAGTTTATGATCAACTTATAAAATAACTTAATCGCAGAAACGCTGATATTTGTCACGGATACTACCTTCTATGTGTTTATGAAATATGCATTGAACGCAGAATATGAAAGCAGATTTGGAAAGACCAAATGAAAATAAGGCAATATTATAGGTTATAAAATAATTACAATAAGCTCTGCATGATCTGTTGGAACATTACCAATTTTCCATGTTTTTTATAATTTATTTGAGTAAGTTCCTCTTTTATAAAAAGGAACTTCTTTAGCTTAATAAAATCTACGTTTCGTGTAGATGAACCTAGTATATTTAATTACTCAAAACCATTGTGGGATGAATGAGAAATTAAATGAACAAGTAAGCTAGTTGAAATAAGTTATCTTGAAGAAATGAAAAGAAATAGATGGGAAGGTGAAAAGTCACCATCCCACATGGAAAGTTTGAGCTAAACTAGCACACCTAATAAGTTTTTTGTTTGTGATAGAGGTTTGGACCCCAAGGGGCACCACAAGTCTTTGAAGGGGAGAAGACTTGGATGAGCTATGCTTCAATTCAAGCCCACGCGCGCCCACGCGCGCGCACGCGCATTAGGTGTCAGAATCTGGTCGAATAAGTGCGTCTAGTGGCTGCAAAAACTGGAGGGAAAATTCAATCAGCGAACAGTCACCTACACACCCCATCTGCAGAATAAGTGTCACCTTTCATCCGCATAGGTGCACAGTCAGCCGAAATGGTGTAAAATCTGGCGGGAAAGTTGTGACATGGAAAAGGCATGTCCGTCCAGTCAACCCAAATGCCAACTTTCGTAAACTATAAATAGACCCCCCCTACTTCTTCATTTTCCATTCAATCACAAACATTCTTTCTTTCTGTCTGTTTTATTCTGAGAGTTCAAAACAATCTTTTAGTTCGCTGTTTCTTAATATTCGAAGTGCTGCCATATTAAAAAGATAGTCGTTGCATCTTGGAAAGCGATTGCCGATCAAACCGTAAGCACCGAGCGGGGCAAATATCGTTTTAAAGAGAAAGAGTCCAACTCTTGCCTCGACTTTAAATCTGGTTTGTTTTCTGTTTTACACCCGTTACGATCAACAAGATCAGCAAAATCAACACTCTCGATACGAATATCTATATTTAAGTAACATCTAGTGGCTAAGACCGTGGTTTTAAATTATAAGGTCACATGGGGTTGATGGAATTTGGGTTTTTTTTTTCTTTACATATTTAAGACAAGCTTAAACAAAACCATTAGTTATGAACCCAAATTTAATGTTTCTTAATGGAGAAGAGTCCACAAACAACTTATAAAAGCATTTGCAAAAATGAAAAAAAAAATCTTTAAGAGGTCTGGGTTTCTTTCGTTTGATAAATGCGAGATTTGTGATTCTGAATTTCTCATGTTCATAGAAGTTACGGTTAACAAAGTGAAGTCACGCAAAGCCAATGTAGGGGTTGAATTCCAGCGAAGCCAATTCGACCTCCAAGTTACCCGAAGTTTCTGAATCTTATATCATTAGAATTATGCAAAAGTCCTATTAAGAAGCAGTTTAAAAATCCAACATTTGTATAAGGAGTTATAAACAATCACCTTTGGCGTTTCTTTTTTTTTTTTTTAAATAAGAACATTTAGTGAGAACACTGGAAATGTAGAATGCCCTCCACAAAAAAATATTTTTAGACAAGACACCTGAGTATTCATAAAGTGAATTATTCACCTTTAACCTTCGGTTGAGGTATTTTGTGATTATTAAAACTCCCTACCAGCCTGGGGATGCTGTGGGAGTAGCGCGTCGCCACTTTCATCTTTTTCTTCGCCATAGTGGCATTTGCTACGGCGGAAATGAGCTCGGCTTCGGTTGCAGGATACACTGCTTCGGCTGCACGACACGTGCTTCTATCCGGAAACGCACCGTAGGAATTTGTGATTGTGCAGTTTGAGTGTTTTAATTTGGACGTCATTTGGTGCACTTTATGGGATCTTCCGAAGGATCAAAGCTCACCATGCTTGTAAAGATCATCGATGAGAATATGCATACTTTGGTTATGTCTTTGCCCCATGATGAAAATACAACTCTAGGATTATCTTTTGTCATTGTTGTAACTTAATTTGAAGTTGCCTGAGAAAGTAATCACCGCGTACTGATTCTCTTAGTCAGCTACTCAGCTATTTACATTGGATCGCTTTGAAGATAATAATGATATATAAATTAAACAAGAGAGGGCTTTGTTATGCTATCAAGTCAAGATTTATGACTCGTGATATATATTTCGAATTTTATTCATTACTTTTTTGATTTCTAAACTTATCTAAAATTACCTTAATTAAATTGAGTTGAAATAAAAAGACTAAGTTTTTTATTTGAAAATGTCTCAATCTTATGTTATCCCCACTAACCCTCACTCAAAATAACGGGTGGATTATCCCTTAATTTTTGAACTAATCTTTTCTATATATTCACTACAAGAGAAACGGTCTTTTCCGACGGGAGAAAATTCGTCAGAAAAGGCCCCTTTCCAGTTGGAAAATGTCTTTTTCAACGGTCTTAACCGTGAAAAGATCGTCGAAAAAGGGTTTTTCCGACGGAAAAATGCCTTCGGAAAAGCTCTTTTTCGACGGCATAGTGCCGTCGGAAAACCCACGGCCTTTTCCGATGGCATTGTACCGTCGGAAGAGACCCATTTTCCGACAGTAATATACCGTCAGAATAGAGTCTTTTTCGACGGTACAATTCCGTCGAAAAAGACTCTATTCCGACAGTATGTTACCATCGGAAAAGACCGTAAAAACAATAATTTATTTGGTATATGCGTATTTTAAAAAAATAATACGTATTAAACAATTTGAATAATAAAATTTTTAAAATATATTAAAATATCATTTTCGACGTGTTAAAACCGTCGCAAATAATATTTAAATATTACTTCCGACGGCATAGTGCCGTCGAAAATAATATTCATAAAAAAAAATTGGCAAATGTTTTTGTGTTTTTCGGATAAAACTTTTTTTTTGTTAAATATTCTCTCAATTTCGTCCGAATTTTCGGAAAAGGCTATAAAAATAGTTTTTATTGCATGTATAGTTAATAAAATAGAAAAATAGTATTATTTATTACGAGAAAAACATCAGTATAAACTAATTTGTACTATATAGATAAATAAAAACGGGTATTATGAAAGTAGTAATATATATATATATATATATGAAATTAAAAATAATAATACTGTAAGAAAACATAATATATATGATAAGATAAAAAATATAAAAAAAATACAAGTAAGAAATTAAAAACATTTGAAGAAAGAATTGGGAGAGGAAATGTAGTTAGGGAGATATAATTGAGTGTTTGTGTATGAATGAATGAATTTTAGGTGTAAAATAAAGGCGTATTTATAGATTTCGGAGGGGATGGTGCCACGTCACTGATCCGGGTGAAAAACCACCTGAAAATGATCTTTTTCGACGGCACTATGCCGTCGGATATGACCAAGTGCTGACGGAAAAGACGTGGAGCCATGGTTTCAGCAATTTTTTTTCCTTCTTTTCCGACGGTTAGAAGCCATCAAAAGCCTTTTCCGACGAAAATGATCGGCGTGCCCGCCGGTCATTTCAGCAAATTTTTATTTTTATTTCTTTTCCTTCTTTTCCGACGGTTAGAAGCCGTCGGAAAAGCCTTTTCCGACGGCACTTGGCCGACGGAAAAAGGCTTTTTTGACATGCAAGTGCCGTCGGAAAAGAGTTTTATCCATTTTCGACGGCCGATTCTGTCGAATGCCGTCGGAAATGTGTCGTTTTCTTGTAGTGATTTACAGAATACTATTCGTTAAAAAAAACACTTTTAAGAGTTTCCTTTTGAAAAAACCATACCTTTTCTATACACTTTGGAAGAGAAAGATTTTGAAAGAGACAAAAAAAACAGAGAGTCAGTACGATGCTCGCAGTTTAAAAAATATAACTTCTTATTATTTTCTTTAAAATTTCTGAATTATAGATGAAAGAGAAGAAGAAGGTGAAAGTATTACAATTCTTTACTGTGCATAAAGGATTGAGACAAAGGAGATTATGAGATGATTTATCCTGGGGCGACGAGGCTATTTACACTGTTTGCACATTTGGGCAGAGCCGCGAAATGTATTAAAGAAAGCGACCTAGTCCACGACTCAACCCAGGGCGCCAACTTCTAATCACGTACGGTCGTACCCAGCCAAGACGCCAACTCCTAATCATGTTATTAATTATTTTAATCAAATTTCAAATTGACAAACACTCAAAGAAATGTTCAATTGGTAACTTGAATATTATATCGATCAAGATTCAAGACTCATTAAGATTTTGGGGAAATATGATGGAGATGTTAGCCTTAGCCTTAACACAAACTCTTGCTTCTTTGTAAACTTTGCCCGGTTGACAAAAATATCCTCTCGTCGGGGCACAATGAACATCTTGAGAACAAATGCACAATCCTTCTAAGGCGCATCCCTCTTTCGTTATGCTTACTTCTCTTTCCAATCCAAGAACTTGATCCGTCCACTTACTCGAGAACAATCCCAACGGGTCGTACATCTGTTTAATCTTGAGGAATTCATGCGCTTTTCGATACTTATCTATCGCTCCTTGAAAAGCCACATTTCTATTCTTCCCCCAATGTGGCAGAGCATTGTACTTGAATATCGCAATCTGCTCTATTTCTTCTATGATGTCTTGGAAAAGCCTTGGTACGAGAGGGTCTTTGCTTCTATAGTACGTGATGTCGAAGTCCAAGGCATCTTCTTGTTTTCCCAAATATGCACTTGAACCCGTAACGTATCTCATCAGAATTCCGTTGTACAACTCCAAGCCGCATAAGGACTTGGGCTCCAAGGATACCAGCTTTTGAACATCTTCTATGAAGTTTTTCACTTGAGACAAGGAAATACTGAACGTAGTTTGGTGAAAAAATAGGCCTTTTACGCGCGAATCCCATGGGCATACCGTGGTCCTCAAGTCCTCATTGCTGTCGAGGCATGTTCCTGATGCTTGGATCCGATTATGATATCCGACAACTGGATAGCCCGTAAACAGAATTCCTTTTTTTTAATGTGCCCGCACATTATAAAATATTTGTGTGAGATTAATCAAAAAAACAATAGATTTTCAAAGTGCATATACAATATATAAATAAATATACCATCATTAGTGAGTCCGTAACCGATTGTTCTCAAGGTGGATGTTGTCAATCTGCCGTCGATGCATTTTCCATCACTATCATTTAGAGATTCCTGAGTTTCCTCTATGGACAATTACAACAAAATCAATGTCACAAGAGTACTTTTGTTGTAAATCAAATTGTGTTATATATAGAACGAGACTAAAGCATGTATGAACTAAATTGTACATTTCATATGTATCCACCTGTAGTTCTTAGGATTGAGACAACAAGGGAGGGAGTGGAGCGAAATCCTGGAAAGTCTAGAAGGCCATTGCCCGACGTGGTGGACGAGATCCTGTCATCCATACGGTATACCACCTTTTTTTGGCTTGGGAACCACATAAAGTCAGCAAACTCGTGCTCCCTACCAAAGCGCATAGCTTGATCCCCAAGGTCCAAATCACTCTTCGTTTCGTACTTGACGGAGCGTTTAAAAAGTGGTTGCAATACTAAGGTCACCTGAAAATTAAATTATATAGTGCTTATTGTCAATTCAATACCAGATATGGTTGGAGAATATGTACAAGACTATAATCTCTGATCATATATATAAATAAGGTTTTTAGATTAGATGTCGCATTATTATGTGCTCAAAAAGAAAAACCACGTACGAGTTTGAATTCCACAGGTACGTATACCTACTCATAAACAAAAATGTTGCATGTTACAAAAAAAAAACAAAAAAAATTGTGGCATTTCAAGGTTTATAAAAAGAAAATATTACTGTGTTCACGTTTCGTGCCTGTTGAAAAATATATATACAACAAAAACAAAAAAATTAACCTCTCTAAAAGCTTTTAAGTGACGCAATAATTCAATAGCTATGGCGGCTATCACATGTAAATTTATTATTCCACTAAATTATAATATATTCGCTTTTCAGTTTATTTATATTTTGAAGGGCGCAACGTAAAAGTACCATAGGTTGGAGGTTTAAACGTAACTCCTTAAATCATTATCCCAATAGATGTATGACAAAGCTTACCAGTGAAAAAGCACTGACGTGAATATAGCTTGGTTGAAGTCTTGAAGATCATATAATTCTTTCGTATAACACATGATTACTTAATTGCATGTCTTTAGGTATTATTGTGTCGGACATGACAAAGTACTTATAGTAGTTTGGTGCACTTTGATCTTAATTGGTATTTGGGCATGAAAAAGTTATATTCTTATTCAAGCATATTTTTCGAGCTACTCGTACCAACTTTTTCATAGGCCTAAAACTTCTTTTGTATGTCGATATTTTATCCAATACACGCAACTATAGCTCATCCACAGTAAATATTGCAACTGCTTTTATTATGGTTTTGAGGTAAAATTCGGAACGCAAAAAAATGGGAAACATACAAATGAAATACCTGTGATATAACTCCAAGTACGCCAAGCGAGACTTTTGCTGCATCTAGCTCCGGATTTCCAGTCTCCAGCGTCCGGACTTTTGCATAGCCCTCGTTGGCACCAGCCGGAGACACGATCCTGAGCCCGATTACATAGTCGTGAACCTGACTCCCCAAACCCCACAACGAGCTGCCATGTGCACCTGTTCCCAACATCCCACCAACGGTCAAGCCCCACCAGTATGGTGCATATGGCAGTGCAAGGTTCGCCTTTGCCGCCTCGCTTATAAGTTGCCTCAGAGTCACGCCACTCTCCACAGTCATTGTCCTCGCTGAAACATCCACCTTTAGCGTTTTTGTCAATAAGGACATTTCATTAGAACGCAGGAAATGTGGAATCCCCGTCACAAAAAATATTTTTAGACAAGATACCAGAGTATTCACAAAGTGAATTATTCACCTTTAACGTTCGGTTGAGGTATTTCGTGCTTATTAAAACTCCCTCGTCACCCTCGGGACATACCAGCTTGGGGATGCTGTGGGAGTAGCGCGTCGCCACTTTCATCTTTTTCTTCGCCATAGTGGCATTTGCTACGGCGGAAATGAGCTCGGCTTCGGTTGAAGGATACACTGCTTCGGCTGCACGACACGTGCTTCTATCCGGAAACATACCGTAGGAATTTGTGATTGTGCAGTTTGAGTTTTTCGAACGTCGTGCGGTGCACTTTATGGGATCTTCCGGGGGATCGCAGCTCACCATGCTTGTAAAGATCATCGATGAGAATATGCATACTTTGGTTATGTCTTTGCCCCATGATGAAAATACAACTCTAGGATTATCTTTTGTCATTGTTGTAACTCAATTTGAATTTGCAAGAAAAATAATCACCACGTACTGATTCTCTTAGTTAGCTAGTTACGTACATTGGATCGCTTTGAAGTTAAAATATCTTGCGTAAATAATGATTATATAAATTAAACAAGAGAGGGCCCTGTTATGCTTTCAAGTAAAGACTTATGACTCATGATATATATTTCCTTTCTGGGAAAAGTTAAGAAAATTATGAACTTGAAACTTCTTTAGTATCCACGTAATCGTGAACGGAATCGTTTCTTGAGTTATTGGTTAAAGTTTTCTTTTTGTTTTTTGGATCTTTGATTCTAGAACATCACGCGGGTCTAGTAGTCAATAAAAAGCTTAGGAATAAATACATCAAACCCCTAATTTATTGGTCATTTTTGGCATTGCTCCTTGGAGAATATTTTTCACTACTATACCTCCTTCACTACAAGACTAGACGGTCTTTAGGGACCGACCATTAGCGACCTAAATTAGGTCGCTCGCCTTCAGTGACCGCGGAAGGCAACAGCGACCTAATTTAGGTCGTTGAAGATCCATGAGGACAACAGCTTTTCGTCGGTTTTCGTTTACTCATCTCCGCCTGATTTTCGCCGATTTCCACGCTTTTCGTCGATTTTCCATCTCGTCCGCGCGTCTCCGCCTCTCCGCCGCCGGTTTCCACCCCGTCGCCGCCGCCTCTCCGCCGTCAGCACTTAGGTAGCTTCGGATTTTGTAATTTTTTGTCTATTTGTGTTAATTTGTTAATTTTGTTAGATTAGTTAGATTGTTAATATGTTAATTTGTGTTAATTTTTTAATATTGTTAAATGGTTAGATTAGTGAAGAATGTTAGATTGTTAATTTGTGTTAATTTTGTGTTAATTTGTTAGATTGTTATATTAGTGAATATTGTTAGATAGTTAATTAGTGAAGAATGTTAGATTGTTAGATTAGATTAGTGTATGAAAAAAAATAGATTTGTTAAGATTTTTATATGGTTAAATTAGATTAGTGAATGATTAAAGAAAAAAGATTATTGTTAGATTAGATCAGTGAATGATTAAAAAAAGATTAGAATAGTGAAAATTGTTAGATTGTTAGATTAGATTAGATTAGATTAGTGTATAATTAGTAGGTTAAATGTTAATTTATAAGATTATTAGTTTGTAAGATTGTTAAATTAGATTAGATTAGTTTATAATTAAATTGTGAAAAATAGATTGTTAAATTAGATTAGATTAGTTTATAATTAGATTGTGAAAATTAGATTATTAAATTATATTAGATTAGTTTATAATTAGATTGTGAAAATTAGATTGTTAAATTAGATTAGATTAGTTTATAATTAAGTTTTAAAAATTAGATTATTAAATTAGATTAGATTAGTTTATAAATAAATTGTGAAAATTAGATTATTAAATTTTAATTAGTAAGATTATTAGATTATATAGATGTTGAATGTTAGAATAAAAGTAATATTGTTATTTAAATATTGAATTGATATTTAAATATTATATTTTTTATTTTTACAGTACATATATATATTCGGCATGTCGTCACGTAAGACCGCTAGCGGTGCTGGAGGTCGAGGTCGTGGTGGGGTATCAGGTACTGGTAGTGTTGCGCGAGTTAGTGGTAGTGTTGCCCGTGGAGATGTTGGTGGTAGTGGAGGTGTTGGTGGACGTGTTGGGCGTGGTGGTGGTACTAGCAGCGTTAGTCGTGGTGGTGTTAGTGGTAGTGGAGGTGTATTAGTGTATTAAATATAGTATTTTTCAAATATTGTTTAATTTAGTTTATTAATTTAGTGTATTAATTTATTGTTTAATATTTATCCTTTTTGTAGAATACCTATGGGATCCGGCGGTCAGAGAGGGAACAAGTACATAGGGCATACCAGCTGAAGGCGAGGGGGTTGTACAAGTGTATGATGAACAAGGCGAAGGATCAGTACATGAGGAACAAGGACAAGGAGAAGTATCGGGGCAAGAGAAAGACGTCGTGGATGAGCGAGAGTTTGGAGGAGCACGCACCAGCACACTAGGACACCGAAGAGCATAAGAAGAAGTCCGTGAAGGGAAAGAAAGCTAGGCGGGGCGGTAAGGAGGACGGTGAGGCGCCCGCCACCTTTTACAGTGGTTCCATTGACTACGAGGAGATTCGGCGGCGACTGACATGTTTTTTTAAAATTAAATATTTTATTTGTAGTTAAAATGTTAATTTTTAAGATTATTGTTTATTTTAAAAAACAAATATTGATTGATTAGTTTTAAAAAACAAATATTGATTGATTAGTTTTAAAAAAAAATTAACATTTAAAAAAATAAAATTAACCAACTATTACTTTAAATTTGAAGGAGAGGAATCAACCCAACCGCACCCACCCTATCAGGCACGGCGAGATTTACAAGGCAAGACATACGAGGTGGGTGCCGAACACTGGCAGAGGTACATGCGTACCCTTGAGGCGGGACTGGAAGTGTGAGGTGATCAGACTTATTTACGTAAGTGTTTTAAATTTTGTACTCGTTTACCACTTATGAATTCATTACACTTTCTTATTATAAGCTAATTATTGATCCTAATTTAATTTTTAATTATCTTTGAACTAATTTCTCTTTTTAATTATCTTTGAAAATTCAACAGAAGACTTACAGGAGGGAAATGCGGAAGAAAACTCCGGACGCAGTAAAAGATAAGGACTTGCCGGAATGGGACACTGATTCGTGGAAGAAGGCCATAGGGAGGATCAAGAAGTGGAAGGCGCATGGTTTACCGAGTTATGCTGATCCACGGGACTTTGACATGGAGTGCGGGAGGGAGGGAGACTACAGGCGGGAGTTACTCAGGTAGGTCCAGGAGGAGAACAGAGAGTTGAGGACAACACAGGACTCGAGAGTCAACTCCATGTTGTCCTGGCTCCAGGGTTTTAGAGAGGACATGCAGACGGACACCGGCCGACCAGTGCGAGAGCTTTCGACAGACTTGTTCACGGGGAACGCTATTAGGAGCGGAGGTGCATTTAGGGTTCCGAGGACGATACGCCCAAGACCATATCCTTTTGCTCCAGGTACTTCCACCGCCACCGAGTATGTTAATAATTTTGATACTGATGAGTCAGGGAGTGGTGATGATCTCGATATGATGGGTGATGAGGCAGAGGACCTTGGTGTAGATGTTGAGGGTGATGTTAGTGGTGATGAGGCGGGAGATGGTGTTGATAAGGATGGCGATGGTGTTAATGATGATCCACTGGCGACCCTGGATGAGATGTATGATTTGGCTGAGAGTTCTGGTGATGGGGGTCGTGTAACCGCCTAGTGATGATGGGGGGGTGTGATCATGTGGCGGGTACTTTTTTAGTAATGCGGAACTATTAAATGTTATGGTTTTAATTTTGGACTATTAAATGTTATGGTTGTAATTTTTTAGTAATGTGGAACTAGTTTATTAATGTTTTTTCTTTTAACTATTAATTTGAGTAATTATTTTGTCCAACTATTAGTTTTTTTGGATTTTTGTCGGTTTTTAGTATACTAACATACAAAATATTTTACAAATACCAAAGAATAGAGAAAAGAAAAGAAATATTTTACTAACAGTATGCAATTCAGCCACACCCGCAGTTTTTTATAGAACAATATGACTTCGGGCGGTGGTGCAACGACGACGTTGAATCTTCAACGCCGTCGTTGCACCACTGGCGAAAGTCATACTTCCGATGTATACCTTAAGGATTAGTGAAGGTTGTACTGCATATTAGAGGAGTAGGGAATGACCTTTTTATAGGTCACTCACAGTCAATAGGGACCGCACTTAGGTCCCTATTGACACTAGCCGTTGTCAATAGAGACCGACACTAGTCGTTGTCAATAGAGACCTAAGTGTGGTCCCTATTGACACTAGCCGTTGTCAATAGGGACCTAAGTGCGGTCCCTATTGCCCATATTTGTGACCTAATATCAGTCCCTACTAATATTCATACTTAAAAATTAGGTTTTCCTGATGATTTGAGGTGCCACGTTGTGTGTGTAGTTCATAATTATCCTATTCATTGTTAAACCAACCATATTTACACATCTAATTGCAAATCCAAAAATTATATAGGAGACGACCCGTTTTGAAAATTCTTAATTTATACAACGACAACGATCACATTCAATATCTAATAACTCACTCCATCACATTCAATATCTAATATTCAATAACTAAATTAGTTGTTCTGTAACTATTAATTACTTCTTTTCACATTTAGTATTGATTTTGTTGCTAAAAATTACTAACATAGCAAAATCAATTCATAAAATAACGAAGCGGTCCCTAATGAATCAACAGTGATCGAATTGCGGTCCCTACTAATATTCATACTTTAAATTCGTTATTTTATGATGATTTGAGGTGCTGTGTTGTTTGTTTAGTTCATAATTACCACTGTTATAGTTAAAATAACAATAATTACAATGATGCATTGTAAATCCAAACATTACGTAGAGGGAACAGTCCGTATTGAAGATTCTTTTACTATTTTGTACGACGAATGCCATACTGCTTAAAAACTAATTGTATATACATATATAAGCATAATGATTAGTTGATCTAATGATTGAATCTCATAATCATATCTATGCTAACATTAGTGAAGTAAAGCATAAAAACGAATAATAACTACAACTAACTAGTGATGATTAGTTGTAGAACATGAAATATATGTTGAACGTTAATAACTCGCTCAATCTCATTCAATCTATTATTTCACAACTAAACTACTATGAGGTTGGTTTTGCAATCATTTATTACTTCAATTCACATGTTACAATGAGTTTGGTTGCTAAGAATCACAAACGCACCAACATCAATAAAAAAAAATCAAATTTCAAGTATGAATATTAGTAGGGATCACAATTAGGTCCCTAATAACGCAACAAGGACCGCACTGCGGTCACTACTCAATATTAGTGACCTAAGTGCGGTCCCTATTCAATATTAGTGACCTAAGTGCGGTCACTGAAATCCAAAAATTTGAAAAATTGGGAAAATTTTAGGCGGGATTGAGGGGAAAATTTGGATTTGGCGAAAATTTGAAAATTTCACCCTCCCCTCTATTTATACTCACCACTCTTACACATCTAATTTCATTAATCTCCAAAAAACACCCAACACAAAAACACTATCTTCTTTTCTCCAAAAATCACTCAACACAAAAACTTTTCTTCTTTTCACCAACACAAATCCAAAAAACAAATCACCAACACAATATTTATGTTCTTTCTTTTCTATTATTTTTTATCTACACTTTCTTTTCTTACTTTTCTTTCACTTGTTTTTTTATTCATTCATCTTTTTGTTGGATTTACATATTTTATTTTCTATTATTAGCCATTTCATTCATCTTTTTACATTCATTAATAATTTCATGTCATTATATTAACTTTTTTTTCATTATTTTATTGTTTTGATCTTGTTATAATCATATTTCTATATGAAAAAAACAATAATATTTCAGAATATTTCTGAAAGGTCCCTACTAATATTCATAGATATGAATATTAGTAGGGACCTAATTGCGGTCCCTAATAATAGTTATAGGGACCGCAATTAGGTCCCTACTAATATTCATAGAGTATGGACCTAATTCCGGTCCTAATAGGGACCGCAATTAGGTCCCTACTAATATTCATAGAGTATCTATGAATACTAATAGGGACCTCATTGCGGTCCCTATTACTCATACAATAGGGACCACAATTAGGTCCCTATTGACTCAAAATCAATAGGGACCGAAATGCGGTCCATATTTATTCAACAGCAATAGGGGCCATAATTAGGTCCTATTGCTATTAAAGTATCAGGGACCGCAATGTGACCTCTGATTGTCCGGTTCCTACTGACCCTCATCAGCGACCTAATTGTGGTCCCTGATGGCCAACGACCGAGTTCAATAGGGACCGACCAATAGTAACTTAAATGCGGTCCCTATTGACCTTCAGGGACCGGGTGGGGGGTCAATAGGGACCTAATTGCGGTCCCTATTGACCCAGTTTTCTTGGAGTGCTTACGTAGCCCAACTTGTGTGAAACACCCTTTGCGGGTTAAAAATCTATTTCCTCCTTTAATTTGGCTACCTCACAAAATTGGTCCATTATTTTGTCAACTCCCTCCACCCCCCCAATTTGGTCCCCTAACTTGGTAATTTAGTCCCCTTCCCTGCGAAATTTCAAAAAATCCCAAAAATAAAACTGATGTGACCATCGCTTGACCATTTCTCTGCGATTTTGACCCAAAAATATTATTTTATTCATATTTTACGCATGTACCTGCCAACTAAGTAAAAATTAAAAAGATAAAAAGAAAGAAATACAAACAAATGTGACCGCCATCACCATCGTTCGATTCATCACCACCACCACCACAAACTCATCTCCACCTCCATCACCACCGTCCAACTCCAATTCATACACCCCACTCCCTGGCACCATCACAACACATAAGACAAAGCTTCTGATTCAGTTTTATCTTCCGTACAAAAATAGCCTCTGAAAACCGTTAAGAGAGAGAATGCTAGGGTTTCATCGTGGTTCGACGATTGGGATTGGAGCGAATAGGGTTGTTCTGTCAAGGTATCGGCAGGTGCCGAATACTCCTATTCATTATTCAAATTCACTTAATAGTAGTGGATGTCGCGCTGCTACGACGAAGTTGCTAGGGTTTTGCAAGAGGCGACATGTGATGTCGAAAAGAAGCTTTCGAGGATTTCTACGTTGAGTGGGGAGGAGTCGGGTTTGTGTAGTAGTGGTGGTGGTTCGAATTACGGGAGTTCGTCGTGTCTGAATTCGGGGATGTGTGTGTCGATGGGGAAGGCGCGGAGTGTTCCCAATATGCGGTCGTCTATGTCAGATATGGATAGGTTATTTGCAGAGAAGAGTAGTCACGGTCATGGTAAAGTTAGTGGAGACTGTGCTAGGTGGTGGTGAGGAATTGGATGGTGGTGATTGGGGTGGGGATGAATTTAATGGTTGTGAGGATGAATTGGAGTTGGACGGTGGTGGACTGGTGGTGGTCATTTTTTTTTTTGATTATCTAGAAAACCCAGGTGTAAAAAAAATATTAATTTTTTGGGTCAAACCGGGTGGAGGATGGTCAACCGGTGGCCACATCAGCTTTTTTCGAAATTTTGCCGGGGAGCGGACAAAATTACCTAGTTAGAGGACCATACCAATTTGGTGAGGTGGCCAAATTAAGGGACGAAACAAATTTTTAACCCCACCCCTTGGCCAATTTTTGACGGAATATTCTCTTCACGTGCAGGTCAAGTGATGCATAAAAGGGTATTTTCGTCCAGTAATACCCAAAAGTGGTAGGCTTGATTCAAAACCTGACAAATGATTGTCATTATGCCTCATGACAAATATTTGGTGTATTCTAATGTATTCTGTAAAGTACATGCTTGATGTATTCCGTCAATGGGCAAAGAGTGTTTAGCACAAGTTGGGATAGGTTAGGGGATAAAAAATTTCTCCGGGGGCAATGTCAAAAATGACCAATAGGTTAGAGAGTTTGATATATTTATCCCAAAAGCTTATCAGAAATCGTCTATGAGGCGGAAACACTAAATAAAATTAGAGTAAAATTCATTAATTCTCCTTCAGTTGTAGGTTATTTCGCAATATACATCCAAGTCTTTACAAAAATAAAAGCCTATGCCTATGTCTCTAACTTATCTAACTATCTACTTACTATAAAAGGAAAGTTGATATCCCACATAACGGGTTTTTAATTTCTATTTAATTTTAACTGTTTATTAGCATAAAATAATCTTTCTTTGAGAAGAGTTAATTATTTTAAAATTGTGTTTTCCATATTTATTTCTCTTTTGCCTATTTAAATAAAGAAGGTTAATATTGGAAAACAAAGTAAACTGTTAAATTTATCAACTACCCACTAAAGCCATTATTATTCCATTTGTAGCTATCGGTTATATCTATCACTATATAAAAAGGAACCAGAGATCTAGATCGTCGATTGTATCACGTCGGTGGCACAAAATTATTTTTCCATAAGAGTGAGTTGTTATATCAAAATTGTATTTCCAAATTTACCCCTCTCTTGCCTATTTAAATTTAAAAAAAAAATCTTTTAAATCTGGTCGTTTTCTAATGAAGTTAGTTTGCAACATGATTGTGGGGTTGTTCATACTTTATTTCTCGAAAAGGTGCAATTGTGCGAGTGTTGGTGTTTTAGACCACGACACTGTGGGAAAAAAATCACGTTTGGTACCTTAATTTGGCCTATGTTTCTTTTTGGTACCTTAATTTGTCACACAAACTTTTTGGTACCCTATGTTTGCAAACTTAATCACGATTGGTACCCACGCGGCGGCGTCCCCAAATTCATCACCCTAATGTCTACGTGGCTCGTCGTTGACCCGTAAACCCTCAATTTTGACCAAATTAAGTCCATGTGGACATGCTGACTGGATAAAAAAAATTAAAAATCATTTCTCCCTCCTAATAAATTATTATTTATAGTTTTATATTTCTTTATAATTAATTTTATGATATAAATTTTAAAAATTTATTATATAATTCGGTTTAAAAAAAATTATAACTAATGAATTTTTAAAGAAAAAACAAAAAAAAAGTAAAACAAAAAAAAATAAAAAATATAATAACTAATCATCTTCTTCAACATCCCCCCCCCCCCCAACCACCACCACCACCACCACCACCACCACCACCCCCCCTCCCCCCGCCCACCAGCCAACACCGCCACCCTCCACCACCAATTCATCACCCCCACCCAACCCCATCACTCCCACCCCCACCACCATCATCAATTCATCATCCTCAACAACCCTCCCCCCCCCCCCCCCCCCACCCCACCCGCCGCCGCCGCCCCCGCTCACAGCCAACCGTGTACAAGAAACACGTAAAAACCATTCAGAGAGCTTCAACTCCCACGACAAGATCAGATTTTAACTTTAGCAAACAATAAAAGTAGGAACAATTGCTGCCACTCACAGAATCTAAACTATCCAAGAAAAATAAATAAATTGAACATTGAATTAACTAAATCTATTATTATACTGATTTCAAATCCAAGACTTCAGTAAATCAAATACGCCACCAGTTCTAATTAGATGAAATGGAAGACAACAAGTAAAGATTCACTTCCAACCTTAATAATGCTGAATCATCTAACCCCAAATCCATAAATTAAACCCTAACATACATAAAATTAGAAGAACAAAAAAAGAATACGCAATTTATATCCGCGCTTCGCCATTCTTCTTTACACCAATCGAAAATCGAACAAACGACAGCGGCGGCGCCGTAGCAGAATATCCGATTCGCCGCCCGAAAAAAGAAATGTACAATCACAATAGCCTTAATGTACAAGCAAGCAACAATTGGGGAATATATTTTCTCTCAACGGTAACCGAAAATGGGTGGCTGTGATGGCTGGTGGGGGGGGTGGGGGTGATGGGTGGCGGTGATGGGTGGTGGTTGGTGGGTTGGGTGGTTGGGTGGGGGGGGTGGTTGTTGAAGATTATTATATTTTTTAACTTTTTTTTTGTTTTAATTTATTTTATTTTTCTTTAAAATTCATTAGTTATAATTTTTTTAAAAACAGAATTATATAATAAATTTTTAAAATTATATAATAAAATTAATTATAAAGAAATATAAAAACTAAAAATAATAATTTATTAGGAGGGAGAAATGATTGTTTAATTTTTTTAATCCAGTTAGCATGTCCATGTGGGTTTAATTTGGTCAAAATTGAGCTTGGACGAGTTAACGGTGAGCCACGTAGACATTTGGGTGGTTAATTTGGGGACGCCGCTAGGGGGGTACCAATCGTGATTAAGTTTGCAAACATAGGGTACCAAAAAGTTGGTGTGACAAATTAAGGTACCAAAAGAAAACAGAGGCCAAATTAAGGTACCAAACTTGATTTTTTCCCACGACACTGTTCTCGGATATTTGAGGTTTCAATCGAAAAATGAAGCCATAACACATTGCCATTTCCATATATAAAGAAAGAAAATGGTCCAAGACATGGAACAAAATATGCCTACCTCTGGTTTAAACTAGCAGAATACATTCTCTGCATTTTACACGAGCATAGTGCAACACTTGTAGAGGGTGCTAGAAGCGAATTTATACTTATGCTTTTCCACAAACTGTACTATGGTATCTTTTTCACCATATATATCAAATCTAAATCTGACAATCAATTGCCATACCACTATACCAGTAACTTTTATACTCTGGAAACTAGCAGCACAATTACTCTGTTCTGGAATGGGTCTCAGCTGCTTCCCTCGTCTTCAATACAAGCTGAACACAAAGATCAAAAGTCTCAGATTAACAAGCTCACATCTAAACTTATTCATTGCAATCTTCAAAACGTTTAGGAATGGAGATTTTTCTGGAAATAACATCAACAAGATCACTAGCAGTTCTACGGTTTAGGTGCAATGTACGACCTACTATTGTTTTGAACTCAGGCCATGCAGAAATATTGAGAAACCTAATTAGCTTTTACATTACATACGCTAAAAGAAAAAGAACAAGCGGTTGCTTCAAGACTTATTCGAATATGACGTAGGTAGAAGACAAGCAGATATAAGTTCTGCCTACTTGAGATCATTACTCATTACTAAAAACAAACTAAAATAATGGTGATTGAAATGAAACGACTATTACCACAAAACAAGCACCGACTTAAAATTGGAAGCAAGCAAGAGCTGAAATTTTGACCTCTATACTAATTCTGCTTTCCACTCGGACATAACTCATTAGAGTCGTATAAATGGTAAGGTTGTATTTTGCTTCAGATAAGGCTACATAGAGTCTAAACGTAATCCCAGCATCTGGAGGATGGTCAATTTTATGGCTAAGATCTACACAAATCATGGTTAAATCAAATCTATCCAGAGGAACTATCCCGTTAATCAAGTCTCATCAAACATCAGAACCGCTACAAGTACAAAACTAAACACATTTTTAAGGAAATCCTTAAATCCTTGATGCCATTCTTCAGAATTCTTCATAAGTATGAAAGCACCGTGTTTATATATTGCACAGGAGAAATAGTAATATGTTTAACATTCTCGATGCAAAACTAAAGCACCTAACTAGTTAGGATTATCATCGTCAAAGAAAATGGAACTCTCATCACAATTATGCATCATATTCTAGGCCAATCACTATATTACTAACAATTTGCAAATCAATTCCCCGGAATACTGATATGTCTCACAGAACGATCGTGAATATATGGGATTTGTATACATCCAAATGTAGAGGCCACACAATGGCAATTGTCCAAGTCCTGGTAGCTTCGCCACATTACAAAAACAAACTAATGTGGAGCTATGTTGCATTAATTCAGTAAGTCACATTTATTGTTGACACTACAAAAAAGAGTTGAGATTTTTACACTTTCGACACCACTATCTTCTCGCTCTGATATCCCTAGGTGACGTGAATCTTACAACTTTGTGACTGCTCGGGAGCGAGCAGTTTTTTCTTGGCTGGAACGACTTATGATAGAATACGTCTTATACTTATCTCGATGAAATGGCTAATATCATGCCAAAAGCTACACAAAAACTTCCAGCAAGAACAAGATCCAGGACTCAATATACGTAGCGTCCTGCTTATAACGGTTGCAATAATTATAGTTCATATGACCAGAATCAAATAACGCATATAAGTTTTTAAAATCCCCAAATTATGCAAATGAGTAATAATCAATCACATTCAAATTCTACTTCACTCACACCAACAAGTCCACAACAACACCCACCCACTCGTCTTTTCGTATATTTACGAATCACAGCCCTCAACAACCATCAACAACAAATATACAACTATCATCATAAATGAAATACCTCCACAGCAAAAGCAACAGTAACAGCAAGAGAGGATCATTAGGATTTCACGGCAAAGCAGGGCACATTGACGACATGATCCGCTTTCTGATGAATCATCATCATCATCATCATCAACCAACAGTGGTTTCTGCTGACTATTATTGTTAGTGGCATATTGTTTCTGAGATTTGTTCATTCGATTGAGATTCCAATCGAGTTTTTTCAAGTACGCTTCCTTGAATGAATCTCTTAAACTCATCGACGGCCATAGATGCATCTTCAAAATTCTGCTGTACAGCAATGAATTAGTTGCTGGCCTGCAATTTTGTGAAGAAGGAAGCCAATTACAGATTTTCTTTCGTTTTTGTTGCCATTTTTTTTCTTCTTTTTCTCGATGTGGGGATATGGAAAGAGAAATGGCGCTTACGTCTGTCTATAAGTTAGGCTCGTTAATTAGGGTGGGGCTAGCTAATTGATAATTCTTATACGAGGATTTTGTAAATGTCCAAAATTAATCACTGTCAACTAAAAATGTAAAAAAAAAAAATTGACAAATTAATAAAAGAATGAACGAGTGGTCAAATCAAAATCTATGTAGCTCGCCTCGAATTGTTTGATATGCCTCTCAGGCAGTGCCTCCTACACTCACATAGAGGTGGGTCCCACCCCTATGTGACTGCGAGAGACAATGCATCCTCAGACGGTCCCCAGTGCGTGCGTCTGAACTCCGACCTGGGTGGGTGAAGAAGTCTGGCAGTTGAGGGCTTGAGGCGTTATTTGGAGATGAATCATGCGTTGAGTCATTATACCCGAGATTCAGGTACCCTAATAACCTACTCGATCGGGTATTACCCGAATTTTGGAGAAGAAATACTCTATCTGAACCCGGAAATTCGGGGTACCCCAAACCCGAACATCTCAACCGGGTAGGGCCTCAGGATTTTTCATGGTACCGGGATACCATTCTTTTTAATTTGATTAGTATTACTTAAAACACACACACACACACACACACGCACACGCACTCCCGCATCTCTGACCCGCCACCTCTCCGACGCATTCCATGCAGCTTCCCACAACTCCACCAACACTCACAACCCCTCTTTCTTCCCCTTCGTCGCGATTCAAAAGGTTAGGATTTTTTTCCAACTTGGTTTTTTCAACTTTTTGTGTTTAAGAGTTTAATTGGTTTTGCATCAATTGTGTGTTGGTTAATTTGAACTCAATTGGAGTTTTGTGTTGGTCAATTTGGCTCAATTAGTATCTTAGTTAGTTAGGGTTTATGAATTGGAATTTTTGGTTTATGGGCTCAATTGACTTTTGTGTTGGTAAATTTCATGAATTGTTAACTTTGTTGTGTTGTAATTACTTATAATTCATGAATTCGTTGAAATGTGGGTGTGTTGTTGGCGACTTGGCGTTGGTGTTGAATTGGTGATCCTATGTACTTGTGTTGTTGATACTTGATAGAATCTTAGGTTGGTTTTAAACTTTTGATGAATCTTGATGTTCAATACTTCAATAGTTCAATTGGTGTTCAATAGGTAATTACGACCTAATTAACTGAATTATTTAGTTGGGTTGGAACACCTTTGTCCGCGGTTCAAAAACTAAATGCTATTTAACGGGAGAGAAAACTGCCAAAAACATTCCTTTCTTTTATTCACTATGATCCACTCTCTTTCCGAGTTGATATGCGTATTTCCGAGTCTATGTGTGTTTTTTCCTCTTTTTTCCGACCTCTCCTTACCTCTCCCTTCTTCCTCTGTTTATATAGAGTTTTTAGGGACATGTGTCATTATGCATGTTTTTACAGGTGTCGCTATGCATGTGGTGGTGTTCTACACGTGTTACAATGTTCATTTAACCAATAAGATAACGTGTTTATCTGAAGTGCTGACTGTATTATTTCTTCTTCCGAGGACTTTGGTCTTCTTTATGATAAGGGGTAGACTGCCTTCTTTGCTTCCGAGAGCTCATTGCTTCAAATGGTGACTCGATGGCCGAGTTTAAGTGTTCTCTTAGTGACAGTGTTTCTCCGAGAGGTGTGTATTCTGGAGTGTTTGCTTCAGAATATTTTCCGAGGGGGTGTTCGTTCATGGATTGATTTCCGAGAGGTTTTTAGCTGTCGTGGGTAGGTGTTTTCTTTCTCCGAGTGCTCGGGGAGTGTTGTTCTGTAGTCTTTGCGTTATTGTGAAGTTCCGACCTCTGGGTTGGTCGACATGGGTAATGTTCCGAGAGCATTTGTGCTGGGAGTGCGTAGCAGGGAAGTATTGTGGTAGTGTTCCGAGAGTGTTTGTGTTGGGAGTGCATAACAAGGAAGTGTTTTTGTCATGGTTCTGGGACTGGGAGTCCATTGGGGCCCTGCTCGGTGTCGTGATGGATATCTGAATCAGGTGGATCCATCCGGATTTGCTCTTTATCCGATGCCACCCTGATATCTAGTTTTGAGTCATCGTGACTTTCCGAGGGACGCTAGGTGCCCTCGTCGGATGGCCAGCCACTCCTACCACTTTGGGTTAGTAACCGAGCGGTATTGGTCACACCCGATGGGCCTCCTCTTTGGGAGTGGGTACAACTCATC
Organism: Linaria vulgaris; assembly: GCA_948329865.1. Classification (NCBI taxonomy): domain Eukaryota; kingdom Viridiplantae; phylum Streptophyta; class Magnoliopsida; order Lamiales; family Plantaginaceae; genus Linaria; species Linaria vulgaris. Next base: position 104,587,936 of record OX415252.1, read on the forward strand.
GGGAGTACTCGTGACAATAATATTGTCCATTTATTAATCCTTTTGATTTAGGACTAATATTCTCTTTAATCTCGTATTTTCTTTTATACGGTTAACAAAAATGTTAGTGACTTAAAATATTTTTCACAAGCTTATAATTTTTCTATACAATTAATTTTATTATTATATATTTTATTGAATGTTGACTAAAGTCAACAAATCGGTCCACCCAGTGGTCTGACCGGGTCGACCTGTTGACCCACTACCTGGTAGCCTCACCGGGTCAATCATCGGGCCAAGTTTCAAAACACAGTTATTTATTTATAGGCCATGACTTCAAATCCAAAGGGAAAACAAGTCATGTCTTCAAAAAGGAAGGGAAAACAAATAGTACCAAAAGCTCCAAAACGCTTGAGTGCCAAAGCCAAAGGGAAGCAACCAATGGACGAGAGTTCAGTGAGAAATGAGCCTTCTAGAAAGAATTCAAGCACCAAAATATCTATCACCGATGAAGAGGTGCGATCTTCACAACCTACCGCAACTCAATATGTTGATCTTTCTATAGCGAGGTCGAGGTCGAGGAAAGTGAGAACAATGTTGAAAGTGAAGCAACTGATAATAGTGATAGTGTCCGTGATTGGAGTAAAGTCATTGAAGAGATGAAGCTTGCAGGGAGGAAAATGCTTGGGAAAAGGGCCAAAATTTGCGATCATTTTACACCATTTCATCACAAGAAAGAGAATGTCGAAAAGGGTCGATGTAGATATTGTAAAAGAGAGCTTTGTGTAGATTCTTCCGTGCATGGTATCTCTAGTTTGAAAACTCACTAAAAGAATTGCAAATTGGCACGGTATCTCTAGTTTGAAAACTCACTACAAGAATTACAAATTGAAGCCATAAGAAGTTGAAACTAATCAACAACGTCTATTGTATCATCTTGCACGCCAGAATCAACGGGTGGATTATTGAATTGGCGTTTTGAGCAGGAGACGATCATGGAAACCTTTTGCAAGATGAATATAATTGATGAGATGCCGTTTAGGGCCGTAGAAAAGTGAGGGTTTTGGCTTTTCGTGGAGGCTTCATGTCCTATGTTTTCTATTCCTACAAGAAGACGTTGTCGAAGAACATTCTACATCTGTATTTGAACGAGAGGATGAGGCTAATGTCTTTCATTAAGGCACATGCTCAAAGGGTTTGCATTAATATAGATATGTGGACTTCTATCTGAGAGTCAATTATATGGTTATTATTGTGCATTTCATTGACACTTATTGGAATTTGAACAAAAGAATCATTAACTTTTGTACAATTTCTAGTCATAAAGGTCAAGATATAAGGGTCGACATTGAGAAGTGCATAATAGAGTGGGACACGGTTACAATCGACAATGCTTCATCGAATGATGGGGTTGTGAAGTACTTGAATGAAAGATTTACGAGGAGGAGACATGGAACCATGCTTGAGGGGGAGTACATGCACGTTCGGTGTGTGACACATATCATCAATCTTACTGTGCAAGATGAGTTGAAGGGCAATGAATAAATTGCATGTATTGCATGTATAAGAGGTGCCATAAGATACATTAGAGGTTCACTGGTTAGGTGGAAGAAGTTTAAAGCATGCGTGGACTAACAAGGGCTTGAAAGTAAGAGATCGATATGCTTGGATGTTTCTACAAGGTGGGATTCAACTTACTTGATGTTGAATGCGACAATAACTCTTAGGAATGCATTTGAAACCTACGATTATGTTGACACCGAGTATTTGTTGATTGAAGATGGAGTTCCATGTGTCGTTGATTAGGAATGGGCCAAGCAGTTCATGTTATTATGGAGCCATTCTTCATCTTGACCAACCGTGTCTCAGGCTCCATGTGTTACATCCAACATCGTCTTCAAGGAAATATGTGCAATCCATATACTTATTGACAAGTACGACAACGGTAACCCGGGGGATCAATGGACTATCACGGCACATTCAATGAAAGAGAAGTTTGCTAAATATTGGGAGATATTATGAAGATGATCAAGACTTTGAATTATGTCGTGCTTCTTGATCCATGTATAAATGGGATTACTTGGATTACGCATTGGAGAGGATGTATTTTGAAGATCTTACAAAGCCGCCTCCAAAAAAGGTCCTTGACTTGCTAAGTGCAATTCGTATTGGCTTCGATGCTTTGTTCAATGAGTACAAACGAGCTTACAATGGTTCTTCTTCTTCCACTCAAGGTGTTGGCATATATAGCTCAAGTGTTGATGGCTCTTCTTCGCTGGCCAGAATAAATTGTATGGTGAGGTGCATGATGGTTTCAGACAAATGATGGCACAAAGAAGCACACAAGTGAAGTCCGAGCTTGAGAGATATATGAGTGAGGATATTGTGATGGATCCAGACACTTTTGATGTCTTGAATTGGTGGAGAGTAGAATGCCATTGATTTCCAATCCCTTTTAAGATGACTAGTGACATTTTGGCTATTCTAGTCTCGACAGTGGCATATAATGTAACATTTAGCATGCGAGGGCCTGTTCTAGACGGATTAGGAGTTCGTTATCTGCTACGATGGTGCAAGCACTCATTTGTGCTCAAGACTGGCTTCGCGAAGATTACATGCCTATATTCGTGGAGGAGGACTTGTACGAGGTGGAGTAATGTGATGCAGACAATTATGTTTTAATCTTTTACCGAATTATATGAAAATAATATTAATTTACCTTATTGCTTGTGCTAATAAAAAATTTGTTGGTTTGTCTTGTAGAGCTGAGCGCCATGGGCCAAGATGTTTTCGTGCTTGAAGAATAAGTGACAAGACATGGATGAATGAGGGGTGTTGCTTACTTGATTTTGAAAATTATTCTTATATAATTGCTTATTTTGAATTTTCGGTATTGCTTTTGATTTTGAACTTGGTGAATTGTTGCTTGATTGATTTTGAACTTGTTATTGCGCAATTGCTTTAGAACTTGTTGATTTGATGGTGTTACAGGTGATCGTGATCGTGATCGTGAAGCGTTATTGTGTTTCGGGAGTGGTTGCTATTGCATTGTAATTCATAAATGGCTTATTGCGTTGTTGTATAGGGATCGACGTTGAATTGGTTTTGATTTGTCATTTGTGTATATAAATATTGGTTTGATTTGAAAATGCCATAGGTTTGGTTTGCTTTGAATATTGGTTTTGATTTCATTTTGTGAAGAAAAAAAGAAGGATTAGGAACGGAGAAAAACAAGGACTGGACTGAAATCTGGACTGGCAAAAAACAGGGGGCAATGGCCAAAAAATAGCCACATTTGGGGTACCCGAATTATTTCGGATACCCTATTACAAATCAGATTTTAGGGTATGATTTTTCGAAAATTATGTGAGAAAGAACTCGATATTCTCTAGGTATAGTATAATAATAACGATAAATAATAATAATAATAATAATAATAATAATAATGATAATAATAGGGAGTGATGAGAAAAAGTTGCCTAAAAGGCTGGTTGGTTGTTGCCTTATTGGTAATAATCATATAATAATAATGATAATAATTCTCTCTCTCTTACAAATACGATTTGTAAAAATGTGAAACAAAGTCTCCAAAATCTCAAACCCATTTTGATCGGCCAAAACAAAGCAAAAAGCCCATTCAAAATTTGTTATATATTAATATTATTACTCAACAAAAAAGGCTCTCTCTCTCTCTCTCTCTATACATTTTTGTTCCTTTCTTTCTCTCTCTTGATCTATTATATTCCTTGTGACGTTATAAACAAAACCGTCCAATAATCCCTTTATTAAAATTCATTTCCATATTCCAATCACTTGTTTGTTGCCCCCATGATTAAAACAAATCCTTTACAAGGTAATTATTAATCACTCTTAATTCTATTTTTTTTATTATTAATCTGATTAAATATGCTGATTGGTATTGTATTTTGATTTGCTAATTTCAATGTATTTGTTTTGATGCCGTTAATTGCTTTTGTTCTTTTGTGGATTAATGTAGCTAGGGCAATAATACGGTTATTGAGATCAACGCATTTATTTTCTAAAAATTTGATCTTTTGTCTTTTTGTGCATTATGCAGATTAATGGTGCCCTAAATGTTAAAAATTGATTGTGATAATAATAATAATTATTATTATTATGTAAAATGGTGACACCTAAATGGAAGAAGTTTGTGACCCCCTGCTGGAGGCCGTCGGTGGAGGATGACGGTGAAAGTTGCAGCAGTCGAGGAGGAGGGGATAGCGGTCAAGCCGATGGTTTGTTGTGGTACAAAGATTCAGGACACCATGTACACGGAGAATTTTCGATGGCGGTGATTCAGGCCAATAATGTATTGGAGGATCACAGCCAACTCGAGTCAGGGCCGATGAGCTTAACGGAGTCAGGTCCTCAGGGGACGTTCGTTGGGGTTTATGACGGGCATGCTGGTGCAGAAGCTGCGAAGTTTGTGTGCAGCCGCCTGTTTGAGAATGTCAAAAGTATGTTTCCGCTTTTGGTTTGGAAGTTTGTTATTTATGTCAAGTATGTTCTTTGATATGGTATGTTCGGATGATTGTTAGTGTCGGTTCGGGTAGCTCTTTTGTTTTGAATGTGCTGTTGGACCGTAAGTATGTATTTTTGTCGTCTTCCCATAAATTCGTAAAGCTTTGTTTTTCTCTGTTTTTGGTAAACTTCAACTTGTTCCACATGTTGTTTGCTGATGGGGGACTTGAAGAGCAGTACGACACTTTTAGAAGTGAGAACCTATTGTTAAGTCTCTTTTGATGAGGTTTTCAATTTAAAGGACGCTTTGAATAATTTGGAGAGTTTTTTTTCCCATAGTAAGATAAGAATATATGATGCCATTTTGTGGAACGCTTTAGGACTAGGTACTAGGTAATCGGTAATCCTCTTAAGTTTTAGCTAGTCGAGGATGAATCAAAGATTCTCAATGTTGCTGCTACCAAAAGATTATAAGCTCAAATGACAGCAGTTACGGTGTAATGCTATAAGCTTATCGGATTATTGGGATGAAGATAATATCTTATGCTTGTGTTGGCTTTAGATACTAAAATGTCTTAGGCTTAGATATCTGGAAATGTATTATAGCTTGCTAATACATATGTTTACTCACTGGACAGCTATTCGTGATGCAGAGTTCACAACAGACGCTCAAGAAATGTCAGCTGATGTTATAAAAAATGCATATTTGGAAACGGAGGAAGAATTTCTTTCTATGGTTAAAAAGCAATGGGAAACTAAACCACAAATTGCTTCGGTGGGATCGTGTTGTTTGGTGGGAGTTGTATGCAGGGGTCTGCTATACATTGCGAATGCTGGGGATTCTAGGGCGGTGCTGGGAAGGTTAGATAAGGCCGAGAAATATGTCAAAGCTGTGCAGTTATCAGTTGAACACAATGCAAGCTTCGAATCTGTTCGAGAGGAATTACACTCGTTGCATCCTGATGATCCTCAAATTGTTGTTTTAAAGCACAAGGTTTGGCGCGTGAAGGGTATTATTCAGGTGAGTTTGTTTTTCCAATCATTTCGCTATTTCTTGTTATGGTTAATAGACTGCTTCTTTGGTGGAAGTGACTTTTTTTAAGCTGTTTCTGCTTCATCAATCAAATGTGTAATTCTGTACAGTACTACAGTCATGCAATGTTTGATGGTTAATGATGCCCTTGGATGTTATATAAATTTCAGTGATTACAGATGAGTCTTTAGTTACTGGAAAGTTAAAATAAGAAGGCGTCTCTTTTTAAGAAGTGTTGGTGTTAGTTCAATTGTGCACGGATATAGAATCGTTAGAGAGTTGTTACTTATTAGACTAGTGAGGAACTAGTTTGCCTCTATCTCCTGCTGTCGTCTGTGCATTGTAAAAGAAAAGGAATATGCCTTGTTGCTTGTCAGGGTTATCCTATCCGAACGAAGATTTTGATATGAGAAGTGTTTTTTTTTTCAATGATTGAAAACATGTTTTAATGAGTTTCCGTCTTATCTTCAGATTTCAAGATCAATTGGTGACGCCTACTTGAAGAAAGCAGAGTTCAATAGAGCACCTTTGTTACCCAAATTCAGACTTCCTGACTCTTTCGAGAAACCAATCCTTTTGGCTGAGCCTACAATACTGGTTCAAGAACTTTGTCCGGAGGATAAGTTTCTTATATTTGCTTCAGATGGCCTGTGGGAGCACCTTAACAATCAAGAAGCAGTTGATATTGTGAACAACTCTCAGCGCAATGTAGGAATTCTCTGTTCTTCTATTTTCTCCCCACCCCAAGAAAGTGTTAAAGAAATACCTGAGTATATTAAAGTTAATTAGCTTTACAAACGTGACACATATGTTATTGTTGTTGCAGGGCATTGCCAGAAAACTTGTGAAAGCTGCGCTTCAGGAAGCAGCAAAGAAAAGAGAAATGAGATACTGTGACCTGAAGAAAATCGACAGGGGAGTAAGGCGACATTTTCATGACGACATAACGGTGATAGTTCTATTCCTAGACAGTCGGTTGATGAGCCGCAGCTCGTTCCGGGGACCTACTGTTTCAATAAAAGGAGGATGGAGTGGGATTACTCCAGGAGATGCGTATACCTAAGTATATCTTCTTTTTCATCTTTTGAGTTTCATTTGATTTATTTTTCATGTGTAGGATATAAAGGGAAAGATAAAAAAAAATTATAGGAATTGTCTTTTGGGATTTCATTACAATTGGGAATGTTAATGATTATGCCAGGAAGAAGCTTGTGGAACTTTTTATTGAGATTTATTGCTGACTGGCATATGAAACAGGGAGGAGTTACTGGGTGAGAAACAGAGGATGGTAACTTATTCTTCAATACTCATAAATAAACTCTTTTTGCTGAATACTGATTTCTTATTTTCAAGTAATAACACACAACCTAGACAAATGACTATTGATGTTCAAAGATTGGTAGGAAAATTGTACATAGCAACTTTATCTTCTATAGTATTATATAAAAGAAGTACTAAACACGTTTTTATTTTGGCCTTTGGTTACACACTGTTAAAATTGGGCTATAGTTGTAATTTTATTTCAGCTTTGTCAAATCTTCTCATAAAAAGTGACTTTATCTCTTACATAAAAATTGGTTAAATACATGTTCTTTTTGTGTAATCTTTATATATTCTTTATTATCTTTAAAATAATTACATTACGCATATAATAAACTTTTAGTAGGGCAGCTTGACCGGCTTCTTTGACAAGTTGCCCGTGTATGAGTAAGGGTAAGATGTTAAACAGTAATCAAGGGTGTCAATTTATTTGTTTTCATTTTGATAATTCGTGTTATATCATTTGGTTCCAGTATTAATTACTCCGTTGGCTAGTATTTAATAGCTTATGGATATAAATTTTAGGGAAAAAGGCGATACTAGACCCAATCTATTCGCGTTTTTGCGATGGTGTACCCAACCTTTCATTTTTTACAACGCTGTACTCAACCTTTCAATTTTAAAACATGTTGTACCCAAACTAAATTTCCGGCCAAAATTCGAAATTTGCAGGGGTAAAATCGGTACTACACTCAAAAATTAAAAAATAATAATAAAAAATAAGAAAAAACAACCCCCCCTCCTTCCCCCCCACCCCACCCCCCCCCCTCCCTTCCCCGTCGCACCCCCCCCCCACCCCCCCCCCACCTCCCCCACCCCGATTTTGCAGCAAAACCGCTGCAAATCGCGGTGAATCACCGCGATTCGCAGCGGTGTTGCTGCAAATCGCGGTGACGACCGCGATTTGCAGCCGTGGTGGCTGCAAATCGCGGTCACCACCGCGATTTGCAGCGGTGGTGGCGCGATTTGCAGCCACCACGGCTGCAAATCGCGGTCGTCACCGCGATTTGCAGCAACACCGCTGCGAATCGCGGTGATTCACCGCGATTTGCAGCGGTTTTGCTGCAAAATCGGGGTGGGGGAGGTGGGGTGGGGTGGGGGGGGGGCGACGGGGAAGGAGGGGGGGGGGGGTGGGGGGGGCGACCGGGGAATGACGGGGGGGGGGGGGGTGGGGGGGGGGGGGCGACGGGGAAGGAGGGGGGGGGTATTTTTTTTTAGCTTTTTCTTATTTTTTATTAATTTTTTTTAAATTTTTATTATAAATAAATGAAATGACTATTTTGCCCTCGTGCAAATCGGATTGCCGATGTCACAAGATCAGAATATGACGTTTTTTGGCCGGAAAGTTAGTTTGGGTACAACATGTTTTAAAAATGAAAGGTTGGGTACAGCGCGGTAAAAAATGAAAGGTTGGGTACAACATCGAAAAACGCGAATAGATTGGGTCTAGTATCCCCGTTTTCCCTAAATTTTATGATTGTAGATGATAATTCAGTCCACTCATGAAAACAGAAAATCCAAGTTAATAAAGACATAAAATGAATTTGTGTTTCAAGAGCAAACCACGCTAGTAATCTTAATGCAATTTTGTGCACGCAATATAGAGAAAAATAATGTCAATCAACCAGTCATTCTTTTTCTCAAAAGTCCCTATATGGCAACTAAATGACTCGACCATACATGGGGAAATTGAATACTCATAACCCGTCAATTTCTTGTTTTCTTGTTCATTTGTTTGGTCACAAGAAGCTTTTCTACCTAATCATTTTAGAGTAAAACGTCCGGACCCTCATGGTCAAAAAATGCATTCAATTCAATTCTACTAAATTAAGAGGATTTCAAGAGTAAAATGGATTTTTTTTATCATATCAATATCAAAATACAAAACAGCCATAATGGGAAATTCTAATAAAATCTGGCCATTAATGCATTTGAGATTCAACACATTCGTTTCGCGTCTTTTAGACTTTTACGTAATTATATATATATATATATAATATTGTCACGAAGAAAAATTATTCTATAAAGTTGTACGCAATAATCTGTAGTAACATACACGTGAGAAATCCATCTTGAATTTGCAGTTAATGAGCGTAAAGTGTGAAGTACAAAAATGGGGATGCATGAACTTTCTTGCAATCGAGTTTCGTGCCTTTTGCATGTGGTAACAAAACTTTTGCGTGACGCTAAACTCGCACTTTCATAACTCTAAAAGTACATTAAATAAAAAGTCGCTATTTCATTGTGATTATTAATATCATATAATAATTACGACCCTTTTATTTTTAATTGTTTTTGACGATCCTGAATATATATATAAGTAAATAATAATAATAATAATAATAATAATAATAATAATAATCAGCCGCTGTCTAAAAATCTTTGAAAAGCCAAAGACCCAAAAAAAGAACTTTAACAATAAAAAAGACCCAAAAAAAGAAAAAAGAAAAGAAAAGAAGAAGAAGTGATTTTTGCAGTTGGTTTTTTAGTTTCGGACATCATCATCGTATTCTCCGAAGAAATGAAGGCGGCGGCGGAGATAACAGGAGGAGGAGGAGGAGTTCACAATTCTTCTTCTGTTTTCTCTTTCGATCAAAACAGGTTTCTTTTTCCACTTTGTTATTTTAATTTATTGGGTTTTTTTTTGATGTGTTGTTACTTCTGTTCAGCAGCATTTTAAATACAAGTGGGAGTGAAGTGATTTCTATAAAGATCGGATTTTTATTTTGATTTTGTCACTTTTTCTTGTTGCTCTGCTTCTGGTTCTGCCAACAGTGTTTACTTTTGGTGGAACCGACAGTTGAAAAGGTTGAAAGGAACTCAATTTTCAGGATTTTAAATATAAAACAATAAAAAAAATCAAATCTTTTTTGCATTTCAAGTTCAACTTTAAAGGATAAAGCTGAAATGTGTAAAATAGGCTGTTCTTGAAGAGACTGATGTTGGGTGGTAGTTGGAGGCCATTTTTGCTGGTTAATAATGATTTATGAATTTTATGGTTAGGTGGTCCATGGATATATATGATTATCAACCTATATATATATATATATATATATATATATATATATATATATATATATATGCAACATAATTTACACATTATATATTTCTTCATCTCCAATCTCCAAAGTTACATGTCTGATTGGCTGGTCCTGTAACAAACTGAGAAAAAAAGTGATATATCTTATGAATCATTGTTTTAAAATAAATCATGCGTTTCAGCAAAGAGAATGTGGCTGTATTGCTAGGGACTTTTATATGGAACACGAAGAGTTATTACTTGAATATGCAATTAAATTGAATTCCTTGTGAACAGAGACGCGTATGGATTTGTAGTGAGACCTCAGCATTTGCAAAGATTCCGCAAGTATGCTAATATCTACGAGGTTTTCCAGTTTCCATCCCCAACTCAGTTATTTGTTATCTTATTAAAAAGAAAAAAAGTAAAAAATGCAGATTGTTGCCTACTTACTCTTGTTTTACACGATTGATATTCCTCAACTGATGATGTCTGCTTATAGGAAGAAGAGGAGGAGAGGTCAAATAGATGGAAGGATTTTCTGGAAAGGCAATCCGAAACTGCTCTATCAGCTTTGAATGAAAACAAAAATGACATAACGTTGACAGGTGAATCTACCAATCTAACGGAGGATGACGGTACCTCTAAGAATGGTGCTACAGCTGATGATGATTCAATCGGCTCCAACTGTTTGACTGAAGAAACTAAAGAAGTGCCATCTGCAACGGAGGGAAACGCTCATCCAGTCCAAATATGGACAGAGATCAGACCATCTCTTTGTGCCATAGAAGATATGATGAGTTCCCGTGTGAAAAAGAAGGTTACCTTGACAAAAAATGAGTCCGACTCCATTGCCGATAAGCTACTTCCTCTCACTGAAGAGGCCAGAATTGCAAAAGGAGCATCTGAAGAGGATTCTGAGGAAGAGTTTTATGATTTGGAGAGGTCAGAATCAGATGTCACCCAAGAAATCCATTCCATCGGTGGTATCTCTGCTTCAGTTATTGGGGACCAAGGCCATGCTATACGTCCACAATCTCTACCATTTTCGAAGGAAGAACTGGAGTGTCTCGTCCAAGGAGGAGTTCCGAGGGCACTCAGGGGAGAGGTAGACCTTAAATTCTTGGATAATCGCTTGCCCTGTTTTCTATGCAGATCCTTGACTTGTTTTCTTCTGATTTGTAGCTGTGGCAAGCCTTTGTTGGTGTCAGAGCACGCCGTGTGGAGAAATACTATCAGAATCTGCTTGATCCCAATACTAATAAAGATACTAAAGCCACTGAACTGGAGGAGAAGGATCAGGAGTTCATTAGAGACTGTGTTGATGTTCCTGAGAAATGGAAGGCCCAGATAGAGAAGGTAGTTCATTACTCTTTAGCTGTAAAGTCACTTTACCACATATAGCTGTATTTGCTTATATAAATTGCCACTAGACATCCAACTTAACCGTGTTCTAAATTCAGGATTTACCTCGAACTTTTCCTGGTCACCCTGCTTTGGACGAGGAAGGTAGGAGTGCATTAAGGCGTTTACTTACAGCTTACGCTCGTCACAACCCTTCTGTTGGTTACTGTCAGGTATTTCTATTTCGAAGAGACCTTATTTATTACTAAAGGTTTATATTTTATAATGTTGGTTTCTTTCATAAATCTGTACTGTTCTGTAACTATTACAATGAAGTTCCCAGAACTCATTATTTGTGCTCAATTCACTGTCGCCTTCCCAATTTGAGAAAATAACTATCCAACACTGATCATGGAAAAAGACTCGTCAATCTTCTATGACATTTTCTCTCGATTACGCTCAAAAGCTGGGGCTTGTGTACAATTTTATGTGCCCCAGTTTAATTCCTAGTCAGCATTCTACCTGTTTTTCTCTTTGATTCTCTTTTCATTAATTCCTTAGGTCTGTCTTTTCGTGTCTGGGGGGCAAGAGACACAGATGGGATGGAGGTCAATCAAAGATATTTAAGCCATTTTCTAGCAACTTTAAGTTAACAATTTTACGGTTTGAGAGTTTTGGTGGTGAAAATGTCCCGTTTCTAACAAATGTTCTTCAATCAACTCTGTGATTTAAAATTAAAAATATTTACGTGAATTTTATGGTTTGGGGCTATGCTTGCAGTTTACGAACCTTACATTCAGTATTTTGCTTTGGTGAAACTTACTTTCTTCTCAATGCATGAGTTTCCTAGGTCATATTATTTTCTTCGAAGCCAGATCCCTCTGATATCAAAATCTGTTGTGTGCAGGCGATGAATTTCTTTGCAGCCTTGTTATTGCTTCTGATGCCAGAGGAAAATGCATTTTGGTGGGTTTAAGTTTCAATAATAATTGCACATTGTTTTGTATCATTCTTGTGAAACTTCTTTTACTGTTGAGTATCTAAATATTGCATTCAACATCATGTGTAACGTGAGGAATACAGCTACGTGTTTTTAGACTGGATATAATCTTAAATTATGCTTGTCTTTCAGGACTTTAATGGGTATTCTAGATGACTATTTCGATGGATATTATTCAGAAGAAATGATAGAATCTCAGGTACTATTTAGCTTTTGACGCATCATTGACTTCACTTTAGTGAAGAATTCAGAACTAAGACCGACCATTTTCGTCAAATCATTATACATAAATATATTTTGGGAACTGTGGAAGCATTACTTGATGATGTATGATTATTGAGGCTTTCTCGTGTTAATTTCTCTTGGCAGGTTGACCAACTTGTTCTCGAGGAGTTGGTGCGTGAAAAGTTTCCCAAATTAGGTGCAGTTTTTTTTTCCTTTCATTTGGAGATTTTCCGAATCAAGACTTTAACTTCAACCATCTCTTTCTGATACATGTTTCCATTGCGCTACAGCAAACCATATGGACTACCTGGGAGTGCAGGTGGCATGGGTGACTGCACCTTGGTTCCTCACAGTTTTTGTGAATATGCTTCCATGGGAAAGCGGTCAGTTTCTGTATCTTCTGCATTTTATCTGTGTAATTGATCGAGATATTATATCTTTTAATAATATATCTTTTGTCTAAGTTGAGATCATATATCTTTGCACTTGAATTAGTTTCTATTTCCAAGTTATCGATTTTCCAATTGATGAGCTCTATATGCCTTCAGTTCTTAGAGTCTGGGACGTGCTTCTCTTTGAAGGAACTCGTGTTATGCTATTCCGGACTACGCTTGCTTTGCTGGAGTTATATGGTACTGGATAACAGTCTTATTAGATTCATTTTTTCAGTTCAGAAACTCTGCCATCTAAATATGTGTGTGTAGTGTGTATGTATATTATGAATATTGCAAAGTTAACGTTATGCCTAATTGAATCTCCGTTGGCTTTTATGAGATGCAACTTATTTTTGCTTAGTTTTGTACAGGACCTGCACTGGTGACAACCAAAGATGCTGGAGATGCCGTCACATTGCTTCAGTCGCTAGCTAACTCAACTTTTGACAGCAGTCAACTTGTCTTGACAGCTTGCATGGGCTACCAAAATGTTAACGAGAAAAGATTACAAGAACTAAGAAATAAGCATCGACCAGCTGTCATGGATTCATTAGAAGAAAGATCAAAGGGGATCAGAATTTGGAGGGAATCTCAAGGTCTGTCTTCAAAGCTGTATGGTTTCAAAGAGGATCTAGGTTTAGATTCGAGCGTGAATGGCCATTTGGAGATAAATACTAACAATGATCTTCAAGAGCAGGTCTGGTTTTATGCACTCATCACATTATAATATTGGATACTTGCTCTTCGTGCCTACCATTCAATAGTTTTCTTTTAATTGTGTTATGCTTTTCATGTATTTCTTTACTCACTAAGGAGTATTATATTTTATTTGTACTTTCCGTATCTATGTAAGTCGGGGAGAGAAGTCATGTGATACTTCTTGTTTGCACATATTTGGTAAATCTTGAAAAGCAGAGCATAGCTACTCTTTTAGCGACTCTCTTTTGTGTTTGTAGAATATTCTCTGTAATTCAACTCACTTGATTTACGAATTCTAGATGCGGACGGCTCGTATACTGTATGGATAAATATATTATTGCTCACTTCTGTTGTCTACATGGAAACATATTGTTCATATTCTCGTCCTTTTTGAAAAACACAGATTCTGTGGCTTAAAGTTGAGTTGTGCAAGCTGGCTGAGGAAAAACAATCTGCTGAGCTCAGGTGAACACATGCTTGTAATTCTATTTTGTTTTAATCCTAGATTAAAAACACTTGCAAAGTATGACTTCCTTGCCAACCCGGCTAAAATAGGATGTAAAAACCATTTAAAATCCCAGTTTTACTTTGAGGGAGTTTAACTATTAGCCCAGTTTTCCTAAATCAACCGTGCCTCTGATTTGGAGAGAAGAATAACTATCTTTAATATCGCTTTCTTAAAATGGATTGTTTCATATTCTTGCTCTATGTGATTTCTATAAGAGTAAAGCATTTCCTGTATATCACCCATCTCACCGTAGATTGAAAGGAATTGGTTCTTAACAAACTTGTTGTCTCTTATATTAAAAGTTGTTTGAGGCCATAAGTGCTCCCTTTTGGATTTGGATACTTAGAATTATCTCCTCCAAACATTTGTGCTTATTTCTTTCCTGTTTTTGATTCACAATGAATGGAACAGCAAGGGGAAAAATAAAAGAAAGAATGTGGCTTGGAAACACATTATTATTAGAAAAACAAATGGTTCTAGAGCCAAAACTTCTTGTATTATTTTGTTAACTGTAATTAGAGGCAAGGTTGGTCTCGTAGAATATTGCTGGTTGCACTAGCGTTATCTGGATCTTTGTTGAAAAGATGCAGATACTCCACCTATTCTACTGCTAAATATATGTTCATGATTTTATTTCTTTTTATTGATAAAATAAACATTTTAACTGTTGAATTCTGGGGAATTAGTTGCATAATATATTTATCACTGAAACGTAGTTACTATATATTTTTGCAGAGCAGAAGAACTTGAAACAGCATTGATGGAGATGGTTAAGCAGGATAATCGCCGGCAGTTAAGTGCGAAGGTATATAACAAGCTCAATTTTCGCAGTTATTTATTTTCCGTTCCACTATGTGCAGTAAGTGCCATATGTTGGCTTCTCCTCTTGTAGAAGAAACATTTAGTTAAAAAAAACACAGGAGCTGTTTATTTGCGCATTGTTCTTGAGATTGGTGTATTCCTTTCAATGGCTGAGCATCCATAAATTATTGCTTCAGGTTGAACAGTTAGAGCGAGAAGTTGCTGAGCTTCGGCTAGCTTTTGCCGCTAAGCAGGAGCAAGAGAATGCCATGCTTCAGGTAAGAGTAAAATTACTTTGGTGGTGTTCGGTGAAAATATTATCTTCAATTATTGTAAGTTTCTTTTGACATGATAACTGCATCTTTGATTCTTTAACAGATCTTGATGAGGGTTGAACAAGAACAGAGGGTGGCGGATGACGCTCGCATATTTGCTGAGCAAGATGCTGCTGCCCAGAGATATAATGCTCAAGTTCTTCAGGTTCCTTGTTCTTGCTTTTACTATTTATTTAACTTGCTTTCACTTTGAGTCGTTCTTGATACCATCCTTGCTTTTATACTGCAAAAAAACAATGTTACGTCACTAAAGTGGTTTTGTGGGGCGGTGTGGTTTTAGAATGTTCACTTAGAACCAATCTTCTTGCTTTATTTATCTGTCTCTTGAATTTCGAGTTGGATATTTCGATTTGTTTGATTTTCTTTTGTACTATGGGAATGTCTATTTGTAGGAAATGTGTGAAGAAGCGACTAAGGCGTTGGCTGACATGGAAGAGAGGGCAGTTATGGCAGAATCCATGCTTGCGGCTACCTTACAGTACCAGTCTGGGCAAAACAAAGCACAGCATTCTCCTCGGTAAATCAATAGTTTTTCTTTTCAACATTTTTAGTAGACTATGTCAACTACATATTTTCAGTCACGTGTTATTTTTTCCTTTTTGTTTTTTACCATGTATAATCTTGCGTCGTTTCCTTTTTGCGCTATAACTACTTGAACCTGCATCTTATCTGTTTTCTTTGCAGATCTGTTCAGCAGAGTAATCAAGATTCTTCCCAAGACGTTCCACCAAGAAAGATTAGTTTGCTTTCCAGACCATTTGGACTGGGGTGGCGTGATAGAAACAAGGTTAATCCTTTTTCTCTCAACCTTTTTTTTCAGCTTGGACAAGATTGCTCTCATTGCACTTGCCTTTCTAAGTCCACACGCCAACTTGAAGTTTGTTGTTAATATTAGCATAAAGCACCGAGATCCGGCTATAACTATATAAGTATCATATTCTAATTAAAGTGGAAAAAATATCTTTTCTACTCGTACGACGTTTGTTGCAGTATTTATCTGATGCTGTCACATAGTCATGTTGATCAATGGAGAACACTCAATTTCCTTTGTTCGTTTTTGTATGTGCGTCTGATATATACAATTTTCGCACTTTGCTGATAACTCTCTTGAAACAAATTGATCGGAATAGGGAAAGACCAACGGCGCTGAAGAACTGAATGATGGGAAATCTTCAAACGAGGAGAAAAATACAAGTCTTGAGAAGGAGACCAATGATCATCATGTAGAGGAGAGTATAAGATAGGATATTGAAATACCATTCTTAAGTTACGTAGTCCTCAATTCCATTGTCACCATTCTGAAGATGCATAGAGTTTTATCGCAAGAGAAATGACAAAAAGCTATTGCTTGTACGTCGGTTCATACTCACGGACGATAAACTCAAAAGTAAGAAAAGCACCATGGGTACTTATACTAGGTTCAGCCGGATTGTAAAGTTTTTGTCATAGTCTTTGTACAGCATCTTTGTGATGTATGCTATAACTGTTATTGAACGATAATTACTATCCTTGCGAAAATATTATACAGAAGACTTTTTGAGTTGGAGTTTGTCGATTTTTAGTTTATTTCATAGATTTCTAAGTAAACAAATAGCCTAACTTCTTCTATCTTAGTTCCAGTTGTTCTATTTGTAATCAGCCATCTTGTCAAGTTACCGAATTATATCAAGCTTCGTTGCAGCTCGCTTGAGTTCTTGACCTATTTCATTTCAAGCTGCAAACAGGAATCCATCGATTTCTGAAAAATGGGTCATTATAAGGAATATATAGATACACTCACTATGTCTTTTAGTATTGTCCCAATAGAAAACAATGACACTGTTCCTGATAAGAAAACTGTATTAATAAGAGTTTAGGAGGCCGATTTTCCAAAATCTGCAGAATCAATTAGGGTTAAGTGGCCGGAAACAATCGGTTTATGTGTTGAAAGATCCATAAAAAGCAGAAGAATAAATTGTTTAGATGATTGGACCTGAAGAATTGATAATTTTTATGCTCATTGTTAAATCTTTGTAAAGAGACATGCGGAAAGTCACCAAGGTTTGCAAGTTACTTCTCTCTTTTAGTTGATAAATATTTTGACGACACATAAACGAGATCTCTTCCAAATGTTCGCAGCAATATAACTACATTGACGTTAATCCAGAACCGACTAAAACTAGCAACAAGGAAACATCAAATTCAAGTTAAAAAAAAACTTTAAATTTCCAGAAGCAGCATCAATTACAAGACTATATCATGTTATTATTATAACAAAAAGGCATGCCTAAATCCCCATACAAATACATTGAACAAACATGAAAGTTTCGGCAACAATCACAAAAATTAGGAACTATATCAAATAGCACCGTGAGTCTGTAACTATGTACTAAATTGGTATACTGTGCTTATCCATAATCTTGAAACAAACTTTATCGATCCTTCCTTGATAATAACTAAATAAATTAAGTTCATGCTACGGTAACTAATACTATGCATACCTAATAACTTTGTGTATGGAAATATGCACTTAGGTTTCACGTGCTAAGAATGGTTTCTTCTGCTACTGTGGTGTGCAACACCATGAAAACTCAGGCTGCAGCTGTTCTTTTGTCATCATGATCGTCAAGATTTAAAGCTCGAAGCAACTTTGGCCAGGATTCAGGAATCCCTCCAGGAAGATCAAACTCCAGCAGTTTTCCACGACTCCGATAAAATTCCTCAACAGGCCGACTCTGCAAATTTTTTAATATAACCACAAGTGATTAAATATTGTTCAGCAATTCATAGTGACATTAAAACCCATGTCTCTCATAAAATGCCACACAGCACCAGATAGTTCGTCCCAATTTGATGAAACAATACATCATTCCAGTCCCGCTACATGATCTATGTTATCTCCAACTCCACGTGCCCTTACATACAAAAGGGAATTTGTTCACACCAAAAAAAGAAGTAAAGTTATGGGGAGCCTACTGTAGCACTGGTGGCTCGTAGTACACGACGACATTCTAATTCTTGGTACCTTACCCACATAACATCATACTGTTATCAACATTCACTAATAGGGTAAATTGCATGCTGGGCACTAGGCATTGTGCGCATCCCCCCCTAGGATGATGACACGTGGACAAATGTTTTATCTTTTGTCCACGTGTCACCATCCTAGGGGGGGTGCGCACAATGCCCTGACCCAGCATGAAATAGACCCACTAATAGTTCTAGAATTATACAAAACATAAAAAAAGTAAAGAAAAAAACACAATTATCTGAGCATTATAACATATCATGTTACAATATTAATTATGCAAAAGGAGTCTCTCTCTTCCTCCTATGGTACGCAATTACGGCCATGGTTACAAAGTTCTGACATCTAAGACTTTTGCCAACTCTAGTTTAAAAAATATTTACTCAAACAACAAAAACGAATAGAGAAAATCGACATGAAGATTGAAAATACAAGAATTTAAGTTTTAAGACTTACCAATTCATTGTATACTCGTAGACGTTCTTTAACTACTTCTTCAGTGTCATCAGACCGTATAATCAACTTTGACTCACATTGTGATGGAGGAAGAAGGGGAGGCATGTACATTCTTGGACTTCCATCTTCCCCCTTAATATCAATGCAGGCAATGTTGTAGTTCCCTCCACATTCACTGCAAGTTCTCCTTCCAAGGCATTTTGCAAGTAGAGCTTCTTCGCGAAGTTTGAGATTGATTACCAAATCGATATCTGTTACCCCCTCCAGAATTTCCTACATCATTAAAGCACAGAAGGCAAAAGAATGATAACTTGCATCTAGACAAAGCATTCCAAAGTGAAGGATGTCTGGAGTAGAAAAAGATATATACGAGCAACGATGCAGACTACAGTACAAGATGGCTGTGATGCACAACAGGCCAAACTCATTGTATTATCAAGATAAAAATGGAGACAGTGTATCCAAGTTAATGAATAGAATAAATAAAAATCTAAGTTTTAATCAATACTGTAAAAGCCAAATGCTATATGCATTGCCTCATGAGATAAGTGAAATATCCATGTAGAGAACTGGTTTCAGAGAGTGAGAAAATGTATACTTAAAGTTATTGCGATCCACTCAATAGGTATTAATTTCACCCTTGATCGACCCAATGTGCAAGGATCCTATTCTTCACTATGTGCACTGAACATATTGATCCCAATTACCTCTTGTAATCGAGATAATCCCAACTTGAGTGCAACCAGTCATCCAAAATTCAGTTACGATGTGTCTTGTCACGCAGCAAAGAAACCGGGAATTCTTTCTCTTAAGATAATCCTAAGTTAAACCCACAGCATAACAAACACACGTTGGTAAAAATCTATTATTGGAAACCAAATAGCCTATACTAAAATATTGCCCATTCCAAGTTACTAGGCAGAAAAATGCCACAAAGCCATAGCAATATACTGATAAAATATGAACTATCTCCGCATGCACATTGAATGTGTCGATCATCTAAAGGTGTGACCTATGTTGCACCCATTCAAACTCAATACGATATGGATATAGGGACATTGTTGTTTAAATATTATACGACAACACATTAATCAATTTATATAGAATTTCAAATTATATTATCAATAGAACACCATAACAAAATAACTATTTATACTGGTAAATCATTAAACTAAAAGCTTTATCAGACCTCTTTCTCATTCATTTTCATTCATATAATCAATTTTATTTTCTGTTTGACTTCTGTTCCTTTTGTCCTCCCTTTTTGTTTTCTTCTTCTTATCTTGTTTCCTTCACTTTCAACCATTCATTTGTTATTCATATTCCCAAGTGCCAAATTTGTCTTTCCTTCTTCCCAACATGACGGACTTTTCTTCTGCCATTTACTTTTTCTGATTTTTATTCCCTGCCATTCTCCTCTGTAACTATGCCATATTTCGTACTCCCATTCTTTACTTTTTCTTACAACTTTACTTCTAATTTGGGTTCTATTTTCTCTTGGCAGAGGCTCCGCCTTCATATATGAGTATGGTTGAACTCACCCTTGTTGACACTGACCTTGGAAAATCAGAACATTTGAATTCTTAATTTTCTTGTCGACGGATATAAACTTACGCTCCATTTAAGGGCAGTTGAACACAGAAACTGGCAGCAATTGAGACC
Source organism: Linaria vulgaris (assembly GCA_948329865.1). Lineage (NCBI taxonomy): Eukaryota > Viridiplantae > Streptophyta > Magnoliopsida > Lamiales > Plantaginaceae > Linaria > Linaria vulgaris. Next base: position 104,608,240 of record OX415252.1, read on the forward strand.
TAGGCCGTGAAACCAGTGAATGTTAACTATAGTCAACTCTCAATTCGCATCAGATATGCTACTGACCGTTTCCAATACCATAAGATTTTATTTTCTTCGATCGACGTTGTGTCAAAAACGTACAGTGCGTGCCGTTGCACTGGATACTGAACCTGAAAATCAGACGTGTCTGCATTGTAGGGTGTGATTGATCTCCATCACCTCTTGTCATTGAGACAATCCAAACTCGAAAGTAAGCAATCGTGATAATCTCAGTTATTATTTAAGGCATGATATCACATGATAATGAGGAAAACTTTCTCTTCAGATAACCCTAAACTAAACCCATACATAAAAAAAAATATGCTTGGCAAAAATTGTTATTGACACCAAGTAGCTTCTCTAAAAATATTGAGTATTTAAAGTTGCTAGGCAGAAAACCAGACATAAATGTCATAGAGTGTATTACTTCCTATATCCTAAAATATTGCATAACAATGCATGATACGCAACCCAAAAACTCTTCTTAAATACCTTGCAATGCTGTAAGTTGAATTAATCAATATGACCAAAAAGTTCTAAGCTTTCCTACAACAACTTTGAATTTCAATCTCTAGGTACTAAATAGCAAGCACTGGTTTAAAGCTTTAACTAAATAGCTGTAACTATAGAAGCCTATTCTGTCCTTTAAATAACCCCCAGTGTCATTAAACACCATACACAACCAGCAACGTATATATAACCAACCTATGTCAAAAATCAATTGCTCACCGCCTGTCTAATAGTTCGCGGAAATCCATCAAGAATAAAGCCAGTTTCACCCTTTTCCTGAGCATCTTCAAGTCGCTTCGAAAGCAGATCTATGATAATCTCATCCGAAATCAGCTTCCCCTGATTAACAATCTCTGAAAGCTGCAGTAAAGAGAGAAAACAACAAAGTCGAATTTAACTAACCGTAAGACAAAAACTGTTACTAAAATATATAATGTATTCAGTAGAGTGAGTACTTATCAAAGGTAGACACATGCACAGACTTTTCTGGTGCTTATAATTTACTGAAAAAAAATAGATTTGTACCCCTACAGGACGTGCTTAGTTCTCTAAATAAGTTTCGGGGACTACAAAGCAAGTGACGATATCAGCTCCTAACACCTTACTTTTGAAGCTTTTGCCCACCACCCCAATTACGCCATGTTACGAAGCGAAGTTGATTTTGACAAAACTTGCTCAAATTGCAATCAGCTAGACCATATGCATCTCGCATGACCAGTAGCAAACAAGAATGTGTTTGCACTTAACTGCAGCATCAAATATAAACACACACATTCCTTCAATTGACTAAAAGCGTCGGGGCGGAAGGTTTGTTTCACAATGCCAAAAGGCCTGCACCCTTGTGGAGGAGAAATTATCTACGCTGTGCAGTGAGGTGGCACAACAAGTCGGTTATCTGCACTGATAAACGCTAGGGAATAGGGCAAGTCACATTTTTTTATAATTTAAAAAGTCGTTTTAATCTGAATCACTGGTTGTACCACGTCAGCAATACAACGATTGTCCAAAATTAACACGCCCCACACACACATCAAATGATCATCAAAACCTCGAATTCGTAATAAAAAAACGAACACATTAAAAGCTCATATGCTACAAAAACACGAAAAAATCGTGAAAAAAGCGACCTGAGCAGAGAGCGGTCCACGAGACGAGAGCTCGTGGCGAACGAGATCGCCAGTCGATACGTGGGGCACACCGAGTAAGGCCGACAATCGGGTGGCGTAGGTACCTTTCCCGACGCCAGGGCAACCAAGGAACACCCACTGGACATTTCTGCCCTTCCCCTTGGAACTTTCCGGTAGGGCTGACGAAAGAGCTGACGATACTCTTTCCAAATTAGATTCCGATGCTTTTGTGCAGAAATTTCCGACCGATCTGTACCTAACAATTAGGCGGTTCATCACCGCCATTGATGACGTCAGAGAGGAGAAACAATTTCAGTAAGACGCACGTGCTGAATTTGGTACTTTTTTGGTTACCGAAATGAAATCTCTAATTAGCTGCTGAGCTTGGAAACACGTGATGACTTTGACGTAGGCTGGTTGGGTACTTTGTTGTTACAACGTGTATTTGTTGCGAATATTTGATCCGATTTTTGACTTAGGATCGATCGAACTCTCTTTCGGTTCATTGATTTTACGGGTTAAGAATCGTATTGAATTGAATAATTATTTTATATTTTAAAATATAAATAAAAAAAGAATAGTATGCTAAATTAAATTAAAAAATAGTAATAAATAAATATACAACTAATGAGATACGAACAGTTTGATAATTCAGGTTACTTTAAATATAACACTAATAAATAATTATATTTAATTTATGTTTTTTCTAATTTTATATGCAAAATAAAGATGTTATATAGCTTTTGTTCTTTAAAATTAACATAAGAATTTAAAAAATATATTAACTAAATTTTAAACTTTTGCACCCGAATGTCGTAACTTTCATTTCGTGACACTTTACTCTTTAAACTTTCAATACGGCATATTTTGGCCAAGTGACGCCACTTTGCATCAAAGTGACATCACTTTTCGGCATTGTGGCGTACACGTTGTTACACTTTACTATTCAAACTTCTATTTTTTTTGGCACCGGCCTATCTGGAGTGACGTCAGGCTTATGTCACAATGTCGATGTCACTTTGCGCGTGATATATTAGCGATTGGATTCCGATTGACAATAATATTTAACTCAGTAAAAAAAATTAATAATATTCCGGTAATAATTTACCGTAATATTATTAGTTTTTTTTGTTAGATTCCGAATTCTTGGGTTTAGAACACCAACAAAAAAATGTTTGTAAGCTCAATAATTTAGATTAAATTGAAAGTATGTTAGAAAAAATTGTTTATTCGAAAAAATATATGTATTTGTTGTGAAAAATGTTTGAAGAAAAATAAATGAAGAAAGAAGTTAAAGTGTTTGGAGATTTATATAGTTGTTATAACCAAATAATATAAACATACGTATAGTCAATATGAATGTAGCCATTATAGTTAGTTAAAAGTTTCATTAATATGAACGATGCTTAAAATGATTATGTAATGTGCAATAAAACTAATTTTTGTGTTTGTTTAGCTTACATGTACATATCATTGTTGTAATTGATTATATGAACATTATTTGCAATCGGAATCTAGTCGCCAATAACAATCGTAACTAGCATTGGCAATTGGATTTCGGTTGCCAATACCAACGGTAACTAGCATTGACGACCGAATTATGGTCGCCAGTACCAACGTTAACCAACATTAACGACCGAATTCCAGTTGCCATTAGTATTGGCGACCGGATTTCGGTTGCCAATGCTAGTTAGGGTACCAATGGATCGTTGTATGTGAGAATCAGTCTTTCTTGTATTATGGTGAGAACGTAAATATCCCCTCATGCCCGATAAGCAAGGAAGATAGGTACGAGAGTGGTACTTCCCTCTAGGCCATCAACTTCAGAGTTGATCTATACTATAGGCACTTCAAAGCATATGACTTGGCATTTGAAGTGTCGACAATCAACTGATCGAATGATTCACCCGGCTGCATGTGAGGCTTGGCGACACTTTGACCGGACTTATCCAGACTTTGTAGTAGAGCCTAGAAACGTACGTCTAGATCTATGCACATATGGATTCACACCGTTTGGACAATCTGGGAAGAATTACTCTTGTTGGCATGTGCTTGTCACGCTTTATAAACTCCCACACAATCTATGCATGCGAGCAAAGTTCATTCATTTGAGCCTTATCATATCTGGGCTAAAGAGTTACAACAAGAATTTGGATGTATTTCTGATACCGTTGATTGCTGAGCTAAAGGGTTTGTGGAGTCATGGTTGTGGTGATTTACCTGCCTATGGTATGTTGTCCCAGTGGAGTACGCATGGAAAGTTAGCATGTCCTTATTGTATGTGGGACACAAATTCTTTTACACTGAAGATTGGGGGTAAAGCCTCGTGGTTTGATTGCCATCGTCATATTTTACCAGAGCATCACGAATGGAGGCACAACAAAAAAGAGTATTACAAAGACCGAAAGGCACTACAAGAACCTATTCCAAGGAAAACATGAGATGAGATGAGGGAAATTATGAATAGTTTACGACATGCGGCGTTTGGGCCAAAGGCCACCAAGCTCCAGGGTTTTGGGGAAAATGCATAATTGGTGTCGTCGATGCATCTTTTGGGAACTACCTTACTGGTCCACGAACTTAATTCGGCACAATATAGATGTCATGCATTGTGTGAAGAACTTTTTTGATAGTATCATTAATATAGTGCTTCACGATGCTAAGGCGAAGGATAAGCATCAAGTCTATGCACGATTTGAAGATATATACTAATCGTAAAAAGTTGTTTTTTGTCACCACTGGATGCATAAAGGAAATTATAAAGACAAAGACAACATATTCTCTTACGAAGGAGAAAAAGACTAAGGTGCTTGATTGGTTGACCGAGCTAAAGTTTCTTGACAGATATGCCTTGGATTCTGGACGATGTGTGCATAAACACCAAGGACGATTATACGGATTGAAGAGTCATGATTGTCACGTTTTCATACAGAGATTTATCTCGATAGTGTTTCACGACTTCCACCCACCCAATATTTGGGGCACCTTAGTAGAGATTAGTCTATTTTCAAGCCGATTTGTGCCTCCGAGGTTTCGGCCACTGATATAAAGCACCTAGAGGAATCATTTATCATTACAATGTGAAAGATGGAGATGATTTTTCCTCTCTTCTTTTTTGACTCTATGGAGCATTTGGACATACATCTCTCGTACGAGGCTAGAGTTAGGGGTCGGTCCACTACATATGAATGTATTCTTTTGAGAAGTACCACTTAAAATTTTTCAAAATAATATCTACTGTCATGTATTGGTTCTTTCTGTAACTAATGATCTATTTGAACTAGGCGTATGTTCGATATTAAGGGTTCAATCTTGAATAAAGCTAAGGTCGAAGTATCTATAGCCAATGCATACCTACTTCCAGAGCTGGGCAATTTGTGTTTCAATATCTCGGTATCTCTTTTTAGACTAGATATAACCGCCCAAACAGGAACAAGACATTAGAAAGCACGGAGTCCTCGGTTGAAGAACTTTCAATATTCTACAAGAAAAAGGAGCTAGTAGGGGCCCAAAAACAAAAGGTGACGCTTGACGTCCGATGAGTGGGAACAAATAGAACTTCATACGCTACTCAATTGTACTGAGCTTGACGAATGGGTTGAGTAAGCTAACGTTACTTTAACTTACTTGCCTAATTAAAATGCTATCATGTCTCGTTATGTACTAACTTATGTTTTTCATTTCCGTACACAGGTTGTTTGAAGTAGATTAGTGTGATGGACTTAGTCCAATGGAGGTACAATCCAAGAGGAACATAGTATATTTGGCGTGGTTCAAATAGACATAAGTTGTGGGCGCTACGAGAGCGACGTACACATAGATCCTCTAATCACTGGTCTAACTAATATAGTGGCATGGTACGATGGTTATATTGTGAATGGGTTCAGATTCCACACAGATATGACATTGGGCCCGAAGAAGAGTAATTGCAACAATGTTTATGTCAAGGGATAAATGGGAGGATCCGAGGCCTCCAACTTCTACGAAATGTTGAAAGACATAATATAGGTGGAATACTGGGGAGGTAGGCAACCACTATACATTGTGTTGTTCAAATGTTTGTGGTATGATATTTCTAGTGTATGGACTGATGTGCACGAAACATACAAGCTTGTTGATATTGACCCGCGCCGTACCCTTGCCACCAATGAGCCGTTCATTTTTGCTAACCAAGCACTACAGGCGTACTATCCCCCCCACCCAGAGAATACGAAATGCCGCTCTGGTCGTAGGGGATGGTTGGCAGTATCTACCATTCCTGCCAGACACATAATCGATATGTCATCAATGGTTGATACTGACGGGGTCCAAACAGGATTGTCGGACCAAGTACTACAGGAGAATGAATCTAGAAGGTTGAATTTATGTGTGGATCTGACCTCGTTCAATATGGATATCCAATTAGGGGATGGACAATTTGAGGTGCTTGAAGACGGAAGTGCAGAAGAGGAGGATAGTGTTGACACAACGTCAGATGATAGTTATACACAGTAGTGTGTGATTAAAGTATTGTACTCAATTTTTTTAAAAAATATTTTTTGACGTCGTATTAAAGTTATAGTTTGTGTTGGTAGCATGCAATATTGTTGATTATGGTTATATTTTAAATAAAGTTGTCAAGTGCTACTGAAACGAACAATCGTACAAGTACAATGAAACCAATCTAGACAAAAGTACACAATTAATTCCAATAAAACAACATAAACACAAATTCATTACATAATTAAACACATTATCTTAAAATAAATTCATCACACAAATAAATACAATGTCTTAAAACAAGTTCATTACATAATCAAAATCAAAAACTAATACCAAAACTATGCATACTCGTCATCCTCCCACCCATGGATAGTAGGGACGTCGCCATCACCATCGACGCCATCATCTGCTCCCTCGCCACCCGCAGCAACAAAATCCTCATCATCTAAAGCCAACACAACAATCCACACATCATCAACCACATACTGACGCGCATACATCGGTGGTGCCGAACTGCTGGGAACAAATTGATCATGCTCTAGTGAGGGCAGCATGGAACCACTGTAGTAGGCCGCATGTCCAGAAGCCATGGAAACTAGTACGAAGCACGATAGATTGAACCTTGGTATACTATGACAACTGCTGGCTCATCTGCTGAATGGCATGTATAAGGACATCAACTCTATAATCAGTACTGGTCCTAAGACGACGGTTTTTCGACTCAAAGCTCTCAACGTGCGCCTGCATCAAGTTCAACATCTGCCTCGATAAGATACCAAAAGCATTTGACTGTGCCGTAATAGGCAACCCTGCAACATTTCCCTTCTTCACTCCTCTGACAGCTCCCTCTCACAACTCGCCATCAAAGTCAAACCATGTAGTCATGTCATTGGTATACCTCTCTGTCATCACGGCCATGTAGGAGTCCTGTTCATTTTTTAATTATAATTAGTATATAGTGAATAATACACAAGTTAATATAGAAATCGGTAGATAAATTACAACTTGAGAATTGAAAATACTTACGTTATAGCCCTATACGCAGGGTCCAACCAAACCCGGAGGCGTCGAGCTCCAGGCGGCATATTGCTTGGCACAAGTGTATACATATAACGGTATGCCTCATCGTGTCGAGTCTCCCTCCTTATGCTTCTTCGACTCCCAATATGCAACGAAATACGCCTCCAACTTGTCGTTCATCCACCTAGTCTTCGGACGACCCGCCCACTTCGGATCATTCCTTGGATAGTAATTCTTCTTCGCATTGTAGACCAACTCCCTATAACGAGTTCTAGCATTCGCCTCGTAGGCACCATGGGCCTTACCCCAATCGTCTTTATAAATCTTGAATATAGCCTACAAAAAAATTAAGATATTTTATTTTTTTAGACTTGGTTTTAAAATATTGAATACAACTCGTTAAATCTTATATATGAGAATTTTGCACCGAAAGTCCTTTATGTTAGCCACTTTTCAAGAAATGTCCTCTATGTTGACATTTAGCACCTATATGTTGACATCAATTGCAATTTTTGTCCTTTTCAAAAATTCGGCAAGAGAATATTCCAATATTCCCCAGAATATTCCATATGACTCCTAATTTGAGTTTTTTATTTGCATTTTCATCCGTAAATATTTTATATAATTACACTCACACCACAATATATTTTATAGCAAACACACTTACACCAACAAAAAAAATGAAATAATTTTATTGATAACTTTTAGACTTTTATATTTCAAAAGTATTTAAAGAATTTATGTTAAAATGATTCATTATAGTTCAAAAGTTATTCTTGTCACCTAGTAAATCTATTAAAATAATTTATTTTTGAACTAACACCCAAAAAATATATTAATAATTTATATTAACATTTTTTTTGTAACTTCAAAAATATTCAAAGCTTTAAAACTAATAAACTCTAACTAATACAAAATTCTTTTTGTTACAAATTTCAAATAAAATATCATCAAGTTTTTTTTTAAAAGAATGTGTCTCCAATGACTTATATTTTTAGAAATTTAAAAATTTTAACAAACTTTCCAATGTGCTGATGTAATGGAACACGAGGCAGGGAAGGGGCGGGTGGCTCGTCCTCGACATGAGAGGGCGCTGAAGTACCCCCACAAACTAGCCGGAGGCGAGGACTGACACTTTGTAAGTCGGCGCCACTCTGTACGTCGGTAACACTGCGTCCGCCGCTGACACTACGTCTACTAAGATTGCTAAACCCCCTCTTCGAGGGGGACTGGAGGCACTCGCACACAATGACCGAGGAGGATCACTCGACACGTCTACATACTAAGTCAGAATTTCTATGTTAGATTATTTCTGAATATGGAGATGACCTAGAATTTAATCATTACTAAGTTATATAATTTTCTAAGGCTCTTACGATGTTATAAAAACTAGCAGTTCTACGAGATCTAATAGAAATTCCAAAAAGCATACATAATCATTTTCAATTCAACTAACTAAACTAACATATATTAAGACAATGTCATATCAAATAATTTTATGGTAGCTAACATTTTCTAAAGCTATAATAACATTTTTACAGAAAGACATTATTTAAAAATTAATAAATAGAAGAGGACGTGCATAAATTGAAAAACACATTAAACTGTACAAATCTAAGTTATAAGAAATTTATTATAGATATTAAATTGCATAGATTTCATAAAGAGAGATTACTAAAAGAAGCCTCATTTCTAGGTTATATATTGAAATTATCTAAAAGAATCATGATTTCTAATTTATAAACTAATTTTCTAAAAATATAATTAATTCTTAATCAAAGGCATAAGCGATATTTTAAAACTAGCTACTCTACAATATCCGACATTACCTAATGGCATAAATAACTATTCTACAATATCTGTGATTTCTATCTTGTAGATTGATGTCAATCTTCTTGATTTGTATATCTCTCTTCAAATCTGATTTCTTCTTGCTTCTCATCTAAGAAAAACGTCACTTCTTGCTTTCCATCCAAACAACGCGCCTCAATCTTCTTGGACAAGATAGAATCTTAGAAAATCTCCAACTCTCATCTTTTGGATAACTCCAAGATCTTCTCATATCTTCTCGTGATTTATCTTGGATTCTTTTAGACCTGAAACTCATGCACACACCATCTAAAACATGGAATTAGGTTAGAGGGTAAAAAGGTAAAACAATATAAAAGGAAACTTGATAGAATATTCATAAGTGTTGAACATCGGTGTTGTGATCTGGTGTGTTCACAACCCCATCACACAACATTTGCGCGTTCACTTCTCTCTCTTGATAAGAACCATGTCAATTTATGATCATTATCGGATCTTGATTCATTCTCATCCAATCAGTTTTAAGCAACCCAATCTATTTGGTTCTCTTGATTGGGTAAACCAAAAAAATGTGTAAATTAAAATGTCAGTGAAAAAGGCAAAATATATGAAATATAAATAAACTCGCATAAATATGAGTGCTAAACTTCTAGTGTGGTGACGACACCTTGTCACAACACCCGCACTTACGCAATTTAATCCAAGCATGGGAGTATTTTGCAGCTTGCTTTTACTGAAATCCTTACTCACTATTTTGCGTGAGATCGGCAATGGTGTCGTTGGTACTAAGGGCTTTTGCGCGTGTATTACATGGAATGTAATTTTTAGTTTTATTGATAAAAAATTATGAGTACAGTTGACGATGTTGTGGAACTATTTAATGTTCCCGTTATATTCTTCAACGATTTTCGATTCTCTTTTGCTTTATATTTGCCCAAACCTTTTGCGTTATGATCCGTTTTATAGTTACAAATTCAATTTTGTTGCGAATACTTTTCATAATTGCTTACACTGTTGAGAACCTTTCTCATATTAAAAAAATAACTAAGTAATTAGGTTGCCAAATTTTCAGGACGATATATGTTACTTTAATTTCTTAACTATGTTGATATCATATTAATGATGTAGGAAATTATTTCTTTAACTGTTTTCTACGTTGTTTAGGCCATATTCCTACTTGAATTTATAGATTGACATGCAGGAATGTATTGGTAGCAAATAGGAAGTTTTTAAAACTTTTGGTATCATTTTTACATTTTGTGAAAATATTTAGACGTATGTGGGAACATAATCGTTCTATTCTTACGAGACGAAAGAAAAGAAAAGCTTAACATATGCTGGTAGCATCCTTATCCCGTCATAAATTTATAGTTAACTTCATCACCTCATCGTCGGCTTTTTCGTCTCTATATATGCACTTACATGCATGAGACATTACGGAACATGGAAAAAATACACGTACAAATCAACCCTCACATGTGTAGTACACATCTAATCTTCTATTAATAATAAAGGAGAATGTTATCAACCAATATTGTTTTGCCCCTTTTGCCCCTCTAATTTGTATTAATTACTTTGAGTTTGAGTTTTTATTTTCTCTCTCCTACAACCCTACCCTCATAGTTATACATAGGCCTATCTCTCTCCCCCTCTCCCTCGCCACTTTATTTGACTAACCAAGGGTTTTTTTTTTCCATTGTTGTCCTATAGTTTTTGTTATTTTATTGTGGCCCTTTACAAATTGTAAAAGAATCCCAAAAAGTTTTATAGAACTTCTAAAAGACTCCAAAAACTTTAGAAAATCCATAAAATCCCACTTACGGTCCAAAAACTTTAATTCTTAATATATATATATATATATATATATATATATAAGAATGGATCGGTTTCATCGTCCATCTTATAAAATTTTAATTTTACCCCTGTAAGTTTAATTAATCACAATACTTTTGTTATGTAGTTATAAGTACCTTGTAGGCCCACGTGTATTAATCAATTGAGGTCCACCTAATTTATATATGTAAGAAATTATTAGTTTCATCGTCCATCTTACGTTATTGCGATTTTGACCCTGTAAGTTCAACTAATCACAATATTCGTTTTTATATTGCAGTGATTAGTATCCTGTGGGCCTGTGCGTAATGGTCAATTAGGGTCTACCTGATATAAAACGAATTAGTATTTAATAGTTTAGGGGCCTCTAACTAATAGTTTAGGGGCCTGCACACATTAAGGACATATGCGCTTTTATTTAACATAAGCAACTTAATCCAAGCATGAGTATTTTGCTGCTTGCTTTTATTGAAACCCTAACTTACTATTTTGCGTGAGATTAGCGATGGTGTCTTTGATATTAATGACTTATGCGCGCGTAATACAAGGAGAGTTTTTTTTAGTTTCAATGATAAAAAAAATGGGTTGATGTGGAACTATTTAATGTTCTCGACACATCGTTATATGCTTCAACGGTTTTTGATCCTCTTTTGTTTGATATTTATGCAAACCATTTGCGTTATGTATTTTACAGTTACAAATTCAATTTTGTTGCAAATACTTTTCATAATTTTTTTTTGTCGTTTTTAGTTGTGCTTACATTCTTTAAAATATTTCCCATATCTTAAAAAATAACTAGGTTGCTAGCTTTTCAAGACGATATATGTTACTTTTCTTAACCACGTTTCTTTTTTGGCACAAAACCAAAATGCAATACACATGTAGCACCATCTCAGCAGCGCAACTGCGTTTTGTGACAAGAAGCTAATAGGAAAAATATAGCTAAACTGAACATAAAATTTATTGTTGACTGACCGCCAAATGTAGTCCTCGAAAAGAAAAAATACATACTTAGAGCCCACCAAGCATGAGTACTGAGCTAAAGAAGGTCTGCAAAACATGTCAAAATGGAAATCACTACTAATTATAATCGGAGAACGACGCTTTGAAATGGTTATCGAGGCATGTGCTTAGTATTTGATTATTGCACCTCGTGGTCCACATAATATAATATAAATTAGTAATTAATAGTTTGGGGCAATGCGTAATGATAGCTGGGGACCGCACGCATTGAACATTGGGCCCACCTAAATAAATTAGTAATTAACGATTTGAGGACCCGCGCACATTAGTCGCTTGGACTGGCATACCATAGAATAAGATTATTCATTGGAACCCGCATAATATGTCAACTAAATTAACGATTGCAATAAAATAGAAGTTTTCATCACCCATCTTTCACTGTTTTGATTTTGCCACTTAAATTTGACTAATCACGATATTTTCTGCTTTGTTTTGTAGTAATAAGTACCTTGTGTGCCCTTACATATTAAATAATTAGGGTCCACCTAACATAAAAAGAATTAGTAATTAGTAGTTTGGGGATCCTCTTACTAATAGCTTGAGTATATTTGGACCCACCTCATATAAAATGAATTAGAAAATAATGCTTTACGATATACACACTCACATTAATCGCTAGAACCATATATCGTAGAATAAGTTAATTACTGGAGGCCCCGTAATAATATAAATCATTTATTTGAATTGGTTATCATTCAAATTAGAATAACACTTTTAACCATTGAGGCACCTCATATAGTAATCAATTGGGGCTCGCTTATTGTCAAAATAATTACAATATTAAATAGTGCAAAATCAGTGTTTAGACCAAAATCTGTAGCCATGATGGTAGTGGTTAGATAATGAAAATTAGTATACGAAATATGTGAGACATAAAAATAAAGCGTGCGCTTTTCATGTGTTCATGGTTTATTTAATCGCACAGGGGCTGATTTTTCCTAGGATATTTGTATATAGACAAACGATTACTATACAAAATTCTAATTGAAAAATAGATTATTTTACAAAATTCATCTCATTTTTGTAGTTAGTCTAATGTCTCGGCTTTTCTATCGCCGCGCTTTAGTTTTGTTTCATAAATCATGCATAATAGGAACTTAATGATAGTTTAGCCTGAGATTTACGAACAATTATCGTGCTCATCAATTATTTCTTTCCTTAACTAATCTATATATATATATATAGAGGAAAATAACCTTAACAACCTGATGACCTCCGTACTTTATGAAATCTTGAGATGGTTTAAAGGTGTGCGTATATATTAGCTAATTTCCTTAAACAACAGTTGTCTAGTTAGAAGTCTGTATGGTATTGGTCAATTGATTTGTAATTAGTTAAAGGGCTGATAAATAAATGCATATCTAGCAAAGCCTAGGATCATCAATTTATTTGTAAGTGATTTGAAATGATTTATAAATCGATCAATCCTTTGATTTATTAGTACATAATCTAGAACATATAAATTAACTCAGTAAAACACAAATAAAATTAAATGGAATCCGACACATGTCAAATTTAATTATTTCCTGCACCAATTCAACACATGTTTCACCAACACCAACTAATTTTGGGCGGATAGAAATGCTAGACATGGTTAACTGCATTTGTTAGTAAGAGTTAATGCTTTCAAAAAGCTATATCTCACTTTAACTGTGTTACTTATAGTCAAATTATAAATTAAAAGAACGCCAATTGCGACAACGTAAATATTTATTGGTTCCACCATTTTTCTTTTTCCAAATTACTTCCATTTAATCCCATTAACCGAAAAGGAATTATCACATACAATAGGTTTAACTTATCATTACACAATTCACTCATCAATCACAATATAACCGCGTTTGTTGAACTCTTCAAGAACCTTGTATTTCCGGTTATACAGTCGTCCGGATGGATCATAGTAGTACTACCCAAAAAAAAAAAAGTGTTAGTCATTCCAAAATATCAAAACTTGATCATAAATATAGTGACAATGCAGTATATATGGCTAAAAATGAAATATTAATGAGATAAAAAATAAACAGTACCACGTAGAGACGACCTGACAAGACAGTACGATGTTCGGCCACCCATCCTGTCATAAGCCATGCATACTTGGACGAAGTTTTGTCGTAAAACTCCGAAAATGTGCCCGGTTGCATTTGTGGCCCATTCGGATTTTGCACTACTTCGGAAATGGTTCTCGAAGTTTCCGCTGATGGATTCTCCACACTTATTTTGTAAATGTACTTACCTTCGATCAATATGTTGGCCATGATATGATGATGGGAAATTTTTATCTAGACGAAAATGGTTGTATAACTTTGTAGGAGAGACTTGAGCAAAATCTGAGTGAGTAGCATGGTGTGATTTACTTGATATTTATAACCACGGGCAATACACTTGTTTTGATAGAAATTGCAACTCATGTGCACTACGAATATAAAAAACATGTTCGTGCCCTATATTTTAAAAACTTTACAGTTTTGTCCTTCGTATTGGTAAGTGACGTAAATATAAACAAATAAATAGGATTAATAAGTAATGTGGTTTTGAGGGTGAAGATGAAAATTTTATTTAACATAAATTCAACTTAATATAAGCATGACTGGGAGTATTTTGCAACTCGCTTCTGTTAAAACACTAACTTACTGTTTGCATGAGATCGACGTTGGTGTCGTTAGTTTCAATAATAAAAACGATGTTGATGACGTGGTACATGTTCCGACATTATCATTCTACAACAGTTTCCGATACTCTTTTGCTTTATATTTGCGTAAACCATTTGCGTTATCCGTTTTGCAGTTACAAATTCAATTTAGTTGCGATCCTTTGGTAATTATTTTTTTTGTAATATTTAAGTGGTGCTTATTACACTATTTAAAACATTTTGCATATTTATAAAAATAACTAAGTAATTAGGCTGGCAACTTTTGAAGACGATATATATTACTTTTCTTTTATATATGTTGATAATCATGTTTATGCTATAGGACAATTATTTCCTTAAGTGGTTTGCACATTTTTTTTTTGCCTATATTCCTATTGAGTTTAGAAATTGACATGCAAGCATATATGGGTAGCAAAAAGGGAAGTTTTTAAAACTTATGGTATCATTTTACATTATATGTAAAGATGTAGATTTATGTGGGAAAAAGAAAAATTGATACTTACGAGACTAACTAAAAGTGTATATTGGTAGCATCTTAATTATCCTGTCATAAATTTTCAGTTACCTTAATTCATCATATCCTTATTTGCTTTTTGTCTTTATGTGCATTTACCTACAGTACAGATTTAACATGGAAAAAAAAAATCACCTTTGTACATGTAGTACACAACTCTTAGGCACGAGATTATTGTGCAATAATTTATCTGATTTTATATATGTAGTTATATTCTAAGGTCCCAGCTTTCTATCGCGCTTTAGTTTTGCTACACAAATCCAATAGGAACTTTATGAGTTTATCCTGAGAGTTTCGAACAGTTCACGTGCTATAATCTCTATATTAAGGAAAATAACCTTAACAACCTGATGAACTTCTTTATGGAATATTCAGATGTCAACACAACACAAGTATGTTCATAGGTTCTATGTGGTCATCTCAGACTTTTAAAACGAATCATTGTCAATTATGACTTCTGTCCATTAATGCATATTTCCTTTCTTCAAATAATATGTATTAATTATCTTAGGCTGTAATTTACTATCCACAATTATTCTGGGTCAATCATTATCCATGAATTTCAAAGTTCTGGGAAAACACTCCTGTTAGAGCTTAATTAAACAAAGTTTAAATTCTTTCCACTTATAGTAATTAATAATTCTAATATTACTTATTAGTTATTTAATCTAAGGGATAAAAGCATCAAGCCCCCTTGAACTATGCACGTTTTTGCGACTTGTACCCTAAATAAATTTAACAAGTGTTTTGCCACCTAAACTATGCATGTTTGTTCGATTTGCCACTTCAGTGGATTTCCAGTCATTTTTGGCCGAAATATTCCCTGTTCGAGGTGTTTTTTTCGCCTACACTTAGTCATCACTACCAAAATACATCTAGTACAATACATATAAGCCGGGTAGGGGGGAATATTCCGACCAAAAATGGTCGGAAATACTTTAATCGACAAATCGCATTTCTGGCCATTTTTTGCCATAATACCCCGTTCGAGGTATTTGTTTCCCCAACCTTTTGTCATCAACTAGCATAATACATCTAGTATAACACATATGAGTCGGGTAGGAGGGGGAATATTCTGGCCAAAAAATGGCCGAAAATCCACTGAAGGGGCAAATCGAACAGACGTGCATATTTTAAGAGGCAAAACACTTATTAAATTTGTTTAGAATGCAAGTCGCAAAAACATGCATAGTTCAGGGGGCTTGATGCTTTTATACCTTAATCTAATTTCCTATTCTAGTAAGTTTTAGCCGTTAGTGTTTAGTTTTAAGTTAATCTATCTTTCCCTCATGTAATTAGGATTACGAGCTAAGTTTATCACCACTAATAACACATGTATATAAACACACACTCCTCTCAGTCAGTTAGAATTTGGAACAACATTCTTCTTCAATTTTTATAATATTCAATCATGTTCTTCAGTTTACTCAACAATGGCGATATGTGTTACTCGTTTCCTTCAATTCGCACTTGTGATTTATTCATGGTATCATTCGCACATGTTTTCGATTCGCTTCCGCTCTCCAAATCTATGTTTCTTTGTTCGATCACGATCTTGAAATTGCCTCTCTCATTCTCTATTTTCTCAATCAATCTTCGATTAAAACTCTCTTGAATTGATAGTGACTACTCCATCATCAAGTTCTACTACTGTTCAGACGAAGAATCCAAGCAAGGACACATCCTCGGTGTATTTTCTGGGTTTAAATATGTCTACATGTGTTGCCATTTTTTATGAGCACTTCAATGGCTCAAACTATGTCTCTTGGTGCTGCAACATTCTCATGACGCTTACTTTGAAAAATAAGACTTCGTTTATTGACGACTCCCCATGAATCTGATGATGATGAGCGCCAATGTTGGATCCCTGTAAATAGCTTGGTTCTATCATGGTTAGGCAACTTAATTCCCAAAGACATCAAGAAGATTCTGGTATTTTATGATGTGGCACTGGATCTGTGGAATGAACTCAAAATTTGCTATGATCGTATCGATGGATCTCGTGTGTTTCATTGAAATCACTGTAAAACATTATTCAGGGTAACACTATTGTCACTGATTATTATAGTGTTTTTAGATCATTGTGGGATGAATATTGTAGTTACAGATCTATCATTGGTTGTTCATGTGGAAATTGTACTTGTGATTAAATTAGAGGATGACTAAATTGCAATAATATGATTGTGCGATCACTTTTCTTATTGGAGTAATGACTCATTCACGGCAATGCATAGACAGTTCTTGTCAACTGATCCTCTCCCTAGCCCATCCAAAGTTTATTTTACGTTGCTACAAGAGGAGAACCATAACAACATGTAATCTCACTTTGATTAATCTGATGTGTTGGCAATGTTTACTAAAAATAAGTTTCACCAGGAGAATCAGAACGGATTTGGTAACAATGGTCAAAATGTTAACTACAACTCTACTGGTAATACCTTTTCTGGTCATTCAAGTGGTACTAACTCTGATTATGGTAAGCCTCCTAATAATAAGGAGAAGAAAAAGTCGAAGTGCACTCATTGTGGCTACAATGGCCATACAATATATAAGTGCTATCAAATCATTGGTTACCTGCCTGGTTGGGAAGGACCAAGGGGTAAAATAGTTAATACCAACCATGCAGCTAATATGACCAATGTTACTAAGTCTGCACCATTGCTTTCATCTTTCTTTGTTGTCATGAACCCTCACAAGGTAATGATAGAGCAATATTTCGCATTTCAACAAGCAGAAAGATTGTAGTATTCCATGCTGCTTTTAATGTCAATTCTTTGAACACTAATAGATGGATCTTAGACACAGATGCTACTGACCACATGATACGTGACTCTTCCTTTTTTATGAGACTCCACCATTGATTGATAATGCCATTTCTTTGCCAAATAAAAGCATTACTAAAACTACCAATATTGGTATTGTTGAGTTGTATCCTGGTCAGTTGCTTACCAATGTCATATATGTTCCACGTTTCTCTCATAATATAGTGTCCATTGCTAAGTTAACTCAGTTCCTAGTATATATGTATTGTTTCTATCTTATGTATGCTGGTTGCTGGAAGATCCATAAGCAATATGATTGGTTCGGCTCATCTCTTCAACAACCTGTATGTTCTACATACTCCTGCTCATCAAAGAATTTTTGAAAACTCTGTTAACTGCAACCTTACTCTTGTAATTAAAACTAGGACATATTTTCTCTAATAAACTCTCTAGCATCCACTCTATTTCTGTTGATTGTTGTAACAAAACTTTACCCTGTGACATCTATCACTTTGTAAAACAGAAAAGACTTTGATTTCTTGTTAGTCAGGTTAGAGCTTCAAGAATTTTTGAACTATTGCACTATGATGTCTGGGGACCATTTGGTGTTGAATCTCATGATGGTTTTAAATATTTTCTGAATGTTCTGGATGATTATAACAGGTGTACTTGGGTGTTCTTACTCAAACAAAAATCACACTCTAGTAATTAATCAATTTTTTGCGACTATAAAATGATTGAGAACTGACAATGGTACTGAGTTTTTTCTTACAGACTTTTATCTTAAACATGGAATGGACCATCAAATCAGCCTTGCTGAGACCCCTAAATAGCATGGTGTTGTTGAAAGAGAACACCAACAACTCCTACATGTTGCAAAGGCATTGTGACTTCACTGTCATGCACCTCTCACATACTGGAGCATCTGTGTTGCTACTATAGATTTTCTCATCCATAGATGGCCATCAAAAGTCCTTAACAACAAATGTCCTTATGAGCTTCCAATGGGTAAAGTCCTTGACCATTAACTTCTTAAAACTATTGGTTGCCTAGGTTCTACATCCACCTTGAGTTTTCTCAAGGTGAGTTGGCTCGGTCCATACCCCACCCATATTTATGGTCCAAATGGGAGAATACTACTCACTGCAGTGAGTGTGGATGCAGTTAATAATATACTTGTGTTTGTTAAGAATTTTGTGAACTATGTATGGTTCCTAGGAGTACTAAGGGAAGACTTGGGATTAGTATCACACCACTATCTGGTTTAATACATGCATGTAGTGATATGTCTCCTGCAGCCACTCTCGTGTATTGTGTAAGGCATTTGATACATAAATGTCACATGATGGATTCAAAAGAGAGCCATATTGTTTTAGAGTGTGGGAGGCTGTCAACCAGACAAAAGTGCCTGAATTCGAAACTGCAATGCAAAAGATCAAAAAACTTAGTCCAAAGGCATTTAGATAGTTTCGTGATAAGCGAACAACACAATGGTCTAAGTCACACTTTGACACTAAGGCCAGTTGTGACCTGATTCTAAACAATTGTTGTGAAATATTCAACATCATTCTTTTGTCAGCCAGAGAAAAGCCCATAATCACCATGTTGGAGTATATCGTGCAATCCCTAATGAAGAGATTGGCAAGGAACAAAGACAAAGCTACTCAAAAATGGCATGCATTGAAACCAATGGACCAGACAGTATGGGTTTGTCCAAAGATACTGACCTTCATGTAGAAGCTTCATGTTTCTGACTGTGTATTGGTAAGCTAATAAACTTCACTATCAGATCACTCTTTTGAGTGGTGGAGGACCTCATTGCGTGGATTTAGCCAAAAGGACTAGCAAATGTAGGATATGGGGTCTAACAGGAATACATTGTAAACACATTGCATGTGCTATACTACATAAGGAACAACAAATGGATAGATGGGTGTCTGAATGGTACACTCAGGAAATTGATGTAGCGAGCGCAAGACATAAGGGAAGATGAAAAAACGCAACATATCAAAAGCTCGTTGATTCCACAGAATACCGAGAAATTGACATAAACTGAGAAAACTCTCAAGTTCAATTTTTTTTTTATTCAATCAACAACTGACTACAATGACTCAAAGACGATTAACTTATAAAGTGAAAACCCTAATTACGAAAAATGCCAAAATTACAAAAGACTCTTAAAATAACTAAATAAAATATAAAAATCCCGCTGGAAATAATAAACTGCAAATTTGACCCTCTAAACCTACAAATTTTCATAAAATCACGTGGGCGTAAAGACTTTTGTCTTTACGTTTTGCTCAGGAGGCCGTTTCCACTTGGAAAAGTGGTATCTTTTGTCAAAAACAGACTCCGTTGACTTTCTGGTCAAACCTCGATTCGCTTGAGCCTCGGGTTGGTTATTTTCGATCAAGAGATACCCATATTTCTGATCTCCATCATTCTCCCTTGGTTGATAAAGATTCGACCTCGAATCTGAATCGTATTTAGTAACTTTATCACCACAATACAAAATAAAATTTGGAACTTGAAAAAACTCAAAACCCCGAGAGTGAACATCTTTAATTGTGGCAACAACAATATGTTTATTCTCTTCGCCAACCACTATCACACCTAAATCTTCTTTTCCTCTTTAACACATACAAGCATATCAGCTTTTTTATCAACCTCGTACCTTCCCGATATCTCCATCTCTTTCACTGGCTGCGCCACCAGGATCTCCTCATCCAAACCCTCCATGAAAGCTTTTAACCGAGACATCTCAAACTCATCAACAATACCGTCACAATCGCTATCATAAACAACATCATGTGAAGATTCACAATCCTCTTCATAATCACCATGTAAATTTAGAATATCACCTTGAAACTCTGATTTCCAATGTTTTTCCTCTAGATCATCTTGTCTTCGGTGAACAGGCGGAATCAATGGTTGTTCTAGTGGTACAAATGGATTCTCCATGAAATCCACAAACAATGGAGCTCCAGGTGTTGGTGTGGGTTCAGGCTATCGAGCAACCATCACCGCCATTCGTTGCGTCAACAAGTGAATTTGTTGACGTAACTTTGTGTATTCATCACATCTATCTTCTTCTACCGGAACATCATGGACTTCAGGGTTTCTCCTTGCCGCCATGGTGAAGGAACGAACCTGTCTCTGATGCCAACTGATGGAGCGAGTGAAAGACAAAAGGGAAGATGAAAAAACACAACAAATCAAAAGCTCGTTGATTCCGCAGAATACTGACAAATTGACAAAAATTGAGAAAACTCTCAAGTTCAATTTTTTTTAGGGAAAAAACACCCTGCCCCTATTCTTTCTGCCGTTTCGCACTTTACCCCCTACCTTTGTTTCGTTGCACCCGACACCCCCAACTTTGAAACTGTTAGCACATTACCCCCCGTTAGACTTTCCGTCAATTATGAGGGTATTTTGGCCATTTCCCCACACACCACAATCCCCTACCCTGCAGCCGTTGTTCACTGTTCACAGTGCACTGCTCATAATTCGCTGTTCACGATTCACTGTTCACCGTTCATTTTCTATATATAGTTCATATATGGTAAGGATTTTCGCCGGAGTTCGAAGCGGAGTCGCCGGGGCGGTGGTGATGAAATTGGGGGTGGTGATGATGGCGGCTGGGGTGGTAATGAAATTGGGGCTAGTGATGATGGCGGCGGCGGTGGTGATGACGACGACATGGCTAGTGATGATGGCGGCGACGATGGTGATGAAATTGTGGGTGGTGATGATGGCGGCGGCGGGGTGGGGGGGGGTAGTGACGGGATGGGTTGAAGATGATGAACAGTAATTTATTATTGTATGAAATGGCCGAAATACCCTCAACGAATGGTCACATGAGTGGGGTGTGATATGATTCGACGGAATATTCCCTCATAATTGACGAAAAATCTAACGGGGGTGGGGTGGGGTGGGGTAATGTGCTAACAGTTTCAAAGTTGGGGGTGTCGGGTGCAACGAAACAAAGGTAGGGGGTAAAGTGCGAAACGACAGAAAGAATAGGGGGCAGGGTGCTTTTTTTCTCTTTTTTTATTCAATCAACAACTGACTACAATGACTCAAAGACGACTAACTTATAAAGTGAAAACCCTAATTAAGAAAAATGCCAAAATTACAAAAGACTCTTAAAATAATTAAATAAAACATAAAAATCCCGCTGAAAATAATAAATTTCAAATTCAACCGTCTAAACCTACGAATTTGCATAAAATCACATGGGCGTAAAGACTTTGGACTTTACGTTTTGCTCAGGAGGCCGTTTCCACTTCGAAAAGTGGTATCTTTTGTAAAAAACAGACTCCGTTGACTTTCTGGTCAAACCTCGACTCGCTTGAGCCTCGGGTTGGTTATTTTCGATCAAGAGATACCCATATTTCTGATCTCCATCAGAAATGTATGCAACTTAAGGACATATGCGCTTTTATTTAACATAAGCAACTTAATCCAAGCATGAGTATTTTGCTGCTTGCTTTTATTGAAACCCTAACTTACTATTTTGCGTGAGATTAGCGATGGTGTCTTTGATATTAATGACTTATGCGCGCGTAATACAAGGAGGGTTTTTTTAGTTTCAATGATAAAAAAAATGGGTTGATGTGGAACTATTTAATGTTCTCGACACATCGTTATATGCTTCAACGGTTTTTGATCCTCTTTTGTTTGATATTTATGCAAACCATTTGCGTTATGTATTTTACAGTTACAAATTCAATTTTGTTGCAAACACTTTTCATAATTTTTTTTTGTCGTTTTTAGTTGTGCTTACATTCTTTAAAATATTTCCCATATCTTAAAAAATAACTAGGTTGCTAGCTTTTC
The DNA here is from genome assembly GCA_948329865.1 of Linaria vulgaris. Classification (NCBI taxonomy): domain Eukaryota; kingdom Viridiplantae; phylum Streptophyta; class Magnoliopsida; order Lamiales; family Plantaginaceae; genus Linaria; species Linaria vulgaris. The sequence continues at coordinate 104,630,830 of OX415252.1, forward strand.
AAGACGATATATGTTACTTTTCTTAACCACGTTTCTTTTTTGGCACAAAACCAAAATGCAATACACATGTAGCACCATCTCATCAGCGCAACTTCATTTTGTGACAAGAAGCTAATAGGAAAAATATAGCTAAACTGAACATAAAATTTATTGTTGACTGACCGCCAAATGTAGTCCTCGAAAAGAAAAAATACATGCTTAGAGCCCACCAAGCATGAGTACTGAGCTAAAGAAGGTCTGCAAAACATGTCAAAATGGAAATCACTACTAATTATAATCGGAGAACGACGCTTTGAAATGGTTATCGAGGCATGTGCTTAGTATTTGATTATTGCACCTCGTGGTCCCTCGCGTATTAATCGATTGTGGTCCACATAATATAATATAAATTAGTAATTAATAGTTTGGGGCAATGCGTAATGATAGCTGGGGACCGCACGCATTGAACTTTGGGCCCACCTAAATAAATTAGTAATTAATGGCTTGAGGACCCGCGCACATTAGTCGCTTGGACTGGCATACCACAGAATAAGATTATTCATTGGAACCAGCATAATATGTCAACTAAATTAACGATTGCAATAAAATAGAAGTTTTCATCACCCATCTTTCACTGTTTTGATTTTGCCACGTAAATTTGACTAATCACGATATTTTCTGCTTTGTTTTGTAGTAATAAGTACCTTGTGTGCCATTACATATTAAATAATTAGGTTCCACCTAACATAAAAAGAATTAGTAATTAGTAGTTTGGGGATCCTCTTACTAATAGCTTGAGTATATTTGGACCCACCTCATATAAAACGAATTAGTAAATAATGCTTTACGATACACACACTCACATTAATCGCTATAACCATATATCGTAGAATAAGTTAATTACTGGAGGCCCCGTAATAATATAAATCATTTATTTGAATTGGTTATCATTCAAATTAGAATAACACTTTTAACCATTGAGGCACCTCATATAGTAATCAATTGGGGCTCGCTTAGTCAAAATAATTACAATATTAAATAGTGCAAAATCAGTGTTTAGACCAAAATCTGTAGCCATGATTGTAGTGGTTAGATAATGAAAATTAGTATACGAAATATGTGAGACATAAAAATAAAGTGTGCGCTTTTCATGTGTTCATGGTTTATTTAATCGCACAGGGGCTGATTTTTCCTAGGATATTTGTATAGACAAACGATTATAAAATTCATCTCATTTTTGTAGTTAGTCTAATGTCTCGGCTTTTCTATCGCCGCGCTTTAGTTTTGTTTCATAAATCATGCATAATAGGAACCTAATGATAGTTTAGCCTGAGATTTACGAACATTTATCGTGCTCATCAATTATTTCTTTCCTTAACTAATCTATATATATATAGGAAAATAACCTTAACAACCTGATGACCTCCGTACTTTATGAAATCTTGAGATGGTTTAAACGTGTGTGTATATATTAGCTAATTTCATTAAACAACAGTTGTCTAGGTAGAAGTCTGTATGGTATTGGTAAATTGATTTGTAATTAGGGCTGATAAATAAATGCATATCAAGCTAAGCCTTGGATCATAAATTTATTTGTAAGTGAGTGGAAATGATTTATAAATCGATCAATCCTTTGATTTATTAGTACATAATCTAGAACATATAAATTAACTCAGTAAAACACAAATAAAATTAAATGGAATCCGACACATGTCAAATTTAATTATTTCCTGCACCAATTCAACACATGTTTCACCAACGCCAACTAAATTTGGGCGGATAGAAATGCTAGACATGGTTAACTACATTTGTTAGTAAGAGTTAATGCTTTCAAAAAGCTATATCTCACTTTAACTGTGTTACTTATAGTCAAATTATAAATTAAAAAAATGCCAATTGCGACAACGTAAATATTTATTGGTTCCACCATTTTTCTTTTTCCAAATTACTTCCATTTAATCCCATTAACCGAAAAGGAATTATCACATACAATAGGTTTAACTTATTGTTACACAATTCACTCATCAATCACAATATAACCGCGTTTGTTGAACTCTTCAAGAACCTTGTATTTCCGGTTATACAGTCGCCCAGATGGATCATAGTAGTACTACCCAAAAAAAAAGTGTTAGTCATTCCAAAATATCCAAACTTGATCATAAATATAGTGACAATGCAAGATATATGACTAAAAATGAAATATTAATGAGATAAAAAGTAAACAGTACCACGTAGAGACGACCTGACAAGACAGTACGATGTTCGGCCACCCATCCTGTCATAAGCCATGCATACTTGGACGAAGTTTTGTCGTAAAACTCCGAAAATGTGCCCGGTTGCATTTGTGGCCCATTCGGATTTTGCACTATTTCGGAAATGGTTCTCGAAGTTTCCGCTGATGGATTCTCCACACTTATTTTGTAAATGTACTTACCTTCGATCAATATGTTGGCCATGATATGATGATGGGAAATTTTTATCTTGACAGAAAAGGTTGTATAATTTTGTAGGAGAGACTTGAGCAAAATCTGAGTGAGTAGCATGGTGTGATTTACTTGATATTTATAACCTCGGGCAATACACTTGTTTTGATAGAAATTGCAACTCATGTGCACTACGAATATAAAAAACATGTTCGTGCCCTATATTTTAAAAACTTTACAGTTTTGTCCTTGGTATTGGTAAGTGACGTATATATAAACAAATAAATAGGATTAATAAGTAATGTGGTTTTGAGGGTGAAGATGAAAATTTTATTTAACATAAATTCAACTTAATATAAGCATGACTGAGAGTATTTTGCAACTCGCTTCTGTTAAAACACTAACTTACTGTTTGCATGAGATCGACATTGGTGTCGTTAGTTTCAATAATAAAAACGATGTTGATGATGTGGTACATGTTCCGATATTATCATTCTACAACGGTTTTCGATAGTCTTTTGCTTTATATTTGCGTAAACCATTTGCGTTATCCGTTTTGCAGTTACAAATTCAATTTAGTTGCGATCCTTTGGTAATTATTTTTTTGTAATATTTAAGTGGTGCTTATTACACTATTTAAATTTTAAAACATTTTGCATATTTACAAAAATAACTATGTAATTAGGCTGGCAACTTTTGAAGATGATATATATTACTTTTCTTTTATATATGTTGATAATCATGTTTATGCTATAGGACAATTATTTCCTTAAGTGGTTTGCACATTTCTTTTTGCCTATATTTCTATTGAGTTTAGAAATTGACATGCAAGCATATATGGGTAGCAAAAAGGGAAGTTTCTAAAACTTATGGTATCATGTTACATTATATGTAAAGATGTAGATTTATGTGGGAAAAAGAAACATTGATACTTACGAGACTAACTAAAAGTGTATATTGGTAGCATCTTAATTATCCTGTCATAAATTTTCAGTTACTTTAATTCATCATATCCTTGTTTGCTTTTTGTCTTTATGTGCATTTACCTGCAGTACAGATTTAACATGGAAAAAAAAATCACCTTTGTACATGTAGTACACAACTCTTAGGCACGAGATTATTGTGCAATAATTTATCTGATTTTATATATGTAGTTATATTCTAAGGTCCGAGCTTTCGATCGCGCTTTAGTTTTGCTACACAAATCCAATAGGAACTTAATGAGTTTAGCCTGAGAGTTTCGAACAGTTCACGTGCTATAATCTCTATATTAAGGAAAATAACCTTAACAACCTGATGAACTTCTTTATGGAATATTCAGATGTCAACACAACACAAGTATGTTCATAGGTTCTATGTGGTCATCTCAGACTTTTAAAACAAATCATTGTCAATTATGACTTCTGTCCATTAATGCATATTTCCTTTCTTCAAATAATATGTATTAATTATTTTAGGCTGTAATTTACTATC